>OZ012737.1:222922453-224122453 GCA_963859935.3 Lathyrus sativus | reverse complement strand
AGCAAAGTGATTATTCTTCAAGCGACGACGAAGAAGAAGACATAAATGAGGACATGGGGCTGTTCGTTAAACGGTATAACCGGTACGTGAGAAAGAACGGCATCCAACATTCGGAGAAGAACCTGGTAAATTTCCGAAGGCAATCAAGGTTCTCCAAAGATGACAATCAAAAAGGCAAAAAGACTAGAGGAACGTGCTATAAATGTGGAAAGCCCGGTCACTACAAACCGGACTGTCCAATGAACAACAAGGGAAAAGAAAAGGAACAATCGAAGTCACATAAGAGAGCATCAAAGCCTAGGAGGGCGTACATCGCGTGGGAAAGCGACAGTGATTCTTCCTCCTCTAATGAAAGCTCTAGTGATGAAGAAGAGTCCGTGAATCTATGTCTCTCCGCAAATCAGAAAAAGAAAAAGAAACAGGTGAAATGTGTCGAGTCCACCGAGAGAAGATGGGTTCTTGATAGTGGGTGCTCAAGGCACATGTCTGGAGACATATCCTTATTCATAGACTTCGTGGCTAAGAAGAAAGGGTATGTAACATACGGTGATAACAACCGCGGAGCGATACTAGGTAAAGGTAGTATAGGTAATCCCTCCTCTACTACAATTTCCGATGTGTTGCTTGTCGAAAACCTTAAACATAATCTCCTTAGCATTAGCCAATTATGCGACAAAGGTTACAATGTTTCCTTTTCAAAAGATTGCTGCAAAATTGTGCATGAAAGTGATAAGAAGAATGTGTTTATTGGTTTTAGAGTAAACAATGTGTATATGCTTGACTTGAATGTGGTATCCCCAACAAGCGATCAATGTCTCATATCTATGAGTGAAGACTCATGGCTATGGCATAGGCGCTTAGCGCATGTCAACTTTGACTTACTCAATAAGATTGTCTCAAAAGATCTAGTACTAGGACTTCCCAAAATTAAGTTCACCAAGGATCACCTTTGTGATGCTTGTCAAAAAGGAAAACAAACGAGGATCTCCTTTAAATCCAAAAAGATTATTTCAACAACGAGACCTCTTGAACTACTTCATATGGACTTGTTTGGGCCGTCTAGGATCAAAAGTCTAGGAGGAAACTATTACGGATTCGTAATAGTGGACGACTTTTCTAGGTTCTGTTGGACCATCTTCTTAGTGAGTAAAAGTGACACGTTTGCCGCTTTTGAGAGATTTGCCAAGCTCTCCCAAAATAAGTTAAATACAAACATTGTGTCAATAAGAAGTGACCACGGAGGTGAATTTGAAAATCATTTATTTGAAGAATATTGCGGTAACCATGGCATCGATCATAACTTCTCGGCTCCACGAACTCCTCAACAAAATGGGGTTGTGGAGCGTAAAAACAGAATTTTAGAAGAATTGGGAAGAACAATGATTAATGATAGTGGTTTACCAAAATACTTTTGGGCCGACGCCATTAGTACGGCATGTTATGTTTTGAATAGGGTACTCATCCGCCCCATTCTAAACAAAACTCCGTATGAACTTTTAAAAGGGCGAAAGCCTAATGTTTCTCACCTTCATGTTTTTGGATGCAAGTGCTTTGTATTAAACAATGGAAAGGAAAACTTGGGCAAGTTTGATTCAAAAGCCGATGAAGGCATTTTTCTAGGGTACTCGCAATCAAGTAAAGCATATAGGATTTATAATAAAAGATTACTAGCTGTTGAAGAGTCTGTGCACGTTACGTTTGATGAGTCCTATCCGAGAAATGTCGGAAAGGATAGTGTTGTTCATGGTGCAGGTACATCCACAGAAGACATACTCAAAGGTGGCGAAACGGGGATTGATCAACCCGATAGAGTCAAAATTGAGGAGGATAAGGATGCACACCATGAGGTAACTGAGGAAGCTCATCCGCCTACAAACGATGATCTCCCTCAAGCTTGGAAGTCGTGTAAAGATCATCCAATTGACAATATTCTCGGAGACATCACAAAGGGAGTCACCACTCGATCTAAGCTAAGTAACTTTTGTTATCACTTCGCTTTCGTTTCACAAATAGAGCCTAAAAACCCCAAAGAGGCCCTACTCGATGAGCACTGGTTTTTATCGATGCAAGAGGAACTAAATCAGTTTAAAAGAAACGAGGTATGGGACCTTGTCCCTCCTCCGCGAGGCCATCGAGTAATCGGCACCCGATGGGTGTTTAGGAACAAATTGGACGAAAACGGGGTAATAACCCGTAATAAAGCGAGATTGGTCGCTCAAGGGTATAACCAAGAGGAAGGCATCGACTATGAGGAAACTTATGCGCCGGTTGCCCGACTCGAGGCTATACGCCTTTTACTCGCCTTTGCATGTGCAAAGGATTTTAAGTTATTTCAAATGGATGTTAAAAGTGCGTTCCTTAACGGTCACATAAATGAAGAAGTATATGTGTCTCAACCTCCCGGTTTTGAATCTCATGAATACCCTGAACATGTTTACAAGTTAAAAAGAGCTTTATATGGTCTCAAACAAGCTCCTAGAGCTTGGTATGAGCGACTAAGTAAGTTTTTACTTAATCAGGGGTACTCACGAGGAAAGGTTGACACTACACTCTTCATTAAACGTCAAGGAAAGCACTTGATTTTGGTGCAAATCTATGTTGACGATATTATATTTGGATCCACTAACATGAATCTCGTGAGAGAGTTTTCTGACCTCATGCAGGGCGAATTCGAGATGAGTATGATGGGGGAGCTCACATACTTCCTCGGCCTGCAAATTAAACAACTCCAAGAAGGGACATTCGTGAGCCAAACAAAATATTGTTTGGACTTGATCAAGAGATTTGACATGGCAAAATCCAAGGCCATAGACACCCCAATGCCTACATGCGTAAATTTGGATAAAGATGAAAATGGCAAGGACGTAGAGGTAAAACGATATAGAGGTATGATTGGTTCACTTCTCTATCTTACTGCGTCACGTCCTGATATTATGTTTAGTGTGTGCATGTGTGCACGATACCAATCATGTCCCAAAGAATCCCACCTAAAAGCTGTTAAACGAATTCTTCGATACCTGTCAGGTACCCCGAAGTATGGATTGTGGTATTCTAAGGGTAGTGATTGCTCGTTGGTAGGTTACTCCGATTCCGACTTTGCCGGGTGCAAATCGGATAGGAAAAGCACTAGTGGTACATGTCATTTGTTTTCAAACTCCTTGGTTAGTTGGCATAGCAAGAAACAAGTTTCAGTTGCTTTATCAACGGCCGAGGCGGAATACGTTGCCGCTGGTAGTTGTTGTGCTCAAATTCTGTGGATTAAGCAACAACTACTAGATTTCAATCTTAAACTTGAACGTATTCCTATCCTATGTGACAACACTAGCGCTATTAACCTTACCAAAAATCCCGTATTACACTCTCGCACTAAACATATAGAAATTCGACACCATTTTCTTAGGGACCATGTTGAGAAAGGTGATGTTGTATTTGAACACGTTGACACTAAAAACCAACTAGCGGACATTTTCACAAAGCCGCTAGCAACGGAACCTTTCTTTCATATCCGCCGAGAACTTGGCATCCTCGACATTTCGGAACGGGAATAATATTTGCTGATGTTATCTTATTTCATTCAAATAATCATGCTGTTGTACTTCTAACAATTTGATATTCGTGTAAGTATAAGTATGTTGTGTATCAAGCAAATCAGGCATCAAGGTGATATTGTTCTTTCTCTCTCTCTTTGTTTGATAATCCTGTTGATCTCAAATCATATCGCTTATACTACGCTAAATTTGTATGACATCTACTGCATATGTATATAGATATTTTTTTTCTTATATGTCATGACATCATTTTTGCATAGCATGTACCTCTGAATATGGTAAAATACAAAAATCTGCTGTTTGTTGCATATTGAGTCGACCATAACAGGGCAGCGGTCGGCGCACCCTGTTAACTTTTGTATCTGATGAAAAATCTGAAGCATGCGTCGACGCATGCAGAAGCTACCGTCGACGGCTCGCGCAAAAACCCAGTTTTCCTGATTACTTGACGGTTCAGTTTTTTTTTGGGCAGTTACACTTGCATTTATCTTCATTACTAGAAACCCACTCCTACTACCCCTACTAACTCTCTTCATCTCCTCACATTTTCCAATCAAACCCTAATCCTTACATTAAACAAGGGTTATCTCTCTCCTTCTTCTCAAAATTCAAAATCCTTCATCTCAAAACTCTTCATTCTCCATCACATTGGTAAAGAGTTCCTTGTACCCACAAAACTATACCCATGGCTTCTTCCTCTAGACCTACAAGAAAGAGATCAAGAGGGTCAACCTCCGGAACAGTGCCAATCACTGCAGAATCCCTGGTTCATCCGTCTCGTCGGGAAAACTTTAACAAAGACATTGGTAAGAGGAAAGTGGTTCGACAACACGCCTTCTATGAACTGGTTGCTGAACGCATGCATCTGGGTGAGTTCATGAACTTTCTTACTTATCATGGTGTTGAACGATTTGTTGAATGCAATGTACAATATAGCGAAGATCTGGTGCGTGTCTTTTACTCTGAATTGAATGATAAATTTCACGGAGAAAACTTTCATTCCCATATTGGAACAACTCAAGTGACTGTAAATACTGAATTCTGGAGTAAGTATTTTGATATGTCTGTAGAGGATGGTGAACCTCCCCTAGCCGAAGTGACCGATTCTAAAACTCTTGAAGGTTATGAGTATAACAAAGCACTGAATAATATGCTCAAGAGGCCTTATCCGGAGCACATTGTAAACAGTGCGGCTTTTCCGAGGTCCGTCACATCCGGAAAACTCAGATCATCTCCAAGGATCCTTCAATGGATTGTGGCGCGCATTCTGCGGCCTAAACAAGGTGGTTTGTCAAGAGTCGAACAAGCTGAAGTGCATCTCATCCATATACTAGGTCACGGCATTAAAATTAACTGGCCGTACTATATTACAAGCCGGATGTATGAACTAAGAGACTCCAAGCGAGGCACCGCGCTCGCCTATGGCTCATTCATTCAGGAAGCTTTAAACTCTGCAGGTATCAATTACCCGTCTTTTCCGTATACTCCAATTTCTTCCGATAAAGAGTTCAGTTCAAAGGTCTTTGCTATGATGGGATATGTGTGGGATCAGTCGCTCAAAAAGTACAGATTGTATCGGCGCTCAACCATGGCTGCAGCTGCCTCCTCGAGTGAAGAAAGTGCTGATGAGTCAGAGGGTGGAGAAGATGAAGAAGCAGAAGGAAGCTCAAGTGAAGATGAAGACAATCAAGGTGACAATGCAGGAGAGGCACCAGAAACCGCTGATGAGACTCAGCTGGACCACGATATTAATGAAGGTCATCAACCATACGTGCCTTCTGAAAACTATCAACAAACATATCAAGATGACAATCAACACAATAACTGGTCTGCCTACTCAAACCAACAGGAAAATGAGGATGAGGAGAATAACCAAGGCTGGGGTGAATGGCAATACACCGGGTGGACCACCCTTGGCAAATTCTATCAGCCGTATCAACCAAGCACTGCAGACCCACCTTCTCCTCAACAACCGTCAAACAATTCGGAGATTTTAGAAATGATGCAGTCGATGCAGTTGGAACAGCGAAATTTTATGACCAATATGCAGGAACAACAGCAAAAATTCATGAGGGATCAAAATGAAAGAATGGCACAAATTCGTTCTGAACTGCATAACCAAAATGAACGGATCAGTGGAATGTCGACTCAGCTGGACGCTCGATTCGAGACTCTAACTCACTGTCATCAAGCTGAAGAGCGCGCCATTGTCGACAGTCTTGACTTTTTGAATAACATCACAGAAGAATTTACTGATCTAGCTCATCCCCAACGCCATCCTCATTACTATGACAGGCGTGGTCGTGGTCGCGGACGTGGACGGGGCTATTAGCATGCGCTCATATGTCATTTGTTGTTTCCTGTTTTGGCTTGCATTCATTTTGTTTGTTGTGTTTTGCTTTTCTGCCCAAACTCACTATGATTGTTGCTTACTTCTATGTTGCTATCATGACATTTTTGTGGTTCTGTAATCTATTAACTGTTATCTCCATCGTATGTATAACTGTTGTTTACTTCTCATCTGTTGGTATCTCATTTATGCATGATTCAATGTGTTGTTATTGTGTCACGAGTTTACCTCTTTTTGATGTTGTCAAAGGGGGAGAACCGAGCAGTAGATAGACGATGATTACGACCGCTATAATTGTAAAAGAAAGGGGGAGCATACCTATACCTATCACGTGTTGCGTAACAGTAGGTTGCCATCATCAAAAAGGGGGAGAATGTGAAGGCAAAGTATCTACCAACACAAGCGTGCCTCTGGTTTTTGATGATGACAACTTGCTAAGAGATATCCTTCTTTCGTTTAAATCATTCACGCTACTTATGATTCAATTTTTACAATGACGTAATGCACAAAAAGCTGTAGAAATTTATGTTTTTGCAGATTTTTGAACCATGAGCCGACCATACCGTCAGCACACAGTTTCATTCAGTTCACACGGCTCAGCGCATGAAGGTCATGCGTCGACCGTTAACTTGGCGCATGCAGGTTTAAGAATCAGACGGCTCAGCGCATGAAGATCATGCGTCGACCGCTGACTCGGCGCATGACAGTTTGAGTGTCACACGGCTCAGCGCACGCCGACCCTATGGTCGACCGTTCGCGCGCAGAAACAGAAATTCTGCTATGTCTCATTGATCTGTCAACTGTCTGTTTTGTATATTACTATAAATAGCTGTCTTTTCAATTTTAACAAAAAAAACATTTTTGAAAGCATTGTGAGAAAGTGTTCAGGTCAAGAAACGTGAAAGAGGTGCATCAGTGTTCTTCATCTTCATCGTTCAATCAACTCACAAATCCTCAAATTACAGATAATCAATTTTTTTGCTGCGGTTTGTGGTTTGCTCGACGGTGATAAGGTTCGAACGCGTGATTGAAGATCCGGTTCGAGTGGAAGCTGGTGCAGGTGTTTCTTGGGAGAAAACCTTTGAGGTTTTACCTATCAAGACTACAGGTTTTGAAGGCTTTTGTTACGGAATCGTCGGTTCAACAATCAAGCGAGTGCGAAGGTGATTGATCAGCGGAAGGTTGATCAATCTAGTAGCTAGGGCGTTGAAAGGTTGAAGACGTTCCGGGTTCAATTTGGGTGTGTCTAAGATCAGCCGTGCCGAAGGTTTGATCAACGGAAGAGTTGTCAATAAGGTGGCTGCAATCGGAGGTCATTCACATCAAATTGGAGGACTTGATTCATCTTGAATCAAGGGGCAAGAAGTGGTAGAAATTATCAGCAACATTGAGATTGTTTGTATCAATTGTCTATCGATTCTTGTGTATAACTGTTCTACCAAACAGGTGATATCTATTCAATACATATCTCAATTCTCATTGTAGAATTGAGGGCAGACGTACCCCAACGCGAGGACGACTGGGGGAACTGCCTCATCAAATCTTGTGTTCCTTTATTTTCTGCATTTTCAATTACAGCTTAAAAATTAAGTGATTCTAGAATAAGTGATTTTGTCAAATTGTAGTATTGATTGAGTGAGGTGGTGAAACACTGTTTTTTAACTACTAAGTACAATAGAAATACTGTACTAAGGCTTTTTCAATCACTCATTCAACACAAATATCATTTAAGGTATTTGTGCACACCAACTGTTCGACAAAAGTGCTGAACTAAAATTGCCTTAATTTTGCTGCTAGTTTTGGTGTAATTTTTGATCATTGGAATAAGGAAATAGTACGAGTGAATCACATCTGAGTTTTGCATAAAAGTGTGTAGTGATTTACTATCCGTTATCGTCTTAAATTCATCTGCTTGACGCATATCCGGCTCTCCAATAGTTGTTCGTTTTAGACTATATTTTCCAAGGCCGCTTCCGCATTTGAAAACAATTTTGAAAACCAATTTTATTGGTAGCGCCACTCAAATTTTTTAAAAGGGATCTATTCAACCCCCCCTTCTAGATCCGTGCCTTAGTCTAACACGATAGATTGCTTCTAGGAGTGGCATGCATGTTAATGTTCAAATTATTTCAGATGGATGTGAAAAATGTCTTTTTAAATGGGTACTTAAATGAAGAAGTTTATGTTGAACAACCCAAGGGGTTCATAGATCCTAGTTTTCCAAATCATGTTGTCACTGAGATGCAACTGGAAAATATATTTACTAAAGCCTTGGATGTAAATCAATATGAAAAATTAAAGGGCGAATTTGGTATTTGCACTTGTGAGGAGTTATAGCAACTACTGCTGGGGAGGCATGCCATCTTGCAAAGGAGATGCTAGTTCAACTTCTAGAAAAGAGGTCATAACCGAGCTGAAAGATACTTGCAAAACCTTGGATGAGACTATAAAGGCATGTACTGAGAAGAAAATTAGCCTTGAGAACTTGATCAATGCTCTGTCTAAAGAGGATTCTGATGGAAACTTGGTTGATGATGAGGAAGAAGACAATGAAAGTGAAGGGAAAGTTGCTTGCAGTGGTGATGAGGAAACAAAAAATTAGTGATGTTATATGATACTGGTGAATAGAAGGCTGTTTTGACTCATTTGTGGCTAAAAGGGGGGAGTAATAGGTATTTGATTAGTATGTTAGTATGGTGTTTGACCTGAGTACTATATGAAGGGGACTGGTGTAACACCCCCTTCTATACCCCCAAATAAACAAATAAATCACATGATAAAATTTCATCAGAGTAAATTTAAAACATGGTATAAAAGAAGTATGCCACATCATTCACCAAAATAACATACATCACATGCTCTATAAAAGACATGCAACAATGGGGTAGTTCAACAGAGGAACTTAGTCCTTACACCCACATCTCAATATTTAGAACTAAGCGGAAGATTAAAATATCTGAATCAATTAAAACATGTTATCATACAAATACATAATTCAGTTGTTTCATCACCATATCATTCATGTTTACAAAACATTTACCATCAGATACATACACAAAATGTATCCCAAAAGAATACTATACAAGCCTAACTACCCGGTGTTACATATCAGAGCATAACCGACCAAAAGAATGAAGCTAGACTTCACAAAAGACCTCCGACAACCTAATCTGCAATGCCTCATAGAGCATTATAAAACAGCAGAAGGGTGAGAAATATTATCATAATAATCAATGCATATAACTATATATACATACACAAGTATATAACACATACATTCCACATTTCTCACCACAATTCATTTTAATCATCATATACATCACAACATATGTACAAACAAATATGGATAATCACCAAGCACATTTCATCATGCATACATCCACAATTCTCAATTCAATACTTCACATATGAGTATACTTTCATACAACAATGCACATTAATCATGTGACTCAATGCAACTCAATGCAACTCATGCCATGTGGTACCAACACTTGTTATCATTTTTCGGTTTGGGACAAGTCACTAGTCTCCACGAAACTAGCAAACATTGCCTCTTGACTAAATGATGCATATGCAATCAACCACCAAATGAACTTAAGACCGTTCTCGCATCTTAATCCCATGCATTCAAATAATTCATCACTCAAGAATTATAACATGATTGCACACATAACATATTCATATACAATATCATCAATATATTACCAAGCCATGCACACATATCTACAATATGTTCCCATGCATTATCAAACACAACATCACATACCAACAATATGCATTCACAACATTGTGTCAACGGCAACGAACACAATCACATTCATCATGCATTTTAATCAATTAAAACAATGCATTATATTTGTCAAAAGACCACAAGTCATAATCAATTCCACAATCTAGGATTCACGCCATACGGCTACCCACATCATATGTTTCACAATATACAATTACTTATTTCCAACAAGAATCGAACACATAGAACCAAGAAATCAACATGGAATGGAATCACAAAGAAAACCAATGCTGTCACACTCGCTGACTTGCTCGCCTAGCAAGTCCCTAGCGAATACTCGTTGTCTGTTTGCCTAGCGAACAAGCTCGCGAAGGCAAACAGAAGCTACTGACTTCGCTCGCCACCCACTCGCTGCAGCGAGGCCCTAGCGAATACTTCTATACCTCACCTGCTACTAGCGAGCCAGATCAAATGCATTCTGCCCAAGTCTGGGACCTCTCGCTAACTTGCTCGCCTAGCGAGTTGCTAGCGAATGCTCGTGACCTGTTCGCCTAGCGAAGGTGCTAGCGAACGTCTACGAACTCAGAATTCCTCACTGTCATCAAGTCCTCCACTCTTCACAAAATCGACCAATTCTCACCAAACCAGTTCCATAGCCTTAGTCTAACCTCCCTCGACTAAATTATACCACTTATTCTCATTTCTACCGTAAAAACTCGGTTTCTATCGATTAAATCCAATTTTCCCTAAAATGGAAGTTGTAAAAAAACACCCAACAATCTAACTCAAGCATACATAATCATATACATTGATATAATAACAACATTCCACACCCTTACCTCGATTAAATCGATGCTTGAGAGTTGTTCTTGAGCTTTTCCAACTTTTCCTTCTTCTCCTTCTCTTTTCTCCTCTTTCTCCTTCTTTCTCTTATGTTTCCTTTTCTTTCTCTTCTCTTTCCACTTTTCCTTTATAAGTCTTTCCACTCTATTTCCTTCCATATATTCTCCTCTCAAATATCTACCAATAATTCCAATAATTAAAATTATCCAAATAAATCAATTAATTAACATGAATAATTAATTATTGAAAAATTGGGCTGTTACAACCGGTAGTAGTAGTAGTAGTAGTAATTTTTGTTGGATTTGAGCTTTAGGGGGAACATGATTGCACATTTTTCCATTATTGGTGGATGTTGCCTAAGTGCTTGTTTAATGTGTGTTTGAGCGCTGAAGATGACATATCTGAAGATGACATATTTGACGTGTTTCCTAAGATTGGTTTTTATAAAACAAATAAGGAAACGTTTTATTCTATTCAGATTTTATGGATCAGATGTGTCAAGCCCATGTGTTGCTCATGCTATAAAAAGGAAGGCTCTAAACCTATGCATAATTAGGAGTCGTATATTGTGAAATGTATCTGTTATGGTTTTATTCATTGTTGTTTGTGAGCCACTCTTGTATCACCTTGATACTAGGGCTGGACTATGTTGTTGAGTTGTAACTGTGAATCACTCATAAGCTTTTAAGAAAGAATACATTCTGTTTCTTGGAGTGTGTCACCCTTCTTTGACTATTTTCATTATCTTTACTGTTCTGAAGACTGAGTGTTTAAAGTTCTCAAGATAAGGTTCTAGTCAATGGTTTGATGCATAACTTATTATCTATTAGCTAACTTAGTGACAATGGTTATGATATCATTTTTAATCAAAAGTTCTGTAAGGTTGTTAGTCAGAAGGACGACTCAATCCTTTTTAATGGAAAGAGGAAAAACAACATTTACAAGATTAGACTTCCCGATCTTAAAGAACATAATGTTAAATGCTTAATGTCTGTTAATAAGGAGCAATGGATATGGCATAGACATTTGGGCTATATTAGCATGAGAAATATTTCTCAGCTAAATAAGCTTGAATTAGTCAAGGGCTTACCAAATATGAAGTTTTCTTCAGATGCTCTTTGTGAAGCATGTCAAAAAGGAAAGTTCTCCAAAACTTCCTTCAAAGCGAAAAATGTTGTTTCTACTTCTAGACCGTTAGAACTTCTACACATTGATTTGTTTGGACCAGTGAAAACTGCCTTAATCAGTGGAAAGAAGTATGAATTAGTTATTGTTGATGACTATAGTCGTAGGACATGGGTAAAATTCTTGAAACACAAGGATGAGTCACATTCTGTGTTTTCTACCTTTTGCTCACAAATGCAAATTGAAAAGGATTGCAAAATTGTCAGAGTAAGAAGTGATCATGGTGAAGAATTTAAGAACAGATACTTTAAGAATCCTTTTGATTCCCATGGAATTTCCCATGATTTCTCCTGTCCCAAAACTCCACAACAAAATGGAGTAGTGGAAAGGAAGAATAGGACTTTGTGAGAAATGGCTCGTACCATGATCCAAGAAACTAACATGGCTAAGCACTTCTGGGCAGAGGCAGTAAATACAACATGTTATATTCAGAACATGATCTCTATCAAACCTATTATAGGTAAGACTCCTTATGAACCGTGGAAGAATAGAAAACCCAACATTTCATATTTTCATCCTTTTGGTTGTATATGTTTTATGTTGAACACTAAAGAGAATCTTGGCAAGTTTGACTCCAAATCTCAAAAGTGTTTATTGTTAGGATACTCTGAACGCTCTAAAGGCTACAAAATCTATAACACAGAAACACAAATTGTTGAGGAATAAATTCATGTCAGATTCGATGATAAGCTTGACCCTGAAAAGTCAAAGCTAGTTGAAAAGTTTACAGATTTGAAGATTACCTTATCAGAATCCAAGGAGGAAGATTCTAATGAAGCAGACAAAGATGCAGAAATTACGGAATCAGACACAATCTCACCAGAAACAGCAAATATCCAACTCATCAGAAGAAAAACAAACTAAGGACTTCTCATTCTAAAGAATTGATTTTGGAAGACAAATTTGATCCAGTCAGAACTTGTTCATCATTCAAAACTTCTGAAGAAACTCTTCGGGTTTAGTGTCACTGATAGAGCCAACAACAATTAATGAAGCTCTTCAAGAGAATGAGTGGATTTAGTCTATACAAGAAGAACTGAATTAATTCACCAAGAACAATGTTTGGGATCTTTTTCAGAAACCTAAAGGTGTCCATGTCATTGGAACAAAATAGGTATTCAGAAACAAGCTTGATGAGAAAGGTGAGATCGTGAGAAACAAAGCATGATTGGTAGCACAAGGTTATAGTCAGCAAGAAGGGATAGACTATACCAAAACCTTTGCACCAGTTGGCAGGTTATAATCTATTTGCTTATTAGTTTCTTTTGTTGTTAATCATAACATCATTATTTATCAAATGGATGTAAAAAGTGCATTTTTAAATGGGTACATTTTAGAATAAGTGTATGTGCACCAACCTCCTGGTTTCAAAAGTTCTGAAAACCCAAATTTTGTTTTCAAACTTAAAAAATCGTTATATGGTCTGAAAAAGACTCCCAGAGCTTGGTATGAAAGGCTAAGTAACTTTCTTTTGGAAAATGACTTTAGTAGAGGAAAAATGGATACAACACTCTTTTGCAAAACCTTTAAAAATGACATTCTGGTTGTGCAAATTTGTATTGATGATATTATATTTGGTTATGCTAATACTTCCTTGTGAAAGGTTTTTTCTAATTTAATGCAGACAGAATTTGAAATGAGTCTAATGGGAGAACTCAGATTCTTTCTAGGAATTCAGATTGATCAACGTCCAGAAGGAACGTACATTCATCAGAGCAAGTATGCAAGAGAACTTCTGAAAAAGTTTAATATGTTAGATAGTAAACTTGCAAAGACTCCTATGCATCCTGTAACACCCCGTTTCCCAAAATAAAATAAATGCAATTAAAATAAACAATTATCAGAGTTTCAAACCACAAAACAGGATGTCACAGAAATAAACTCAACACGGAAACATTTTCATTAAATGATTTTCAACAAAATAACACAGCGAAAATTCTTCATCATATATATACATATCATCATATACATGTCATATACATCAACCTCGGCCAACTGCCCAAAATACACCAGACATATATTCACAAAAAGAACTCATTAAAACATGATACGCCACAGGGGCACACAAAGTCATCAGATGAACATAAAACTCCCCAAAGCCCCGGTGTTACGTATCAGAGCATCCCTACGACTCGCCACAAACCAAGCTAGCTACGCACCTGGATTATCTGTACTTCCAAAGAAGCACAGACCACAACAAAAGCAAAGGGGTTAGAAATCAAGATCAAAATATAACGGTAATGATGTACATGAATAAAAGGTAGTAAATCACAATTATCATTCACATACATTGACCTGGACCTACTGTCCCACACCAACATAGCATATAAAACAATACGACACATGCAACTCAACCCATGATATACGGTACCGACTCAACAATAGCAACGATGGGCACTGGGCCATCACCCTTCCCGAAGGAACACATTATCATCACCGATGGGCACCAGGCCATCACCCTCCACACAGGAGCACATCAAAAACAGGATAGATCACTTACGCTTCCCTAAGTCAGGATCTATCCCTCACAATCACCGATGGGCACCAGGCCATCACCCTCCACACAGGAGCACATTATCACTACCGATGGGCACCAGACCATCACCCTCCACACAGGAGCACATCATCACACCATGCTATGCATAACCCCAATGCACAACTCACAACAACATATACACTAAGTGTACACAATTCCACTGATCACATTTCATCACACATCACATATATATATATATATATATATATATATATATATATATATATATATATATATATATATATATATATATATATATATATATATATATATATATATATATATATATATATATATATATATATATATATATATATATATATATATATATATATATATATATATATATATATATATATATATATATATATATATATATATATATATATATATATATATATATATATATATATATATATATATATATATATCACACTTCACCCCATTCATACGCAATCACATGCACCGAATTCAATCATTCAAATTAAACAATATCAAGGAAATCATATTCCACACCACACATATACTCTCCACAGCTCACCAACAATCACGTAATCAACCATGACCAACAAGGGTCCAACAATCACGAGAGAACCGAACAGCACAGCTCAAAAATACAACATTTTGTCACGCTCGCTGGCACATTCGCCTGGCGAAGCCCCGCAGCGAATGCTCGCTGAAGCTCACCCGACGAAACCCCTGGCGAAGCCAGACAGAGGCTACTGGCAGCACTCGCTGCTCAGTTTTCCTGGCGAAGCCTTAGCGAAGGCTCGCCCCCTCATTCGCCCAACGAATACCTGCGATTTCAAAAAAATAATACCACTGCTCAGAGTCGGCAAAACGCTCCGAACTCATCCGATTCTATTCCAAACCAAACCCTATCATACCAGAACAATATTCTACAACCTAACTACAACATCTATCCTCGATTTAACCCGATTAAATGTCAGCTCTACACGTTTACTCAGTTTCGGCATAAACTTCGAACTACCCGGAAACCCCCAAATCAATCAAACAGCACATGCAATGGATTCTACATATCATCAACACTCAGAATCACAACACATATCAACCAAATTCATCACAACCTAGTGGGGTTAAGGGAAATCCCCTTCTACCTATTATTCATGTATTCTACAAATTTTAACCGATTCCCCCCCCCCCTTACCTCGATAGCTTGAACAACTGATGAACTCTTGCTGAACCGATGAATCCTAGCTTCCTTTTGCTCCGAATTTCACCTTGCTCTTCTCCTCCAAATCTCTCTTCTCCGATCGTGCTCTTTTTCCTCTTCTTTCATGTGTTTTCCTTTCTCTTCTTTCCAATATTCCCCCAAATACCCCTCATCCCAATTCCTTTTAATTCCATTTCCTTTTTATTTACAATAATAATAATAATATTAATAATAATAATAATACTAATAATAATAATATTAATAATAATATTACCATTATTAATTAAATTATCATCACTAAATATTATTATTAATATTAAAGTCCAAAATTATTAAATAACTCCAACTTAAGGGCTACACGCCATCGCACTCAACCACACCCCTAACACAGAAGGCACCCACAAATAAAATACACAGAAAAAACGAGATAATTAAAATGGGCGTTACACATCCTACATGCATTCTGGAGAAAGAAGAATTAAGTAAAAAGGTTTGTCAGAAGCTCTATCGTGGCATGATAGGCTCTCTTTTGTATCTAACTGCTTCTCGTCCAGATATTATGTTCAGTGTATGTCTCTGTGCTTGTTTTCAATCAGATCCAAGGGAAATTCACTTAACAACTATTAGAATAATCCTAAGGTATCTAAAAGGAACAACTAACCTTGGCTTGATGTATAAGAAAACATCAGAGTACAAGCTTTCTGGTTATTGTGATGCAGATTATGCCAGAGACAAATTAGAAAGGAAAAGTACTTATGGAAACTGTCAGTTTCTGGGTAGCAACCTCGTCCAATGGGCTAGTAAAAGACAATCAACCATTGCACTACCTATTGCAGAAGCAGAATATATCTCATCGTCACTGTGCAGTACTCGGATACTCTAGATGAAAAGTCAATTAGAAGATTTTCAGATACATGAGAGTAACATTCCTATCTTCTGTGATAATACTTCTTCTATTTGCTTAACCAAAAATCCTATCTTGCATTCTAGGGCTAAACATATTGAAACAAAACATCACTTTTTACGTGACTATGTCCAGAAGGGTGTTTTTCAATTAAAATTTGTGAATACAAATCACCAGTGGGCTGTTATTTTCACACAACCCCTTGCTGATGATAGATTCGTATTCATTCTGAAAAATCTATTTATAAAACCTTGTCCATAATGAGTAGATGAAAATTTTGATGTGTCAAGTCACTAGAACTTCTGAGATAAGATTCTGACGATTAAGCAAATTATTTCTCTTTTATTTAATGATCTTCTGATTGACGATACTTTTACATGTTAGAAGATGTCTTAGTCAAAAACTTGTCTAGTCAGATACCTCTTGGTATTCTTGACTTTGGGGACATCAAACATGTTCTTTTGGACAGACGACTATGATTTTCTTGTGACACTTGTCCAAAATTAAATCATATCTTACTGTTGAAGAGACACCTCGAGCGGTGTGATTTCGTGAGACTAGGTTTCAAATAATCATTTCTAATCTCCCTATTACTGTCATTATAATGGTTCAACGCATTCGGTATAGTAAAATTCTTGAGAACATACTAAATCTTTACGCCTTCCCTTATTATTGTGCATTCATTAAGATGTCTTTAAGACAAAGTGTTCCTATCTAAGCGTTTCCATCTCAACTATTATTCCTTGTCAGATTTTTTCCTTCCACCTTTAAGTATACACTTAATTCGTCTTTATTGACTGATTTCAAGAGTTGAATAACGTATACCTAATCAGTGATCTCTTGGAAACTGCTACATTCCTATCCCATTCCTTGATAAATTTGTCTCTCTCTACTTTTGTTCCACGTCATTTGTCTTGGAAAATGATGGATTTTTGTTTCAGATTCATCTTAACCTAACTGCTTTTATTGTTGATACATTTCTTATCCATATATATATATATATATATATATATATATATATATATATATATATATATATATATATATATATATATATATATATATATATATATATATATATATATATATATATATATATATATATATATATATATATATATATATATATATATATATATATATATATATATATATATATATATATATATATATATATATATATATATATATATATATATATATATATATATATATATATATATATATATATATATATATATCATACTCCTCCTCATTTCTTTTCATCTGTCCTTCAACTTGTTTTTCTTTCCCTCCTGTTTTCTTCTCTTTCTCTTCCACCATGTCATCTAAAACCATCAAGGGAGAAATCTCTGACTTAGATCTTTTGAATGAGTATACTATTAATTTCAAAGCTCTAATTGAAAATGGCCTTTCTAATTTTTTCTCATATATCTTTTACCAAAACTGGGAAAATTACTTTGAAATTCTCTCTAGACCCATCTATCTAGAACTTGTTAAGGAATTCTGGGAAAATGCTCACATTTTTCAGTATGAGTCCTATGCTTGCAATATTCTATCTTCTGTCTCTGGTTTTCCAATTATGATCAACCTCACTATCATCTCTCAAGCTATTGAGTGTAAGGAAGATGGTCTAAGTGTTTAAAATTACAAAGGAGACAACCGTTTTGCTAAACACATTCGCCTCATCTATCATCATGAAGGACCTGCTGATAGTCCCTCAACTCTCACCTCTATGGAAAAAAAATCTAGTATCAAATCATGGGAACAAATCTTAGGCCTAGAGAAAAGGGAACATGACAACTTTCTGCAATTTTTGACAAGCTCTTGATTTTATTCTTAGTTTCCAAAATCAAGACCAATCTACCTCAGTCCATGTTCAACTATCTAAAAGAGGAAATACTTTCATCTAAAAAGGAGTTATCATTTCAAATTCCCTTCAGTAGAGTAATTTATCACATTCTTGATCTTCAAGGTTTAGTCTCTCACTTAAAGCAAGCCAGAGTGACTGAAAAACTTGCTCTTGATTAGTGCTCTCCTATGAACTATTCTGAAACCATTATTGATTGAAGACCTTTGATGGTTGGTGGGCAAGTGTTCCTATTGGTCTTTTTGTTTTTGTTCTATCTCTTCATGTCCTTGATTGTTTGTTTGTTTGTCTTTCAATGTTTGAAGTTGTTTTTATTTTGTGCTCTTGTACCTACGCTTCTGGCGTTTTACTAACCAATGAGAAATTTTATCTTTTATTACTTCTGTTACATCTTATTGCATTCTTTTATGCTTGCTAACAAAAGGGGAAGAAGTATTGATTTTAATTTTCTTTTGAATCAAATCCAATACTCCAATTGTTTGAACTATTATTTACCTTTTTGATTATGACAAAAAGGGGGAGTACATTAATGGAAAATTATTTTGATAATAATACCTTGTCTCTGAATCATAGCTCTGACATTCTAACTCTTTAATTACACACAATTCTTTTTCTTAGACTGTTTTTTAGAAAAAAATTGATATATTGATAATCAGGCTTTGATTTAACCAATCATTATCACTATCTGATGCATATGATAAGAACCAGACTTGAACTATCTTAGATCTTATAAGTCCAATCAGGCTCTGATATATAATCAAGCATTGTTTATTCTAAATTTGATAAGAACTTTATAATCAGGCTCTAGTATCCCAAATCTGATAAGATTTTTAGGTCTTAGATTCAGGGGGAGGTTTGATAAAGGGAAGTTATTTCTAAACTTATATCTATCATTTCCTATTGATTATCTTCGTACAAAATTGTGTCATCAAAATACATGGTTTTGTCATTATTAAAAAGGGGGAGATTGTTAGAACGAGATTTAGTTCTGCCAGATTTTTCTAAGTTTTGATAATAACAAAGTAGTAGTTGTGTGAGAACAATTTTGATACTCTAAAGTTTGTTTTTCTAAGGATTTAACAAACAGGTTCTGACTCTGAAAGAGAAAGCTCTAACTCTGATAGAGACCATGTGCATTGTCACTCTGATCTGACCAAAGTCGCTTCTGCGCTATAAGAAGCAGGTCTGCTACTGATTTACTCTCACTCAAAAAGATTTTAAGAAGATAATATGTTGATGTTGCAATGCTCTCTTGGTTTTTGCCTCTGATCATGAATCTGATACTTTACTTTTGAAGGCTTTCTAGCTTCTGAAGTCATTATCTTCTGAAAACTAAGTGTTGAAGACTCTGAAGACAAGATTCTGTTGAATGAAGTTATGAAGACTCTAAAGACTTGAGTTTCTGAAGAATAAGTGCCGAAGACTCTGTAGACAAAGTTCTGTTGAACGATGTTTTGAAGACTCTGAAGACTTAAGTTACTAATGACCAAAGGTTCTGAAGAATGAGTGCTTAAATTTCTGAAGACAAGGTTCTAGTGAACAAGTTCTGAATACTCTGAAGACTCAAGACCCTGAAGACTTAGTGATCAACTCTTCTACTCATGCTTCAATCATCTCTATTCAGAAGTCTCTGATGTAAAGAATATAAGATCAATCATTTACGAGAGAAAATAGTACATAGTACGTTTAAACGTTTCACTCCACTACCATTCCACTACCCTGATTTGGTGGTACAAAAGACAACTTTTATGTCCAATTTTCATCCCTGCGTAACAACATTATTTCAAGTTGCTAGCTATCTAAAGGATATTCCTAATCTGCCTTCCAACAGATCTTTTTCTGGCTATATAAGGACTTGATTACTTGAAAAAATTAAGAAGTTTTACAATGATTAATACAAAGGTTACACTTTGATTGAAAACGATCTATGAAGAACTAAAATTACAGTATTAAAGTATCACAATACAAAGAAAGAATATTGTTCATACTGTAATAGTCTCTTTAGTCATTTGAGCTATTAATAGTGTTTATATCTACTTATGTAGAAGCAACTTTGTTGTAAACATCCTTGTTTAAATTGTTGTTTGTAACTCCTTAAGGGACCAGTTAGGTCAGAATCCTTAAGAAGAAACAATTAATATTTGTTGTTAGTCACAAGCGGTTGTTAGTGCAGATTGTAATTCCTTAAGAGACTAGTTGGGTCATAATCCTTAAGAATAGACGGTTAGTCTTTGTTGTTAGTCACCAGCGATTGCTAGTGCAAATTGTAATTCCTTAAGGGACCAGTTGGGTCAGAATCCTTAAGAAGGGATGATTAGTCTTTGTTGTTAGTCACCAGTTGTTGCTAGTGCAGTGTAATCTGTTGATTATAGTGGATTAAGTCCTTGTGTATAAAGGCGAAATCACCTTGGCGGGTGGACTGGATTAGCTTGGTAGTTTTCAAGTGAACCAGGATATATCGTGTGTCTTTCTCTCTTGTTAGTCTATTTGTGATCTTTGTTTGAGTTTCACAAAAAGCTTTCATTTTTAAAAACCCAATTCAAACCCCCTCTTTCTTGTGTTTTCTCACACCTTCAGAAACCACACCACCATAACTAGATAACATTAAGAGAATTTCTATAACGTTAAATAGTATTTCAGACATCTACCAAAATATTAAATTAAGTTATGATCTAGATCATTTTTTCATACTTCCTATGAATTCTATTATGGAATTTTTGAAGGGGGTGAATGGCTAGACTATACCATATTACAATTGTCGTGCTTGAAAGTATAATTTTTACATTAATTTCTATTTATATTCATACGTTCTTGTACTTTAACATAAAGATTTGACTCTTGCAGGTTCTTACATGAGATGTGTGTTGAAAGGAATCTAAGAAAGTATGGCTTCATAAATCCATCGCACATTAGCCTTCTTGGTGGTATGGTAGCAAACAATATCACGCTTTACGTACAAGAGAAGTTGTTGAGCGAGAACAAAGAATGTTATTTGACCCCGTTTTTCCTCCTGTAAGTATTAATTTGTGTTTTAATTTATAAATCAATTTTATACATATTATTAAATATTTTGAATGTTTATGCAGTAACCATTGGCAACTAATAATTATATGTCTGAAGCAAAATGTTGTAGTTATGTTTTACTTGTTGAGCAAGGAACTTGAAGAAGCCATGATTAACGCTTTGAGTGGGTATGTGGTATTATTTTTAATACTCTAATTTTACCTTTAATTTTGAATAGTTTTTATTCATGTTTAATTTTAACCAGAATGTGTTTGATGGTGTGAAAAACACAAGAAAAGGGGTTTGAATTGGGTTTTAAAAAAACAAAAGTTTTTTACCAACTCAAAAATCCAACAATCAAAAGATTGAATAATGAGAAATAAACAAGGATTTTTATCCTAGTTCGCTTGAAAGTCAAAGTTAATCCAGTCCATCCGCCAAGGTGATTTCTCCTTACACACAAGGACTTAATCCACTATAATCAACTGATTATAAATGCACTAGCAACAACTGGTGACTAACAAACCAGAGTGACAAACTATCAAAGTCTTCTCAAGGATTCTGACCTAATTAGTCTCGTAAAGAAATACAAACAACAAGTTTAGATAAAGATTGTGTTACAAGTTGCTTCTACACAAGCAGATTTTACACAAATGAAATACAAACACTTAAAGAAAATAAGCACAAAGTTGTAAGCATTTCACGTAGAAACAGTCTTGTAAAAATTGACTCTTTCTTTAAGTCTCCAAGTCCTATTTATATAGCATGAAAAAGGAACCGTTGGAGGGGAAATCAGGAATACGAGAAATGCAGATGTCTGCTAGCAAGATAGTGACAAGTGTGAAGAATAGTACAGTCCTTTCACCCACACAATCAGGTAGTGGAAGGAATATTTTCATTTTGTACCATGTACTATTTTGATCACATATTCTTTTATCCTTATCTTAAAATTCATAGGCTTCTGGTAGAAAGTTGATGAAGCATGAAAAGAACAAACACGTAGCTAGAATCAGAATCTTTAGAATCATCAATTAGAACCTTGACAACATCAAGGTCTGACTTGAGATTTCAGAAACTTCAGCTAGGAACAGAAACTTTAGAAGCTTTCCATTCTTCAAAAGCTTGATGGTTAAGGTCACATCCAAAAGCAGAAACGGAGATAACGTTGCAGCAACAACATAACGTCTTCTCAGAGGCTTATAAGAAGTGAATCAACACGTAAGTGAATTTTGTAACACAAAGTTCAGAAACTGGTGACGTTGTGCATCATATATTCAGAATGAGAACTGGCTGTTAAAGATACACAATAACAAACCGTTAGGGTACTAAAATTGTTCTCACACAAATACTACCTTGTTATCATCAAAACTTAAAGGTATAAATGTAGATCCAAATCATGTTCTAACAGTCTCCCCCTTTTTGATGATGAAGAAACAATATTTTGATGAACAATTTGTACATGGTAATCACATAAAGACACATCATAAAAAAGCACAAATCTCCCCCTGAGATGTACATTCCAAAAAGATAAAATCAGAATGAATGAGCACTTTCCTAATAAACCTTTTTGCTAAACTAGAATGATCTTCTATCAGAATCTGGTTTTCTTCAAAAGTTATTTGAACTTATCCAGAACACTGGTTGTCAAAGTCAACACTTCTGATGAACTCCACTTTAGAAGCCTAGTTTGAAATCTTATCCTGAGTTAAAATCTTATTGAAAGATCTTCAAATCCTGGTTAAGGCTTTAAAACTTAATGCCTTGTTCTATTAAGTTCTAATTGGAAGTCTTTCTTAAACCTTGAAGTTAATTCTTCAAACTTAGAAAGTAAACCATTTCTTCAGAAAGTAATCTTAAGTTCTAATATGAAAAATTTCAAGAGCTTCTGATTTGCATGACTTTCCCTGAAAAACAGCTAACATAAGTATTTTCGAAGTAATTGTTAGCAGAATCAAAAGAATGTTGGATTCTGATTCATGAACATAGATATATCAAAATCAATATGTTTCTCCCCCTTTTGGTCATCGCTCAAACAGGAAAAATATTAAGAGACAAAACAACAATGACAAAGACAAAAAATAAAAGAAACATAACATATATTGAAAAATGCCCGAGGGCACAAGAGTACAAGATGATCAGAATAAAAAATAAAAAACGAAACAAAATAACTCAACAAGTGCATAAATTTTTCAAAAAGTAAGGGTTTGGGTTCTGCAGGAGAAGTCTGGAAAGGATAAGCTCAAACATTCGATCCTGCCTATCCAACCATTGTTTGACCATGACCTTGTCTTCCTTCAGCTCAACAAGAGTCCTTAGAATCTCAGGAATAACCCCATAAGATGATGAAGTTCCAACAACATGTTGATTATCAAAAACATTATCCTCGGGTTTCTATCTTTTGAAGTCCTTTTCTACTTCACGGTATATACGACCAACATAGCAAGTACAAATCTTGTACTTGGAAACCTCTTCTCTAACCTCTTTTAAGTCTTCTTTCGGGACGATTCATACAATATCTCTAACAAGGAGCAGAATCTGGTTGATAAAAGAATTGTTCTCAGTCTTCTCAGCGTGCATTCTAATAGATATCTTCATCATAGTGTTCTTCCTCATAAGAACCACTGAGTCCCTGAGAAGTCTAAATATAAGAGTTAGAAGTGTTAGCTTGACACCATCTTCTACAAAGAACAACATGAACTTGTGGGAAGTATTGATACAATCAGCTGAGTTGATGCTATAATTACCATAATTACAAAAAGTAAATGCGCAGACATAGGGGGATGCGTAAAGATTTAACCTATTTTTAAGAAATTACTAAACCTAATGTGTCACATCATTAATACGCATGTTTGAAGAGTGGGACGACTGTCATCAGTAAGAATCACACGTTATCAAATGAAAAGACAACCATTAAATGTTGTAACTGTTCAAAATCTAGAAGACAAATCGATAGGATTTGCTTCTGATCAGAACCTTTTTGATTCATGAGACTTCCTAACTTCAGAAAGCTCATATTTTAGAATCAAACAAACAACAACACAACTTCAAAATCTTAATAAAGAATACAGATAACTTAACATTCTGATAACATCTTTCATTATGGACAAGGTTTCGTAAATAGATTTTTCAGAATGAAAATGAATATATCCTCAACAAGGGGTTTTGTAAAGATATTAGCCCACTGATGGTTCGTATCAATAAATTTTAAATGAGAAATACCCTTCTGAACATAGTCACATAAAAAATGATATTTAATCTCAATATGTTTAGCCCTAGAATGCAAGATAGAATTATTGGATAAACAAATAGTAGAAGTATTATCACAGAAGATAAGAATGTTACTCTCAAAGATCTGATAATCTTCCAGCTGAGTCTTCATCCAGAGTATTTGAGTGCTACATCCAGAAGCTACAATATATTCAGCTTCATCTTTTGAAAGCGCAATTGTTGACTGTCTCTTGTTGGGCCACAAGATCAGATTATTTCCAGAAATTGAAAACTTCCAAAAGTATTTTTCCTTTCTATTCTGTCTCCAGCATAGTCAGCATAACAATAGCCTACTAACTTATATTAACTTGATTTTCTATAAAACAAACCAAGATTAGTAGTACCTTTTAGATACTTGAAGATTATCTTAACATCAGTTAAGTGAGCCTCCCTAGGATCTGATTGGAAGCGAGCACACAAACAAACAGTGAATACAATATCAGGTCTAGAAGCAGTTATGTAAAGGAGAGAACCTATCATACCTCTGAATAGCTTCTGATCTACCTTACCATTTACCTTTTCTTTCACTAGAATACATGTGGGATGCATTAAAGTCTTTGCTAGCTTACATTCTGACAAGTTAAACTTCTTTAGAAGTTCTCTTGTATACTTGCTTTGGTGAATGCACGTTCCTTCTGAATGTTGATCAATTTGAATCCCCAGAAAGAACTTGAGTTCTCCCATCAAACTCATTTCAAATTCCTCCTGCATTAACTTAGAAATATCCCTGCATAACAAAGCATGAGCAAAACCAAATATAACATCATCAACACAAATTTGCACAACCAGAATATCATTCTTAAAGGTTTTGCAAAAGAGCATAGTGTCCACTTTCCCTCTAGTGAAATTATTTTCCAAAAGGAAGTTACTTAGTCTTTTATACCAAGCTCTAGGAGATTGTTTCAGACCATATAACGACTTTTTAAGTTTGAAAACAAAATTTGGGTTTTCAGAACTCTCAAAGCCAGGGGGTTGGTGCACATACACTTCTTCATAAATGTATCCATTTAAGAATACACTCTTAACATCCATCTGATACAAAATGATGTTATGATTGACTACAAATGAAACTAAAAGGCAAATAGATTATAACCTGGAAAATGGTGCAAAGGTTTCTATATACTCTATCCCTTCTTGATGACCATAACCTTGTGCTACCAATTGCGCGTTGTTTCTGACGACCTCACCTTTCTAATTGATCTTGTTTCTGAACACCCATCTGGTTCCAATGACATGGACACCATTTTGGTTTATGAGCAAGATCTCAAATGTCGTTTTTGGTAAATTGATTTAGTTCTTCTTGCATAGCCAGAATTCATTCATTATCTAGAAGAGCTTCATTAATAGATGTTGGCTCTATCAAATATACCAAACCCATAAGAGTTTCTTCAAAAGGTTGAATGAAGATCGAGTTCTGACTGGTACGTCTTTATCTCCCAGAATCAATTCTTCATAATGAGAAGTTCTTGGTCTACTCTTCTTCTGATGAGATGGACCAACAACAACTTCTGGTTGAGTCATTTCTGAGTCTTTTGCTTGAGCATCCTTATGTTTTCCTTCTGAGTCTTTGTCTTCAAAATCTTTGTCCTTAAATTCTGAAAAAGTGATCTTCAAATATGCAAGTTTCTTAACTAGCTTTGACTTTTCAGGGTCAAGCTTATCATTTAATCTAACATGAATTGATTCTTCAACAATTCATGTTTTAGTGTTATAGATTTTGTAGCCTTTTGAGTGTTCAAAATATCATAGCAATAAACACTTATGTACCTTAGAATCAAACTTGCCAAGATTCTTTTTAGTGTTTAACATAAAACAAGCACATCCAAAAGGATGGAAATAAGAAATGTTGGGATTTTTGTTCTTCTACAATTCATAAGGTGTCTTACCCAGAATAGGTCTGATAGAAGTCCTGCTCTGAATATAGCAAGATGTGTTAACTGCCTCTGCCCATAAATGCTTAGCCATGTTAGGTTCTTGGATCATGGTAAAACCCATCTCTTGCAAAGTCCTATTCTTCCTTTCTACAACCTCATTCTACCGTGGAGTTCTAGGATAGGAGAAATCATGGGAAATGCCATAAGAATAAAAAAGATTCTCAAAGTGCTTATTCTCAAATTTGCCAGCATGACCACTTCTGACTTTGACTATTTTACAATACTTCTTTGTTTGCACTTGTGAGCAGAAAGTAGAGAACACAAAAAATGACTCATCCTTGTGTTTCAAGAACTCTACCCATGCCCAATGACTATAGTCATCAACAATGACCAATCCATACTTCTTACCACTGATAGGGGCAGTTTTCACTGTCCCAAACAAATCAATCTGTAGAAGTTCTAAAGGTCTAGAGGTGGAAACAACATTTTTCGCTTTGAAAGAAGTTTTGAAAAACTTGCCTTTTTGACATGCTTCACAAAGAGCGTTTGAGGCGAACTTCAGGTTGGGTAAGCCTGTGACTAATCCAAGCTTATTTAGCTGAGAAATCCTCCTCATGCTAACATGGCCCAAACGCCTATGCCATACCCATTTCTCCTCATTAAAAAACATTAAGCATGTTACCTTCTGGTCCTTAAGATCAGAAAGTCTAATCTTATAAATTTTATTTTTCCTCTTTGCGTTAAAAAGGATTGTACCATCTTTCTGACTAACAACCTTATAGGACTTTTGATTAAAGATGATGTCATAACCATTGTCACTAAGATGACTGATAGATAATAAGTTATACATCAAACAATCAACTAAAGGAACATTAGTAATAGAAGACAGTTTACCATTACGAATAGTTCCAGAGCCACTGATCTTTCCTTTCTGGTTTCCTCTGAAACCAACGAAGCCTTTAGGCTTAAGTTCCAAATCTTGGAACATATTCCTTCTACCCTTCATGTGTCGCAAGCATCCACTGTCCAGGTACCATGATTGGTGTTTCAACTCAGTTGCTAAGGATGTCGGTAACATAAATGATCTGATCCTTAAGTATTCACTTTTTGGGTCCTTTCTTGTCAGTTTTCCCAGAGTTTCTTACAACATTGGGTTTCTGTGCACCAGGATAATCAAGTGGAATTTGTGCACGATACTTGAGTTTTAGAACATATTTCTTTGTCTATAAAGGTTTCTTTGCAAGCTCAAAATAGTCAAGCTCAGTGCCAGTAGGCACGAAATGCTCATAGAGAGGTTTCGGTTTTACATTCTGACTTTCATCAGGTTTTGAAGTTTATGTATAACCTAAACCTTTATTGTCATTTCTGCTAACTCCATAGATCATGGAAGCCATTTTTCTTCTATCTATGGTTTTAGCTAGAAAGTGTTGGAATGATCAGTCATATCTAATGACACAATCAATACCAAAAGCTTCTGAGATTATTTCTTCCTCTAGTTTTGAAATTTTGCTTTTCAAAGAAGAGTTGTTACTTTCTAGAGATTTTTTTTCCATTTAGAGAAGAAATATCCTTTTCAAACTTACTACGAGTTGCAAAAGCAACTACTTAGACTTGTTTAAGGTCCTTGTATTTACTTTGAAGACTTTGGAACTTTTCCAGCATTTCACAGAGACATGACTCTAAATCAGAACGAGATAGTTTAGAAAATACATCTTCAGAATCAAAGTCTGATTCTGATTTTGACAACATTTTATCTTCTGGTTCTTCAAAACCTTTAGGATGAGTTGTATTTTCCATCATTGCAACATTGTTCTGTTCCTCTTTGGAATCTTCTTCTTCTTCTTCTTCTTCTTCTTCTTCTTCTTCTTCTTCTTCTTCTTCTTCTTCTTCTTCTTCTTCTTCTTCTACTACTACTTCTTCTTCTTCTTCTTCTTCTGAGTCACTACTACGGAAAACATATACAACAACGGCTGGAAAAAGGATAACATCATACATGACCTACCATTTTTACGTATAGTGTGGTTGTATATGTGCTACTTACAATCACGGTCTTATGACCATGGTAGAAAACCTGAAAATTCTCTATATATAACCACGGTTGCTATAACTAACCATTGTGGTATATACATTTAGGAAAATAACATTTCATAACGGTTGATACAAATAACCGTTGTTGAAAGTACCCAGAGTTTATTATATAATATGTAGATTTCTTGTTTCTCAGTAAACCTCATAGCAACATACAACCATTCAAATTGATGAAGAAGTATATAATCTGAAAATTAAACTATTCTTGAAAGCTAACTTACACAAGCCACTGTTTTCCAAATTGCACTTGTCTCACCGTTCATCTTGCGCTGTTTAACATATAGAATATGGTTCAATGGTCTAAGTCCTTCATGACATAAATTCCTTCTATTCTAGTTTAATTTGAATAATATCAATAAATTATTGTTATTCAAACTAAACTATAAGAAAAGATATGGATATGATGAAGAAATCAGGTCATTGACCCATATTCTATATGTTAAATAGTGTGAGATGAACGATGAGACGAATGCAATTCGGAAAACATTGATTGATATAAGTTGGTTTTCAAATACAACTTAAGTTTAAAATTATAAGTTTATATGCCAATTTAAATGAAATGTATTTTCAGTGAAGGGTTAGTGAAACAAACAATCTACATAACAAATAATAAACTAAATTTCATACAACAACATACAACAACACAAGATATTATGTAATGTTTTAAGAATATAAAGAACAAAACATTGCTAAGTCACAAGAAGCTTTCTTCTTATGACTTAGCAATGTTTTGTTCTTGTTCTTAAAACATTAACCAACAACATACAACAACATTTATCAACAACGCAACAAAATACAACCAAATAAGGTTCAAGAACAACAATAGAAACATACAACAAGATAACATAACATAAGATATTATGTAATGTTTAAAGAACACACCTTTTTAAAGCTAATCATGAATCTGAAAAAAATTATGATTTTCATCTAGTTTATGAAGCCATGAAGAAGAAGTACAAGGTGAATAAAGTTAACACAATAACTTCATACTTCTTGTATTTTTCTTCATAGCTACATAAACCATATGTATCATAGCCAAAATGTATGCTTTGTTAAGGTGGTGAAGATGAATCTGAGAAAATGAGAACATTCACCAAATAAAAAAATGAGAACCCATTTTTAACAAGAAATGTAAATGAACTGAAGCATAAGTTTAACGAACGAACCTAAAATATGATTAAAGAGTATCATAGTGATTGGTGAAGACGAATCTGAAGGTTTAAGAAAGTTTAAAGAGTGACATGGATGTTAGGGTTATGTTATGAGAGATAATAGTGAAATATGATAGGGTTTTCATTTGAGATAAACGATTGTTATATACTGAACGATAGATACTTTCACTTATATAGTAAAATATATCACTTTTCATCGCGGTTAGAAAGAAAAACCGTGATATAATAAATAACTTTTTATCACGGTTTGAAAGAAAAACCATGATAAAATTTTAAACTTTTACAACGACTTTTTAGTAAAACTGTGGTTAAATAACTTTCAATTTTTTTGTTATTTATTGTTATTGTTATTTTTCATTACTATTGCGATTGTTGTTATTTTTGTTGACTTGTACAATTTTTTTTGTAAAATAATAATAGTGTATAAATGAAAGAGTATATAAAATATTAATAAATAATTTCATTAAGAGGGCCAAGAGGGAAGAGTACATAAATAATTTCATTATATAATTTTGTTAATGTCGGAACAATATCCCATAGCAGCAAATGAATCTTCATAATTTATGGCTCTCTCCTCACTACCTTCGTCAAAATCATAATAACAAATCTTCCTGAACACCTTTTTCTTCTTCTTCTTCTTGGCCTTACTAACCCTAAATGTATCCCTGGCAGCAGTCGATCCAGATGGTTGAACCTCCTCAGTTGACTGCTAATCATGGTTTTGTATTGTGGTAACTTCAGTTGAGATATTTTTGTTATCATTTTCAGATGGAGAACTCATGTTGCTATATGTAGTTAAGAAGAATAATTTTGAAGAAGTGGAAACTCATTATATGAAACTATGCCTTTATAGAAGAGGTTGAAGGTGAAACATCTGATGATTTAATGCTTGCAATGATTACTTATAATGCTTGATATTCTTGAATAACATTATGATCGTCTTAAAAAATGAAGAAAATTTCCAATCATCATTATAGTTTTGAAGAGTGTTTCTCTCTTTCGGGAAGAGTAAAGTTTGTATGGATAATATTACAATGATTGCATATTAAATCCGTGATTAAATAATTTTCAATTTTTTATTTTTTTATGAACTTAAGTGACACGCTTTTTGTAATAGGAAAAATGGAAAAAATGTAGTTGCCAAGATTCAAACCTTGTATCACTCACTTTATCACCATGGTTGTGTCTATCAATCGTGATTAAATAACTTTCCAAAAAGTAAATAAGCATTAGGCGCATCTAGTTTCAGATATTGCAATGGTGGAAGACACGACCTTAGTAATATTATGTTACTGAATGTGTATTTTGTAATAGTGAGTCCTCCCATGTAGTCTTGAGCCCCTTCTTACCTTTAGAAAAATTATTCTTAAGCCTCTTGTCTTTCTTGAGTTTAGGACACTTGTTCTTGTAGTGACCTGACTCCTTGCACTCCTAACATATAACCTTTTTTCCATAACATTGCTTATTATGTCCAGACAAAGAATCAGAACCACCAGTAGTCTTCCTAACTTCTTTGAACTTCCTTTGACCATTCTGCCTATGCCTCTAGACTCTATTGACCCTTATGGAAATCTGTGACAACTCATCATCATCTTCTGAGTCTACATTAGAATCTACTGATTCTTTGTCAGCTTGATAAGCCCTTGCCTTCTTAGGCTTGGACTTCAAGGCAAAAAATTTACCTCGCTTCCGAGGTTCATCTTCCTCGAGCTCTATCTCATGACTTATTAAAGAACTAACAAGTTCTTCAAGACTAATACTGCTCAAATCTTTAGATAGCTTCAAGGCAGTTACCATAGGTCTCCATTTCTTGGGGAGACTTCTGATGATTTTCTTGACATGGTCAACAGTAGAATACCCTTTGTTCAGAACCTTGAGTCCTGTGAAAAGCATCTGAAATCTTAAGAACATAGTCTCAACGGTTTCTTCATCTTTCATTCTGAATGCCTCATATTTATGGATTAAGGCTAAAGCCTTTATCTCCTTCACTTGAGCATTCCCTTCGTGAGTCATCCTCAAATAATAAAAAATGGACTTAGCAGTATCTCTATTTGTTATCTTCTCATACTCAGTATAAGAGATATCATTAAGAAATATCATTCTAGCCTTATGCTGATTCTTTTAATCCTTCTTTTATTGATCTATCATAACACTCCTTGCTACTTTATTACCTGCAGCATCAACTGGGTGAGTTTAGCCATCGACTACAAGACCCCAGAGATCAATATCATATCCAAGAAAGAAACTTTCAATTCTGTCTTTCCAATAATGAAACTTTTCACCATCAAAGAATGGTGGTTTAGTGTTGTAGTGATCTTTCTCATTGTTAGCAACAGGTGTAGCAGCAGCCATTCTTTCTAACACACAAACTAGATCGGTATTGAACACAGTGAAGTGTTGATAAAACTTTTATCACAATCAGAATCAGAGCTCTGATGCCAATTTAAGGTGTGAAAAACACCAGAATGGGGTTGAATTGGGTTTTAAAAAAACAAAAGCTTTTTACCAACTCAAAATCCAACAATCAAAAGATTGAATAATGATAAATACATAAGGATTTTTATCCTAGTTCTCTTGAAAATCAAAGCTAATCCAGTCCACCCGCCAAGGTGATTTATCCTTATACATAAGGACTTAATCCACTCTAATCAACCAATTACAAATGCACTAGCAACATCTGGTGACTAACAAAGCACAATGACAAACTATCAAAGTCTTCTCAAGGATTATGACCTAATTGGTCCCTTAAGAAAATACAAATAACAAGTTTGGATAAAGATTGTGTTACAATTTACTTCTACACAAGCAGATTTTACAAAATGAAATACAAACACTTTAACAAAATAAGCACAAAGTTGTAAGCTTTTCACGTAGAAACAATCTTGTACAAATTGGTTATATCTTCATGTCTCCAAGTCCTCTTTATATAACATGAAAAAGGAGCCACTTGCGGGAAAATCAGAAATACAAGAAATGCAGGTGTCGATTAATAGAACAGTGACAGGTGTGAAGAATAGTATAGTCCTTTTGCCCACACAATCAGGTTGTGGAAGGAATATTTTCATTTTGTACCATGTACTATTTTGATCACGTATTCTTTTATCCTTATCTTCAACTTCATAGGCTTCTGGTAGAAAGTTGATGAAGCATAAAAAGAAGAAACATGTAGTTGGAATCATAATCTTTGGTCATAAATTAGAACCTTGACAACATCAGCGTCTAACCTGAGATCTTTAAAAACTTCAGCTAGGAACAGAAACTTCAGAAACTTGCCATTCTTCAGAAGCTTGATGGTAAAATTCACATCCAGAAGCAGAAACGGAGATAACGTTGCAGCAACAACATAACTTCTTCTCAGAAGCTTCTTAGAAGTGAATCAACGCAGAATCGAATTTTGTAAAACAAAGTTCAAAAACTGATGACGTTTCACGTCTTATATTCAAAATCAGAACTGGCTTTTAAAGCTACACAATAACAAACTGTTAGGGTGTTAGCTCCCAAATTCGACACTGCCTTGGGTTGCTAAACATTAAGACATAATTAATGTCTAAGTAAAAGGAAGCAAGGAGGTTTCGACAGCCTCTAAGGAATCTTCTAAGCTAAACGGTTGAAATAACTTAGAAAAATTAAGAAACCTAAAGTTATGAGCATTTCGACCGTGTCAGAGGTAGTTCGACCGAAATTCTGCAGGAGGATTTCTACGTTGTTTTGAAATTCAAAATTTGGAGGGAGCGGTTCTGTTCATAAGACACGTGGCGAGTTCTAGGGCAGGAAGTTACATGCAATTGACACTTGTTAGATCAAGGAGATACTAGGAAGTTATTAGCAGTTAATTATTAGCATTATAAATAGGGATTTGTTAGACAGATTTTTGTGTGTTTTACCATTTGTACAAAGTAACTCCAATCAAATTTACTCAAAGTACCCGAGTGTGAGAAAAGAGTATTTTCACGGAGAATGTACGTTATGTAAAATCACCAACTTTTCAATAAAGTCTTTTACAATTTCAGCAACATTTACATTTCCTCTGTCGAACCACTTGTGCAAGTGTTACCTTTTTGCCTTTACCTTTCTTGCATCCTTTACTCCAATTCCTCTTTTCCTTTAAACTTTTTACCTTCTTCGATCAGCCTTTTACAAATCTTTTACAGCGTTTCTTTAAGTTTATGCACTTTAAAATACCCAGTCGAAGTCTTTTTCATTACAAGCACATTTACCAATTCGTTATTACGAGTACTTTAAATCTAATTCTAAATGAAGAATACTTTAGCACATGTCCTAGGATCAATCTGATCGATCCTGTGAGTCACCAAAGTCAAATTTGGAAGATCAGCGATTGTTTTCCGATTTTCAAGGGAAACAAAGGGGTACCAAAATTGTTCTCACACAAATACTACCTTGTTATCATCAAAACTTAAAGGTATAAATACATAATCAAATCATGTTCTAACAGTGTAGAGCGGTGGAGAGATACATTGCAATCAAACGTAATGTGCTTGGTAAAAAACCAAGTTTCTATTACCCAAAAGTAAGTATATTACTTGTGTTTTTTTGACATTCTTTTATTTGTGTGTATTAGTGATATAAATATATGAAAATCATTTGTAATGGCGAAAACAACCCGACATCAATTCTTGTGGATACTATGTTATGAGACAAATGTTCTCTATTGGCACTATAAATGGATGGACTAATCATAAGGTATTAGCTTAATCCATATACATGTAATTTATGTATATTTCTTAAGTTAATATTGTTTTTGTTAGCTTATCATAATTTAAAATTTGTTCTAATTATAGGAGTTTAGCGATAGATCACCATTCTCATAAGAAGATATAGATGACATCTGATCATGTTGGGCCGGTGTCTTCTTATCTTGTTATGGACCTCAACAACAATAGTTTTTCATGGTTGTTATAAGCTTAATTTATATATAGAGAGAGGTTTTGCATTTTTATGTGCAAATATGTAAATTTTTTATTCTGTGTTGATAAGAAAGATATAAATCTGTACATTTGATTTGGAACACAATGTAAATCTTGTATTCTGTGTTGATGAGAATGATGTAAATTTGTACATTTGATTTTGAAAATAATGTAAATCTTGCATTCTGTGTTGATGAGGACAATGAAAATTTGTACATTTATAATGATCTAATTCTGGTTCTGTCAATATTTTATTTCTATTTAAAAAATGATACAGGCCAGTCAAAATATGCTTTAAAATAAATTATATATGGTAATAGATAAGATTTAACCCGTCGGTTATTAACTAAAGCCGACATACCAACATAACTTATCACCCCTGTTTTTAAATGAAACCGAGAGGTAAAGTGACACGTGCTTCATAGTTTTGAAAATAAAATTACGTTGCTGCTAGGGATCAAACCAATGACTTTTTCCATTATAACCTCGATTTTTCCATAATCGAGGGTTAAAGTGGCAATTTTTCATGTCTCCCTTCGTTACCTCGATAGTGTAATTGAGATAAAATCCATTTCATGTCCAAGGTGAGATGTGTTATTTGTAGTTGTGCATCAATCTTAACAACAACCGATTGAACACCCGGTTTAACATTATCATTCCCTTCATCCGATTTAAAATCATCATTCACTTCATCCAGTTTAATAACATGTTTCACTTAAAATGGTTTAACATCCACACTCACAATAGTTTTTACATCTAGGTGCACCATATCTAATACCACCAACAACACAAAAATAATGCGAAAACTCAAATTATCAGGATAATCTGGAGGTGTGCATTTAGACCACACCTAACTTTATCTAGAGATGCATATTCAGATTCAACATTGATTTTTTACATCATAAACAAGATTAATGAAGGGGATGCGAGATGAAATGTATGAACTTTACCTTCAATTTCAACTTGTTTCGCTCCCTTTGATGTCATGAGATACAAAAATGATGTTTTGGTGTTGAAGAGGTGATTGGAAATGAAAGAAACTTTTTTAAGGGTTTTGAAAACATAGTTTTGTGTGATTATGAAGGAGAAGATCATGCAAGGTAGTATTTTATCCAATTCTCTAATGGTCATTTTCTGAGATGTGTCCCAACTGCGAAAAACACCCGGCATAAAAACAGAAGAGTCACCACCGAACGTTATTTATCCCAAAGAGAGGGAAAGGAATTAGCACCCCTCACATCTGTTGTACTCAACGGGATCCACGCTTGTTGTCTAATCAAAGGGTGTGATCATATATAGGCTACTACTAAACGGAAACGAGAACAAAAGAAAAATAAAAAGACTCGATAGGACATTGCCGCCCTATACCTACGTATTCCCTCATGCAATGGGAAAGAAAGTCAGAGTCAACATAGTTCGGAAAACTTCGGGTGATGGGGGGAAGGTTGCTCGCCAAAATATCATCGTCTTGTGCCTACGTATCCTCATCTGGTATGAGAAATCAGAGTAAACGTAGTTCGGGTAAACTAGACCACTGATTGGTTAAGTGTTTTTTATGAGCGACGTTAAGTTCCCATTCCAGTAGTTAGGGTCGATGCCTGCTTGCGGTAGAACGGAAAAGTAACACACTCTTTTCTGAAAATGAGTTTGAAACACAAATCCTGAAGGAAGAAAGCTTTGAATTTTGTTTGTGAGTTTTAGTGAAGTGAATTAGTTTACTTTGTGATTCACATTGCACTAAAGACTATGACATAGGGGCGAATGCGTCGCATATCACCCAAAGGGCATACGCTAAACACTCTAGACAAGTGAGGAGAAACCCTCACTCATCATTTCCCATGTGCTTAAGGCTCGTAGCGTACAATGTTCATCGTGTTTATTAGATGAGTTAGAATGCTTTTTGAGATGAGAAAAGAGACGCACGAAAGGTCTAAGGGAAACTCGGCCCTGACGTTGTCATGCAAAGTGGTACTAAGGTCGAGATGCGAAAGGAGATTCTATCCTAATGTTAGCATGAAAAAGATGGACCTAAGGTTCAGGTTAAAAGGGACTAGCCTACTTGTTATTATGCATGGATTAAACTCCTAATGTTTATCTTACTCCAAATTTAATCGGAAATTAAATTGGAATAAGAATCCTAAGGGAGCATGCAAAGACAAAAGCAAAAAAGCAAAGAAAAAAGGTAAAAACAGCAGCTACAACAGTGCCCCTTGCACAAAACAACAACAAAATCCAGCATATAAGCAAGACAACCTATAACAGCACATGTTTCAGCATAAAAGCAAGTGTAAAAGGTAGGCAGCAAGCAAGCAAGGCAAAGATAGCATGCAAAGTTCAGAATAACCATAGCTGTGGAAAGTAGGGAAGCAAGCATGTAAGAATGAAATTAATCATGAACAAACACCAACCACGAACATATATCATGCAAATGTGAACATGTTTCCACAATCAAACAGAATCGATCAACAACATTGCATCAACAAGAATCATCAAGATCATCATGCTTTTTCAAATCAAATTGAATGATCGAACAATCAAACAAGTGCGCAACAAAGCGGAATCGGAAATAAGTGCAAACATGCAAAAAACATCCAACAAGATAATCAACAATGATAATCAATTAAACATGCTATAAACAAGAAAGGCATGTGATCATTCATCAATTAAGCAATATGAACATGTTAAGGATTCAAATAGAAACCGAAAGTTACGTGTTGAAGACTCGAGATCAAACATTCAAGAATGATGAAATATGTCAAAATAATCTACATAAATGCATCATATCAATCCATGAAGTTTACATGTGAAAAGGAGCCCAAACAAGCAAGAAAAATGCAAAAACACAACATTCTGCTTAGTGGTAACCGGTTACTCAATATCAGGTAATCGATAACCCATTGAAAAAACAACCTGGAACGTGAAATTTGTACAGAGTAACCGGTTACCCTATATCAGGTAACCAGTTACCACTGAACCAGAAACAGAAAATCAGCTTTAAAAGTCAGTTTTCAGCATCCAACAACTTATCCAATCACTCATATAAACATGTTATCAATTAAGCACGAAATTAACATCAAATATCAATGATCAAACATCATGTAAACACAATCAAACACTGAAATCACAAATCACCAAGATCCAAATCATCAAAATGGATCAAAAAGCAACAAAAGCCATGAATCTACATTGTGATTATTCAAATAAGCTCAAAACAGAAATAGATCTAGAATTACCAACCTTCAAAGCTGAGATTTGCTTTGGTGAGTGTTGATTCACTTGAAATTAACAGATCCAAGCTAGAAAACCATAAATTCTTCAAGATCCAAGATCTTCCTTATGGTAGAAATGAAGAACAAGCAAGATCGTGCAAAATTGACTCAAAAAAATCACTTCCAATCTAGCTTCCAAATTCAGATCTCAATTCAAACGAAAATTGAATGGTGAATTGAAGATAATGGCGATGAATGATGGAGGTTTAACTCTAGAATTCAAGGATTCCAATGAAGAATCAATGAACTCAAGTGAAAGAGCTTTAATGGAGGTTTTGGGAGTGAAAAAGTTGAGAGAAAGTGGAGAGAAAATTCTCAAGAATGAATGTGAAATCTGAAAAGTGAAGGTTATTGTGTGAGGTTTGGAGAAAATTCACTTAAATAAGCTCTAGGTTTGGAATCAGAATATGGTTTGGAATGTGGATTAACATTTGGAATGGAAATTAGGAGTGGAATTAGGAATGGAGTGTTTGAGATTTGGAGGGAAATGGTGAAAATTGAAACAATTCTAGATCCTTCCAATGATGATCATGTGAAATCAATGGTTGAAAATGATTGGAAAATTGCACATGCTGAAAATTCAAATATTTTGGCCAATTTCGCTTGAAGTAACCGGTTACCCAATATGTAGTAACCGGTTACCACATCCAAAAAATACCAATTTTGGCGCCAAATGGAGGGAAACTTGCGTAATCATTTGTTGCCACCTGTTCTGAGCTCTGTTAAGCCTCTAAAACTTGCCCTTGGATATTATAACTGTGAGAATTCTTGGGATAACCTGTACACCGTCTCCTGAGCTGAAAATAACCCATTGAATAAAATAAAATCGGCCGCTCGATCGCTGGGCAAAATAAATGCCAGAGCCTCTTACGCTCGCTGCTTGAACTCTTGCAACAAAAGGGAACCCTGAGCCACATAAATACCTTGATCCCATGTCTCAAGAATCAATGCTACGATATGCTGAAATGCAGAGAAATAAAAGTCAGTTACGGTTAAAATGAAAGGGCAAATTTTAGGGTGTTACAAGATGCATCTGCAAAAATATCACTAAGTCATTCATTTAACTAGCTCACTAAATTAAATTACAATAACTGAGTGCATAGGTTATTTGGGAGATGCATCTCCAAATACACTCAAATGATGCACAAAGATGCCTCTTCGGACTATATTTTTTTGCAAAATGGAGTGAATCTCAGAAAAGCGCATTTTAGTGCGACTTTGAGTACGCCCACATATGCATCTCCGACGCATGAAGGAAATTTTAGAATTTTCAAAGTTGTGGAAGGCACCATCAAAAATGGAAGGAGAATTTCTATAATTTTAATATGTATTCTACTATTTTTGTTTTTTTGGATTTTTTACCTAACGTATGCATCGCTTTGTAACAAAATGTAACAAATATGTTGTATGTTGCACGAGTAAAAAGATATCATGTTGTCATACCCCAAATTTTAACCCCTATATTCCATTACCATTCTAGGAACATCAAGAATTATTTTCTAACCCTAACCTTGTTTCGAGTTTATTGTTGTTGAGGCCCATCTGAATTAGAGTTTTGCATCTTTGGAATCAAAAGGATTATTGCTTATTCAGTCAATATTTTGGATTGATCATTATCGAATCAAGGTTCCATACATTCAAGGAGCTTATATTCAACAAGAATCAAGTGCTAATTGACCTCATTGCAAGATCATTGAAGTTTAATTTCATCTGGCCCCAAATTAGAGTTTTTATCGGGCAAAGTCAATTGTGCCTTTGAATTTTGATTCAAGCATGATCCCAAGCCTTGGGACATGATTCAACATGTTCATATACACCCTTGGAGCCTATGTATGATGTTCGATAATTCAAAAGATTCAAATGCATTAAAGATCACACAATTGAATTCATCTGGTACAAATTTCATCTAACAAAGTAAACTCTTTGACTTTTAGGGTTTTTGGTCCAAAATTGAAGCATCCAAGAAAAATTTCATCAAGATAGGTTTAATCAATAAGTTAGATCATGAATAAATCAAGATTGGAGAGGTTTCTTGAAAAAGAAGAAAACTTAGATAACTTGAATTTTTTCTAAGTATGGAAAAAACCCTAATTTTGGCACTAACTTTGAGAGATGATAACTTTCAATCTACACATCCATTTTTTGAGTTCCAAAGATCAAATTGTATATCTCATCATGTACTACAAAAGTTTCCTAATGAACTATGAGAAAAATATGCTTATATTTTTAGTTATGAAGCTTCAATGTTTGGAAAAATCGTTGGACACTTGGAAAATTTTCAAGACAACTTTGTTTCTTCAATTTTTAGCCAACTTCAAGGTCAGTTTTCATCATGATCCCTTTGGATTCAAGAATATCATCAAATATGAAAGTTGTAAGTAATGTTTAGGGATTTCTAAAAAGTACAAGAACTCATCCATACCATTTTTGAGCTAGGAGTTCCAAAGGAGGAAAGTTAGCCCTCCACACTTGAGGTTTAGGTCATTTTCATGGCAAGAACAAGTTGCAAGATCAAGCAAATCTGCAAAATCCCTTGATTGAAAACCTTGAGACTTGTAAGTCCATCTATAATCAGAAGTTTGTGCTACTTTTGGAGTCATTACACAAAGGTTTAAACCATAACTCAAGTTCCATTCCATTTATGGAAGTTTTGAACATAAAGGTTACAATACCATTCTTGAAAAGCAACTTTAACCACATCTGGTTTTTCTTGAGACTATAACTTGTTCTATCTGAAGAAGCAAGATCTAAAAGTATCCAACCACTCAAGATCTCCTTGTACTTTGCATTGAAACCATGAAAACCACCAAATCATCAAGTTGAAATCCAACTAAACCATGAAAACCATCAAGTTGCAAATGCTGCATAAACTGATCCTCATTCTTGTCCTATAAATAGAGGCATGATTCATGCTTCAAAAATGAGGAAAAACACACTTAGAAGCATACCAACCCCCCCCCCCCCCCCCCATATCAGAATTGGTATTCAAGTCACCATTTGAAACCAAGAATCTTCCTTTTTGCAAAACCTTACCCAAAACCTTTTACAGTCATAAAACCTCCAATCTAATCATCCACCACAAACTACAAAACACCTCATAAGGGTGTCCAAACCACCACATTGATCAAAAACCTCAGAAATCAAAAAGTCAACCTTTAATCCAAAAATTATTGACTTTCTGCACTTCTCAAACCAAAACCCTATTCTGACCTGTTCCAAACACTTTGATCCTTTAAAATAAAATCTCAAACATGTCTTGAGCTATCCATAACCTAAAATCCTGACTGTAACTCCATTTGGCTAGGGTTCCAGATTTCATTTTTCTCATTTTGCCAGAAGAGAAGCATAACCTGTTTCAGTTCCTTCCATTGGGTTCCAAGCATTCAGAAAGCTTCAAAGAGGTCCAAGGAAGCAATCTAAATCATTGAAACAGCTCTGTAGCAGCTTGTTTAGATTTTCAAGTTTTGACTTCAAGAGGTAAGTGCTCAAACTGAAACTCATTGAACCATGCCATATCTTGATGTAAATTGAACATAAAACTTGTTTGTCATGACATTTATGATGTGTTCCCTCAGTTAGTTGTTGCTATTCATGACTGTGTGTGATTATGCCATAGAAATTGAAAATATGAGCTTTTCTTCTTGTTGCTATCGTGTTTTATTCTATAAGAACTTTTAGAAAAACCAATGGTACCATAGTGATCATTATGAAAAATTAAGTGAGTTTGATCTTTACATCATCCATTTTTATGGAATATTGAGGAAGATACATGTGATTTTGCAAAACTAATCTTGTGGAAGTGGAGGTCCAACCATGGCGCCTTTTATTTAGGTTTTAGGTTATTTTCAGGCTTATGCTTTAATTTGTAGGGGTGATATAATGGATGTATCACCACCTTAGTGGTTTACCATGCGCGCATATGTATCTTGTAACCTGAAGGACTGGGGTTCAAATCTCCCTCGCCCCAGTTCTTTTGTTTTTTCTTGATTTTCAAAAGAGTTTCATATATTATTATATGCTTCCATCAATTTTCATAAAGCGCGCATTGGCTGGTTTGGCTAGTGTTTTAGGTTGTAACCTTAGCAGCGTGGGTTCAACACCCATGGTGACCACTTCCCATTATTTTTTGCCACTTGATTTCTTTATTTCATTCATAACTTCAACTTGTCATAACTTCTTCATCTTAAATGATTTTTTGACCATTCTTTTGGTATAATGTTCATGATTATGTCTATTTTTCATTTATATTGAGAAATTTCCAAAAATATTATTTCATGTTGTGATTATCCATGATCCATGTATATGACTTTTTAAAGGTTTCTTAGGTTTCCTTTTGATCTTTTGATTGATCCTTTGATTCTCCATGAACTTCTTGAGTTGTATGAACCATATGCATCTTTTATGAACCTCATTTGATGTGATGAACTTATATACCCTTGTTGTTAAATGGTTGTTATTACTTTTTCAAATTCATATGTAAATACATGTTTGAATCTCTTGAGACCTTGGTTGTTACCTTTCCCTTAACATGTGATCCTCTTCTATGATCAAGTAACTTGAATGAACATGTGATTTATGTCTCTCATACCATGCCTTAAGTATTCTTAGACACTTGTTGTTTTTCTTTGAAAGATGTTTAGTATGCATGTTTGTATGAATCAGACCTTGTGACTGTTTCTCATCTTACTCAAAGACCATGATTGAACCCATTTACATGTTGGTTGTTACCTACTTGTTTAACATGTTCATCACCTCCATATTGTTTCCAAGAATTTTTGTCACTCATATGATATGATCTTGATGTCAACAAGTTACCCATTGGATGTTTACACTTCAACCCACATGTTGTTGTCACACATGTCTCACTCTTATTGAAAGATATTTTAGTTGTTACCTTTTCCATACTTTGGTTTTATATCCATGCTTTAAATATTGTCATGATTTATGCATATTGATTTTGAGTTTTGATCTCCACCATGATAAGTAATGTTTTGAATTATATATGATTGTTTGTACTTGAAATTGTCATCTATGATGTTTGGTCTTGTAAGAACCTTATTTCATGATCTTTTAGATGTTGTAGCATCTATGTTTACCTTTTGGTTGTAACCATTGGTTTTGATTCTAACTACTAAGGATGGATGCTTGGTTGTAACCTTGTCACTTATTAACTTTATCAAAACTTTGCTTGATGTTGTCACATGTTTGCCCTTACCTTCTTGGTTGTTACCATGATTTTATGTCTTCATCATGTTTTAATGAATATATATGTGTGCTTGAAGCTTGTTAAGTTTCCCCAAGGGATGTAACTTGTTAGTTATCATCCTAAAAAGTTGCATTGTGTTCCTAAGTCCAAAGAAAAATCTCTCTATTGACTCAATGTCGTAGATAGCTCATTACTCTTTTAGCCTCCCCTTGACCTTGTTAGAATCATTAGGAATTTCAATTTAGTCTTAAGATAGAACCTGCACCCCTTTGACTTTATTAAGTCAAGACCTTTAGCATACCTTGTTAGGAGTCCTATAACTTAGAGCTTAGGTCTGGAGTTTGTTAACTCTATGTGTGTACCATTGTTATGGGTACTCACCTTTGGATTCAAGAATTTCATCAAATATGAAAGTTTCAGGTAATGTTTAGGGCTTTCTAAAAAGTACAAGAACTCATCCATACCATTTTTGAGCTAGGAGTTCCAAAGGAGGAAAGTTAGCCCTCCACACTTGAAGTTTAGGTCATTTTCATGCCGAGAACAAGTTGCAAGATCAAGCAAATCTGCAAAATCCATTGATTAAAAACCTTGAGACTTGTAAATCCATCTATAATCAGAAGTTTTTGCTTCTTTTAGAGTCATTACACAAAGATTTAAACCATAATTCAAGTTCCAATCCATTTATGGAAGTTTTGAACATAAAGGTTACAATACCATTCTTGAAAAGCAACTTTAACCACGTCTGGTTTTTCTTGAGACTATAACTTGTTCCATCTGAAGAAGCAAGATCTAAAAGTATCCAACCACTCAAGATCTCCTTGTACTTTGCATTGAAACCATGAAAACCACCAAACCATCAAGTTGAAATCCAACTAAACCATGAAAACCATCAAGTTGCAAATGTTGCATAAACTGATCCTCATTCTTGCCCTATAAATAGAGGCTTGATTCATGCTTCAAAAAAGAGGAAAAACACACTTAGAAGCATACCAACCCCCCCCATATCAAAATTTGTATTCAAGTCACCATTTGAAACCAAGAATCTTCCTTTTTGCAAAACCTCACCCAAAACCTTTTACAGTTATAAAACCTGCAATCTAATCATCCACACAAACTACAAAACACCTCATAAGGGTGACCTAACTGGTCCCTTAAGGAAATACAAATAACAAGTTTGGATAAAGATTGTGTTACAATTTACTTCTACACAAACAGATTTTACAAAATGAAATACAAACACTTAAACAAAATAAGCACAAAGTTGTAAGCTTTTCACGTAGAAACAGTCTTGTAAAAATTGGTTATTTATTCATGTTTCCAAGTCCTCTTTATATAGCATGAAAAAGGAACAACTTGAGGGAAAATCAGAAATACAAGGAATTCAGGTGTCAATTAATGGAACAGTGACAGGTGTGAAGAATAGTACAATCCTTTCGCCCACACAATCAGTTTGTGGAAGGAATATTTTCATTTTGTACCATGTACTATTTTGATCACATATTATTTTATCCTTATCTTCAACTTCATAGGATTCTGGTAGAAAGTTGATGAAGCATAAAAAGAAGAAACATGTAGCTGAAGTTATAATCTTCAGAATCATCAATTAGAACCTTGACAACATCAGCGTCTGACTTGAGATCATTAAAAACTTCAGCTAGGAACATAAACTTCAGAAACTTTCCATTCTTCAGAAGCTTGATGGTTAAAGTCACATCCAGAAGCAGAAACAGAGATAACGTTGCAGCAGCAACATAACTTCTTCTCAGAAGCGTCTTAGAAGTGAATCAACGCAGAATCAAATTTTGTAACACAAAGTTCAAAAACTGATGACGTTTCAAGTCTTATATTTAAAATCAGAACTGGCTGTTAAATCTACACAATAACAAACTGTTAGGGCACCAAAATTGTTCTCACACAAATACTACCTTGTTATCATCAAAACTTAAAGGTATAGATACAGAACTAAATCATGTTCTAACAGTGTACATCGGTGGAGAGATACAATGCAATCAAACGTAATGTGTTAGTTCCATGGTTCTATGATATAGAATTGTCCATGGTGCTATGATTGGCTAAATTTTGGTAAAACATGATCCTGCATTGATGTTAAGCAGGATGTTATAACATCTCCATCTGCTGTGGTGACAGAACTACTGTGGAGTGTTTTAATGTGAATGTCATGCTGAATATCGTGACATCCATCACAACATCCATCTGCTGTCACGACATAAATATTGTCATATGTGAGAAACATCAGGAGTAGTGGTGCAGCAGGAGCTGATAACAGAACTGCTGTCATGTGTTGTAAACATGATGTCATTACCAATATCACGACATCTGGTGCAACAGGAGCTAACAAGAGCAGATGACAGAATTGCTGTCATGGATGCAGAAGGAGCTAGCAGGAGTTGATGACAGAACTGCTGTCATGGATGTCATATTGAATGTCATGACATCAATGTCTGGTACAGCAGGGGATGCTATGTTATATCTCTTGACATAAGTGTTTTAATCCTGTTGGATATTCCTCATCAGTATGTACAGGCCAAAGAGATTCATTAGGAACAAAGTGCAGATTTAATGGGTATTCATAAAAAGGATCTTTGATACTTTTTAGGAAACTATAAAACATTTGTTTCTACTATCATGAAGAAAATTCTGCAGAAGTGTTCAGCAGGGCAAGTTGGTCGGCTAAGAGTAAGTAAAATTGAATGTCATAACATTGATCGTATGACATCAGACGTGCAAGGTTTGTTTTTCTGTTATGATACCTGATATATCTCAGGATAAATTTCAGGAAACCTGTTAGGGTTCCTTGGTCATCTCAGACGAGATTCTAGGCAGTATCATAACCTAATTTGACTGCACCTTGATCAATGGAAATTAGGTTTACTTTATTAAACCTAATGTTTGTTACTTTGGAGCAGCCCAAGCCCAGTCTACATTGTTATAAAAGGAGGAGCAGAAGCAGAAGAAAATCAAGCAATCAGATCAAGAAAAACCAGAGTTTAAAATAAAGGTCTAGGGTTGAGAGTCCCTTGTGTGTGTAAGTCACCCTTTGTATCTTTCGATACATTGTGGTAGACATATTTGTGAGTGAAGAGTGTAGCTCTTCACGTGTGTTTTGTGAGTGATGAACTTGGTTCTTCACGTGTGTCTAGGGATCTTAGGATTCCTTGTGTACCAAACAATTGTAGGTTGTATGATTGCTTTGGTTAATTGTATGAACAGGTGTGTTCATTGTGTCACTCAACACTTTTAAGCAAGAGTGTGTCTCACTTGATCAAAGCTGTGAAGCAAGATCATGGTGTGTGTTTGGAGTGTATCGCCACAACTGGTTTGTAATTGTGTATTGATATCACTGTGGTGTGATTAAGGGGGAGTGAGTGGGAATACTCAGGTCTAGAGTGTCTCTAGGTTGAAGTGTCATTGGGTAGAGATTAAGTGAGAAGTGCAAACTGGTTGTTTGACTTTGAATTGATTATGCTAATAGTGAATTTCCTCCCTGGCTTGGTAGCCCCCAGATGTAGGTGATGTTGCACCGAACTGGGTAAACAATTACTATGTTATTTATCTTTCAGCATTTACAACTCTGCATAATTTAAATGTTTAGATAAATAGTCTGTCAGTATGCAGATGTCACAACAGAGGTTATTACGTTGGTCATGACATTGGCACAATTTAAAGAAATTTAAATTATTCATGATCTGTCCTCGTCCTTGTTTCAACAGAGATCAATGTTCTTGGAACCCATGAGATCTACATACCAGAATTTCAATTGGTATCAGAGCAGGCATCCTGTTTATTCTAGATGAGATCTTGGGAGATACTTTCAGTAGGTTTTAAACAAGGAGAAATTGTAGCTGCCATGCTGATCTTTCTAAATGTTTGGGTTGCTGATGTATTCTATGTATCTGCTGCTGTGCCCTCTGATATAGGAGCTTCAATGATCTGTTGAATGTTCTGACAGCTTATTCAGAACTTGTTAAAGATGTTCTTTTGGTAGTTCCGCTGCATATTTGTTTCTGATGAAAGAACACTGGTAGCCCTGGGAGAATATTGCCCTATATTCAGTTTGATATATGACTGTGGCAAGTGTGTAGATGGTTGAAAGATGGTGTTTGCTGCTGCTCTGTGTGGTCTGATAAGTTGTTGATTCAGCTTGTTGCTGATTTGGTTATGCTGCTCTGATTGCTGAAGGTTGTCTTAGAGAAGACAAGTGGGAGGTGATTTATTTTCACCACTCATGACTTGCAAAGGCTAATTCAACAGAGGAAGTCATAGGCAGGTTGAGTCAAGGGTGTCAGCCTTGATGTTTCAGCCTTGGTACTTCTGAAGTTGTGTGGATTTAAGATCAATTGCTATTTGTGGACTACACACGTATTTAATTGATTATCCATGAAGTTCAGAGAAGGATCTGTTACAAGGATTTAAGATTCATTTCTATTTGAGATATTCTCAAATATTTAATGGATTATCCTTAGTTGATATTCAAGTTGTCTCATCAGCTGTTGCTCAAGAAGAAGGCCCCTGATTTGTTTGATCTACTTCAAGAATCTGATGTTCAACCAGATGTTGAGACATTCCCTCAGCAGAGATTGTGCAGAATTCTGTTGATTCAAGGAGTGAATCACAGGTACCATACGCACGTGTGGTAGGATCTGACTTTATTCTAGTAAGTTTCTTGGCAAGAAACTAAGATTAGAATGTAGTGCTAATAGAAGTGGAGATTAAGACAGTTCTCTTGAACCAGCTTATTGGAGTGCAGCAGGTGTGTTCTAGTGTCTACTAGAAGCATCTGATATTTATCTAGAAAGTTTCCTGGCAAGAAACTTGTCTAGAATATGGTGATGTGATTGCACTGCTTGGGCCAGTTTATTTCTGATCTAAGTACATAGGAGCATGTAACCTTGCTCATCTTGAAGGTCAAGGATAAGTGGCAGTTATCTCTGATTTTCTAAAGAAGTCTCTACTTAAGGAAAGCGAGATTCCTTTTGTAAATATTTTTTTCTCCTCTCTGAAGAATCAAGCTTTTGCATGTTTGGTTTCTCTAAAGCGGAGTTCATGGAGCAAATGCACTTCAAAGGTAGCTATTGCAGAATAGAGGTTGCCCACTCAAACCTGATAGCATGGAACTCTTTTCTGGTATATGGAGAAGGATATTCTAAGTGCCAGAACGAAAGCCTGAACTCTCCAGCAGGATGTCTGATCAGATGTTGTGACACCAAGCAGTAACTTCAGGGCCTCAATGGATGTTGTGGTACATCAATTGAAGATGAGTTGATCTTCTCAGGTATGAATGGAATTAATGCTTCACCTCATGCAGTTTGCGGGAGCTGTGTGAAGGAGTAGATGCCTTGGTTTGGAGCAAGTAGAATTTGTGACTTGAAGATCAAAGTGGCCTGGTGGAGTAGCAAATTTTCTAGAGCTTTGAAAGATGTTGAATAACCAAACAGTGGCATTTGTTTATTTAAGCAGTGTGCCTTTAGAAAGCTATTCTTGTGCAGAAGGGTAGTTTGTTGAAGACCAAAGGAGGATCTGTTTCTGTTCATATAGTGGAGCTTGTGGTAGAAGCCCTAAGTTGTGTATGGAAGATTACCCTCTTTTGGAGATGTTTTTGATTAAGCTGGTGGAGCCGTGTTCTCTGAAGATCTTCAGTTGGATTACTAGGCAGAAGTAAGTCCAGTTGTGGGTGTCGCTATTGTGAAAAAAGGTGCCAGCAATGACAGAAGAGTCGCCACCTATCGTTATTTATCCCAAATGAGGGAAATGAAATGATCAGGGAAAAACCTAGCGAAAAGGGATAAGATCGGTCATCGTAACCAAATCTCAGGTTCGGGAGTCGATTACGCAAGGGGAAGGTATTAGCACCCTTCACGTCCGTTGTACTCAACGGGATCCACGCTTGTGCTATTTATCAAAAGGGTTGTTGAAACTATCTATGCTAATAGTCTGGGTCAAAAAATAAGAAAAAGGACTTGACAGAGCATCGCTGCTCTGGGCCTACGTATTCCCTCGTGCAATGGGAAAGTCAGAGTCAACGTAGTTCGACTAACTACGGGTGATGGGGGAAAGGTTACTCGCCAAGACATCGCGTCTTGTGCCTACGTACTCTCAACAGGTATGAGTGATCAGAGCGAACGTAGTTCGGGATAAAACAAAACACAAGTTTGTTCTATTGTTTTTACCCGAGTAGGGTTAACAGGTAGTTCTAGCAGTTGGTGTATGCAGCTCGCTCGTTAGAGACTTAGGCGTTACGTTTGCGGTAGAACTAAGAGTTAACAACACTCTTTTATCTGAAAAGATTTTCCTTGATTAGAGAGAGCCCCAAAGGGAAAAAGTAGCTAACACCTACCCTGCCCCAGGTTAAGATTGAGGTTTTTTTGTTTTTAGAAAGAAACTCCTACTACTAGGCTCAAAGGGGTTGACAAGGGATTATCTTCCTTATATCTCCGGTGTTTAGGAATTTGAAACAATGCCTATACATCATCAACAGGTTTTTATTCAAAAGCATACGGTCGGAAGCTTACGCGTCTTTCGATTTCTTCATCCTCCCCGGATCCCACTTAAACAAGCGTTTGAAATAAATGAAAGCAATAGAGTGAACACGAATGGATTAATTCAAAACATGCATATTTATTTCATTATCAATATCAATTGAAATCAACAAGTTTTACAAACGAAATTTGCATATAGACAGGAAAGAAACTACAAATGCAAAGAAATAACATGATAAAATGCAGATTGCCGGCTTCTGGGAACTGGGCTTTCACACTTGATCTACTGCTGAGGGAGATGCACCCCTTGAAATCTTCAAACTCAAACAAATGAGCGATTGACGTGCATCACCAACTTTCCTTTCGACAAGGAAATATGCCTTTTGTCCATCAACTATTGCACTTTCGCTTGAAAGGCTTCGCACTCTTCAGTTGAGTGCCCCATGGATCCCCCATGATATCCACATTGAGCACTGGGATCATACCCAGGAGGGTATGGCTCTGGCACCGGCTTGAGCGTCTTGGGCTCCACCAACGAGTTCTGAATCAGATATGGCAGAAGCTCACTGTACGACATAGGCACTGGCCGAAGAGGAGCATTCCTTGTTTTCAAATTGTTGTGAGGCCTATCCTGATTCTGGTGCCGATTGCCTTGCTGCTGAGGAGCACGAGGTTGTTGGTACCTGGTTGACTGCAAAACAACAGTTGTAGCAGATACAACATTGGTTTCTTTCTCCTTCCCAACATGAGGCTTCTTTGCAACTTTAGAAGAATCAAAAGTAATTTGGATCTTTCCCATTTTGATACCTCTTTCGACTCTTTCGCCTGCTGCTACCAGATCTGAAAATTCTGCGGACATGCAACCTACCAGCTTCTCATAATACAATCCGGGTAGCGTAGCTATGAACCCGTCAGTCATTTCTCTCTCCTCCATGGGAGGTTGAACTCTCGCCACTAAGTCTCTCCACCTCTGGGCGTACTCCCTGAAGCTCTCAGTATTCTTCTGCGACAGACCTTGCAATTGTAATCTGTCGGGTGCCAGATCATGGTTGTACTCATGTTCAGGCTCTTTCATTCTCAAACTTGTCCTAGGCAAAGGCAATTGCTGTGGGCAAGGGAATTCTGAAATCAAGGAATGCAATATGTAATTCTGACCCGATGTAGCTTTAGGGGGAGGAACAGGAGTATCTACCTCTTTCGCAATACATGGACTAACACCCCCTGGTATGTTTATGCCGCCCGACATGAATTCAACCATCTTCGAGTCAATTAAATCCTGGACCTGGTGCTTAAAAGCTTTATAGTCCTTAATGTCATGCCCTGGTGCTCCAGAGTGGAAATCACAATGGTCACTGGCATTATAGCCTGGTGGTAGATCCCCAGTAAGAGGAGATAGGGTTCGGAGCTCAACCAACTGAAGTGGGAGCAAGATTTACAACAACTGAGCATAATCCTTAGGGATCTCATCGAAGACTTTGTTGCATGGTCTCGTCTTTTGGGCATATCTCCTAGGAACCTGATGTAGCTTCCGACGAGAAAAGTTTTGAGCTCTGAGTCGTGCAGAGGATCTCTGACGCACATTACGCTTTGGTATAGGTTCCGCAGACAAAAGTGGAACAAGCATCTTTGCTGCAGCTTCAGGCACCTGCTCATCTTCTTTTCTGAGCACCTTTCTTACCATTTCCATGATCAAGCCTACCTGAGTCTTTAACTGCTGGTTTTCCTCTCTGAGCATCTTCTGATCCAGGTGCAACGCCTGCATGTCCACCATGAACTGCCTCATCTGGCCCTGGATTTCCCTCAGCCCTGGATGACCAACTTCTTGACGTCTGAAATTCTGAAGAGAAAAATCGGATCAGGATAACACAACCCAACCTCGAACACCTGTTATGCAAATGAAATGCGCACGTCATGTTCGAGTATTTCTAAAGAACCTGTCTGCTCCGATTCATGTTTTACACAGGCGAACCACAGGGAAAAGATTTAATGCTCAACAGCGAGTCTCGAATTTAAGATCCTTGGAAATACAAGAACATGTATGTCAAAATGCAAACGTGCTATGCTGATGCAAATGCAAATGTAAAGATGCAACAAGGGATCAAGATTGCTGTGCTGTAGGCTGAAGGACCAAAGTTCTGCTTTGGCGAGAATATAACACAACTCTGATAATAAGAACCCTCTGATACCAATAACTCAGATTCATACTGTCAAGAAAACCGGGTTGTCTGAAAGCCAAGGTTTCCTGCATAACCCATTCCCACTCACAGGTATGGACCTGTCCACTGATACGGTTCAACATCCTATGCATTCATCTGCATCACAGACTTTCAAGAAATGATGATACGTTCACCATTTCTGGTTTAGCATCATCATCCCCTGAAGAGGCCTGACTTAGCTGAATCACAAATGATCGGTCCCCAGAGTCGACAATCCTCAGATCCAAAGTCCTCTCAAGTCTAAAGGACCGGTAAGGAAATCATCAAAGAGAACCCTGTCTGAGCACGGATTACGTGGGAACTCGTGTGAGCAAAGCAAGCAAGTTCACCATTAATCCACTTCTAGTGCTATGTTTGTACTCAAGCCTGGGTCTGGCTTATCTCTCAGTATCATCCCCCCACAACAGCACAATAATAATGATATAATGCTGAAAAAGTAAATGCGGGAAAATAAAGATAAAGTAAAGTACAACAAGTATGTACAAAACCCGAAAAGATAAACAAACAAGTGCTAGGATTGACTCGCATAGGGAACCGTTGGAGTCCCCAGCAGAGTCGCCAGCTGTCGCTACTGCAAAAAAAGGTGCCGACAATGACAGAAGAGTCGCCACCTAACGTTATTTATCCCAAATGAAGGAAAGGAAACGATCAGGGAAAAACCTAGCGAAAAGGGATAAGATCGGTTGTCGCAACCAAATCTTGGGTTCGGGAGTCGATTACGCAAGGGGAAGGTATTAACACCCCTCACGTCCATTGTACTCAACGGGATTCACGCTTGTGTTGTTTATCAAAAGGGTTGTTAAAACTATCTATGCTAATGGTCTGGGTCAAAAGAGAAGAAAAAGGACTTGACAGAGCGTCGCTGCTCTGGGCCTACGTATTCCCTCGTGCAATGGGAAAGTCAGAGTCAACGTAGTTCGACTAACTACGGGTGATGGGGGAAAGGTTGCTCGCCAAGACATCGCGTCTTGTGCCTACGTACTCTCAACAGGTATGAGAGATCAGAGCGAACGTAGTTTGGGATAAAACGGAACACAGGTTTGTTCTATTGTTTTTACTCGAGTAGGGTTAACAGGTAGTTCTAGCAGTTGTTGTATGCAGCTCGCTCGTTGGAGACTTAGGCGTTACCGTTTGTGGAAGAACTAAGAATTAACAACACTCTTTTATCTGAAAAGATTTTCCTTGATTAGTGAGAGCCCCAAAGGGAAAAAGGAATTTGGTGTTTGTTTTTGTCTTTTATCGGAGAAGTGTTTTTGATGAATGTTTGTAATTCATATTGCACTAGAGACTATGACTTAGGAGCGAATGCGTCACATATCGCCCAAAGGACGTACACTAAACACTCTAGATGATAGAGAGGAGACCACTCAATTATCATTTCCTGAGTAGCTCAAATCTCGTAACGTACAATACTCATTAGCCTTTATTAGGTGTTTTATTATTGTTTGAAGATGAGAAGAGAGAAAGGACTCTAAAGGGAACTAACCAAAACCCTAATGTTGTCATGCAAGATGGTCCTAAGGTTGAGTTTAGAAAGGGAATTCTATCCTACTTGTTATCATGCAAAGGATTAGAACCTAGTGTCTATCATCATTGTCCTTAAACAAGGATGTGAGAACCCTAAGGGAACATGTCAACGGAAAGGAAAACAATAGGAAATCATCATGATTATTCACTGAAATATAAAGTGTGAATGAATGCACATGCCATGCAACAATACAAGCAAGGGAGGACACCTCAACTTTTAAATGCAAACACAAAGGAAAAAGAAACAACCAAGCAAAGGGAGGACACCTCAACCTTTAATGCAAACATGGACTTAAGAGAAAGAATGCCAACACATGCACTTCTATCCTAATGCACCAAATTAAACTAATATGCAGAGGAGATGATAAACCAAATAATGGGAAAGCACAAAGAGGACTAAACTCACTAAGTTCAATGTGTATCAACACAAGAGTCCACAAAGGTTCAACTTCTTTATGGAATGCCCTTAGTTCTACCAAAGGAAGAACTGGGCTCTCACAAGAAGGATCCTCAGATTATAGGACAGAGAAGGATGATATGTGTACAAACATAAGAGTCCATCAAAGGCTCAACTTCTTATGGAATGCACAGAGTTCGACCAAAGGAAGAACTAGGCTCTCACAAGCAGGATCCTAAGAATATAGGACTTAGAGGAGAAAGGAAGCATAGTGTGAACCAAAGGAACCCACTATGTTCAATGTGTATCAACACAAGGAATCCATCAAAGGCTCAAATTTCTCATGGAATGAACAGAATTCGACCAAAGGAAGAATTAGGCTCTCACAAGAAGGATCCTAAGAATATAGGACAGAGAAGAGATATGAAGCATAATGTGAACCAAAGGAACCCGCTATGTTCAATGTGTATCAACATAAGAGTCCATCAGAGGCTTAACTTCTTATGGAATGCACAGAGTTTGACCAAAGGAAGAACTAGGCTCTCACAAGAAGGATCCTAAGATCATAGGACTTGAAGGAAATATGAAGCATAATGTGAACCAAGGGAACCCACTATGTTCAATGTGTATCAACACAAGAGTCCATCAAAGGCTCATCTTCTTATGGAATGCACAGAGTTCGACCAAAGGAAGAACTAGGCTCTCACAAGAAGGATCCTAAGAATATAGGACTTAGAGGAGAAAGGAAGCAGAGTGTGAACCAAAGGAACCCACTATGTTCAATGTGTATCTACACAAGGAATCCATCAAAGGCTCAAACTTCTCATGGAATGCACAGAATTCGACCAAAGGAAGAATTAGGCTCTCACAAGAAGGATCCTAAGAATATAGAACAGAGAAGAGATATGAAGCATAGTGTGAACCAAGGGAACCCACTATGTTCAATGTGTATCAACACAAGAGTCCATCAGAGGCTTAACTTCTTATGGAATGCACAGAGTTCGACCAAAGGAAGAATTAGGCTCTCACAAGAAGGAACCAAAGAATATAGGACAAAGAAGAGATATGAAGCATAGTGTGAGCCAAAGGAACCCACTATGTTCAATGTGTATCAACACAAGAATCCATCAAAGGCTCAACTTCTTATGGAATGCACAGAGTTCGACCAAAGTGTTGCACCCCAAACTTTGACCCCTTAGATCCTCATTATCCTTTTAGGATCATATTCATTTGATTAACTAACCTTAACCCGTTTCAAGTTTATCTTTGTCAAGATGCAGATAAATCAGGGTTCCGTACCGTCAAAATCGAGGCTTCGGCCGTTTGATCAATCAATGTGTTGGATTGATTCAACTATAAACAAGATCAAGGATACTACATGGGGTCAAGTATCAATCCAATTTGAGATTGTCATCCAGGAATTGAGAACGGTGCAGTTCAGGATACCCGATTAGGGTTTTCGAGCAGTAAAAGTCAACCGTAGTTTGACTTTTGATTTAAAAAGTGTTCCAATGGTGGGATCATGGTACATGAAGTTCCTATGGCTTAGTAAAGTCTACTCAAGAAGCTTCAAGGCTTCAAGATATCCAGAACACCAACAGTCGATTCAGAGTTCTTCAATCAATCGGTTCGTCTAACTGAAAAGTAAACTCATTGACCAACATGGTTTTGACCCAAAATTGAATGCAATTATGTTCCTAATGGTATATCACATCTATTCATGAATTTTGGTGACCATTGGATCAAGAAATGATAAGTAATCGAAAAGTTGGAAAATTAAGGTTTTGAAAAGGGCAAAGCCATAACTCCTTAACCACACAAGGGTTTTTGACCTAGTTTCAAGGGGAATGAGTTCCTAAAACAAGCATAAATATTGTAGTACCTAATTGTGGATTTTTAAAAAGTACAAGTGGGTTCCATAACTCTTCCTGGTTAGAGAGAACCAAGATCCACAAGTTGGCAAAAACTCACATTCGCAAAACTAGGTCAGCATGAGTTTTTTTATTCCAAAACCTCTCCAAATCGATGCTAATCAAAGGATAAACCTCATTTATGATGTTTGAATTGATAATTAACATTTTAATATCAATTCACACGGAAATGGCACAAAGATCAAAGGAAATCATTATTTAATGCAAGTTGCAAAAGTGAATAGTGAAGAAAGAGAAAAAAGGTGGCTACCCTTGTCAAATCATCAACTTTACTTCAACAAGTCACCTCCTAACCTATCAAGCATGATGAAAAAAATATATAGGGCATGGATAATATCTTAGTAGAGTGGCTTAAATACAAGTATGAAGATTGGATTGGAAAACTCAAAGATTTTCATGATGGAAGGTTAAAATTGGCAATTTACTTCACTTTTGCCCATACCTTGATCCAAGGCCTTTGGCTATAAATAGAAATCACTTCCTACATCACAAACACACCAGTTCCATTCTATAAACCATCTAGAACTCTCTCCCTTACACAATCACCAAATTCTTGCAAAATCTCACTAAGTCTCCAAAATCCCTCAAAATCTATTTTTGCAAAACACCTTCCAAAACCATTTACAAACTTTTTCCAACTCAAGAAACACTTCAAACACATCAAATATGATGTATTGAAGCTATCCAAATCACTCCCACACTTATGTAACAAGGTTTGAGTGAGTTGGTCTTTGAAATCTTTGGATTTTAGAGTTTTTCCTTCATTTACAAGGCATTTCGTCCACTAGCTTGCTTGGAGGTTGTTTGGAGCATCTATTCATCAACCTAGGAACATTTGAAGACCTTGTAAGAGCTCTCAATATCTCTGGTTTTCTTATTGCTTAAGCTTGCTTCAAGAGGTAAACCTAAAACTCATAAATGTGAAATTTCTACTTGCATTTCACATGCTACCATGAATGTTTTTAGGGTTTTCACCTTCCTATCTCTCATTTATTCATTTCAAAACTTTAATTTCATTCTCTTTTGAGTTTTATTTTAAAGTTGTGATTTTGGCTTGTTAGCATCCTTGTGTACTTGAGTTTGACTAAAACTCTTGCTTGTAAGCATTTGTGTGTAATCATCATTAAAACTTGAAAGTTTTCTCCCATGAAGTTTTGAACTTCTCACTTACATTTGTTGTGACATTATTTGATTAGGCATGATGCCTGTAAGTATACATCTCATCTTGTAAGCCCTAATGAAACCTCATATTTGTTAAGATGCATATTTGTTAAGATGCATCTTTGTTAAGATCCCCTTCCATCTTTATTAAGATGTACCCCATTCTTCGTTAAGATATGCTTTGTTTTTCACCTTTCATTAAGTCTTGAAAGAACTTTCCCCTTCTAGATATTATAATATCTTGATGCTTGCTTTGGTCATAACCATTTACCTTGATTTAAATCATTGATATTGTAATATCTTGATGTCTGCTTTGGTTGTAACCATTTATCTTGATTGAAATCATTGCTTGATATTGTAATATCTTAAATGCTTGCTTTTGGTTGTAACCATTCATCCTGATTGAAATCCTTGCTTATTATAATGTGCTTGTTTATTATTGGTTGTAACCTTACCTCTTTATATTCATCATGTTTGAATGTTTATGCTTTGTTAAGTTTATTTCCCCAAAGTGATGAAACTCTTTAGTTCTCATCCAAGTTGCCTCATATATTCCCTTCCAAAGGAAAGTCTCTCTATTGACCCTTGGGTCATAGATAGCTCAACACACTCATAGGTCTGGATAGAACCTTCTCCCCCTTTTTGGTCTAGATAGAACCAATGGGATTTAACTCATTAGGCCTGGATAGAGCCTTCTCCCTCTTTTTAGTCTGAAAAGAACCAATAGATCTTTATTCTGTAGTTCGTGCCCGAACTACGATCGCTCTGATTTCTCATTGGACAATGAGAATATGTAGGCACAAGATGCGATATCTTGATGAGAAACCTTTCCCCTTCTCCCACCTTTTGGTCTGGATAGAACCATTTGGTCTTACAACGTAGTGTTAGGTAGAGTTTGGTTGACTCTATGTAAGAATCATGGAAATGATTACTTACTCCCCTTTCTTGAGTGTACAATGTAGATCTAGAGAGTTTTGTGAAACTCTACACAAGCATGGGTATGTTTTTTCCCCTCTGAACCTTGATCATAATCAAGTGTTCTTCAACCCTAGTAAGGTGAACTACGATTGCTCTGATTCTATCCTAGTTAGGATACGTAGGCAGAGGACGCGATGTCTTTGCGAGCAAACTTAGAAACTATCATTAGATTTTAACCTACACCTTTTACCCAATCCCAAACCTTAGCAAACATCTAGAAAACTTAGCATGCAAATAAACAAAAGGTTACTGTAGAGTACTACAGATGTCTAGGATGTGAAATACCTACCCTATGCATAACCAACCCCCGATCCCCGAATCTCTTAGCTTTTGTTGTTAGATCGCGAAAAAGGTTTTTCTTTCTTTAGACCTTTCCTTTGGATAAATTAAAGTCCGGTTGTGAATTTAAGAATTAAGATTCAAGTTAATCAATAGCTTGGTATCACGATTCTCACCGCAACAGAAATGGCGACTTCACTGGGGAAAGTAAACTACTTAACTTGAGGGTTTAGCCTATTTTGTTTTAATTGCATGCTATATTTGTAAATATTTGCTTAACATGTATATTTGTCAATATATTTGTTTAATTATGGATATTGGGTGTTTGAGTGGTGAAACGGTCCTATACCCGGACTCGAGTGCACTTATGATAGGATGGTGGTATATTCAAGAAGGCTTATAGGGAGTTGATTCCCAACCAAGCTAACTTGAGAAACCACCGCTCAGTGTAGGCCCTCTTGAAAAGTTTAGTATTGTTGATCGAGTATTCGTGGAAACAATGCTACTTTCGACGAAGGAGCCCATGACACTGTGGACTTTTAGAATACACTTTACCCCACTTTGGCCTTATTAGGACGTAGTGCGATGACCATAAGGAAGTATTTCCGAAATAGTTGATACGCGATACTACACTCAGACGAGATTCTCTTGAGAATATTATCGATTACCAAGTGATTTGGGAAATTGATAATATCCGAAAGATGGGTTGATGACTCTGGGAACTTTGTAGAACCCGTTCTGCAGGTACAAATCAATCCATAGTACAAATCCTTGGGGATGGGTAGACCTTTGACTCCTTGCTTTGATCTTGAGCCTAGGATGTCTTTGTATATGCTTTGTATTTGTGAATACTTGTCTTTGTGTTATGTGTGCATCATCACATCATATCACCATAAGCATATCATGTCGCAACTAGTTTTGTAAAACTCAGTCGATCTCTAGTATTTTTAAAAGTTGTAACTTTTTCAACGATCAATGGAATGAGGGTTTTAACCTAATCAAACTTCTGTGTTTTGTAAAACCAGTTGCGTTTTTGCACTTGCATCAACATTTTACATATCATACTTCGTTGCATTGGTCTTTTTGGTTCATTCTCTGTTTCGTTGACAAGAGAGGGAGGATATCTAGCACAAATGGCAACAATGGAGGGACTTTTGAAAGCTCGGGAAATGCTGAAAGAGGACATCAGAATTCTCAAGTGTCAGATGAATTGGGTGCTTGAGACATTGCAGAATATGATGAAGAAAGAGGGTCACTCTGACCATGTTACGTCCAGAGAAACTAGGGATGCATTATCTCCGATGGTTCCTCCAACTCAAGGACATCCTCGGTATCAACGAACAGATAACCGTCAATTGCGTCAGTACGCCCAACACTCAGTGTTTGTTCCTCCTCAAGCTTCTCAAAGCCGGAAATTGAACAAGAAGGAACATGCCAGGAAAAATAAGAATTGCGGTAGACAAACTCCAGTACCGTTAAGCAAACTTTACCCGCTACTGATTCAGAACTCACTAGTAACTCCGCGATTGTCCAATCCTGTGCTAGGACCATGGCATAATGCGAACCTGAACTGTGAATTTCACAAAGGAGCTGAAGGACATAACTTAGATGCATGTGTAGCATTGAGTTATCTTGTGCAAGAGCTAATCATTGACAAACGCTTGATCCTCGAGGAAGACCATCCAAGAGTGGAATATGGATATCATACTGGGAGAACAGGGCACCTAGGTAAAGAGTGTGAAGGTTTCAAACTGAGACTGCAAGAGTTGCTGATACCTCAGGAGGATAAATCAAATGACAGTGCTGCGATTCCTAAATCCAAAGGCAAAGGACCCGTGAGACCCCTCATAATTCTATATCACGAAGAGCATGTGGTCGTTGAAGGCGTTTCCCCGCATGGGCCTAAAATTTGAAATTTGTTTTGTTAAACAATTTTAATTCCCTAAGGCTGGCAGCTGTAGACTGTCTCAGCATTTTGTTGTGTTTTCTTTGCATTTGTGTTGCTTGTAAACTGTTGTTTATTTGAATTTGGCAATATTTAATGGAATGTTTGTGCATCTTTTGATTAAGTCCATTCGTTTCACTCTTTCTTTTGTTTCATTGTCATGAAATACAAAAAATGCAAAATTTCTTTTGTTTACTAAAATGTTGTTTAAAACAAAGCTTGGGGAGGATGATGAAAATCGTATCCATAACTGCTGTTGATATGCTTTCAATTTAACTTTGCCGATGATGTAAGGCATTGTTTCAATCCCTAAACACTGAAGAAATAAGGAAGATAATCCCTCGTTAACCCCTTCGAGCCTAGGCGTAGGAGTTTTTCTTTATTTACAAAACAAAACCTTAAATCTCAAACCTGGGGCGGGTAGTTCTCAGTTAACTTGAAGATACGTGCATATAAGACACTTTTCATATAGAAGTGGTGCATTCAGGTTTTTTCTTCGAACACAACAAGAGAGTGTCGAAGATGCTTTTCAGCACAAAAGATGATGATGGTTCGCCGTAGCCATTAAACTGGGTAGTCATCTCCTTTCTTAAAAGAAAAAAGAGAAGAAGAAAAAAGAAAAAAGCTCGCTAAGTCAAAACCTGTGAAGGAGACTTAGGCAAAAATAGGGCATCCCGTGGACTGTATATTTGAACAAAACAGTTCAGACAAAAGTCAGGGATAACAAAAGAGAGGAATTATGTAAGAGTTATCACTCTTAAAAAACCTCAAATAGCAAAAAGCTATCGAATACTGTAAGGGAGTCGTGACTACCCGAGGTTTGTAAACCATCACCAACTATCATCAGTTCAATTCTTAAAACCTGTAAGAACCTGAATGTGTAGTTTGAGTTAACTGAGCGTAGGATTGGAGTTCATCATGGAGAGTGGGTGGGACAAATAACTTTGAGCCCTTACCCTTTGTTTCATGAACCATGAACCAAGCCACGTTACAACCCTTAAAAGACCTAATTGAGGTAAGGTTGTTTTGAAAGCATATTACAGCAAGGTTGGATAACCTGACTCCTAATGATCTTTGTTAATTGTGTGTGTTAATCACTTTATCCATCATTTTTAAAATGATTGGATCACTTTCACTTTGATCACTTAATCACTTCGCCGTGTGTGTTTCATCAAAAAATGTTTTCAAAAGATTGCATGAATTTTACATTGAAAATTGCCAATTTTTAATGAACAGCATCGCGTGCAAAACAATCCAATATCAAAGGAATCCCAACAAGCGCTGTCAGCTAGGGAATTTAACTTGATAAAGGAAGCTCATCCTGGGGCAACCAATTTGAAGGATTTGTTAATCATTTGTTGTAACATTCAGCTAATCAGAGCCAACCAGGTCAAGATCAGATGAATCTCTCGATGAACAGTTTAGTTTGGGGAAATACTTTTGCAGTTACCAACTAGCAGGGGCAAGTTTGTTACCCAGTCGTTACTTCCACAGTCTGAAGACTTTGTTGTGCAAGCACCGTTAAACTGGGGCAATCACGTCGAGATTTGAAAATCTCTCTAAGTGTTTGAAGACATTAAAGCATCTTTATGCCGTTTCTTTTAAAAGCATCCTTATGACTTCTTCTCATAGACTGTGCAATCTGGGGCAGAAAAAGTTGAAGACTATTTGTCGCAAGAGCCGTTGCTCACTTGAAAAATGATTATTATCATAATGGGGCATAAATGTTTTGTTCTCATGATGCCCTTTGTCAGCTCTCCAGTTAAGTTGTTACCTCAGTTGATCCGGGAATCTCTCGATGTAATTTTCCTTCAACAAAGAATTCAAACTCATGATGGCAATCCAAGTATAGTCCTGAGGTTTTGGCCTAAGAAGATTACTCTCTCCCAAAGAAGCTGGTAACCTTGAAGTGGAATTGTTGTTCTTCATGATCATCCCTTTAATGTCCAATCTTGGTAAAGTTTGGTTGGGTCTCCGTGTCGAGATGTTTATTTCATCTCCTGTTTTGTTTTGTCTGTTTTGTCAGCATAAACATAAGCATGGCATAAAGCATAGCATCCGTGCATCGTTGCTATCTCTGGTTGTTACCTGTTCCTGTTTCACTTTGGTTCCCTCCTCAGTGATTGGGTGTGTTGTCTATCTCTAATAGAGTTGTCAGCCTTTAAGCATAAAATGTCCGTCCTTTATCAATTCCCCACAGAGTTTAAATCCTCGTGGATGATGGTTGCTTCAATTATCTTTTTCCATGATTGGATAAGGTAAGTCACCATTCGAGTTCATTTCTCAATGGTTGGAGTCTTGTTTGACAGTTTCTTTCTAGCTTAGTTTTGGATTGAACTTTGGTCCCTGTCGGTCGCCGAACCTACCAGGACGTGCATTTATTTTGCACTATCTATCAAGAAGAACATCTTACATTACAATAGAGGTAAGTGGCAGTCTCTTGGGAGAAGCTTAACCTTCATCAACGATAAATGGCAGTCTCTTCGGAGAAGTTTAATCGTCCTCAGCGATAAATGGCAGTCTCTTCGGAGAAGTTTAATCGTCCTCAGCGATAAATGGCAGTCTCTTCGGAGAAGTTTAATCGTCATCAACAGGTGAGTGGCAATCTCTTGGGAGAAGCTTAACCTTCATCAACGATAAATGGCAGTCTCTTCGGAGAAGTTTAATCGTCCTCAGTGATAAATGGCAGTCTCTTCGGAGAAGTTTAATCGTCATCAACAGGTGAGTGGCAGTCTCTTGGGAGAAGCTTAACCTTCATCAACGATAAATGGCAGTCTCTTCGGAGAAGTTTAATCGTCCTCAGCGATAGATGGCAGTCTCTTCGGAGAAGTTTAATCGTCATCAATAGGTGAGTGGCAGTCTCTTGGGAGAAGCTTAACCTTCATCAACGATAAATGGAAGTCTCTTCGGAGAAGTTTAATCGTCCTCAGCGATAAATGGTAGTCTCTTCGGAGAAGTTTAACCGTCCTCAGCAATAAATGGCAGTCTCTTCGGAGAAGTTTAATCGTCATCAACAGGTGAGTGGCAGTCTCTTGGGAGAAGCTTAACCTTCATCAACGATAAATGGCAGTCTCTTCGGAGAAGTGTAATCGTCTTCAGTGGTGAGCGACAATCTCTTGGGAGAAGCTTAATCTTCATCAACGATAAACAGTCTCTTCGGAGAAGTTTAATCGTCTTCAGCGATAAATGGCAGTCTCTTCGGAGAAGTTTAATCGTCTCCAGTGGTAAGTGGCAGTCTCTTGGGAGAAGCTTAACCTGCACCAGTGATAAATGGTAGTCACATTTGAGAAGTTTATCTTAAGGATGTCGACGCACGGTTGTGACCAGCATTGTTTGAAAATCCAGTGGATACTGATATAAGTAATTTGGTGGTGACCAATCATATTTAAGGCCCATTGGTAACTGACATCATGAAAATCCATGGACAACAAATACTGACAATTTGGTTGTGTATCATTCCAAACTAAGACACGATGGTTGCCATCCCAAGCTCAGGTTTTGTGCCTTGGGAAGATGTATTGTTTGATTCCAAGCACAGTTTTCGTACCTTTGGAAGAGGTTTGTTTCTATCCTAAGCTCAGGTTTCATACCTTTGGAGATAGATGTATTGTTTGATTCCAAGCACAGGTTTCGTACCTTTGGAGATGTATTGTTTGATTCCAAGCACATGTTTTGTACCTTTGGAAGAGATATTGGTTTCCATCCCAAGCTCAGGTTTCGTACCTTTGGAGATGTATTGTTTGATTCCAACCACAAGTTCCGTACCTTTGGAAGAGGTTTGTTTCTATCCTAAGCTCAGGTTTCATACCTTTGGAGATAGATGTTTGTTGATCCCAAGCTCAGGTTTCGTACCTTTGGAGATGTATTATTTGATTCCAAGCACAGTTTTCGTACCTTTGGAAGAGGTTTGTTTCTATCCTAAGCTCAGGTTTCATACCTTTGGACATAGATGTATTGTTTGATTCCAAGCACAGGTTTCGTACCTTTGGAGATGTATTATTTAATTCCAAGCACATGTTTTGTACCTTTGGAAGATTGTTTGTTGTCATCCCAAGCACAGGTTGTGTACCTTTGGAGATGTATACTTTGAATCCCGAGTTCAGAAATTCCCAGAAGCTAAAGTGGTTACATTTGCATGAGTATTCTATATCCTAATGTATTGAGGATGTATTTTGATCCTAAAGCAGTGAGGGTCTTCGCCCAATCCTAGTGTGTTGAGGGTCGTGTCTCTTCTATATCCTAATATTTTGAGGGTATTAGTTTTTGATCCTAAAGTTTTGAGGGTCTTCGTCCAATCCTAGTGTGTTGAGGGTTGTGTCTCTGCTATATCCTAATGTATTGAGGGTATTAGCTTTTATTCCTAAGGTATTGAGGGATATATCTGTGCTTCCTGTTTGAAGATCTAGTCGTCACCAAACTCTTTGAAAATCCGGTAATTAATATCCAGTAGTTACTGGCATTGCTTGAAAACTAATCGTTATTAGTCGGTTGTTACCAATTCCCAGCCGAAGTCCTGTGTTTTATCGATATTGTTTGGATTTCCCAATTGTAATTGGAACTTTGATTTGGTCGTCACCATATCCCCAGGAAGTCTAGTGGTATTTAGCACTTTTTGGAAACCGTTTGTTGGATTGGTCATCACCATCATCCTCAGTAAGTCTAATGGAGACTAACACTAGTTGAAGTTGTTCGTTGTTCTGGTCGTCACCGGTTTCCCCATTGAAGCTTTTGCTTTCCTAGTCGAGTCTCGGAGAACTAGTGGATACTAGCTTCCCCGGCGCGTCCAGTCTTGTTTCTAACCTTTTCCTGATGATCCCGTTTGAACTCTTCATTATAGGAAATTTCTCATCTGGTTATCCCCGTTGAGATTCGTGTCTCCGTTCCGTTTTTTCCCCGGTGAAGATGTGCTTCCCCAGTGGAATTATTCCCCAGCAAAGTTTTCCCCAGTGGGTTTCTTCCCTAGTGAAGTTTGCGCTTCTTTTCTTTTGTATCCCCAGTGAAGAATTGTCTTCTTCCCCGGCGGTGTGTCTCTTTTTCCCTAGTGAAGATGTGTCATCCCTGGTGGAATCCGTGTCCCCTGTGTGAAAGATTCCCTTGAACAACATCGTTAGTCATGTTTGAACTATCTTGCTCACTTTGCCTTGAATCTTTCCCCAGTATGCCAGGTCCCTTGTGAGTGGTTACTCATCGTATTGCCATTCTTTTATATGTGCTTGTGTGTCTGCATTTGTCTTGCATTCAAGCATCATAAAGCATCATTTAAACTCATTTGCATTTCAGCATTTGTCCTTTTGCATACCATCGGATCTAAGGGACAAAATTTTTGGTTTGCTATATTTAAATACCTTTCACTAAGATTCTATGAGGATTGTCATCTCTCATTGCCATCTAGTGAAGATATTTAAATAGGGGCAACTGTTGCACCCCAAATTTTGACCCCTTAGATCCTCATCATCATTTTAGGATCATATTCATTTGATTAACTAACCTTAACCCGTTTCAAGTTTATCTTTGTCAAGATGCACATAAATCAGGGTTCCGTACCGTTAAAATCGAGGCTTCGGTCGTTTGATCAACCAATGTGTTGGATTGATTCAACTATAAACAAGATCAAGGATACTACATGGGGTCAAGTATCAATCCAATTTGAGATTGTCATCCAGGAATTGAGAACGGTGCAGTTCAGGATACCCGATTAGGGTTTTCGATCAGGAAAAGTCAACCGTAGTTTGACTTTTGATTTAAAAAGTGTTCCAATGGTGGGATCATGGTACATGAAGTTCCTATGGCTTAGTAAAGTCTACTCAAGAAGCTTCAAGGCTTCAAGATATCCAGAACACCAACAGTCGATTCAGAGTTCTTCAATCAATCGGTTCGTCTAATTGAAAAGTAAACTCGTTGACCAACATGGTTTTGACCCAAAATTGAATGCAATTATGTTCCTAATGGTACATCACATCTATTAATGAATTTTGGTGACCATTGGATCAAGAATTGATAAGTAATCGAAAAGTTGGGAAATTAAGGTTTTGAAAAGGGCAAAGCCATAACTCCTTAACCACACAAGGGTTTTTGACCTAGTTTCAAGGGGAACGAGTTCCTAAAACAAGCATAAATATTGTAGTACATAATTGTGGATTTTTAAAAAGTACAAGTGGGTTCCATAACTCTTCCTGGTTAGAGAGAACCAAGATCCACAAGTTGGCAAAAACTCACATTCGCAAAACTAGGTCAGCATGAGTTTTTTTATTCCAAAACCTCTCCAAATCGATGCTAATCAAAGGCTAAACCTCATTTATGATGTTTGAATTGATAATTAACATTTTAATATCAATTCACACGAAAATGGCACAAAGATCAAAGGAAATCATTATTTAATGCAAGTTGCAAAAGTGAATAGTGAAGAAAGAGAAAAAAGGTGGTTACCCTTGTCAAATCATCAACTTTACTTCAACAAGTCACCTCCTAACCTATCAAGCATGATGAAAAAAATATATAGGGCATGGAGAATATCTTAATAGAGTGGCTTAAATACAAGTATGAAGATTGCATTGGAAAACTCAAAGATTTTCATGATGGAAGGTTAAAATTGGCAATTTGCTTCACTTTTGCCCATACCTTGATCCAAGGCCTTTGGCTATAAATAGAAATCACTTCCTACATCACAAACACACCACTTCCATTCTATAAACCATCAAGTACTCTCTCCCTTACACAATCACCAAATTCTTGCAAAATCTCACTAAGTCTCCAAAATCCCTCAAAATCTATTTTTGCAAAACACCTTCCAAAACCATTTACAAACTTTTTCCAACTCAAGAAACACTTCAAACACATCAAATATGATGTATTGAAGCTATCCAAATCACTTCCACACTTATGTAACAAGGTTTGAGTGAGTTGGTCTTTAAAATCTTTGGATTTTAGAGTTTTTCCTTCATTTACAAGGCATTTCGTCCACTAGCTTGCTTGGAGGTTGTTTGGAGCATCTATTCATCAACTTAGGAACATTTGAAGACCTTGTAAGAGCTCTCAATATCTCTGGTTTTCTTATTGCTTAAGCTTGCTTCAAGAGGTAAACCTAAAACTCATAAATGTGAAATTTCTACTTGCATTTCACATGCTACCATGAATGTTTTTTGGGTTTTCACCTTCCTATCTCTCATTTATTAATTTAAAACTTTAATTTCATTCTCTTTTGAGTTTTATTTTAAATTTATGATTTTGGCTTGTTAGCATCCTTGTGTACTTGAGTTTGACTAAAACTCTTGCTTGTAAGCATTTGTGTGTAATCATCATTAAAACTTGAAAGTTTTCTCCCATGAAGTTTTGAACTTCTCACTTACATTTGTTGTGACATTATTTGATTAGGCATGATGCCTGTAAGTATACATGTCATCTTGTAAGCCCTAATGAAACCTCATCTTTGTTAAGATGCATATTTGTTAAGATGCATCTTTGTTAAGATCCCCTTCCATCTTTATTAAGATGTACCCCATTTTTCGTTAAGATATGCTTTGGTTTTCACCTTTCATTAAGTCTTGAAAGAACTTTCCCCTTCTAGATATTATAATATCTTGATGCTTGCTTTGGTCGTAACCATTTACCTTGATTTAAATCATTGATATTGTAATATCTTGATGTCTGCTTTGGTTGTAACCATTTATCTTGATTGTAATCATTGCTTGATATTGTAATATCTTAAATGCTTGCTTTTGGTTGTAACCATTCATCCTGATTGAAATCCTTGCTTATTATAATGTGCTTGTTTATTATTGGTTGTAACCATATCTCTTTATATTCATCATGTTTGAATGTTTATGCTTTGTTAAGTTTATTTCCCCAAAGTGATGAAACTCTTTAGTTCTCATCCAAGTTGCCTCATATATTCCCTTCCAAAGGAAAGTCTCTCTATTGACCCTTGGGTCATAGATAGCTCAACACACTCATAGGTCTGGATAGAACCTTCTCCCCCTTTTTGGTCTAGATAGAACCAATGGGATTTAACTCATTAGGCCTGGATAGAGCCTTCTCCCTCTTTTTGGTCTGGAAAGAACCAATAGATCTTTATTCTGTAGTTCGTGCCCGAACTACGATCACTCTGATTTCTCATTGGACAATGAGAATACGTAGGCACAAGATGCGATATCTTGATGAGAAACCTTTCCCCTTCTCCCACCTTTTAGTCTGGATAGAACCATTTGGTCTTACAACGTAGTGATAGGTAGAGTTTGGTTGACTCTATGTAAGAATCATGGAAACGATTACTTACTCCCCTTTCTTGAGTGTACAATGTAGATCTAGAGAGTTTTGTGAAACTCTACACAAGCATGGATATGTTTTTTCCCCTCTGAACCTTGATCATAATCAAGTGTTCTTCAACCCTAGTAAGGTGAACTACGATTGCTCTGATTCTATCCTAGTTAGGATACGTAGGCAGAGGACGCGATGTCTTTGCGAGCAAACTTAGAAACTATCATTAGGTTTTAACCTACACCTTTTACCCAATCTCAAACCTTAGCAAACATCTAGCAAACATAGCATGCAAATAAACAAAAGGTTACTGTAGAGTACTACAAATGTCTAGGATGTGAAATACCTACCCTATGCATAACCAACCCCCGATCCCCGAATCTCTTAGCGTTGTTGTTACATCGCGTAAAAGGTTCTTTCTTTCTTTAGACCTTTCCTTTGGATAAATTAAAGTTCGATTGTGAATTTAAGAATTAAGATTCAAGTTAATCAATAGCTTGGTATCACGATTCTCATCGCAACACAAAGGAAGAACTAAGCTCTCACAAGAAGGATCCTAAGAATATAAGACTTAGAGGAAATATGAAGCATAGTGTGAACCAAAGGAACCCACTATGTTCAATGTGTATCAACATAAGAGTCCATCAGAGGCTCAACTTCTTATGGAATGCACAGAGTTCGACCAAAGGAAGAACTGGGCTCTCACAAGAAGGATCCTAAGATCATAGGACTTGAAGAAAATATGAAGCATAGTGTGAACCAAGGGAACCCACTATATTCAATGTGTATCAAGACAAGAGTCCATCAAAGGCTCAACTTCTTATGAAATGCACATAGTTCGACCAAAGGAAGAACTAGGCTTTCACAAGAAGGATCCTAAGATCATAGGACAAAGAAACGAGTGTACAAAGTACTTGAGTCCTTAAAGGCTCAACTTCTTATGGAATGCACAAAGTTCGACCAAAGGAAGAACTAGGCTCTCATAAGAAGGATCCTAAGATTGTAGGACTTGGAGGAATTAGAAGAGGAAAATGTGGAGGAAGAATCATGCAAAGGTAGAAGTCATTCAAGGATATCTTTTGGAAAGACTAAAGGAAAGGCGAAAAGCGCTCGCTAGGATCATTGCAATCCTATGCCTACGTACTCTCAACAGGTATGAGAGATCAGAGCAGCCGTAGTTCGGCCAACTACGGGAAAATGGGTCTCGATTGCACGGGGGCAAGAGAAGGGATCTCAATCGCATTAATGCGAGAGAAAAAGGGAAGTCTCAATCGCCAGGATGCGAGAGAAAAAGGTTCGGAACAGGACGCACATGCGAAGTCCTAAGACGTAGGAGCGAATGCGTCGCATGTCGTCCTAAGGACGTATACTAAACACTCTAGACAAGTGAGGGGTAGCCGCCATCTCATTATTTCCCACGTATCTAACACTACAGCTCACAACGCTCAAAGGTTGAATAAAAAGGATGAAATAAAAACAATGTTACCGAACGGAGTGATTCCGTTGACCCTTGACTTTTTGCGTGCATGCTCCATTGCAAGCTTTTTCTCTTCTTTGATCCTTGATGATGATGTTTCAAATCAGAACCAATGTGACGCTGAACCATCATAACTTGACTTATAAGAAAAGTCGAGCTATAGGAGGTTGCGTACTGATATCCGTGTCAAAGACAAGATAGAGAAATGATATTGGGAATCATTGTCCAATTGAATCATGTCACACGGACCAACACATCAGAAAATCAAAAATAAAATCAGAAGAAGAAGATTAAATGAGGAGAGAAAAAGTTGTCTCAGATCCTACATTATCCATCAACAAGTCGATTAATAACGGTTTACAGATGTCTCGTCATCGACCTACAAAACAAAAATGATGAGAAAAATCCAATGACAAAAGGAAATGATATTCAACTCCTAAAATAGGCAATAAACTCCTAATCGAAAACTCTAAAGAAATTACAAGTTCTAATAGAAAATATGTTTTAAAGAAAATTGAATATGAAAAATAGAATATAAAATTCTATTCAAAAATATGTATGCACGTAATATTCTAAGAAAAATAATATCTAAAGAAAAATAGAATAGAAAATTCTATGTAAAAATATGTGCAATATTCTAAAGAGAAAATAACAAGAAAATACAAAAATAATAGCACAAGGGGTGCATTATTGAGTAAAGGGTGTATGGTCCAAAAAATGAACGTTGGGCCCAAGGCCCACGAACTAACAACGGATCCGTAACCACTTTCACTATCCTCTTCACTTTGTTTGGGCAGAAACCCTAAGTGCTCTCTCTCTCAACCTCCGCCGCCGTCCTCGTCACCTTGCTACCTCAAACCTCCCTTCTCCGATCTCCATCTTTCTTTTCTTCTCCTATTACGAAACTCAACCGGATGGCCAACAAACAAACTTAACCAACCCTGGATGCTATGTTGATTGCCATTGCAGTTTAGTAAAGCTCTATGAAGACCTTCGAATCTTGCATGTTGAAGATCGTGAAAGATCTGGAGAATCTTGTTCGTTGAAAAATGTTGAAGACTCGTGTGGTACTGATGAGTTCTCGAAGGTTGCTGATGGATCTTCGAGGTCTCTGGGCGATTGATGAATGTAGATGAAGGTTCTTGAGATCTGGTTGTGAAGCTCCTGAAGATTTTGGAAGAAATTTGGAGGTGGAAGGTGACGAAATCTGGAGTTGCATGGGAGATCTTCATGAGGAAGATGAAGATCTAATAACCTTGAGGATTTCCGGAAATTTATGGATGAATGCGGGATGAAGATTCTAAGAACACGATGAAGTTTCTTGAAACAACTGGAGAACGTGATGAAGATTTGAATATGCGTATGGATCTGATGAAGAAATCTTGATGAACGGATGAACAGTGAAGCAAATCTGGAAAAAACTAGGATGAACATATGAACACGATGAAGTTCTTTGAAGTTTCAATGAAGATCTGGTGAAAATCTGGGGAAACAGTTGAGGATCTTGACGAACAAGATGAAGGTTTCTGGGAAAACATTGATGGTGATGAATCTTGGACGAAGATATGAGTGGATCTGGAAAATAGATGCAGAACACGTATGAACGTGATGAATTTTTTCTGGAAAAATCACGGTGAGGACGATGAAGAATCCAACGATAGTTGAATTTTCCGGCGATGGTTACGGTGGTGGGAGGTGGCGCATGATTTCTCCAGTGAATGGTGGTTTGTGTTTGCATGGATGAGGCGAGGTGGCAGCATGGAAGGAGAGAGGAAACGTGATGTGTCACGCATGCATGGTGAGTGGGGCCATGTGGGTGTAGGTGGCAACATGTGGCAGCCAACAAAGAGAGAGAGTGAGAGGTGCTCTTATAGCGACAAGTGGCGTGGGCCTAGATCAGTGGGCCTGATGGACTTGATTTGCTGACTAATGGACTGAATTAATTGGTGATTAAAGCCAAATGAAAATTGATTAAAACCTGACTAAATATTAAAAGCTGGCTAATTAACCTATTAAACCTAATCAAAGCTAATTAATATCCTAATTAAAACTAACTATCCATTAAACTAACATCTAATTAATATTCTAAAAAATAGAAAAATCTATTAATATCCTAATAACCTCTAAAAAAAAAGAAAATGTTATTAAAATCTATTAAGAAAATATAATAATACCCTATAATAGAAAATAAAAGATAAAACTATCTAAAAATTATTTTCTATGCCAAAAATTAACGAAATAAATCCTAGAAAATCAGTAATAATTCCATAACAAAAAAACAATGAACATCAATTAAATCGGCGAACCAAAATGCAAGAACGGAACGAGATAACCAATAAAAATACACACACCGAAATATCCTCAAAGACAACAACAATGACTGAAAACACCGGGAAGAGCACAACTCCCAAAATAAAGCTCCGTATTCGAACTGGTTTGAATTTCCTGAAACGCGAGAAGAGGGCTGTAATCTCGATAACATCAATCCGGCTAACAAAATGCACAGTATGCGATATGCAGATGCAAATGCTAATGAACAAAACATAAGCCAAGTACAAGAAACGGTTGGTCAAATTTTGGGGTGCAATAATGGGAAGATAAAGAACCAGTGGGTATGGTTTAGTTTCCCTTGGCAAAGGACTTGAAGATCTGGTACAGAACTTGTGATTCACATCTTGGCGAAGATGTACTCTATCTTGTCATACGGGAGAATGATAAGGTGAAAGGACTGTCTTGGAGTATGATGTGAAGGTATGGTACAAGACTGGAGTGGGTCATTGGTTGATTGCATTCTGATGCGATAAAGCCCCTAGCTGAATTAGAAGTGTTCTAACTTATCACATGGGAGAATGATGAGGAAATAATGTCTTGGATTATGGGGTATCTATCTTGTACTCAGCCTAAGGTCAGAATACTTGTGGATAAGTGGTCTCTTCTGCTACAAGTAACTCTAGGAAGAGGTGGATCAGGTTGATGCCCTCTCACTGTATGAGCTTGGAGTTGGTCATGAGAGATAATATGGAGATCTTGGAGCATCTTTTGTCAAAGATAGGGGGAGAGCTTTTGGTTGATGAGTGTACTATTTGCTTGTGGTGAATGCGTTCAACATGTGTGTTGAACAGAGAATGAGTTCTTGAAGACATGAAGATGCGTCTTATGTTTTCCATTCATGTGCACTGGTTACCCTTGATATGGGGAGCTATACTTCTATCTAGGATGTGTTGCTGCAAAAGTGCAGTTATGTACCAAGATTATTTGTGGTTTCAAACAGTTTGGGATTTTATGAAGATATAATGTCAGACAAGAAGTTTTGACATTGGGTTACTGCTCCAAGCTCATGGTGAACATGACAAGTGTTTTCTGTTTGGTTCGTCCTTAGGATGTCCATGGATCTAGTCAAGCTTGTAGGCCTCCATCCTAGTGTGTCTGGTGAAGATAAAATACATCATCATCTCTGATCCTGTGCAGATGGAAGGAACATTATCCTGACATCTTGGAGACCTTCCAGATAGTTATTCTACAACTCTTATGCTATCTCTTCCAGTATGGTTTGTAGGAATGTAAAGCTGCAGTATGAAGATGTTGAAGAAAGTCTTCATATGTGGGAGTACTGACTATGCATGACAGGGGGAGCTGTGTACATGTACAACTGCATTGCTTGTGTTGGCATTGTGCTGATATGGAGCTGTGTAAAACATTGGGTTGTGTCTGGGAGGATTAATGTTTCTCTGCAGAATTTTCCTGTGTCTCAATTTGGGGATTTAAAATCAGTTGCTACTTGGCAAGTAATTGATTGATTATCCTTTAATTGGTAAGTGTCACTCCTGAAGGTGCAGCTTCAGACAAGACAAGAACCCAAGATTCAAGGTTGATCCAAGGTGTACTCTCAAGGAACTATGGTTCAGGGCTGATTTTACACTGGCTGTGTGGAGTTTTTGCAGAGGAGGCTGTTTCTCATCATGATGGATCATGGTGTAAAGTAGTCAGTGTGCTGCTCATATGCATAAGTTGGATAATTAAAAGTTAGTGCTCTGATTTACGTTGAGTTCAACAGAGGGGTTTAAATCCTTGCCAATGGATTGGTGCTGAAGTGGTGCAGTCTTTATAAGAGGTCAAGCAGCTTGTACAGTTTTTACATTCATTCCAATTTTTGTCAAGTTTTGACTAAACCAAGGGGGAGTAAAGTGTTGTTGCTATTGCTTGCTGGATGCAACTATTAATGGGGAGCATGATAGTTTGTGTAAACTACTGCTGCTGCCCTGATAAGTTGTTTTAGCCAAAATTTGCCAAAGGGGGAGATTGTTAGTTCCATGGTTCTATGATATAGAATTGTCCATGGTGCTATGATTGGCTAAATTTTGGTAAAACATGATCCTGCACTGATGTTAAGCAGGATGTTATAACATCTCCATCTGCTGTGGTGACAGAACTGCTATGGAGTGTTTTAATGTGAGTGTCATGCTGAATATCGTGACATCCATCACAACATCCAGCTGCTGTCATGACAAAAATACTGTCATATGTGAGAAACAACAGGAGTAGTGGTGCAGCAGGAGCTGATAACAGAATTGTTGTCATGTGTTGTAAATAGGCTGTCATTACCAATATCATGACATCTGGTGCAGCAGAAGCTAACAAGAGCAGATGACAGAACTGCTGTCATGGATGCAGAAGGAGCTAGCAGGAGCTGATGACAGAACTGCTGTCATGGATGTCATACTGAGTGTCATGACATCAATGTCTAGTACAGCAGGGACTGCTATGTTATATCTCTTGACATAAGTGTTTTGGTACTGATGGACATTCCTCATCAGTATGTACAGGCCAAAGAGAATCATTAGGAGCAAAGTGTAGATTTAATTAGTGTTCATAAAAAGGATCTTTGAGACCTTTTAGGAAACTATAATATGCTTGTTTCTACTTTCGTGAAGAAAATTCTGCAGAAGTGTTCAGCAGGGCAAGCTGGTCAGCTAAGAGTAAGTAAAGTTGAATGTCATTCTGAATGTCATGACATTGATCGTATGACATCAGACGTGCAGGGTTTGTTTTTCTGTTATGATACCTGATATATCTCAGGCTAAATTTCAGGAAACCTGTTATGGCTTCTTAGTTATCTCAGGCGAGATTCTAGTCAGGGCTGAACATAACATGAAGCAGCTGTGACCTAATTTGGCAGCACCTTGAATTGCGGAAATTAGGTTTACTTTGTTAAACCTAATGTTTGTTACTTGTTGAAATTCTAGTATGCAGATCTCATATGTCCCAAGTGGAGTGTTTTAATGTGAATGTCATGCTGAATATCGTGACATCCATCACAACATCCATCTGCTGTCATGACAGAAATACTGTCATATGTGAGAAATAACAGGAGTAGTGGTTCAGCAGGAGCTGATAACAGAACTGCTGTCATGTGTTGTAAACAGGATGTCATTACCAATATCATGACATCTGGTGCAGCAGGAGCTAACAAGAGCAGATGGCAGAACTGCTGTCATGGATGCTGAAGGAGCTAGCTAGAGTTGATGACAGAACTGCTGTCATGGATGTCATACTGAATGTCATGACATCAATGTCTGGTACAACAGGGGATGCTATGTTATATCTCTTGACATAAGTGTTTTGGTCCTGTTGGATATTCCTCATCAGTATGTACAGGCCAAAGAGATTCATTAGGAACAAAGTGCAGATTTAATGGGTGTTCATAAAAAGGATCTTTGATACTTTTTAGGAAACTATAAAATATTTGTTTCTACTGTCATGAAGAAAATTCTGCAGAAGTGTTCAGCAGGGCAAGCTGGTTAGCTAAGAGTATGTAAAACTGAATGTCATACTGAATGTCATAACATTGATCGTATGACATCAGACGTGCAGGGTTTGTTTTTCTGTTATGATACCTGATATATCTCAGGCTAAATTTCAGGAAACCTGTTAGGGTTCCTTGGTTATCTCAGACGAGATTCTAGGCAGTATCATGACCTAATTTGATAGCACCTTGATCAGTGGAAATTAGGTTTACTTTATTAAACCTAATGTTTGTTACTTTGGAGCAGCCCAAGCCTAGTCGACATTGCTATAAAAGGAGGAGCAGAAGCAGAAGCAGAAGAAAATCAAGCACTCAGATCAAGAAAAACCAGAGTGTAAAATAAAGGTCTAGGATTGAGAGTCCCTTGTATGTGTAAGTCACCCTTTGTATCTTTTGATACATTGTGGTAGACATATTTGTAAGTGAAGAGTGTATCTCTTCACATGTGTTTTGTGAGTGATGAACTTGGTTCTTCACGTGTGTCTAGGGATCTTAGGATTCCTTGTGTACCAAGCAATTATAGGTTGTATGATTGCTCTGGTTAATTGTATGAACAGGTGTGTTCATTGTGTCACTCAACGCTTTTAAGCAAGAGTGTGTCTCACTTGATCAAAGCTGTGAAGCAAGATCATGGTGTGTGTTTGGACTGTATCTCCACAACTGTTTTGTAATTGTGTATTGATATCACTGTGGTGTGATTGAGGGGGAGTGAGTGGGAATACTCAGGTCTAGAGTGTCTCTAGATTGAAGTGTCATTGGGTAGAGATTAAGTGAGAAGTGCGAACTGGTTGTTTGACTTTGAATTGATTCTGATAATAGTGAATTTCCTCCCTGGCTTGGTAGCCCCCAGATGTAGGTGATGTTGCACCGAACTGGGTAAACAATTAATGTGTTATTTATCTTTCAGCATTTACAATTCTGCACAATTTAAATGTTTAGATAAATAGTCTGTCAGTATGCAGATGTCACAACAGAGGTTATGACGTTGGTCATGACATTGACAAAATTTAAAGAAATTTAAATTGTTCATGATCTTTCCTCGTCCTTGTTTCAGCAGAGATCAATGTTCTTGGAACACATGAGATCTGCATACCAGAATTTCATAATGTACTTGGAAAAAAACCAAGTTTATATTACCCAAAAGTAAGTATATCACTTGTGTTTTTTTGACATTCTTTTATTTGTGTGTATTAGTGATATAAATATATGAAAATCATTTGTAATGGCGAAAAAAACCCGACATCCATTCTTGTGGATACTATGTTATGAGACAAATGTTCTCTAGAGGCACTTCAAATGGATGGACTAATTATAAGGTATTAACTTAATCCATATACATATAATTTATGTATATTTCTTAAGTTAATATTGTTTTTGTTAGCTTATCATAATTTAAAATTTATTCTAATTATAGGAGTTTAGCGATAGATCACCATTCTCATAAGAAGATATAAATAACATCTGATCATGTTGGGCTAGTGTCTTCTTATCTTGTTATGAACCTCAACAACAATAGTTTTTCTTGGTTGTTATAAGCTTAATTTATATATATAGAGAGAGAGGTTTTGCATTTTTATGTGCAAATATGTAAATTTTGTATTATGTGTTAATGAGAAAGATATAAATCTGTACATTTGATTTGGAACACAATGTAAATCTTGTATTCTGTGTTGATGAGAATGATGTAAATTTGTACATTTGATTTTGAAAATAATGTAAATCTTGCATTCTGTGTTGATGAGGACAATGTAAATTTGTACATTTAAAATGATCTAATTCTGGTTCTGTCAATATTTTATTTCTATTTAAAAAATGATACATGTCAGTCAAAAAGTGCTTTAAAACAAATTATATATGGTAATAGATAAGATTTAACCCGTCGACTATTAACTAAAGTCGATATACCAACATAACTTATGACCCCTGTTTTTAAATAAAACCGAGAGGTAAAGTGACACGCGCTTCATAGTTTTGAAAATAAAATTATGTTGTTGCTAAGGATCAAACCAATGACTTTTTCCATTATAACCTCGGTTTTTCCATAACCGAGGGATAAAGTGGCAATTTTACATGTCTCCCTTCGTTACCTCGGTTGTGTAATTGAGATAAAATCCATTTCGCGTCCAAGGTGAGATATGTTATTTGTAGTTGTGCATCAACCTCAACAACAACCGATTGAACACCCGGTTTAACATTGTCATTCCCTTCATCCGATTTAACATCATCATTCACTTCATCCAGTTTAATAACATGTTTCACTTAAAATGGTTTAACATCCACACTCACAATAGTATTTACATCTAGGTGCACCATATCTAATACCACCAACAACATAAAAACAATGTGAAAACTCAAATTATTAGGATAATTCGGAGGTGCGCATTTAGACCACACCTAACTTTATCTAGAGATGCATATTCGGATTCAACATCCATTTTTTTAGCTCATAAACAAGATTAACGAAGGGGATGAGTGATGAAATGAATGAACTTTACCTTCAATTTCAACTTGTTTTGCTCCCTTTGATGTGATGAGATTCAAAAATGATGTTTTGGTGTTGAAGAGGTGATTGAAAATGAAAGAAACTTTTTTAAGGGTTTTGAAAATAGAGTTTTGTATGATTATGAAGGAGAAGATCATGCAAGGTAGTATTTTATCCAATTCTCTAATGGTCATTTTCTGAGATGTGTCGCAACTGCGAAAAACACCCGACGGAAAAATAGAAGAGTCGTCATCGAACATTATTTATCCCAAAAAGAGGGAAAGGAAACGATCAAAGAAAACCTAAAGAACGGGAAAAGACAAGGTCATCACAACCAAATCTTGGGTTCGGGAGTCAGTTATGCAAGGGGAAGGTATTAACACCCCTCACGCCCGTTGTACTCAACAAGAATCACGCTTGTTGTCTAATCAAAGGGTGTGATCATCTATCATCTATTAACCTCGGTGGGGAGACAGAACTCTGCTCTGCTGGAGATACACTAACCCTCCACTAGTGACAACACTTCCGATTTGATAACAGGGTTCTTTGGGGAAGACAAAATCTCTGCTATGGGGAAACAAAAATCTTCATTGAACAAATGCCTGACTGCATTCTATCTGAAATAGTCACCCTTCGAAAACTCGCTGGGGATTACGATTCAAACTTCGGCTGGGAAATACAACTCTAAACTCCTGCTAGAGAAGGAATGATTCACCAAGCACTGCTGTTAGAACTTCACCATCAGGGAGAAAAACTCTACTGGGGAGAGGACCCTTCCATCCTGCAACAAACAAGAAACAAAAGGATGCCCCATGTGTGAAATGGTTACCTAGGTTACCATTCATGACACTTATCACTCAAGAAAATCCATTGCTTTCAGTATGCTCTGTAAAGCCTCGTGTTTTCGCCTATAATGTTTATAAAAAATATCGGACGTTTTTTGCAAACAAAACAGTAAAAGTAAAACAAGAAATGTAAAGCTCTTTGACTGAAATGAATGCTTTATTGATGAAAGGCCTGTAAATAGGCAATTTACAATTCGGATGCAATCCCTGAAAAGAGGTAATTGCGCAAAAAGAAAAAATAATATATACAAATGTCGGCAATATGGAAACAGACAACCACCATGTGTCGATTCAACTATGACTTGTATGTCTTCGATGTTCCCCCATGTTTCGCCTTCTGAAAAAACTGATTGGACTGATTCCTTTCCTTTGGGATAACCATGTATCAAATAAGTTCATAGATCAAACGCAGACCGCAGTCGTTTGCTTTCAAATCCCTAACTTTTGCCTGGATCGCCCTTTCAGGTTTTCAATCCACTAGGATACCCATTTTTGCGAAGGTCTCCTTTTCAAGTTTTCAACCTTGCGGGTTCATTCTTTTTTTTTATCCCTAATTTTTCCCTTAACCTTCTCGTTTTATGGTTCGTCGGGATGCCCCATTTTTTCATGGACTTTTCTTTTCTTTGTCCAGCGGGTCTCTTTTTAAGCAAAGTATTTTTTAACCACGTCTGCATTCACAGGGGACGTAAAATCTTCACCATCCATGGTAGATAGTAATAAGGCTCCGCTAGAGAAAACCTTTCTTACCACATATGGACCTTTGTAGTTGGGAGTCCATTTACCCCTATGATCTATCTGAGGAGGAAGGATCCGTTTCAACACTAAATCACCTGTCTAGAAGCACCGAGGATGCACTTTCTGATCAAAGGCTTTCTTCATCCTACTCTGGTACAACCGGCCATGAGCAATGGCTGCCAATCTTTTCTCGTCAATCAAGCTTAGCTAATTCAATCTGGCTTGCACCCATTCAGCTTTTTCAAGCTTCACATCAGATAATACCCTCAAAGAAGGAATCTCAACTTTTAATGGTAGGACTGCCTCCGTACCATACACCAGTGAGAAAGGAGTTGCCCCAATTGACGTGCGCACCGAAGTACGATAACCATGTAAAGGAAAAGGGCAACATTTCGTGCCAATCCTTATAGGTTACAACCATCTTCTGCACAATCTTCTTGATATTCTTGTTAGCTGCCTCGACAACGCCGTTCATCTTCGGACGATATGGAAAAGAGTTGTGATGCTCAATCTTGAAACTTTGGCACAGTTCCTTCATCATCTTGTTATTTAAATTTGAACTATTATCAGTAATGATTTTCTCCCGAATTCCATAACAATAAATAATGTCCTTCTTTATGAATCGGGTGACCAGCTGTCTCGTGACATTGGCAAAGGAGGCTGCTTCTACCCATTTCGTGAAGTAATCAATCGTAACCAGAATGAAGCGATGAAAATTGGAAGCAGTCGGCTCAATCTTTCCAATCATATCAATGCCCCACATAGCAAAGGGCCAAAGAGGTGTTAACACATTCAGAGGGGTCGGTGGCACATGCACCTTATCAGTATAAATCTGGCATTTATGGCATTTTCTAGCGTATTTGAAGCAACCAGATTCCATAGTCATCCAATAATACCATGCTCTCAATAGTTTTCTAGACATGGCATGTCCACCGGCATGAGTACCAAAAGAACCCTTGTGGAAGTCATCCATTAACAGGCTTGCCTCTTGTTCGTTAACACAATACAACAAGACCATGTCAAAGTTTCTTTTGTATAGCACATCATCCTTGTTCAGATAGAAATTAATGACTAGCCTCCTCAAAGTCTTCTTATCTTTGTTGGATGCCCCAGAAGGGTACTCTTGAGTCTTTAAAAAATGATTGATATCAAAATACCAAGGCTTTCCATCTGATACCTTCTCAATTGCAAACACAAAGACGGGCCTATCAAGACGCATGATGGTGATAGCTGGAGCTTCATTCCAGAAATTCACTTTATACATCGATGATAATGTTGTCAAGGCATCTTCCATCTGATTTTCAGCCCTAGGCACATGATGGAACTCAATTTATCAAAGAAAGGCAACAGTCTCCTTGCATAATTCTTGTAAGGCACCAGGTTGGCCTGACGAGTTTCCCACTCTCCTTTGATTTGATTGACGACCAGCGCTGATTCGCCATACACATCTAGATTCTTGATCCTCAAATCAATGGCCTCTTCTAAACCCATAATGCACGCTTCGTACTCGACTTCATTATTGGTGCAGGCGAATGTCAATCGGGCAGTGAAAGGTATGTGAGAACCATGAGGAGTTGTAATGATTGCACCGATTCCATTACCATATGAATTAACGGCTCCATCGAAAACCAGTTTCCACAGAGATCCAATCTCAGGACCCTCGTCAGGTAAAGGCTTATCACAATCTTTCATCTTCAAAAACATGACGTCTTCATCTGGAAATTCAAACTTCATCGGCTGATAATCCTCAATTGGCTGTTCGGCGAGATACTCTGACAAAACGCTTCTCTTAATGGCTTTCTGGGAAACATATTGAATATTATACTCTGTTAAAACCATTTTCCATTTGGGCAATCCTTCCGGAGAGTGCTTGTTTCTCAAAGACGTACTTGATCGGATCCATCTTTGAAATCAAAAGGGTTGTGTGGTTTAACATGTACTGCCTGAAATGCTTAGCAGCCCAAGCGAGTGCACAACATGTCTTTTCCAGCATTGAGTATCTCAACTCATAATCAGTGAACTTTTTACTCAGGTAGTAGATGGCGTGCTCTTTTCTACCCGACTCGTCCTGTTGACCGAGCACACATCCCACTGAATTCTCAAGAACCGTGAGATACATGATCAGAGGTCTCCCTGCCACTGGAGTCATGAGTATTGGAGGTTCCCGCAGATACTCTTATATTATTTCAAACGCCTTCTGGAAATTTTCATTTCACCTGACCGTCTGATCTTTTTTGAACAATTTGAATATTGGTTCACAAGTGGCTGTAAGATGAGATATGAACCTTGAAATGTAGTTCAATCTCCCCAGGAAACCATGAACCTTTTTTTTCGTCCTCGACTCATGCATTACTTGTATAGCTCTTATTTTGGTAGGATCTACCTCAATTCCCTTCTCACTAACAATGAACCCCAGTAGCTTTCCAGATCTCACCTTGAAGACACACTTGTTAGGATTCAGCCTCAACTTGAACTTCCTTAACCTTTCAAACAATTTCAGAAGATTCATAGATGTCCTTCCTCTGTCTGTGACTTCACAATTATGTCATTAACATATACCTCGATCTCATGATGAATCATATCATGAAAAAGAGTCACCATTGCCCACTGATAAGTTGCCCCGACATTCTTCAATCTAAAGGGCATCACCTTATAGAAAAAGTTCCCCACGGTGTAATGAAAGTAGTTTTATCCATGCCCTTTAGGGCCATCTTGATTTGGTAATACCTAGAGAAGCCATCCATGAAGGAAAACACAGAATATTGAGCGGTGTTATTGTCGCTACCGCGAAAATAAGGTGCCGGCAAAACAGAAGAGTCGCCACCTTTCGTTATTTATCCCATAGGACGGGAAATGAAACAATCGGAAAAACCTGACGAAAAGGTATAAGACAAGGTCATCGCAACCATTGTCTGGGTTCGGGAGTCGGTTACACAAGGGGAAGGTATTAACAGCCCTCACGTCCATCGTACTCGATGGAATCCATGCTTGTTGTGTTTATCTGACGGGTTGATTTAACTATCTATGCTAAAAAGCTGGTCTGAAAAGAAAAGAAAATGACTCGGCAGAACACGGCAGTTCTAAACCTACGTATTCCTGTCTGGAACGAGAAATCAGAGTCAACGTAGTTCACCTAACTACGGATTACGGGGGAAGGTTGCTCGCTGAGATATCGCATCTCGTGCCTACGTACTTTCACACGGCATGAAAGATCAGAGCAAACGTATTTCGGGACACAAGAGACACAGGTTTGTGTTTTTTATCCGAGTAGGGTTAACAGACGGTTCCAGCAGTTGGTGTATGCAGCTTGCTCGACGGAGACTTAGGCGTTTACTGTTTGCGGTAGAACCGGGAGTTAACAGAACTCTCCTTATGAAAATGGTTTCCAAGGATTAAAGGTCCAAGAGGACAAAAAGATGTTTGACCTTTGTTTTCTGTCTTTTAAAGAAGTATCTTTTATGGATGTTTGCAACTAATATCGCACTAGAGACTAAGACCTGAGAGTGAATGCATCGCATGTCACCCAAAGGGTGCCATAGTAAACATCCAAGCTGTTGAAAAGAAACTCTCCAACAACCCTTCTCAAGTAGCTTAAGGCTCGTAGCGTACGACATCAATTAACCTTTATTACTGTATTTTGAGTTGTTTGAAGATGAGAAGAGAAAGGACGCACTAAAGGGGAACTGATCCAATCCTAAAGTTGTCATGCAAAGTTGATCCTATGATTGAGGTTAGGAGGGAGATAACTAATTTTATCATGCATGGTTAGAACCCTAATGTCTGTCATAACTTCTCTTGAACAAGAGAAGTCATAGTTCCTAGGGGAACATGGCAAAGGAAAGCAATAGCAACAGAAATAACTGTAAGAAATAACTGTAAGTAAAATGCATGCAATGCAACAAAACAAGCAGAAGGAGACAAACTCAACTTCTAGAGCACACAAGCCAAACAAAACACACGTAAGGGAGACAGATTCAACCTTCAGCCAACAAGCAAAGCCAAACAATAACAATCAAGCAGAGGGAGACAGGCTCAACCTCTAATGCAGACAAGCAAAGGGAGAAACTCAACCTTTCAATGCTCTTAGGCCTAAATTAAATATATGAACACCTATTCTAATGCAACACACAGCCAAATAGGCAAAGCAAAGCAATCATAAAAACACGGCAAACCAAAGCAACAGACAAGCAACTTAACAGCAAAGTAGACTAACAGTAAAGCAATCCAACAGTTTGTAGTCAACTTCAAGTCCAAGCTATCTTCAAGAGAAGGAAATGAAGGCTCCAGCTTCAAGCTTCAACAAGCTCCCACAAAAGAGAAGAGAGTTAACATCAAGATTATTGCATGATGATGGGAAGCAGGATGGAAACCAAGGGAATCCATCATGGCACTCAACCATACATCTGAGATAGGCATCCTCAAAGGTTCTACCTCTTTTGATATGCCACACATCCTTCCAAAGGAGGGATGAGGATTCCACATAGGGACCTTGAATTGGATGAGGATGGAAAGAAATCAAGGCAATCCATGTTCATTTGAAGAAAGAGAAATCAAACTAAAGCTCTTCCTAAACCTTAATTGATTAAGACACAAGAAAGCTACTAAAAGGAGGTCTAAACACCAAAACCAAACACCACAATCAAGCAAACAGAAGCCTCTATATGTCTAAAGCACCATCCAAAAGGAATGGAAAATTTATCTTATGCTATGGCCCACCATTGAGGTCATTCCAAAGGAGAAGTCATGTTAGAAGCATATTAAAACTAGCCTAAGTTTTAAATCTATTTAAAACACTAAAACTACTTCTAACATCCTATAAAATTTTCTAAGGGAACCTACATGTGTTAGGTATCTACAGTAGAAAATCCAGGGATTGAATCTAAAGGGAAAGTCACCTAAGAATTCCTAAACCACAAAGTGTCAAATGGAAACCCTAAAATGGAAGGTCATGGGAACCTAATCCAAAACAGAGCCTAAAGTCATCTAAAAATTATGAAATAATTCCTAAGGGATCATGCATATCTATAATAATAGCCAGCCAAAAACCTCACTCAAATTCTATACCAATTGGCCATACAAAAATCATCAAAAACATGAAGAAATATGCCAAAATTAAAGAAATAAAGAAAATGCAAAAAATCAAATTAAATTGAAAATTGCATGAAAATAAAATCTAAGAGCACCAGAAATCAGAGATAAAGTCCAAAGCATGCACATATTTTTATTATATTTTTCTGACCAAAATTGAATTTAATATGAATTTAAAATGAAGAAAGCAATTAAAATAAATCAAAAATGAATTAACAAAAATAAAAGCTGAGAAAATATCAGGACAGTTGGATCACACGACTAAGTCTACTCATCCAAGGAACCAGGTGCTGCCAATGCATAAATGATACGCAGCGTTTTGAGGGAGTCCAAGTCAATTCTCAAAACAAGTCACGAGCGTTGGATGGAAGTACTTAGTCAAATAATTCATCAGATCCAAGGGTTGAGGGTCATCTTCCTCATTTGAACTTCAGATGGGGAGGGAAAAACTCAGATGAACCAGACTGTGGTCCGGTGGCCGCACCACCATCTTCTTCGGCGAAGCATAAGTTGCAGGTCATCCAAACACAACAAAACCTACACAGTTCTCTTCCGTTTTTCATGCTGATTCGAAATCTCATCTCCATTTCTCCTAAATCCTCATGAATTTCAAAACACGATAGGCAACAAAAAATACACCAATTCTTCAAGTGTCATCAAACTTCAATTCAAAGCCATAGATTTTCTCCTCATTCATCATAGATCATCCTAAACTATCTAAATCAAACTAACACCTCAAGATCAGAGAGATTCACATCCAAACAGAAAGTTGTTCACACCTTGAATCATCATCAAACTCTATAATTCCTATCCTAAAACGTTCCAAGCATCTTCCTAATGCTTAACCTCATATCAAATCAAGCTAGATCATCCTAGAATCAATGCAATTTTGAAATGTACATACCTGGTTTATAGCTTCGAATTGAGGCACTTCCACTGTGATTCTCACTCCAATCTTATGCAGAATCGTTCCTTGATCAATGATAAAGCTATTGGAAACTTCAATTGGCCTTGAATTGCTCTCAATCTGAAAACATGATTTGCACTTTTCCTCTTGAAATTCTCACTGCAATCTCTGGCTCCAACTGCAAATGATCACCAACCTTGATCCTAACTTCTTTCTGAACTTATATAGAGTGAATTTGGATGATTTGGAGGCCCATTGGAGGCCCAAACAGTGAGATCCAACTTTCATATTTCTCTCCAAAATCCAACTATGGTGTATACGATTTTGAAATAGTTCCTTCTCCAAGAAGTTTCTCATGCATTGCTTGTGGACTGTGGAGAGTATAGGGATCAAATTGAGTCCTTGTTTGCACCATATGACCAACCTTTGCTGTGTTACTTATTCATGAAGTAACAAAGTGAAATGTCATGAAATATGCCCCAAATTGACTTTCTAATATTGCCATTATACTCCAAATGGTATTTCTGATCAAAATGAGTACTCATTTGCATTGTCTTGAGCACATATGATTTAATTTAGATTTTTCAACTTAAATGCCTTTAAAAATGCCCTTTACCAAGTTCCTTCAAACCAAGTCTTGCCCTAAGACAAATCAAACCCTCATGGATGCATGGTTGACCTTAAAATCCCATTTTGAGCAAGTTTTGTGTTGGACAAAACTTCATTTGAACTGTGCAAGATAGTGAAAATGACCTATAATGCCAAATGACCTATAATCTCACTTTCCCAAAATACCCCTGGCTTGTAAACCTCATAACTTGAGTTCTACAAATCAAATGAAAGACTTCTAGTACAATTTGGAAAGATAAGATCAATACCTACAACTTTCATGTTGGCCAAAAGTTGAGGAGAAACACCCTTCTAGGTCAAAAGTGCCTCAGAAGTTGGTTGAATTTTGTAGACAAATTTCACATTCATCTGATGTCCTATAAGTTGTCTGGATCATAACTTGAGTTATATAAATCCAATGGAGGACTTCTAGTACTCAAATTAAAGCTAAGAGAATGATCTACAAGTTTCCTGTTGGCCAAAAGTTAGGATGAAACTTGTATCTTGAGATACGTGGTCTTGAAGTTAAGCACTAAATAGGGGATTTTACCCTGAGAACCCTAGTTTAGCAACTCCTCATACTTTGAATTCTTCTTGCATTGATCTTGGAATATCACCTCATGTATCTCAACACAACTTTCCATTATCAAAAAGACTTAGAAATAGGTTTTGATCCTCTTCAACTTCACAGTTGACTCAAGGTTGACCATGCAAAAACCCTAGTTGCAACACCCTTAACTATGGCTCTTCACAGCTAGCATAATGACTTGACTGAGCTCCACCATGACCCTTAAGGCACTCCATGAGCTCTATCCACATACCCTATCCATGATCAAAGCTTCACAACCCACTGATGATCTTCAATTGGTCCCCAAGTTAGGAGATGAACCCTACATAAGCAACCAAATTTCTCAAGAGCACAACCCTCTTCCTGATGAATTTGGTGACCTTTCAAGCTTGAATAAGACCTCTAGATAGGCTCCTTTTGATATAAACCACACTTGATCCCCTGCTAAATGAATAATGTAACACCCCCTTTCTATACCCCCAAATTAATCAAATAAATCAATTAGGCACTTAGAAAATTTATTTCATCAGAGTTTAATTAAAACATGGTATATAAGAGGCGCATCACATTATCATGAAATTAAACACATACGATACCTGCTCAAAATAGATATGCAACAATGGGTAACCCACATCTCAATATTTAGAATAAAAGCGGAAACATCCAAATATTGAATCGATCACATTCATAAAAGTATATAAAACCATTCAATAAATTCATGCTTTACAACCATATCCACAGCGGATACATACACAGATGTATCACAAGGAATCAAAACAAAAGTAACTCCAAAAGAGTCAAAGGCTTCCTAACTACCCAGATGTTACATATCAGAGCCATTGACCAAAAAGAATGAAGACATCGCTTCACAAAAAGAACTTCCAGCTTCCTACTCTGCAATGCCTCATAGAGCATTATAAAACAGCAGAAGGGTGAGAAACAATATCATCACAGTTAATGCATAAAATTGTATATATACATATACTCTTATTTGTACAAGTTATACTCAAATTATGTTCTCACCACATTAAGCATATACAATTAATCATGTCTCTACACATACACATGAACATTCACTATATGTTCCTCCAAACAATTATATATAACATACACAGTTATATTCATACAACCAATGCATCATACACAGATGACTCATGCAACTCATAGAGACCGACACACGACTCTATGCAGATGCAAATGCGGTACCGACTCATTTCAACAGATTCTCTAAGGAATCGAGTATTCAGCAGATTCTCCACGGAATCAAGTATTCAGCAGATTCTCCACGGAATCAAATATTCATCAGATTCTCCACGGAATCGAATATTCAGCAGATTCTCCACGGAATCAAATACTCAGCAGATTCTCCACGGAATCAAATACTCTAGCCAATCCTCCACGGGATTACATGTTATGACCGATTCTCCAAGGAATCACATAATGCAACCGATTCTCCAAGGAATCTAATATAACCATCGTATCATACGAGGTTCTGCAAATCCTCCGAGGGATCGATCAACACAAAAATGCATACTAAGATGCTACACAAAGCTAATCCTTCGAGGGATCGATCAACACAGAATGCATACTATGTTCACAAACATACTCATTACATTTATCACATACATCGCATATATCTATCATGCATTCACATTAGGCACCATTTCACACATGGTTTACACACATATCATCCTACCAATGCGTTTCCATTCAATTCAAGCAAATACACAAGATTATCAAACATTCAAGATTCACCATTGGCTCTACAATCTAGGATTCACGCCTTTCGGCCACCCACAGCACGACATATCGAAACAGTTCACACATCAATCATTCATATAGGCATTAATCATAATTGAATCGGCTAAAGATCATGCTATGAACAAACAGCAAAACAAATAACACTGCCAGGTTCGCCCACCTTCGCCTGGCGAAGCCACGCAACGAATGCTCGCTGGCCTTCGCCTGGAGAACTTCCCAGCGAAGTCCACTGGGAGTAATTCTGGAATTACTCGCTGAGGCTCGCTACACACTCGCCTGGCGAACCTTCGCCAACTAACCTCGCCTGGCGAACTTGCCAGCGAATACAGGGTGTTAGCTTCTGACTTGCTTCGCTGCAGCTCGCTGGGCTTCGCCTGGCGAAGCTTCGCTGCCATTCGCCTGGCGAGCCTGCGAAGACAGAACCTCCATGGCTGTCTCAAGAGGCCAAACTCCACAAAATCAACCGATTAAGTCCAAACCAGTCTCAGTGGCACATCCCTACCATCACCCGACTAAACTACATCGTCTAATCCGAGTTCTAACCGATTAAAACCTCATTCTACTCACAAAACCAACTTCTAACCTAAGTGGAAAAAGAGTAGAAACTCTACAAAATCCAAACACATACACATAAAATCATATACATTAAAGAGATGATGGAGTTTCACACCCTTACCGATCGATTGCAAGCTTTGGTGATGATCCCTTGATGATTCTAGGTTTTCCTCTCCACTTTCTCTTTTCTTTCTCTTCTCCTCTTTTCTTTCTCTTGTTTTTCTTCTTATGTTACTATCTTTCTTTCTTTTCCTCTCTTATTCTATTTCTATCTCTATTTCTTTCCTCTCAAATTCTTTCCAACACTTACCCATCAATTCTCACACTAAATTGCTAAATGTCTAAAATGCCCTTTTTACTCTAATTCCCCGAAAACTCTCTGAATCGGTAAAAATAGATAAAATAAGCAAACACCACATAATAATATATAATTTCTCAATTTAAAACAAACATCAATTAAATAAATTAAAAGACTCAACAATTAATGGGAATTCAGAATCGGGGCGTTACAACTCTCCCCCACTTTAGAAATTTTCGTCCTCGAAAATATTACCATGATTCAAACAACTCCGGATGCGATTCTCGCAGCTTGCTCTCCAATTCCCAAGTCATGTTGCCTTCCGCGGCACCTCCCCAGGACACTTTCACAAGCGCAATATCCTTGCCTCTTAGTTTCTTAACTTCGCGGTCCAAAATACTAACCGGTAAAACTTCAACTGTAAGGTTATCTCTTACTTCAACTTCATCCATTGGGATAACATGTGACGGATCCGGAACATACTTCCGAAGTTGCGAGACATGGAATACATCATGCAAATTCGAAAGGTTCGGAGGTAACGCCACACGATAAGCCACAGCACCAACTCGTGCGACAATCTGATACGGGCCAATAAAATGAGAAGTCAACTTTCTCGACTTCAAAGCACGACCCACACCCGTAACCGGTGTAACTCTCAAAAACACATGGTCGCCCTCTTGAAACTCGAGATCCTTTCTCCTTTTATCATGATAACTTTTCTGTCTACTCTGAGAAGCTCTCATCTTTTCCCGAATAAATTTCACCTTTTCTGTCGTTTGCTGTACCATTTCTGGACCAACTACCGACTTTTCACCCGTCTCATGCCAACACAGAGGTGTTCGACATCTCCGACCATATAAAGCCTCAAATGGCGCCATACCAATACTCGAATGGAAACTGTTATTATAGGTGAACTCAATCAACACTAAATAACCGTCCCACGCACCACCTTGTTCAAGCACACAAGCGCGCAACAAATCTTCTAACGATTGAATCGTCCTCTCAGTTTGACCATCCGTTTGCGGATGATATGCCGAACTCAATCTCAACTTAGAACCCAAGGCACCTTGCAAACTCTCCCAAAATCTTGAAGTAAATCTAGGATCTCTATCCGACACAATACTCTTAGGAACTCCATGAAGCTTCAAAATAGTGCCAACATAAATCTCGGCCAACCTTTCCAAAGAATAGGTAATATCAATCGGAATAAAGTGAGCCGATTTAGTAAGCCTATCAACAATCACCCAAATAGCATTATGTCCTCTTTGCGTATTCGGCAATCCCGTAACAAAATTCATCGATATACTATCCCATTTCCATTCCGGAATATCCAACGGTTGCATCAATCCACTAGGCTTCTGATGCTCCACCTTAGACTTCTGGCAAGTCAAACACGAGTACACAAAACGAGCAACATCGCTTTTCAATCCAGACCACCAAAAGATCTTCTTCAAATCCTGATACATCGTATTCGCTCCTGGATGAATACTCAAGTTACTCCGATGTCCCTCTTCCAATATCATCCTTTTCAAATACGCATCATCGGGAATACAAATACGACCTCGAAACCTCAAAACTCCTAATTCATCAACTTTGAAATCTTCATTTCCATTCGTCATCAAATCCACAAATTTCAAATCCAACTTTTGCTTTTCACACACCGTAGCAAGGAAATCATTCGTGACATGCAACATACCCAGCTTCACACTACTCGGTGATAACTCACAAACCAAACTCAAATCTCTAAAGTTCTCCAAGAGTTCCCACTCTCTAACCATCAAAGTAGACACGTGCAACGACTTCCTACTTAAGGCATCGGGTACCACATTCGCCTTACCCGGATGATAATTTAAACCAAAATCATAGTCCTTCAAAAGTTCTAGCCATCTCCTTTGCCTCATATTCAATTCTTTTTGGTCAAACAAATACTTCAAACTCTTGTGATCGCTAAAAACTTCAAATCTTGCACCATAAAGATAGTGCCTCCAAATTTTCAAAACGAACACTACGGCCGCTAACTCCAAATCATGAGTAGGATAATTCTTTTCATGTACTCTCAACTGTCTAGAAGCATACGCCACGACCTTCCCGTCTTGCATCAATACACCACCCAATCCTGACAAAGAAGTGTCACAATAAACCACAAAAGGTTCCGTAGGATTTGGCAAAATCAAAACTGGCGCTGTCGTTAACCTTCTCTTTAATTCCATGAAACTCTCTTCACAATTAACATCCCAAATAAAATCCTTTCCTTTACAAGTCAACTGCGTTAACGAAAGTGCTAACTTTGAAAATCCTTCGATAAACCTCCGGTAGTAACCGGCCAAGCCCAAAAAGCTTCGAATTTCCGTAACTGATCTTGGAGTCTCCCATTGCATTACCGCATCGATCTTGGATGGATCCACACTAATACCATTTCCGGAAATAATATGTCCAAGAAAACTCACCTTCGATAACCAAAACTCACACTTAGACAACTTTGCGTACAACTTCTTCTCTTTCAAAATCCGCAACACAATCCTTAAATGTTCTTCGTGTTCCTCTCGAGACTTAGAATAAATCAAAATGTCATCGATAAACACTACCACACAACGATCCAACTGCTCGTGGAAGATACGGTTCATATATTCCATGAAAACACCCGGCGCATTAGAAACTCCGAATGGCATCACCGTATACTCATAGTAACCATATCGTGTTCTAAAAGCCGTCTTCGAAATATCTTCTTCCTTAACCCGAATCTGGTGATAACCGGATCTCAAATCAATCTTACTAAAAACACGGGCTCCAACTAATTGATCCATCAAATCATCAATTCTTGGAAGCGGATACTTGTTCTTAATTGTCACCTTATTCAACTGCCGATAATCAATACACAATCGCATACTACCATCCTTCTTCTTTACCAACAATACCGGCGCACCCCAAGGAGAAACACTTGGTCTTACAAATCTCTTATCCAACAAATCATTCAACTGCTTCTTCAATTCCACCAACTCCGATGCTGACATCCGATACGGGGCCATCGAAATCGGTCTAGTACCCGGAACTAGATCAATAGAAAATTCAACCTCTCTCTTTGGCGGCACATCCGCAACATCTTCCGGAAACACTTCAGGAAATTCACAAACCACAGGAAACACGTCGAGCTCAACTTTTCTCTCCACCGACAACGATGCAAACAAACCAAACAACTGAGCTTCGTCCGCTAAAAGTTTCTTCAACTCTTTAGTGGAAAGAAAACTCTCGTTTTCACCATCTTCCAAAGAAGGAAACCTTACTAACTTGTGATAGCAATCCAGATGAACTCTATTAAATTGCAACCAGTTCATACCCAAGATTACGTCCAAACCTTCCAACGGCAAACACACTAAATCCATAACGAAGTCCTTACCATACATGGTCAAAGGACAACTTGCACACACCAAAGAAGTAGTTACCGACCCCGAAGCGGGAGCCCCAATAACCATACCACTACTCAAAGAAACCATACACAAATCCAACCGCTTAGCACACGCAAGAGAAATGAACGAGTGAGTCGCTCCAGTATCAATAATAGCAACTAAAGGCATATCATTAATAAAGCATGTACCTTTAATCAAACGATCCGCCGCATTAGTAGCATCTGAACCTGCTAATGCAAAAACTTTTCCGCCCGCCAGAGCTTGCTTCGGTTTGGTACAATTCGGGCTAATGTGACCCACCTCGCCACAATTAAAACACTTCACAGCATTCTTTCTACACTCTGCTGCATCATGTCCAAGGAGCCCACAGTTGGAACACTTCGCCTTGAACTTTCCACAATCATAAGACTTGTGGCCCATCACGCCACACTTAAAACATTTGATCGCACCGGAACCTCCTCCGGGTCTCCTATCAAAGTTTCCCCTATGTTTGCCCTTATCAGCAGGCGTCACATAAGGTCCGCTTCGTACTTGCTGCTTCCCTCTCCTCTCGCTCAAACCCTTATAATGAGTAGAACGAGCTCTACTGTCTTCTTCATAAATCCTACAGCACTCGGTCAAATCCGAAAATCTTCGTATCCTTTGATAACCCACCGCTTGCTTTATCTCAGGACGCAAGCCATTCTCATACTTGATACATTTGGAAAATTCCGCCGTAACCGCATCATAGTGAGGGTGAAACTTCACTAACTCAGTAAACTTAGCAGTGTAGTCCACCACCGACATATTACCTTGTTTCAACTCCAGAAATTCCATTTCTCTCTTCCCTTTAACACTTTCGGGATAATACTTCCTTAGAAACTCAGTACGAAATAAATCCCACGTAATCTCCTCATCGTCGACCTCAAGAACCTGCCTCACGCTGACCCACCAGTCATCAGCCTCTTCTCTCAGCATGTGAGTCCCTAGTCTCACCTTGTTCCCTTCAGCACAATCCATCACCCTAAAGATCCTCTCAATTTCCTTTAACCATATCTGAGCACCATCCGGATCAAATCTCCCTTTGAACACCGGCGGTTGGTTCTTCCTGAACTCATCATTCGCATTCACGTTAGGTGCACCCTGCACAGCTCTGGCCATAGCCTCTAACGCCGTTGCCATAGCATTATCATTACGACCTGCCATATTCTGAGGATTCCCAAAAATAACAACAAGGTTAAACAACCGTTCAACCAACACAACAACAAGACAGACACGACTGACTCAACACTGGCTCTGATACCACTTAATGTAACACCCCCTTTCTATACCCCCAAATTAATCAAATAAATCAATTAGGCACTTAGAAAATTTATTTCATCAGAGTTTAATTAAAACATGGTATATAAGAGGCGCATCACATTATCATGAAATTAAACACATACGATACCTGCTCAAAATAGATATGCAACAATGGGTAACCCACATCTCAATATTTAGAATAAAAGCGGAAACATCCAAATATTGAATCGATCACATTCATAAAAGTATATAAAACCATTCAATAAATTCATGCTTTACAACCATATCCACAGCGGATACATACACAGATGTATCACAAGGAATCAAAACAAAAGTAACTCCAAAAGAGTCAAAGGCTTCCTAACTACCCAGATGTTACATATCAGAGCCATTGACCAAAAAGAATGAAGACATCGCTTCACAAAAAGAACTTCCAGCTTCCTACTCTGCAATGCCTCATAGAGCATTATAAAACAGCAGAAGGGTGAGAAACAATATCATCACAGTTAATGCATAAAATTGTATATATACATATACTCTTATTTGTACAAGTTATACTCAAATTATGTTCTCACCACATTAAGCATATACAATTAATCATGTCTCTACACATACACATGAACATTCACTATATGTTCCTCCAAACAATTATATATAACATACACAGTTATATTCATACAACCAATGCATCATACACAGATGACTCATGCAACTCATAGAGACCGACACACGACTCTATGCAGATGCAAATGCGGTACCGACTCATTTCAACAGATTCTCTAAGGAATCGAGTATTCAGCAGATTCTCCACGGAATCAAGTATTCAGCAGATTCTCCACGGAATCAAATATTCATCAGATTCTCCACGGAATCGAATATTCAGCAGATTCTCCACGGAATCAAATACTCAGCAGATTCTCCACGGAATCAAATACTCTAGCCAATCCTCCACGGGATTACATGTTATGACCGATTCTCCAAGGAATCACATAATGCAACCGATTCTCCAAGGAATCTAATATAACCATCGTATCATACGAGGTTCTGCAAATCCTCCGAGGGATCGATCAACACAAAAATGCATACTAAGATGCTACACAAAGCTAATCCTCCGAGGGATCGATCAACACAGAATGCATACTATGTTCACAAACATACTCATTGCATTTATCACATACATCGCATATATCTATCATGCATTCACATTAGGCACCATTTCACACATGGTTTACACACATATCAGCCTACCAATGCGTTTCTATTCAATTCAAGCAAATACACAAGATTATCAAACGTTCAAGATTCACCATTGGCTCTACAATCTAGGATTCACGCCTTTCGGCCACCCACAACACGACATATCGAAATAGTTCACACATCAATCATTCATATAGGCATTAATCATAATTGAATCGGCTAAAGATCATGCTATGAACAAACAGCAAAACAAATAACACTGCCAGGTTCGCCCACCTTCGCCTGGCGAAGCCACGCAGCGAATGCTCGCTGGCCTTCGCCTGGCGAACTTCCCAGCGAAGTCCACTGGGAGTAATTCTGGAATTACTCGCTGAGGCTCGCTACACACTCGCCTGGCGAACCTTCGCCAACTAACCTCGCCTGGCGAACTTGCCAGCGAATACAGGGTGTTAGCTTCTGACTTGCTTCGCTGCAGCTCGTTGGGCTTCGCCTGGCGAAGCTTCGCTGCCATTCGCCTGGCGAGCCTGCGAAGACAGAACCTCCATGGCTGTCTCAAGAGCCCAAACTCCACAAAATCAACCGATTAAGTCCAAACCAGTCTCAGTGGCACATCCCTACCATCACCCGACTAAACTACATCGTCTAATCCGAGTTCTAACCGATTAAAACCTCATTCTACTCATAAAACCAACTTCTAACCTAAGTGGAAAAAGAGTAGAAACTCTACAAAATCCAAACACATACACATACAATCATATATATTAAAGAGATGATGGAGTTTCACACCCTTACCGATCGATTGCAAGCTTTGGTGATGATCCCTTGATGATTCTAGGTTTTCCTCTCCACTTTCTCTTTTCTTTCTCTTCTCCTCTTTTCTTTCTCTTGTTTTTCTTCTTATGTTACTATCTTTCTTTCTTTTCCTCTCTTATTCTATTTCTATCTCTATTTCTTTCCTCTCAAATTCTTTCCAACACTTACCCATCAATTCTCACACTAAATTGCTAAATGTCTAAAATGCCCTTTTTACTCTAATTCCCCGAAAACTCTCCGAATCGGTAAAAATAGATAAAATAAGCAAATACCACATAATAATATATAATTTCTCAATTTAAAATAAACATCAATTAAATAAATTAAAAGACTCAACAATTAATGGGAATTCAGAATCGGGGCGTTACAAATAATGCTATGCTATGCCAATGCTAGAACAATGCAATGCTAATGCAATGAAACATAAACCAAGTGAGAAAAAAGGTTAGGCAAATTTTGGGGTGCAATAGCTGCCCCTATTCAAGCGACTTGGACCTGGCTGGATGAAAAGCGAACGACTTTCAGGAAATCAAGGTAAAAGACGATTGAATACCAAAGAACCCGAAAATTTGTTAACTGAAAAAAATAAACTGCACAATCTGCTTGGGGAACAAAATCCAGACAATTGAATTCGGTTGTCACGACAACAACTGATCAATCCTCTGATAAAGGACAGTTGATTTCAACATCAACCACCTGTGTGACGCCACAGGCATTAAATCCACATACTAGATCAAAAACAAATACGTTACCATAAGCGGGAACTGAACCATAGGACCATATCAAAATATTATCCTTGACCTTCCATTTCTGAAGAAATGGGTAAGTACTACGTAAAGCGCGAATCGTCAGTATCTTTGACCTTCCATTTCCGCAGAAACGGACATACACTAAATAAAAGTGCGAACTGTCAATATCTATGACCTTCCATTTCCGCAGAAACGGGCAAACACTACGTAAAAGTGCAAACTGTCAATATCTCTGACCTTCCATTTCTGCAGAAACGGGCATAGACTAAATAAAAGTGCGAACAGTCAATATCTCTGACCTTCCATTTCTGCAGAAACGGGCATACACTAAATAAAAGTGCGAACTGTCAATATCTCTGACCTTCCATTTCTGCAGAAACGGGCATACACTAAATAAAAGTGCGAAATGTCAATATCTCTGACCTTCCATTTCCGCAGAAACGGGCATACACTAAATAAAAGTTCGAACTGTCAATATCTCTGACCTTCCATTTCCGCAGAAACAGGCATACACTAAATAAAAGTGCGAACTGTCAATATCTCTGACCTTTCATTTCCATAGAAACGGGCATACACTAAATAAAAGTGCAAACTGTCAATATCTCTGACCTTCCATTTCCGCAGAAACTGGCATACACTAAATAAAAGTGCGGACTGTCAATATCTCTGACCTTCCATTTCTGCAGAAACGGGCATACACTAAATAAATGTGCGAATCGAGCATCCGAAGACTTGAACAAGCAACTCTGTGGGGAAATTTCTAACGTCAACTGCCAGACACTTATCTTGAACAAAAATGGGTAACAACTTTGAAGGTATAATCATGAAATCTTTCATTTCAAAACGCTGACGCAACAGCGATCTGAGGAAAACTCCGCTGGGGAAGAAGAGAAACTTAACCAAGCAACTCTGACGAGGAACACATGATAGGACGAACGTTATCATCACATATCTCATATCAACATTTTAATATTCGAAAACCATCCTGAACAAGAATTCCAATTACCTGCATGGAAAAACACCTGAAAACAAAGTGGTAACCGACCTGGCTTATGTTTCAAAATGCACATGTTTGAAAATGGCGTAATGCTCCATACGGCATGGAAATGCTACGCATTTGGGTAGATGCTATGCACGATGCAAATGCAAAAAGGGCGTTCCCACAAAATAAATGCTGGAGGAACGACCAAACTTCCGCTGGAGGGAAGAAACAATCCTGCTGAGGATAGCTTAACGAATCCGGAGTTACGAGCTCTGCTGAGGATGATCAACCTACTGGAGGAAAGACAAGCTGCGGGAGAATAAAAAGAACAATCCTGCGCGGGGATGATCCTTACAAACCACTGACAACCTGGTTATACCCTGTGAGGACTCCACTGGGGATTAAATGTGCACACCGCTGGGAATGCACATCACGGCCTGACCGCTTACTAGCTTGCATCTAACTCTTCTGGGGATACAGATGCGACTTCCATCTGCTGGGGAGGAATAAGATCACCTAGAGCTTGCTCCTACGTTAAGGGACTCCGGCTGGGGAAACACGATCACTTGGCTGTTTGCTTCGAAGGTAACGACCCTGCAAAATACGAACGAAACAAGACAATTCTAAACAAAAGGAACTATCTTGGTCAGTATCCGTGACAATTGTTCAGTCAATTCAAAGTTTTAACAATTATTGGTCGAGGCCTGCAAGTTTATGCACGTTCAAGTTTATCAAAAACATCGGCGTTTTCCACAAACAAAACATTAAGAGTTAAAACAAACATCAAGTGCTGAATAGTATGCGTTTATTGATAACGGGCCTGTAAATAGGCAAAGTTTTTACAGTGGATGCAATTCCTGAAAAGAGGAAGCTACAAAAATAAATACAAATATGTAAAGAGGTACAAAGAAATTTGTATACATGTCGGCAATATGGTATAGACAAACACCATGAGCTGATCCTCCTATGACTCGCCTGACTCCGACGCTTTCCTGATACTCCGTCCTCGGAAGAAATTGACTTGGATAATCGACCCTCAGCTTCTCCCAAACCACTAAGTGATGCAATATCAAACTCGGACCGCAGTCATTTGCTTTTTCAATCCCTAACTTTTGCCTGAATCGCCCTTTCGGGTTTTCAATTCACCGGGATACCCTTTTTTTGCCGAAGTCGCCTTTTCAGGTTTTCGAATTCACGGGTGTACATCTTTTCAATTTTATCCCTAACTTTTTCCCGAACCCTTTCTTTTTTCTTTTTGGTTCGCCGGGATGCCCCATTTTTGCCTGGACTTTCTTTTTTTTGTCCAGCGGGTCTCTTTAAGCAAAGTATTTTTTAACTGCCTCCGAGTTCACAGGGGATGCAAAATCTTCGCCATCCATGGTGGACAACAATAAGGCTCCTCTGGAGAAGACCTTTCGAACGATATATGGACCTTCATAGTTGGGAGTCCATTTGCCCCTGTAATCTGATTATGGTGAGAGAATCTTCTTCAGCACAAGATCGCTCGTCTAAAAGCTTCGAGGGTGCACCTTCTTATCGTAAGCTTTCTTCATCCGACTCTGGTATAAGCAACCCTATGCAATAGATGCAAGTCTTTTCTCATCCATCAAACTGAGCTGATTCAACCTATTTTTTATCCACTCTGCCTCATCGAGTTGGACATCGAGCAAAACTCGCAAAGAAGGAATCTCAATTTCCAATGGTAGGACAACTTCCATACCATACACCAGTGAGAAAGGTGTTGCCCCGGTTGATGTGCGTACCGTCATACGATAACCGTGTAAAGCGAAGGGCAACATCTCGTGCCAGTATTTGTATGTCATAACCATCTTCTGAACTATCTTCTTGATGTTCTTATTGGCCGCTTCGACAACACCATTCATCTTGGGCCGATAGGGAGACGAGTTGTGATGCTCAATCTTGAAATTCTGGTACAATTCCTTCATTATCTTGTTATTCAAGTTCGAACCATTGTCAGTAATGATTCTTTCGGGGATGCCGTATCTGCAGATGATGTCCTTTTTGATAAACCGGGCTACTACTTGCTTGGTAACATTGGCGTAGGACGCTGCTTCGATCCATTTGGTGAAGTAATCGATAGCTACCAAGATGAACCGGTGTCCATTGGATGCGGTGGGCTCAATTTCGCCAATCATATCGATGCCCCACATGGAGAAAGGCCACGAGGACGCCATAACATTCAAAGGGCTCAGCAACACATGAATCTTATCGGCATAAATCTGGCATTTATGGCATTTCTTCGCAAACTTGAAACAATCTGTTTCCATCGTCAGCCAATAATACCCTGCCCGTAATAACTTTCGAGACATAGCATGTCCGCCAGCGTGCGTGCCGAAGGTACCCTCGTGGACCTCTTCCATGAGCAGATTAGCTTATTTTTCATCCACACATCGCAATAGCACCAAATCGTGGTTTCTCCTATACAGAACGCCATCTGGATTCAAGTAGAAGTTGCCAGCCAATTTCCTAAGTGTCTTCTTATCGCGGTTGGATGCCCCAGTCGGATACTCTTGGTTCTTTAGGAAATTATGGATATCAAAATACCACGGCTTGCCATCGGAAGCTTCCTCAATGGAGAATATGAAAGCGGGCCTATCAAGGCGAAAGATAACTATCCTGGGGGCCTCATTCCAGAAGTTAACTTTGTACATTGAAGACAACGTTGCAAGAGCGTCAGCCATCTGATTTTCTGCCCGTGGCACATGGTGAAATTCTACTTTGTCAAAGAAAGGCAACAACCTCCTTGCATAATTCATGTACGGTATCAGATTGGGCTGACGAGTCTCCCATTCTCCCTTGATCTGGTTCACGACTAGCGCGAAGTCTCCATACACATCAAGATTTTTAATCCTCAAATCAATAGCCTCCTCGAGACCCATGATACACGCCTCATATTCAGCCTCATTGTTGGTAACTGGAAATATCAATCTGGCAGTGAACGGGATGTGCGTCCCATGGGGTGTCGTAATGATTGCCCCAATCCCACTTCCGTATGAATTAATAGCCCCGTCAAATATTAATTGCCATTGGGAACTCCACTCAGGACCTTCACCATGCAACGGCTCCTCGCAGTCTTTCATCTTTAGGTACATGATATCCTCGTCAGGAAAATCAAACTTCATCGGCTGGTAATCTTCGATTGGCTGCTCGGCAAGGTACTCTGACAGCACGCTACCTTTGATGGCCTTTTCCGAGACATACTGGATATCGTACTCTGTCAGTACCATCTGCCATCGGGTAATCCTTCCTAAAAGCGCCTGCTTTTCGAAGACATATTTGATCGGATCCATCTTCGAAATCAGCATGGTTGTATGATTTAGCATGTACTGTCTCAGACGTTTGGCATCCCAAGCAAGTGCACAACACGTCTTTTCGAGCATTGAGTAACGGGATTCACAATCTGTGAACTTTTTACTCAAGTAATAGATCGCATGCTCTTTTCGTCCAGTCTCATCATGTTGACCGAGAACACAACCCATACTGTTCTCAAGAACCGTCAAGTACATGATTTATGGTCTCCCGGCTACTAGGGGTATCAATACCGGAGGTTCCTGCAAGTATTCTTTTATTCTTTCAAACGCCTTTTGACAATTTTCGTCCCAAACAATCGCCTGATCTTTTTTCAACAGTTTAAACATCGGCTCACACGTGGCTGTAAGGTGAGATATGAACCGGGCAATGTAGTTCAATTTCCCCAAAAAGCCACGAACCTCTTTCTCTGTTTTTGGCGCTGGCATTTCTTGTATCGCTTTTATTTTTGCAGGATCAACCTCAATTCCTCTTTCACTGACAATGAACCCCAATAGCTTTCCAGATCTCACCCCGAAGGTGCACTTATTAGGTTCAGCCTCAGCCTAAACTTCCTAAGCCTCTCAAACAATTTCAGAAGATTCACCAGATGCTCTTCCTCTATCTGGGATTTGGCAATCATATCGTCAACATAGACCTCAATATCTTTATGCATCATGTCATGAAAGAGCGTCGTCATAGCACGCTGATATGTTGCCCCAGCGTTCTTCAAACCAAAGGGCATCACTTTGTAGCAGAACGTTCCCCATGGGGTAATGAAAGTTGTTTTCTCCATATCCTCCGGCGCCATCTTAATCTGATTATAGCCCGAAAAGCCGTCCATGAAGGAAAACACGGAGAATTGAGCAGTATCGTCAACCAATACGTCAATATGAGGAAGCGGGAAGTCATCCTTAGGTCTCGCCTTGTTCAGATCCCGATAGTCAACGCACATCCGTACCTTACCGTCTTTCTTAGGTACAAGTACTATATTGGCGACCCAAGGAGGCTAAGTTATAACAGCTAGAAAACCAGCGTCCCACTGTTTTTGTACTTCCTCTTTAATCTTTACAGCCATATCTGGTTTCGTTCTTCTGAGTTTCTGCTTGACCGGCGGACATTCCTCACGCAATGGCAAGCGGTGGACCACAATGTCAGTGTCTAACCCAGGCATATCATCATAAGACCAAGCAAAGATGTCACTATACTCTCGAAGCATCTCGACAAGTCTCTGCTTGATATCGCTTTACAGCACAACCCCTATCCGGACATTCCTGGAAACTTCTTCGGAACCCAAATTAACGACCTCAATATCCTCCTGATGAGGCAGAATGATTTTCTCTTCTTGTCTCAAAAGTCGAGTCAACTCTTCTGGTAAGTCGTCGTCCTCAACAATCTCTTCCTCGGCTTGAAATATCGGGTGCTCAAAGTCGAAGCGAGTCATAGGGAGTTCTTGGTCGGTGTCATCTGAAATATGGATCCTGCAAGAGAAAGGGTTAAATGCTTCAAATGATATGCAAACGAAGCATACAACCACATTGCCATTTTATTGTAAAATAAAAACAGAAAAACAAGGATCACAAAATTTGCATGAGAAAAACGCCTTTATTTGATGATTAAAACAAAGCATACACATAAACAAGTAGGCCCCAAAATAAAATCACTATGCCCCGGGTAGGACATAGGATTGTACAATAATTGAAAAAACAAGGCATTACGGTTTCATCGTCACTTGGATAAAGTCTTGAATAGACTAGTTGCATAGGCTTTGTCCTGGCTCACTGGGCTTGATCCATGAATCCATGTCACAGTCGCTATCTCCATCTTCACTGTCGGACATAACATTAATCGTTTCAAAACTGACTCCTCCTGGAGTAAACACAATCGGCCCTTTGAACTTTGGCGCGCTCGGTGATGAAGATGACGATGACGGGCGATATCCCAAGCCGAACATGTCCTGCTTAACGGGAATATCCAGAACTTGACCCCAACCTTTAGTCTCCCCGGCCTGAACCACCGTTTGGGCTTCTCTATATGAAGACATAGCCACCTCTAGCCCATTGCTTGCGACAGGAGATTGGTCTCTGATCCGCACCCCTTCAAAGGCTTGGCGCAATGTCTCATGGATCTCACCATCCACTTCGACATATTTGAATGATGACAGGTGACTTACCAGGATGTCTTCTTCCCCACACACGGTGACAATGCTACCACCGACCATATACTTAAGCTTTTGGTGCAACGTAGACGTCACAGCCCCTGCAGAGTGAATCCAAGGTCGTCCCAGCAAACAACTATAAGCTGGCTGAATGCCTATGATGTGAAACACAGTATCAAACACCTCTAGACCGACCTGGATTGGCAAAGTCAATTCTCCAAACACGGACCTTCTAGTCCCGTCAAAAGCTCTCACCACCAAGTCACTTGGCGTGCATATTATACCTCGGGTATCCAGGTTCAACAGTGCCTTCTTGGGCAAAACATTCAAGGATGAACCAGTGTCGACGAGGACATGAGACATGACAGTGCCCCTACACTCAACTGAAATATGGAACGCATTGTTGTGGTTGCGGCCCCTGGGTGTCAAATCAAAATCTGTAAAGCCAAGGCCATGCCCCGCGTTCACGTGCGCAATCACCCCTTCAAGCTGATTAACGGATATCTCTTGGGGTACATAGGCAATGTCAAGCGCTTTCAGCAAGGCATTCCGATGGGCCTCAAAACAAAGCAGCAATGACAAAATTGAGATTTTGGAAGGCGTCTGCTGCAGATGATCAACAATTTTATAATCACTCTTCCGGATTAATCTCATATATTCTTCCACATCTTTGGTCAAAGACTCTTTTTCCTTCTCTTGAGAAGGTCCTTCTTCATTGACTTTACCTTTCCCCTTGGCAATTCTCTTAGCTTCTACTTTTGGTGACGCAAAAATTCTACCGCTGCGGGTTATGCCCCATGCCCCCACAAAGCTATCAACTGACCCTACCGGCAGGCTTTCCGGGTTAACCTTTTCTCCATTGCAGTAAACCTCCACCCTATAGTTCCAAGGGATGGCTTTAGTGCTTTCATATGGAATGGGTCCAGCTTTGGTTATGGTGATGGTCGGCCTCTTGGGAGGCGCTGATATCGTGATAGTTTTAAACGGGATCGTAACCGTTGCAACTTCGCCCTGCTCTTCAGCTATTGCCTCAACAGGCTTCTCTTCAGCAGTACGGTCGAATTGCAACGTTCCTTCATCAATCAGCCCTTGAATACCTCTTCTCAAACTATCACATCCCTCAGGCAGGGCTAAACAATCAACACAATCTGCATCACAACTAGGGAACACTCCCCCTCTCAGCAACCTGCTCTTTACACAACCCAGAGACGTCTTCAGTTCATCCACATTCATAACCAAATTCAGTCTGGTATCTTCCAAAATTGCACCCACCTGTGCAGATCCGTGAGACGGCATCAGATTTTCTCAATGTTGGGCGCCTCATTACCAAAGTTTATAGCCTTGTTATCTATCAAATCCTGAACCTTGTTCTTGAATGCTTGACAATTCTCTATGTTATGACCGGGCACCCCGGAGTGGAATTCACAATGTGCATTAGCATCGTAACCAAAAGGAGGCGTGCCCTTCAGTGGAGCCAGCGTCCTTTTCTCAACAAGCTGCAATTGCAATAGAGTTTGAAAAAGCTGTGCATACGGTAGTGGAGGCACATCAAATACTCTTTTCACAGCCCTATCACGACCTTGGAACCTTTGCGGAGCAGAATTCTGTTGTCCCTGTTGCTGCTGTTGTTGTTGCTGTTGAGGTACAGGAATTGTCAAACTGGCGACCTGCTGCCTGCGCCAATTCTGACTTCTATCCCTTCTCCGATCACTACATACCGAATTAATGTCTCCTTGCTTTTTATTTCCAAAGGCCCTTTTACCACCTCCAGCTGAGGTTGATTCTCCTGCTTGAATCTTACCGATCTTGACGTCATTCTCTATACGCTCTCCTAAGAGTATCATCTCAAAAAAATTATCCGTCGTACAATTGAGAAGCCTGTCATAATACAAATTAGAGAAAGTGCCCAAAAAAAGATCCACCAACTCATGCTCTACCATGGATGGGTGCACCCTAGCTGCAAGCTCACGCTACCTCTGGGCGTACTCTTTAAAACTCTCGCCATTCTTCTGAGAAAGATTTTGGAGTTGGACCCTGTTTGGCGCAAGGTCGCTGTTATATTGGTAATGCTTTACAAAGGCTTCCGCCAACTCTTTCCAGCTACCAATCTGAGTGGGCTCTAACCCCATATACCATTCCAAAGACGGTCCAGACAAGCTATCCTGGAAAAAATGCATCAGCATCTTTTCGTCATCAGAATAAGCAGACATTCTCCGATAGTAAGACCGTACATGAACTCTTGGGCAAATGTCCCCCTTATACTTGTCGAAAGTAGGCGCTTTGAATTTGAGTGGCACCCTCAAGCCAGGGACCAACCCCATATTGGCTATGTCCAATCCCATGGAATTCTGATTGGCAAGACCTCTCACTTGTTCCTCCAACATCTTGAACCTTCGGTCATTATCAGTGGGCATCTCAAGATCCCTGCCTGGCGGAGGGAAAGCATCTTCTTGACGATCCTCGCCCCAGTGAGAATCCCCATTATCATACCCAATATAAGCAGCATTAGGACCAAAGCCATTCTGATTGAACCTGGGACCATACCCCCCATTACCAAAACCCGGATTGCCAGCCCCCGGCCCAAAACCAGTGTTGTAGGCACCCATTCCAACCTCGTTGTTGCTTGCGTTGCCAAACCCTGCATTGCCGAAGCCCTGATTGCCATAACCCTGATTGGCACCACCAAAACTAGCATTACAAACACCAATACCTACACCGGTGTTCCCAGCACCAACACCAAAACCAACATTCCCAGTTCCAACATTAAAACCAGTATTTCCAGCTCCAACATTTCCGTTGGTTGCCACATGCCCGTTACCATTACCAGTCACATTCCCGTTCCCAGCTCTATTACCATTCTCAGTGGTATTGAGGACGACCACCGGTACAACATCACTAGCTTAGAGAGTCTCTCCAGGAGGTGGGTCAGTAGCAACCCCGCCATGTAGCACACCGTTATTATCGACTCGTGCAATCAGAGGCTGCACCAGAGACTGAAGCTGCTCTTGGCCCTTGGCCACAGTTTCCATCACCTGCATGAACTGCGCCATCCTGTCGCACATCTCTTGCATCTCAGTTTGCATTTTATCCATAGCTTTCTTGCAGTTACTTTTCGTAGAGTAGCGATGAATTCGCTGATCGGAAATCCTGAAACCTGCATCGACAGAGGGTTAGGAGAACAACTCAAAGTACCTTCTATGCAAATGATTTATGCAAATGCAAACGTGTGTCTGTGCTTTTAGGGAGATTTCTCCCCCGATTCTAGTGCCAGAGTGCCAGTGCTGATAGTGAGAAGTCCGGATCCAGTCATTGAAATAACATCTCATATATATATAAGACCCAACAAGGCAGCATACAATGTTACTGAATACATGGGCAATCAATAGCATGACCTCGACCAACAAGCCTGGTGATGGTCAGCCTACAACAAAGATCAGAAAATACAAAAGGTTACAAAGATAGTCAAGTGCGACATCGGGCGCGAAACTCTTCTAGCAACTCCTTCGTTTTGGGATGATCAGGCCGAGTGAGTAAGCCTTCAACAAGAAACTCCCTCTGCATGATGGTGCACTGGAGACCTTCAACAAAGTCTTCCCATGCTCCCTGGCCAAAACAGTCCTCTAACCTTCGCTTCTTAGACTCGAACATCTGCTTGCGATCTTTCAGGTTAGCGATAGCCTTGTTTAGAATGTCTTCAGTGGCACACCTACGAGCAGTTTCCTCATCAAATCTATTCTCACTGGCCTTCACCTGAGCCTTCAATTTGGAGATTTGCTGTTTCAGTTTGTCCTCCCTCTCTTTGTTGCTGGCTATAGTGGCATTCCACTGCTGGTTGAATTTGGAGATTCTCCGGTATGCCTCATCCAGGTTCTGCTTCTTAGTGGCAAGCACATTGTTGACAGATTTGAAGTCCAAACCCAAACGTTCACGGTCAGCTATCTGCTTAGTCAAGTCCGTGCCTAGCCGATTCACCAACTTTGTCTGCTTTTTGAAGGAGTGGACGACTTCGTTTCTCTCGCTTCTAAGTTGTGCCAGCTCTTTCTCCAACTCTTCGTTGGCCTTTTTCAGCTCTTCCTTCTCGGCTAACACCTGATTGTACTGTTGAATAGACACGGTAGTAGGTTCTTCAACCACTGGAGGGCACTCTTGCTTAGCAGGTGGAAATGGCATCCCTATTGTCTCTGCTCTGGTTAGAATCCAAGTCACATAGGGAGCATAACCCTGGCTATTGCTCTTGCCCAACAATGATTTTCCTCGTCTACTGATATCATTCCAGTCATGCTGAAGCTTAGCTAACATGTCCCCCTCTAGAAGCCCCGTGAGGTACAGAGATTCCTGCACCTCTTCGTCTTTTGGCGGACCTCTCAAAGCATATGCAAACTGTCTGACAAGTAGAGAGGGATTGTAGTTAATACAGCCCTTTCTTCCAATCAAAGGCATATTCAGAAAACCACTGCAGCTGAATATGGTTTCAGTACCCAACATATCCCGATCAAACCAAACAACACTCTCTGTTGATAAACCCATCAAGCGCTCAGACCACTCAGCTGTGGCTGCAGATGAAGCAAAGAGACCCTTCTTGGGCATGTGACTATCAAACCATTTGTAGAGTAAGGGCACGCAGCATGATATATTCTTAGCCCTTCTATTTTCGTTCTTGTAATGGATGGAATGATATACATCTCCAATCAAGGTAGGAACTGGATTCCCTGATGCAAACATATGGAAGGCGTCCAAGTCTACAAAATCAGGCATGTTGGGAAACAAGATGATGCCATATATGCAGAGGGCAAGAATGGCGTTAAATACGATTCAACAACCGTCTTTAGCATATTGTTGGGCTTTCCCAACTAGAAATTGCAGAGAAAATCCAAGAACCCCATTCCAACTGGACAGAAGCAACTCAGAAGCATCCAGATGAAGAGCAAGAGCTAGATTAGCCAGATTAGGCTTAACATCCATGTGAACAAACGACATCTGACTCTTAATAGGCATACCCAACAACTTAGCATACTCCTCTAATGTAGGTGCAAGAATGATGTCCGGAAAAGTGAAGCATCTCATTAGAGGGTCATAGAACTGTAGCAAGGCATACCACCCGTTCAACTCATATACCGAAGGTTTACAAACCAGACTGAGCAGCTTCCCATAAGATTTCCTGAATTCCCCTCTCACTGTATCATCTGCCAAGGCAATCAAACTGGACAACAGACCAACATCTGGGGTAGGGAGCTTTTAGGCCACATTCTTCTTCAAAGATCCCATGCTAGCACAACAGAAGGCAAGAATACCGGAACTGGGGGATAACATATACACCTGCAACACAGACACACGTTAATGATATGCAAATGAGTATGCAAAATGCAAAATGCAATCATGCAACAAGGGATCAAGATTGTGTTGTTGAGGTGACCGAAGCTCTTTTCCAACACAATCACAACACTGCTCTGATAATACAACCCTGGAGAGGACCAATAATTATGCACTGTCGAGAACAACCATATCTCTGATGATAAGAACCCTCTGATACCAACAACACTGATTCACTGCCAAGAAAACCAGGTAATCTGAAGGTTAAGGTTTCCTGCAATAACCCGACCCCGCTCACAGGTATGGACCTAGTCACTGAAAGGTATGGCATCCTATGTGTTTCCCAGCGTCACAGACTTTCAAGAAACGATGATACGATACCCAGAAGGTGTGGCATCATCATCTCTTGAAGTGGCCTCACTCAGCTGAGTCACAAATGATCGGTCCCCAGAGTCGACAATCCTCCAAACCAACAACCCCTCAAGCCCAAAGGGTGGGAAAAGAAGTCAACCGGGAGAATATCGTCTGAGAGTGGATTTCGTGAGACACTAGTACCTGCAAAGTAAGCACGCGCCCACTACTTTCCAAAACTAATGCTAGGTACACTCAATCCTGGGTCTGGCTTATCACTCATCAGAGCCCCTTCCCACAACAGCACAATAATGATATCATACTGAAAATAAAATGCCGAAAGTAAAGTGCGATAAATAAAACCCAACAGGTAAACACACAAGCACTAGGATTGACTCACATAGGGAACCAGAATCCCCAGCTGTCGCTACTGCGAAAATAAGGTGCCGGCAAAACAGAAGAGTCGCCACCTTTCGTTATTTATCCCACAGGACGGGAAAGGAAATGATCGGAAAAACCTAACGAAAAGGTATAAGACAAGGTCATCGCAACCATTGTCTGGGTTCGGGAGTCGGTTATGCAAGGGGAAGGTATTAGCACCCCTCACGTCCATCTGACTCGATGGGATCCACACTTGTTGTGTTTATCTGACGGGTTGATTTAACTATCTACGCTAAAAAGTTGGTCTGAAAAGAAAAGAAAATGCCTCGGCAGAACACGACAGTTCTATGCCTACGTATTCCCGTCTGGAACGAGAAATCAGAGTCAACGTAGTTCGCCTAACTACGGATTACGGGGGAAGATTGCTCACTGAGATATCGCATATCGTGCATACGTACTTTCACACGGCGTGAAAGATCAGAGCAAACGTAGTTCGGGACACAAGAGACACAGGTTTGTCTTTTTTATCCGAGTAGGGTTAACAGACGGTTCCAGCAGTTGGTGTATGCAGCTCGCTCGACGGAGATTTAGGCGTTTACCGTTTGCGGTAGAACCGGGAGTTAACAAAACTCTCCTTATGAAAATGTTTTCCAAGGATTAAAGGTTCAAGAGGACAAAAAGATGTTTGATCTTTGTTTTTTGTCTTTTAAAGAAGTATCTTTTATGGATGTTTGCAACTAATATCGCACTAGAGACTATGACCTGAGAGTGAATGCATCGCATGTCACCCAAAGGGTGCCATACTAAACATCCAAGCTGTTGAAAAGAAACTCTCCAACAACCCTTTCTCAAGTAGCTTAAGGCTCGTAGCGTACGACATCAATTAACCTTTATTATTGTATTTTGAGTTGTTTGAAGATGAGAAGAGAAAGGACGCACTAAAGGGGAACTGATCCAATCCTAAAGTTGTCATGAAAAGTTGATCCTATTATTGAGGTTAGGAGGGAGCTGACTTATGTTATCATGCATGGTTAGAACCCTAATGTCTGTCATAACTTCTCTTGAACAAGAGAAGTCAGAGTTCCTAGGGGAACATGGCAAAGGAAAGCAATAGAAACAGAAATAACTGTAAGTAAAATGCATGCAATGCAACAAAACAAGCAGAAGGAGACAAACTCAACTTCTAGAGCACACAAGCCAAACAAAACACAGGCAAGGGAGACAAACTCAACCTTCAGCCAACAAGTAAAGCCAAACAATAACAGTCAAGCAGAGGGAGACAGACTCAACCTCTAATGCAGACAAGCAAAGGGAGAAACTCAACCTTTCAATGCTCTTAGGCCTAAATCAACTATATGAACACCTAGTCTAATGCAACACACAGTCAAATAGGCAAAGCAAAGTAATTAGAAAAACACAGCAAACCAAAGCAACAGACAAGCAGCTCAACAACAAAGCAGACTAACAGTAAAGCAATCCAACAGTCTGTAGTCAACTGCAAGTCTAAGCCATCTTCAAGAGAAGGAAATGAAGGCTCCATCTTCAAGCTTCAACAAGCTCCCAAAAAAGAGAAGAGAGTTAACATCAAGATTATTGCATGATGCTGGGAAGCAGGATGGAAACCAAGAGAATCCATCATGGCACTCAACCATACATCTGAGATAGGCATCCTCAAAGGTTCTACCTCTTGTGATATGCCACACATCCTTCCAAAGGAGGGATGAGGCTTCCAAATAGGGACCTTGAATCATTGGATGAGGATGAAAAGCAATCAAGGAAATCCATGTTCATTTGAAGAAAGAGAAATCAAACTAAAGCTCTTCCTAAACCCTAATTGATTAAGCCACAAGAAAGCTACTAAAAGGAGGTCTAAACACCAAAACCAAACACCACAATCAAGCAAACAGAAGCCTCTATATGTCTAAAGCACCATCCAAAAGGAATGGAAAATTTATCTTATGCTATGGCCCACCATTGAGGTCATTCCAAAGGAGAAGTCATGTTAGAAGCATATTAAAACTAGCCTAAGTTTTAAATCTATTCAAAACACCAAAACTACTTCTAACATCCTATAAAACTTTCTAAGGGAACCTACATGTGTTAAGGTATCTATAGTAGAAAATCTAGGGATTGAATCTAAAGGGAAAGTCACCTAAGAATTCCTAAACCACAAAGTGTCAAATGGAAACCCTAAAATGGAAGGTCATGGGAACCTAATCCAAAACAGAGCCTAAAGTCATCTAAAAATTATGAAATAATTCCTAAGGGATCATGCCAATCTATACTAGTAGCCAGCCAAAAATCTCACTCAAATTCTATACCAATTGGCCATACAAAAATCAGCAAAAACATGAAGAAATATGCCAAAATTAAAGAAATAAAGAAAATGAAAAAAAAATCAAATTAAATTGAAAATTGCATGAAAATAAAATCTAAGAGCACCAGAAAATCAGAGATAAAGTCTAGAGCATGCACATATTTTTATTATATTTTTCTGACGAAAATTGAATTTAATATGAATTTAAAATGAAGAAAGCAATTAAAATAAATCAAAAATGAATTAACAAAAATAAAAGCTGAGAAAATATCAGGACAGTTGGATCACACGACTAAGTCTACTCATCCAAGGAACCAGGTGCTGCCAACGCATAAATGATACGCAGGTTTTGAGGGAGTCCAAGTCAATTCTCAGAATAAGTCACGAGCGTTGGATGGAAGTACTTAGTCAAATAATTCATCAGATCTAAGGGTTGAGGGTTATCTTCCTCGTTTGAACTTCAGATGGGGAGGGAAAAACTCAGATGAACCAGACGGTGGTCTGGTGGCCGCGCCACCGTCTTCTCCGGCGAAGCATCTGTTGCAGGTCATCCAAACACAACAAAACCTACACAGTTCTCTTCCATTTTTCATGTTGATTCCAAATCTCATCTCCATTTCTCCTAAATCCTCATAAATTTCAAAACACGATAGGCAACAGAAAATACACCAATTCTTCAAGTGTCACCAAACTTCAATTCAAAGCCATAGATCTTTTCCTCATTCATCATATATAATCCTAAAGTATCTAAATCAAGCTAACACGTCAAGATCAGAGAGATTCACATCCAAACAGAAAGTTTTTCACACCTTGAATCATCATCAAACTCTACAATTCCTATCCTAAAACGTTCCAGGCATCTTCCTAATGCTTAACCTCATACAAATCAAGCTAGATCATCCTAGAATCAGTTCAATTTTGAAATGTACATACCTGGTTTGTAGCTTCGAATTGAGGCACTTCCACCGTGATTCTCACTCCAATCTTGTGCAGAATCGTTCCTTGATCAATGATAAAGCTATTGGAAACTTCAATTGGCCTTGAATTGCTCTCAATCTGAAAACATGATTTGCACTTTTGCTCTTGAAATTCTCACTGCAATCTCGGGCTCCAACTACAAATGATCACCAACCTTGATCTTAACTTCTTTCTGAACTTATATAGAGTGAATTTGGATGATTTGGAGGCCCATTGGAGGCCCAAACAGTGAGATCCAACTTTCACATTTCTCTCTAAAATCCAACTATGGTGTATACGGTTTTGAACTAGTTCCTTCTCCAAGAAGCTTCTCATGCATTGCTTGTGGACTGTGGAGAGTGTAGGGATCAAATTGAGTCCTTGTTTGCACCATATGACCAACCTTTGATGTGTTACTTATTCATGAAGTAACAAAGTGAAATGTCATTAAATATGCCCCAAATTGACTTTCTAATATTGCCGTTGTGCTCCAAATGGTATTTCTGATCAAAATGAGTACTCATTTGCATTGTCTTGAGCACATATGAATTAATTTGGATTTTTCAACTTAAATGCCTTTAAAAATGCTCTTTACCAAGTTCCTTCAAACCAAGTCTTGCCCTAAGCCAAATCAAAGCCTCATGGATGCAAGGTTGACCTTAAAATACCATTTTGAGAAAGTTTTGTGTTGGACAAAACTTCATTTGAAGTGTGCAAGATAGCGAAAATGACCTATAATGCCAAATGACCTATAATCTCACTTCCCCAAAATACCCCTGGCTTGTAAACCTCATAACTTGAGTTCTACAAATCAGATGAAATACTTATAGTACAATTTGGAAAGCTAAGATCAAGACCTACAACTTTCATGTTGGCCAAAAGTTGAGGAGAAACACAGTTCTAGGTCAAAAGTTCCTTGGAAGTTGGTTGACTTTTGCAGACAAATTTCACATTCATCTGATGACCTGTAACTTGTCTGGATGATAACTTGAGTTCTATAAATCTAATGGAGGACTTCTAGCACTTAAATTAAATCTAAGAGAATTATATAAAAGTTTCATGTTGGAAAGAAGTTGGGATGAAACTTGTATCTTGATATAAGTGGTCTTGAAGTTAAGCACTAAATAGGGGATTTTACCCTAAGAACCCTAGTTTAGCAACTCCTCACACTTTGAATTCTTCATGCATTGATCTTGGAATATCACCTTATGTATGTCAACACAAATTTCCATGATCACAAAGAATTATAAGTTTTGATCCTCTTCAACTGCACAGTTGACTCAAGGTTGACCAGGCAAAAATCCTAATTGCAACACCATCAACTGTGGCTCTTCACACCTAGCATAATGACTTGACTGAGCTCTACCATGACCCTCAAGGCACTCCATGAGCTCTATCCACATACCCTATCCATGATCAAAGCTTCACAACCCACTGATGGTCTTCAATTGGTCCCCAGGTTAGGAGATGAACCTTACATAAGCAACCAAACTTCTCAAGAGTACAACCCTCTTCCTGATGACTTTGGTGACCTCTCAAGCTTGAATAAGACCTCTAGATAGGCTCCTCTGGATATAAACCACACTTGATCCCCTGCTAAATGAATAATGCTATGCTATGCTAATGCTAGAACAATGCAATGCTAATGCAATAAAACATAAACCAAGTGAGAAAAAAGGTTAGGAAAATTTTGGGGTGCAACAGTTATCAACCAACACATCAATGTGGGGGACCGGGAAATCGTCTTTCGGGCTCACTCTATTCAGTTCTTTGTATTCAACATATATCCTGACCTTTCCATCTTACTTAGTCACAGGAACAATATTAGCGACCCACAGAGGGTAATTCATGACAACAAGAAAACCAGCATTCAACTACTTATGAACTTCTTCTTTGATCTTGACTGCCATGTCAGGCCTTGTTTGTCTCAACTTTTGCTTGACTGGCGAATATTCTTCTCGGAGTGGCAACTGGTGTACCACAGTATCTGTATCCAGCCCAGGCATGTCTTGGTAACAACAAGCAAAGATATCCTTATACTCACGGAGCATTTCAACCAATCTTTTCTTGATATTGTCTTCCAATGCAGCCCCAATTCTAACCTCTTTCTTGTCGACGTCGGTGCCCAGATTGACTACTTCAATATCCTCCTGACGAGGCACAATGACCCTTTCCTCCTGTTTGAGAAGTCTGGCTAACTCTTCGGGTAGTTCACATTCTTCATCAATCTCTTCCCTGGCTTGATAAATGGGATTATCAAAGTCATACGAAGTCATAACTGAACTTGAATCGATGGTATTTGATAGAAAAGACCTGCATGATGATGTTTATGTTTATTATGGAATGCAACAAACAAAAGACATTTCCATTTTTTGTTTAATAACAAATGCAAAAAATAAAACAAGAAAAACAGGGATCACAATATTTGAATGTGAAAAACGTCCTTTATTTATGACAAAGTGAAAATAACAAGAGGGCCCCACATATTGGGTCACTATGTAACACCCCCTTTCTATACACCCAAATAATCACATAATCATTTAGGCACATATTAAAATTTTCATCAGAGTATAATTAAAAACATGGTATAAAAGGAGCACGTCACATTATACTTGAACTTAAAACATACTACACCTGCTTAAAAGATATGCAACAGCGGGGTAGCTTAACCATAGAGGAACTTAATCCTTACACCCACAACTCAACATTTAGAATAAAAGCGGAAAATCTAAACATTGAATAATCATCAAACATATATACATTTATATGTCATCCATCATGATTCAACATCACAAAATATGTTTACATAAACATTGAACATCCAGATACTTATACAATGTATCACAAAAGAATCATATACAATCCTAGCTACCCGGTGCTACATATCAGAGCCAACCGACCAAAAAGGATGAAGACACGCTTCACAAAAAGAACTCCAGCAAACCTACTCTGCAATGCCTCATAGAGCATCATAAAACAACAGAAGTGTGAGAAATATTATCATAATAACAATGCATATAATCATATATATATATATATATATATATATATATATATATATATATATATATATATATATATATATATATATATATATATATATATATATATATATATATATATATATATATATATATATATATATATATATATATATATATATATATATATATATATATATATATATATATATATATATATATATATATATATATATATATATATATATATATATATATATATATATATATATATATATATATATATATATATATATATATATATATATATATATATATATATATATATATATATATATATATATATATATATATATATATATATATATATATATATATATATATATATATATATATATATATATATATATATATATATATATATTGCGATGTATAGGAGTGAATTGAGATGAATGTGGTGAGTATGTGAAATATATACTCACCACATTCATCTCAACTCACTCCTATACATCGCAATATATATATATATATATATATATATATATATATATATATATATATATATATATATATATATATATATATATATATATATATATATATATATATATATATATATATATATATATATATATATATATATATATATATATATATATATATATATATATATATATATATATATATATATATATATATATATATTTCACATACTCACCACATTCATCTCAATTCACTCCTATACATCGCAATGTGTGTATATATATATATATATATATATATATATATATATATATATATATATATATATATATATATATATATATATATATATATATATATATATATATATATATATATATATATATATATATATATATATATATATATATATATATATATATATATATATATATATATATATATAGATAGATATATAGATAGATAGATAGATAGATAGATAGATAGATAGATAGATAGATAGATAGATAGATAGATAGATAGATAGATAGATAGATAGATAGATAGATAGATAGATAGATAGATAGATAGATAAAATCATCAAGCATATTCATTATGCATTTATCCATCATTCTCATCATTCCACATAAACATTTACATTCATGTTTATTCATCAATGCATCATTATACAGATGACAAATGCAAATCATAGAGACCGACTCACGACTCTATGCAGATGCAATGCGGTACCGACTCAATCATCTCAAGTTCACTCAGGAACTATTTGGAACCATCGCTCACACCCCCACATGGGCTCACGATGTTCACCCATTGCTCACACCCCCACATGGGCACACAATGTTTATGGATTGCTCACACCTCACCTGACACACAATCCGGTTGCTCACACCCCACATGGCACACAACCATTTGTAACCATCGCTCACACCTCTCATGGGCACACGATGTTACCACAGGTTCCCTTTGGAATCACACAACACAATAATGCACATCATTATGCTTCACATGTAAAATGACTCCATACACTCTTGAAATGCATACATATTCACAATGTTTCGATGCATTTTCATCTCATCTCATCACATACAATCATCATACATTCACAATGTATATTCCATAATATATTCATCATTCATCATATTCTATCGCATACAATTCAATATGCATTCACAATATTATGCCAAACGACAACAAACTCCTTCACAATCATTATGCATTTTTAATCAATTTAAACAATGTATATATTTGCCAAAAGGCCACATTCACAATCGATTCCACAATCTAGGATTCACGCCATACGGCTACCCACTTCATCTCATACAACAGCACACAAGCTACTCATTCGGGACAAGGTCGATCGCAACCAACCCAAAGAACCGATATAGGATGGAACAAAAGAAAAGTTGTGCTGTCCCGCTCGCCGGCCTGCTGTCCTAGTGAGGCCAGGCGAACATTCACTACAGGCTCGCCTAGCAAACATGCTAGCGAAGCCTGGTCCTGAGCTACTGGAATTGCTCGCTACCTACTCGTTGGGGCTTCGCCTAGCGAACCCCTCACTACCTCACTCGCTACCAGTGAAGAGGGTCTCTCTGATTCTGTCCAAGTCTGGGAGTGTTCGCTGGGAGCTCGCTGCTGGCTCGCCTAGTGAACAACTCGCTACCCTGCTCGCCTAGCGAAGGTGATAGCGAGCGTCTGCGTTATTCAAACCCTCAATTTTCCAAATCATCAGAAGATCATAAAATCACCCGATTCAAAACCTACAAGTTCCAGTAGTCTTAGCCCGACAATCCTCGACTAAACTACGCCATTCTTTCCAGATTCTAACCGTTAAAACATCAGTTTCTATTGATTAAACCATTTCGACCTAAAAATGGAAAATATGGAAAAACCACCAAACCAATACATATATAATAATATACATTGATAAGATAATAAGATTTCACAACCTTACCTGATTAATCGATTCCTAGAAGTTGATTTGGAGCTTCCCAAGCATTTCCTCTCTTTTCCTCCTCTTCTCTTTTCTTCCTCTTTTTTTTTTCTCTTTTCTCTCCACTTTCTCTTATATACTTTCTATTCTATTTCTCTCTATTATATTTTCTTCTCTCAAAATATCTACCAATTCATTTTCTCACAAAATATCTAATCTTATCATTAAATAAGAAATATCTAAAATACCCTCCAACTATTTTCCCCGAAAACTCTCAAAATTGGTAAAATATCATAATATGCAAACATAACATATTAACACACCAATTCCACCAATAAAATAATAATATTCACCCAATTAAAATAAAAGAGTCAACAAAAATGGGAAATCATAATCGGGGCGTTACAACTCTCCCCCACTTTAGAAATTTTCGTCCTCGAAAATATTACCTGATCCAAACAACTCCGGATACGACTCTCGCATCCCACTCTCTAGTTCCCAAGTCATATTTCCTTCTGAAATGCCTCCCCACACTACTTTCACAACCGCAATATCCTTGCCTTTTAGCTTCTTAACTTCACGGTCCAAAATCCAAATCGGTAAAACTTCAACCGTAAGGTTATCTCTTACTTCAACCTCGTCCATAGGAATAACATGTGATGGATCCGGAACATACTTCCGAAGTTGCGAAACATGGAATACATCATGCAATTTCGAAATATTTGGAGGCAACGCCACACGGTAAGCCACAACACCAACTCGCGCAGTAATCTGATATGGACCAATGAAACGAGAAGTCAACTTCTTTGAATTCAAAGCACGACCCACACTCGTAACCGGTGTAACTCTTAGAAACACATGGTCGCCTTCTTGAAACTCAAGATTTTTCCTTCTCTTGTCATGATAGCTCTTTTGTCTACTTTGAGAAGCTTTCATCTTTTCCCGAATAAACTTCACTTTCTTCGTCGTTTGTTGTACCATCTCCGGTCCAACTATCGACTTCTCACCAGCTTCATGCCAACACAAAGGTGTTCGACATCTCCAACCATACAAAGCCTCAAATGGTGCCATTCCTATGCTTGAATGAAAACTGTTATTGTAGGTGAACTCAATCAACGCCAAATAACTATCCCAAGCCCCACCTTGCTCGAGTACACAAGCACGCAACAAATCCTCCAACGATTAAATTGTCCTCTCGGTTTGACCATCCGTTTGCGGATGATAAGCCGAACTTAATCTTAGCTTAGAACCCAAAGCCTTTTGTAAACTCTCCCAAAACCTCGATGTAAATCTAGGATCTCTATCCGATACAATAATCTTAGGAACTCCATGCAACTTCACAACCACAAAAACATAAATCTCGGCTAACTTCTCCAAAGGATAACTAATATCAATCGGAATGAAGTGAGCAGATTTAGTAAGCCTGCCAACAATCACCCAAATAGCATTATGACCTCTTTGCTTATTTGGCAACCCCGTAACAAAATCCATCGATATACTATCCCATTTCCACTCTGTAATGTCCAACGGTTGCATCAATCCACTAGGCTTCTGATGTTCCACCTTAGACTTCTGACAAGTCAAGCATGCATACACAAATTGAGCTACATCCTTCTTTAATCCGGACCACCAAAAGATTTTCTTCAAATCTTGGTACATCTTATTCGCCCCCGGATGAATACTTAATTTACTTCGGTGTCCTTCTTCCAATATCATCTTTTTCAACTCCACATCATCGGGAATACAAATGCGACCACGAAATCTCAAAACTCCAAAATTATCAACCTTGAAATCCTTATTCTCATTCATCATCAAATCAACGAACTTCAAATCAAACTTTTGCTTTCCACATACATTTGTAAGAAAATCATTCGTAACATGAAGCATACCAAGTCTCACACTTCTCGGCGTCATTTCACAAACCAAACTCAAGTCTCTAAAGTTCTCCAAAAGTTCCCATTCTCTTATCATCAATGCAGACATATCTAACAGCTTCCGACTCAAAGCATCGACCACCACATTTGCCTTACCCGGATGGTAGTTCAAACCAAAATCATAATCCTTCAAAAGCTCTAACCACCTTCTTTGTCTCATGCTCAATTCTTTCTGATCAAATAAATACTTCAAACTCTTGTGATCACTAAAAACTTCAAATCTTGCACCATAAAGATAGTGCCTCCAGATTTTCAAAACAAACATTACGGCCGCTAACTCCAAGTCATGTGTAGGATAATTCTTTTCATGCACTCTCAATTGTCTCGAAGCATAAGCCACAACCTTTCCATCTTGCATCAAAACCCCACCTAAACTAGTCAATGAAGCATCACAATAAACCACAAATGGTTCCGTCAGATTCGGCAAAATCAAGATCGGCGCCGTTGTCAACCTTCTTTTCAGCGTAATGAAACTCTTTTCACAACCAATATCCCAAATGAAAGCCTTTCCTTTACAAGTCAATTGCGTTAACGGAAGTGCCAACTTCCAAATTCCTTCAATAAACCTCCGATAATAACCCGTTAAGCCCAAAAAGCTTCGAATCTCCATAACTGACCTATGAGCCTCCCATTGCATCACCGCATCAATCTTGGATGGATCAACACTAATACCACTACCAGAAATAACATGTCCAAGAAAACTTACTTCCAACAACCAAAATTCACATTTTGACAACTTAGCATACAATTGTTTCTCTTTTAAAATTTGCAACCCAATCCTCAAATGCTCTTCATGCTCTTCTTGAGACTTAGAGTAAATCAAAATATCGTCGATGAACACAACCACAAAACGATCCAACTGATCATGAAAAATACGATTCATGTATTCCATAAACACACCCGGCGCATTAGAAACCCCGAATGGCATCACGAAAAATTCGTAATGACCATACCATGTCCTAAAGGCCGCCTTTTGAATATCCTCCTCTTTCACACGAATCTGGTGATATCCTGATCTCAAATCAATCTTGCTAAAAACACGCGTATCAACCAATTGGTCCATCAAATCATCGATCCTTGGAAGCGGATACTTGTTCTTAATTGTCACCTTGTTCAATTGTCGATAATCAATGCATAACCGCATACTTCCATCCTTCTTCTTTACCAACAATACCGGTGCACCCCAAGGAGAAACACTTGGTCTCATAAATCTCTTGTCCAACAAGTCATTCAATTGCTTTTTCAATTCTACCAACTCCGATGCTGACATACGATACGGTGCCATCGAAATCGGTCTAGTACCCGGAACTAGATCAATAGAAAACTCAACTTCTCTTTCCGGCGGTACATCCTTAATATCTTCCGGAAACACTTCTGGAAAATCACACACCACTGGAAACACATCGAGTCCAACTTTACTCTCCACCGACAATGATGCAAACAAACCGAACACTTGAGCTTTGTCCGCTAAAAGTTTCTTCAACTCTTTAGTGAATAGAAAACTCTCATCTTCATCATCTTCCAAAGAAGGAAACCTCACCAACTTGTGATAACAATCTATACGAACGCTATTAAATCGTAACCAGTTCATACCCAAGATCACATCCAATCCCTCTAACAGCAAACACACTAAATCCATAATGAAGTCTTTACCAAACATGGTCAAAGGACAACTCACACACACCAAATATGTAGTTACCGACCCCGAAGCGGGAGTCTCAATAACCATGTCACCACCCCAAGAAGACATGCACAAATCCAAATGCTTAGCACACTCAAGAGAAATGAACAAATGAGTTGCTCCAATATCAATAATAGCAACTAAAGACGTATTATTAATAAAGCATGTACCTTTAATCAAACGATCTGCACTAGTAGTGTCTGACCCAGCCAATGCAAACACCTTTCCGCCCGCTTGAGCTTGTTTCGGTTTAGTACACTTACTACTAATGTGACCCACTTCTCCATAATTAAAGCACTTCATCGTATTCCTCCTACAATCAGTAGTAGCATGCCTAGTGCCTCCACAGTTAGAGCATTTCACTGCGGGCTTCCCACACTCAAATGACTTATGACCCATTTCACCATACTTATAACTGTGAGTAGTAATGCGCCTAAGAGGGGGGGTGAATTAGGTTCTTTGAAATTTTCAGGTTTTAAGAAGACTATGCTACTTTCTTTTTAACGAAGTGAAGATATGAAAGCCTGTAAAGGCAGAAAGTAAAAGAGACACAGAGAGTTATAGTGGTTCCCCTCACACCTCAAAGGTAGTCCACTCCCCTTTCAACACGAAAGAGATTTCACTATAGTTAGGATCAATTGTACAATTTTCTCTAACCTATAGGAGATCAAAGGTTCTTAAAACACCTTTAAGATCTAAACACTAAGTGCAATGAGAACAATCCTCTCTAATGCACACACTTGCTTTCAATAATCCTGAACAGCAAGGGGAAACTAAAATACAATTCTGAGTTTGTAAGATTTGTAACAATGTATAATTGGTAATCAATGCTGAGATTGAATCTTTCTTTCAATGGAATTTCCACAAGTATCTAAGACTTATTGCTCAAGAATTTTCTTTTCAAAAGATATGAAATTTGAAGCAGAAAATTCTTTGTGAAAATTGTTTAAAGAAAAAGTTCAAGAATCTTGATTGAAAGAGATTGTAAAGAATTGATGTAAAAGTTGGTTGTTTGAATTTTGAAAAGCTAGGTATTTATATCACATAAAAATCACTTGATGAAATCATGCAAATCTTCAGAAAAATTGATGAACAGTTGTTATGTTTCAAAGGAAACATTTAACAGACATTTGAATGAAGAGATGCAATTTTTCAGAATGAATTTTCAAAATCGTTCAGTGAGCAATCGATTGCACTAAGGCAGCAATCGATTGCACTTCAAAACAGAATTGAAAACTGAGAATTTTTTAAGCATGCAATCGATTGCACTAAGGCAGCAATCGATTGCTCTTCAAAACAGAATAAAAAATAGTTAAAAATTTGATCATGCAATCGATTGCTCGAAGAGTGCAATCGATTGCACTTTGAAAAACTTAGAAAAAATTATGTTTTCAAAAGCTTGTGAGAGTGCAACAAGTCATGAAAATTGTTTTTAAAGCTTTGCGCAATTAGGACTTAAATGCTTAATGGATATTCTCATTGTACCTTCAGATGAGAACATCTTCAAAGTTGTATCTTTGTCCTGATGCTTGATGGTTGATCATCTTTGCCTTCTTGAGTGATTTGTCTTCATCAAAACAAATGTTGATCTTTGAGGATCTTTATTTCACATTCTCCCCCTTTTTGATGATGACAAAGCATTCTTCTTTTGTTGTGATGTTTTCTTTCCGGTACGCTTTTCTCCCCCTCAATGTATGACTTGTTGAGAGTTTCTGAGTTTGTATTGAGGTTCGGGATAGTCTTGAATTTTGAAACTTTGTACCTTTAAGGAAAGATAATAAACAAGAAAAGAGTAACATCCTTCTCCCCCTTTTGACATTATCAAAAAGAAGGGAAAGATTGATTAAGGCAATAATATACGAAAAATAACGGACAAGCTTGATCATAAGTCAAATTAAAGACGAGTACAATAAAACTGGAAAGTTCAGAATTCAAAAAAAATAACAGAAATAAATAACAACAATAAAAATAGAAAAAACAGTTATTTCTAAGATAAATCCATGTTTGGGTCAAAGCTTGGTTGGTTGGAAAAAGTTGTCTGGAGAGGTGATGGGCGAGTAGGAGGAACAACCGGGTTTGAGGGATCATACGGCGAGATGTAGAGGTGAGAGTACAGGTAGGAGAATTATTGGTTCACGTTCTCTTAAAAGTTGTTGATCCTAGCATTTGTTGACTCTTGAACAGCAGTGTATTGAGCATTGGTGGAATTGTTTAGATTCCCAAATTGTTGAGTCATGTAGTCCATTAACTGTTGATTGCTCAGACCATTTCCGGATGGAACAGGAACATCTTCATCATCTTCATCCTCTTGTTCATCAATATCAGCCACACCTTCGCCGAGGTAAATGATTGTCTTGGTATCTGGGTTGTATTTTACACCCATTCGAGAATCCACATTCTTGATTGAAATCTTGTTAATATTGGAATCCATGAGATACTTATCAAATCCTTCAAAATCTACTTGATAATGTTCCAGGATCTTTGTAATGAACCAAGCATATGGCAGAAACTTGGATTTTTCATTTATTCTGCGCATGTGAAGTAAGATCATATTTGCCCAATTTATCTAAATATTATTCTTAACAGTATATAGCATCTGCATTTCTAGATCAGTTACTAGACAATGATTTCCACCCCTGGGAAACATTATGTAAGCCATGAAGTAATGAAGTAAACGGTCATCAATGTTGAATATACCTGCCGACCATGAATTGCGAGATGGTTCCAAGCCGCCTAAGGATCAGACTCTTTTTGCATGGTATTCGGCTTCAGATATTCTGTTGAGGCTCCAATAGAGCTGTCTTTTGTTATATGCGTTCTAGACTTCTTCGTGTTCTTCCGGAGATCTTGCAGCAGGCACTGGAATGTTGAGGTCTTTAAACATATGCCTTGAACACCCACTATCAAGATACCACTGATATGAAGAGGTCTTTAAACATACCTACAAAACAAAATTAAGTTTCATTAGGTACCCAACTTGCTTTGGGTCCTTCATAGTTAGTGCCTTTCTTGACCCACACATAATGCCTCTTTGCAACACTAAAGTTTCTTACATAATAGGCATTAGGTGTATGGCCTTTGATACCACAATAAAAGCAAGTGGGCTCAAAATTACTCTTATATCAGAAGGATAGGTTTTTTTCTTATTAATAGCCTTCTTCTTCTTGGGATATTGATGAACCACTTTAGGTTTTACCACTTTCTCTTTTGGAGGTTGTTCACTAGCTTTAACAAAGATGGTTTTGTTTGGGACTTGGTTTTTGAGAATTTTGAATAACCGAGTCCACTTTTATCATTTGAAAATCTTTGTTGGCTAAGAACAACCTCTAATCCAATTTGTCCTTTTTCATATCTTTCAAGAACTCTTTTCAATTGGACAATTTGAAAAGAAAGTGACTCACACTTAGTGCATGTAAAATTTTGTTTTTCATTTTTGAAATTCTTTTCCATTGTTTCAATTTTTTCTTCAAGAATTGAAATTTGATTTTTTTGAGAGGAAGTAGTTTTGTACAGAATTTTACATTCACTCAGAATTTCATCAATTGCCCCTTGAGCATCATCATCATAGATTAGAAAATTATTACTAACCTTGTCATCTTCATCATCAGAATGGTGTGAGGCCATTAGTGCCAGATTTGCGCTTTGATAACTATCTGATTCTGATGAGGAACTTATCTCATTGTCTTCCCATGCCACATATGCTTTATTTTTCTTGAATCCCTTTCTGCTCTTAGAAACCTCGTTTTTGGAGAGTTTAGGACAATTTGGTTTGATGTGTCCTAATTTTCCACATTCATAGCATTTGACATCTTGTGTGGATGTTGACGCCTCTTTCTCTTTGCTTTTTGAAAACTTCTTCCTTTTCATGTATGTCGCTTGCGCGAAAATAAGGTGACGGCACAACAGAAGAGTCGCCACCTTTCGTTATTTATCCCTCAGAACGGGAAAGGAAACGATCGGAAAAACCTGACGAAAAGGGTAAGACAAGGTCGTCGCAACCATTGTCTGGGTTCGGGAGTCGGTTACGCAAGGGGAAGGTATTAGCACCCCTCACGTCCGTCGTACTCGAAGGGATCCACGCTTGTTGTGATTACTTGGACGGGTTGGTTTTATCTATCTACCTATCAAGGCTGGCTTAAAAAGAAAAGAAAAATGACTCGGCAAAGCGTCGCGCTTTATGCCTACGTATTCTCATCAGAGAACGAGAAATCAGAGTCAACGTAGTTCGGCCTACGACGGGTTATGGGGAAGGTAGCTCGCCAATACATTAGTATTGTGCCTATGTACTCTCAACAGGCATGAGAGATCAGAGCTCACATAGTTCGGGACACTACGATTTGTTTCCTGTCTTTTACGAAAGAAGTGTTTTTTATTATGTTTGCAATTTCAATCGCACTAGAGACTATGACCTGAGAGTGAATGCGTCGCATGTCACCCAAAGGGTACCATACTAAACATCCAGACTGTGGAACAGAAACTCTCCCACAATCCTTTCTCAGATAGCTTAAGGCTCGTAACGTACGAAAGAAATCATTCATGATTACTGTATCTTAAACTGTTTTGAGATGAGAAGAGAACAGACCCAACTAGGAGGGAGACTATCAAGTCCTACTGTTGTCATGCCAAGGATTCATCCTATGATTGAGGTTTGAACAGGGATCTCCTAGAAGTTGTCATGCATAGGTTTCAACCTAAAGTTCTATCATCAATTGCTTATCAAAGGAAATGAGAGTCCTAAGGGATCATGTCAATGATACACCAAAACAGACAAAGCATCAGCTTAACAGTAAAATGCATGCAATGCAAGTGAGGGAGGAAATGTGTGCGGGGCTTCAGCCTCCACAAGCTCATCTCAACCTCAAGCCAGAATGGATAACAGTAATCATACTGAAAGATAAACAACATGCTATCAAGCAAAATACAGTAAACTGCAATCATACAGAAGAAATGAAATAAAATGCCATCAGGCAAACACAAACCACATGGGCAAGGGAGCTGAGCTCTACCGAATACCCGCAAGCAAAGCCACACAGTAACAGTACAAGCAGAGGGAGCAACTCAACCTCTAGTGCAATCATGCTCCTAGAGTCTACTTAGTCTAGATATGGACTTATTCTAATGCATCAAGCAAGTCAAACAAAACATGTCAATACAACAAAGAAAAAGGAAAGAAAGCAACTCCTCTCTCAACCCCAAGCTTCAGCTCTTCCAACAGCAACTCAGTCTTCAGACTTCCATCACTTCTTGACAAATATCAATTTGCTCTCCCAGGTTTCAACCCTTCAACATAAGTTTCAACTTATCTTCTCTGAGCTTCAGTTCCTTGATCAGCTCCACCTTTTCAGGTATCAAAGTAAGTATCAACTTGCTCTTGTTGCTCTTCAAGCTTCAGCTGGAATGGCAATACTCAAGGATTCATCCTCTTCTACACTCTTCAATGAAGTCTTCATATTCACCTTCAAGCTCAACATCTCTCAAGATACTCAAACCAGAGGAAATCACTTACTGGATAAGCTAGGGATATTGAACTGTTTATTGACCACCAAAGGTGACCTATAAGGGTTCAACATCAAAGGAATGGTTCCCTCAAAAGTTCTACTTACTAGGTACTATCACGTATCCCTCCAAAGGAGAGAGGTGTATACCATGGAAGGACTTTGAATCATAGGGAGGAATGGAGGTGAAAGATACCATCCATGTTTAAGAAAGAAGTTAACTAGGTCTAAACTCTTCCTAATCCCTAACCCTAAAACAATCAACAAAACTAACAAGATCAAGCTCCCAAGCTCCTCAATGCTCCTACTATGCTCCTCAATGCTCCTCAGAACAAAACCAAGCTCTCCAAGCCCACAAAGCAAAGCAAACAAAAATACAAGCCCACAAGGGCAACACAAACAATCATCAACTACAAAAATCATCTAAAAATAGTATACCACTATATTAAAACCTAATATAATTTCTAGGGGATCCTATATACCTACCCTTAACACCCTTATATGCCCCAATATCTATCTTGACCTAGAAACCCAAAATTCTAATGTTATTGTGGACCTATGTTAAGGATTAACCTAATTCTACACAACCTAAAATCATCTAAGCAACACTAACCTAAAATTCACCACAAAATTATGGAATAAATCCAGGGGGAGCTAAAGTCCTAATCTAACTATCCTAAAAAGAATGGCCTAAAAATATTAAGGGAACTACCTAAACAAAATTCTACAAATTCATGTATCAACATAAAAGAAATAAAAAGCAATTAAAATAGAAAATACACAAAAAATATTAAAAATGCATGAAATGCAAATATTTTTATTTGATAATTTTCTAGACATTATCATGAAATGGGAGAAAAAATTCCCACTTAAAAATCATTAATTTCCTATTTATTATGATTTTTCAAAGTTTAATATAAAATGGAGAAAAAGAAATGAAAAAAATAAAACTTGGGTGCCGATAGTAACTATGGACAGTTCAGATTTCATATGGGCTAAAAGTGGGGGTTCAGATAGTAATGCGCTAAGCCCAAGTTGCCAATCAGAAAACAATAGCAAAAATAGAAATAAAAAGGAAAATCCACGGTGTGAAAAGTAATAGAAATTAGTTCATATTCACAATGGGCCATGGTGGGTGGTGTGGTTAGCAAATCCTGACTTAAGCCCATAACCCTATTTTAAGTGAAACGCTACGTTTAGGGTTGTTTTCAGACTAATTCTTCACAACTTGAAATTAAATCGTGGCCAACGGATCAAGCTGAAGTCAACAGGTCTTGGTGCATCTGACGGTCATAACATCATCATCAACCTTGAGACCTGAACGTGGAGGGAAAACTCCATAGCAACAGAACTTCAAACCTCGCCCTTCCTCGATTCGAATCTCATCAATCTTTCATCTAAAACCAAGATTTAAAACACTAACATGTTCTAAATTCCATACTGATCCCAACCCTAACATCAGAATCAATTGAAACATCTTCAAACCTAAAACCCGATCGTGAATCAAAAAGAAGCTCAATCCTCAACTATCATGGTTCTTGAAATTTCTTGCATCAGAATACTCACCAACTCACACTGAATGAAATTAGCTATCACACATGCATTGTATCTCACTATACCACGAGTTCTTGATCATCAAAGAAATGGGGTCCATAACTCAATCTTCATCAATTGATCCCTAACTCTCCAGAAATGATCACCTATGTGTCTCTAACCTTTCTACACTAACAATTCTACCTAGCAATGCATAAATTATGGTGTAGTGGAGAATTTGCAAACCTGGTATTTCTTGATCAACAGATGGTGAAAACCCTCACTTCAAGCCTTGAAACTCTTCAGAAAGCTTCCTTGGATGATGATCTTGCTACTGTTTGCAAAAAAATTGAGGGAGAGTGCTTGAATCTCAGAATTCGATTCTGACTTGCTACCTTGAAAATTCAATTTCCAATTCCTCAATTCACCATGGATTTGCTCTCAAATTGATCTGCACAGCTTCACTATCATCAATGGAGTGTGTATGAATGGAAAGAATGAATGGAAATGGTTCAGAATAGGGAATTCACTTTCAACTTGCAATGGAAGCAAGTGAAATGGCCAACTCTCTCTTCTCTCCAATCTTACACCAACCTTGCATCTGAGCAAGTTCTATAGGTTATATAGAGTGGTTTAGAATCATCTAGAACCATCTAGAACCATCAAATGAGAAATTGGAAATCTCATGTCATGATATTATGAATTCACTTCTCCTTATGTGCTATCTCATGCCATAGCCCTTGTAACCCTTGTAACTGACTTGAAATTATCCTTATATGAGATATATGATGTGTTGAGATGCATAACTAACTTGTTCATTGAGTTTTCTTAAGTTTTGCTTTTGTGCCTTAAGATACAAGTAAGCAATTTCCAAAGCAGCCCCATGATCTAGGCATTAAATCAAAATTGTGGCTGAACCATTGTTTTTAGAATGTCTTTTAGAGTCAAAATGACCTATTATATGATATGGTTTGGATGTGTAACTTGGGATTTCCAATTTCCAATTTCAACTTATTTAACTTATGCCTCCATTTTAGGTCATTTTTATCACTTTTTGATACAAGTCTTTTCAACATCTCATAACCTCCCTACTAGCCTTAAAACATCATTCTAAGCAAGTTTGATGTTGAAGATTTTTCCATTTGAATCTTGGAAATAGGAGATATGGCCTTATGCTTGAAATGACCTATAACCTCCAAATGACCAAAATGCCCTTGACTTGTCAAAGCCATAACTTGAGTTCTACAAATCCTATCAAGGACTTCTAGTACTCTCTAGAGAGATAAGAAGACGAGGAACAACATTCATGTTGACCAAGAGTTCATAGGAATCATCCTACTAGGGCAAACGTTGGATGCAAGTTGGGTGACTTTCAAGGACCCAGATTCACATACCTCAGATGACCTGTAACTTGTCAAAGTCATAACTTGAGCTCTACAAATCCTATCAAGGACTTCTAGTACTCAAATTAAATCTAAGAGCAAGCTCTACAACATTCATGTTGTGGGGAAGATGAGATCACAATCACATCTTGAGCTACACTGCCTTGAAGATAGGGATCAAACTAGGGGATTTTACACTGTCAAGCCTTAGAAACCCTAGCTTGAAACTTCTCAAACTCCTCAATCATGATGAGTTGGTCTAGGAATCATCCTTATAGCATCTCAATGCATCACTCCATGATCAAATGGCTCTTGTATTAGGTCTCAACCTTCTCCAAATCATCAGTTGACCTAGGGTTGACCCAGTCAAACCCTAATTCCACCATTCATGGCTAAGTCTTCTGAATTCTTGTACAATGACCTCTCTAGGCTTCATGATGGCTTTCAAGACATCTCATAAGCTTTCTCAAAGCTTCAAGTTCATCCTCATAGTCTCAGAATCATCTGAGGGCCCCCCCAACTCTCAAGTTATGAAACACACAACCTTGGTTTCAACCAATCTCTCTGAGGATCTCTTGAGTTTTCTGACAAAGATATCAACCTTTGAACACTTGAATAAATTTCTTGGCTAGCTTCAAAGTCTCATATAACTCTTGCTGGGTAACCATACCTCTTGATCTACTGCCCACATATCAATGAGATGCAGATGATGAATAAAATGAACACAAGCTTGGTAAATAAATGTTGGTCAAATTTTGGGGTGCAACAATGTAGTCAGAATTTCCAATATTATTTTTAGAGGCAAAGTATTTTCCTAACCTTTTTACAAGAAGCATGAAGTTTTCATCTTCAACTGGATCATCTGCTTTCTCTACATCTTTGGAATCAGTCTTTAACGCGATGTTTTTAGACTTCTTTTCTTGATTCTCATGTTTCTCCAATCGCCCGAGTTCTATTTCATATTCCTGAAGTTTGCCGAACAGGGTGGCGGATGTCATCGTGGCTAGGCTCTTCTTTTCAAAAATTGCTGTCACCTTGGGCTGCCATTCTCTGGACAAGGATCTAAGCACTTTAAGATTTAATTCATTGTTGGTTGTGTCTTACCGAGTGTTATAAGATGATTTGTCAAGTGCACGAATCTCTTCTGCAAGTCTAGAATTTATTCTCCTGGCTTCATTCTGAACATCTCGTATTCCTGACTCAACGTGTTCAACCTTGATCTTTTAACTTCAATGGTTCCTTCATGTGTTTCCACTAAAGTATCCCAGATTTCCTTTGCTGTTGTACATGTTGAGATGCGAAAGAATTCTTCCATGCTCAATGCACTTTGTAGAAGATTGATTGCCTTCTTGTCATAGAGAACCTTTTTCTTATCATCGTCATCCCATGAGGCTTTGGGTTTTGCTGATCCTACACCGTTAACGACCGTTGTAGGAGTGAAAGGACCATTTTGAACAGCATCCCAGATTTCGTCTCCTTGTGCTTTTAAGTGAGCCTTCATATGGATTTTCCAGAAATCAAAGTATTCACCACAGAACAATGGAGGCTTGTTACTACTACCACCGTCTTTGAATACACCTTTGTTATTTGCGGAAGCCATACTGGATCAAATAGGAACAGGTTACCCAAACCTGCTCTGATACCAATTGTGAGTAGTAATGCGCCTAAGAGGGGGGGGGGGGGGGTGAATTAGGTTCTTTGAAATTTTCTGGTTTTAAGAGGACTATGTTACTTTGTTTTAAATGAAGTGAAGATATGAAAGCTTATAAAGGTAGAAAGTAAAAGAGACACAGAGAGTTATAGTGGTTCCCCTCACACCTCGAGGGTAGTCCACTCCCCTTTCAATACGAAAGAGATTTCATTATAGTTAGAATCAATTGTACAATTTGCTCTAACCTATAGGAGATCAAAGGTACTTAAAACACCTTTAAGATCTAAACACTAAGTGCAATGAGAACAATCCTCTCTAATGCACACACTTGCTTTCAACAATCCTGAACAGCAAGGGGAAACTAAAATACAATTCTGAGTTTGTAAGATTTGTAACAATGTATAATTGGTAATCAATGCTGAGATTGAATCTTCTCTTTCAATGGAATTTCCACAAGTATCTAAGACTTATTGCTCAAGAATTTTCTTTTCAAAAGATATGAAATTTGATGCAGAAAATTCTTTGTGAAAATTGTTTAAAGAAAAAGTTCAAGAATCTTGATTGAAAGAGATTGTAAAGAATTGATGTAAAAGTTGGTTGTTTGAATTTTGAAAAGCTAGTTATTTATATCACATAAAAATCACTTGATGAAATCATGCAAATCTTCAGAAAAATTGATGAACAACTGTTATGTTTCAAAGGAAACATTTAACAGACATTTGAATGAAGAGATGCAATTTTTCAGAATGAATTTTCAAAATCGTTTAGTGAGCAATCGATTGCACTAAGGCAGCAATCGATTGCACTTCAAAACAGAATTGAAAATTGAGAATTTTTTAAGCATGCAATCGATTGCACTAAGGCAGCAATCAATTGCTCTTCAAAACAGAATCAAAAATAGTTAAAAATTTGATCATGCAATCGATTGCTCTAAGAGTGCAATCGATTTCACTTTGAAAAACTTAGAAAAAATTATGTTTTCAAAAGCTTGTGAGAGTGCAACAAGTCATGAAAAATGTTTTTAAAGCTTTGAGCAATTAGGACTTAAATTCTTAATGGATATTCTCATTGTACCTTCAGATGAGAACATCTTCAAAGTTGTATCTTTGTCCTGATGCTTGATGGTTGATCATCTTTGCCTTCTTAATGATTTGTCTTCATCAAAACAAATCTTGATCTCTGAGGATCTTGATTTCACAGTAACACTTAATGGAACCGAAACTTCCTCCTCCATACCTCTTATCAAAGTTTCCCCTATCCTTGCCCTTACCAACGGGTGTCACATAAGGTCCACTTCTAGCTTGCTACTTTCCTTTCCTCTCATTCAAACTCTTGTAATGAGTAGAACGAGCCTTGCTATCTTCCTCGAAGATTCTACAACATTCCGTCAAATCCGAAAACCTTCTTATCCTCTGATATCCCACAACATGCTTAATCTCAGGACGCAAACCATTCTCATACTTAATACACTTTGAGAACTCAGCCGTAATCGCAGCATAATAAGGATGGAACTGAACCAACTCCACAAACTTAGCAGTATAGTCCACCACAGACATATTACCTTGTTTCAGTTCAAGGAATTCCATCTCCTTCTTCCCTTTCAAACTCTCAGGGTAATACTTCCTCAAAAACTCAGTACAAAATAAATCCCAAGTTATCTCTTCATCATCCACCTCAAGAACTTGACGCATACCGACCCACAAATCATCGGCTTCTTCTTTCAACATGTGAGACCCAAGTCTCACCTTATTCCCTTCCGCACAGCCCATGACTCTAAAGATCCTTTCAATCTCTTTCAACCAAATTTGGGCACCATCGGGATCAAATCTTCCTATGAAGACCGGTGGTTGATTCTTCCTGAACTCGTCATTAGCATTCACATTCGGTGCACCTTGCACCGCCCTAGCCATTGCTTCCAAAGCAGCAGTCATCGCATTGTTGTTACGACCAGCCATATTCTGACCATTCCCAAAAATAACAACAAGGTTAAACAACCGTCCAACCATCACAACAACAAGACAGACTCAACTGACTCAACACTGGCTCTGATACCACTTAATGTAACACCCCCTTTCTATACCCCCAAATAATCACATAATCATTTAGGCACATATTAAAATTTTCATCTGAGTATAACTAAAAACATGGTATAAAAGGAGCATGTCACATTATACTTGAAATTCAAACATACTACACCTGCTTAAAAGATATGCAACAGTGGGGTAGCTTAATTACAGAGGAACTTAATCCTTACACCCACAACTCAACATTTAGAATAAAAGCGGAAAATCTAAACATTGAATAATCATCAAACATATATACATTTATATGTCATCCGTCATGATTCAACATCACAAATCATGTTTACATAAACATTTAACATCCACATACATATACAATGTATCACAAAAGAATCATATACAATCCTAGCTACCCGGTGCTACATATCAGAGCCAACCGACCAAAAAGGATGAAGACACGCTTCACAAAAAGAACTCCAGCAAACCTACTCTGCAATGCCTCATAGAGCATCATAAAACAGCAGAAGGGTGAGCAATATTATCATAATAACAATGCAGATAATCATATATATATATATATATATATATATATATATATATATATATATATATATATATATATATATATATATATATATATATATATATATATATATATATATATATATATATATATATATATATATATATATATATATATATATATATATATATATATATATATATATATATATATATATATATATATATATATATATATATATATATATATATATATATATATATATATATATATATATATATATATATATATATATATATATATATATATATATATATATATATATATATATATATATATATATATATATATATATATATATATATATATATATATATATATATACATAGATAAAATCATCAAGCATATTCATTATGCATTTATCCACCATTCTCATCATTCCACATAAACATTTACATTCATGTTTATTCACCAATGCATCATTATACAGATGACAAATGTAAATCATAGAGACCGACTTATGACTCTATGCAGATGCAATGCGGTACTGACTCAATCATCTCAAGTTCACTCGGGAACTATTTGGAACCATCGCTCAGACCCCCACATGGGCACACGATGTTCACCCATTGCTCACACCCCCACATGGGCACACAATGTTTATGGATTGCTCACACTTCACCTGACACGCAATCTGGTTGCTCACACCCCACATGGCACACAACCATTTGTAAGCATCGCTCACACCTCTCATGGGCACACGATGTTACCACAGATTCCCTTTGGAATCACACAACACAAGAATGCATATCATTATGCTTCACATGCAAAATGACTCCATACACTCTTGAAATGCATACATATTCACAATGTTTCCATGCATTTTCATCTCATCTAATCACATACAATCATCATACATTCACAATGTATATTCCATAATATATTCATCATTCATCACATTCTATCACATACAATTCAATATGCATTCACAATATTAAGCCAAACGGCAACAAACTCCATCACAATCATCATGCATTTTTAATCAATTTAAACAATGCATATATTTGCAAAAAGGCCACATTCACAATCGATTCCACAATCTAGGATTCACGCCATACGGCTACCCACAGCATCTCATACAACATCACACAAGCTACTCATTCGAGACAAGGTCGATCGCAACCGAGCCAAAGAACTGATACAGGATGGAACAAAAGAAAAGTTGTGTTGTCACGCTCGTTGGCCTGCTCGCCTAGCAAGGTCAAGCGAACATTCGCTACAGGCTCGCCTAACGAACATGCTAGCGAAGCCTGGTCCTGAGCTACTGGAATTGCTCGCTACCTACTCGCTGGGGCTTCGCCTAGCGAACCCCTCGCTACCAGCGAAGAGGGTCTGTCTAATTCTGTCCAAGTCTGGGAGTGTTTGCTGGGAGCTCCCTGCTGGCTCGCCTAGTGAACAACTCGCCACCCTGCTCGCCTAGAGAAGGTGCTAGCGAGCGTTGTTCAAACCCTCAATTTTCCAAATCATCAGAAGATCATAAAATCACCTGATTCAAAAACTACAAGTTCCAGTAGTCTTAGCCCGACAATCCTCGACTAAACTACGCCATTCATTCCAGATTCTAACCGTTAAAATATTGGTTTCTATCGATTAAACCATTTTGACCTAAAAATGGAAAATGTGGAAAAACCACCAAACAATCCAAACCAATACATACATAATAATATACATTGATAAGATAATAAGATTTCACACCCTTACCCGATTAATCGATTCCTAAAAGTTGATTTGGAGCTTCCCAAGCTTTTCCTCTCTTTTTTTCCTCTTCTCTCTTCTTCCTCTTTCTTCTTTCTATCTTTTTTTTCTCTTTTCTCTCCACTTTCTCTTATATACTTTCTATTCTATTTCTCTCTATTATATTTTCTTCTCTCAAAATATCTACCAATTCATTTTCTCACAAAATATCTAATCTTATCATTAAATAAGAAATATCTAAAATACCCTCCAACTATTTTCCCCGAAAACTCTCAAAATTGGTAAAATATCATAATATGCAAACATAACATATTAACACACCAATTCCACCAATAAAATAATAATATTCACCCAATTAAAATAAAAGACTCAACAAAAATGTGAAATCAGAATCAGGGCGATACACACTACACCTTGGGCAGAACTTGGGACTGAACATAATCAAAACAATAAATATTACTCTGCAGTAGTAACATGAATGACTTCTTCAGTAGTCCAGTTGCACATCTTCTGGCCAGGAGTACATGGATGAATCCAAGCATCCATATCACAATCACTGTCACCTTCATCATCTTCAACGACATTAATCCTGTCAAATGTCACACCACCACTGGTGAATTTAACAGGTCCCCTGTACCTCAGAATGTCTTGGAAGAACTAGAAGGTTTGAAACTCAGGACGAACTTGTTCTGCTTGACGGTGTTGTACCCCACAGTTTTCCCAACCTTTTTCTTTACTTGGCTCGTGTTTCATTTCATTTCTCTAGCATCTTTGCATTGCATAGCATGGTTGTTTGCATGGGATCAAGAAAGGTGTGCATCTCAAGAGAAGAGTATTAAAGATTCCTAGCTCAAGCAAGAAGGCTCAGTTCAAATCATCTGAGGATCACAAGCTCATGGATATGGATATGAGATGATGGATAAGCTCATTGAGTGCTTTTGAAGCCATTGTGGAGCTCATCTAAGTTGTTATATCATGTGCAAGAAGCCACGGTCAAGGGTTGCATCCCTATGGCTTCATCTGCCTAATGCAAAGTCAACTGAGAACTTGAAGGTGTTTGAGACTCAATTAAAAGTCATTGAAGTCATGGATAGTTGTATTGAGACATCTAGAATTTTATATCAAGATCAAGTCAAGGAGAATCAAGAGTGTGAGAAGTTACTAAATTAGGATTTCAGAGGTTTGTCAGTGTAAAATCCCCTGTTTAGTGCCTAACGTCAAACCCACATACCTCAAGGTACAAGTGTAATCTCACTTTGATGCAAACATTATACTTGTAGAGCATGTTCTTAGCTTTCTTTTGAGTACTAGAACACATCCATTGGGTTTGTAGAACTCAAGTTATGATGCTATCAAGTTATAGGTCTCAGGTGAACCATATTTTCAGTCAACAAAAGTCAACCAACTTCCAAGGCACTTTTGACCTAGAATCATGTTTCTTCTCAACATTTGATGAACATGAAAGTTGGTCCTCATGATCTTAGATTTCCAAAAAGTCCTAGAAGTCCTTCATCTCATTTGTAGAACTCAAGTTATGAAGCTTGCAAGGCAGGGGTATTTTGGGAAAGTGAGATTATAGGTCATTTTCATTATAGGTCCTTTTCATGATCTTTGTGCACTTCAAATGAAACTTTCTTCAACATGAAAGTTTCTCCAAATGATCTTAATTTTATCATGGAACACTAAATTGTCATGAATTATGCAAGGATATGGAAATTGGTGAAGAAAATCAAGTGAAAATGGACATTAAAGTCATGAATTCAATTGAAATTGTTTTGGGTAATTTACATGCCATGTTTATATTCATTTGGATTCACAATGTCATAACAAGAAAGATGCACAAATCAGTTTTGGTGTATGGTATCAAAACCACGTGGTTTTCAAGTTTACTTCAAGAAGAAGTTTCAATTCAAATCTCCAGCATTGGATCAAATAAAGGCCAAATTTCAATCCAAATGAAATATTCACATTCCCAGCTAGTAATTCAAATGAAATTCAAGTGAAATGGGAGCCAAAACCACGTGTGCATGGGCATGCCTTCTAAATTGGGCATTTTCTTTGTTCAATAAATTGGCGCTGTATTGGGCCTCCATTCACTCAGAAATCCATCATATAAAAGCTTCCAATCAAGTTTGAGAGCTCATTCATGCAATTTCATGGAGGGAGAGCAGAAACCAGATTTGAAAATTGAAGAGCAAATTCAAAATCTCAAATCCAGATCCAAGTCATCTCAAGCAAAATTGTAGTGATCATTATCTTCCTTGAAGTTCATTGAGTGACTCCGCACGATTTGAAGCATGCTCAAGTGCATTTGAAGCTCCAACGGAGAGACTCCATTAGGTAACCTTCAAATCCAAATTTCTCTCATGATACGCATCAATTCCATGCCATTGTTGTTGCACCTGAATACCTACACCTGGTAGGCAAATTTTGGTTGGCTAATTGCTACGTTTGATACATTTTACAGTTATGTGTTCAAACTTTCTCTCGTTCGAATCTCTTATTTTATGCATGATAAATGAATTTGAGCACTGGATTCATGATCTATGTGATGAGACGGGCATTTTGGTATAAGATTTTGTAAGAATTGGTTAGGTTTTGGATCTGATCTCCGGCCACCTCGCCAGAGAAGTTGATCGGAACAGATGCTCCATCGTCTGGTTTTTTATTCAGGCGAGATGACGTGTCTTGCCATGTGCGCGTGTTGACTCATTGACATGACTGGATGAACGACTTAGATCGTTTGACTATGCTAGCGTGGAAATTGACTTGCCAGGTCAATTAATGAAACAAGGCGTTTTAGTTGGTGGCTGAGTTGGTTTTTGTTTGGGCTTGGATTGCTTCTTGCACCCCCATTCTGGTTGAGCCTAATGCTTTGAACTGCAATAATTGCTATTTGCCACGCCTCCTATTATTCCTTTTATTTTCTTTTTAATTTAATTCATTTAAAAACACCTCCAATGTTGATAAAATTCCACAAAAATATTTTTAGGACACCTTAGGGTGTTAACTAATTTCTGATATTTTTATTTTTATTTTTGGTTTATTTTTCAATTAAAAAGGAATTTAATATGTGGAGGTGTTTTTAATTGAATTTTGTCTTGCTTCTTTTTGTTTCATGCTTGTTTTCTTGACCAATTGATATCTCCAATGATTGAAACTTTTTTCTCATTTGAATGATGAGACGAAGGGTTTTATAAGATGGTTTTTCCCCTGGTTTGACTTTTCAGTCATTTTTGTTGACCCTCGACAACCCTCCTTCACAATGGGGCACCCTTATGAATCAAATTCTTTGGTGATGTTGTGAAGTGACATTGGTTGTAATCCTTTGGCCTCTGGTTGCCAACTCACTTATGTGCTTTTAAGATTTTATTTGGATTTATTTGAGCCTCTTTCCCATTTTTGAGATAACTTGCAAGTCAAGTTACTTCTAAGGGTGGTACATACAAGCACTTGACCTAGTTTTGATGGGAAATGACTCATATGGATCCCTTAAGCTCTCACTCCTCTTAATTCATATTGTTAACATGTTGAGCTTGCTAGATGTTCATTTTTAGATCATACATTGGTTTGCTTCTTGTGCTTGAGTTGCATTCTTTTAGGCTTTCCGTTTGAAGTTCAAATGTTGAATATGTTTAAGACTTAGGTCTTTCTCCATGCCTATTCTTGAAATTCCTTTTGATGTGTTTGATCCTTTGCCTTGTGCATTCTCTCCTCCCATCCCCACCTCTGTCCAATGACCTTTGAGTCCCATTTGAGATGGTTTAGTCCTTCCTTTGGAGGTACTTTGAACATATCATGAATGGTGATTCTTTGAGGACTTTTCTTGTGTTTGCTTGCATGACTATGGTGTTGCTTATGGTTGAGTTGCCCATTTAAATTCCTTGTTGTCCTCATATTTCCACCCATTCTCCCATTTAATCATGGCTTCTGCTCTTTCTCTTTTGGTTTTCCTTTGGGCTTGTGGTTGATGACAAATGGTTGTAGGAAGTTCATTTCTCCCATTTCATCTCACTCTTGTTTGTGTTCTTGTTTGTGTGTGTGCATTCTTTTCTTAGCTTGCATCCTTTTGAATCTTCTCATATGCATGCTTGAGGTTGAGATGTACTTGTGGAGGCTACTGCCCCATACTTTGTTCCTCCCTCTTTTCTTCATTCTAGTTGTGCATTACATGTTTGCATCTTTACATTCTTTCTTCTTATGCTTCCTTCTTCTTTCTTCTTTGCCATGTTCCCTTAGGACCTCTAATATCTCTTGTTCAAGATTGATTATGATTGACCTTAGGGTTGAACCCATGCATGATAACATTAGGTAGCATTCCCTTTTTATCCCAATCATAGGTGCACTTTGTATGAGAACATTAGGTTGAGTCTTAGTCTCCCTTTAGAGTGTGTCTCTCTCTTCTCATCTACAAACAATTCAAATCATCTAATAAAGACTAATTTGTGTTGTACGCTACGAGCCTTAGGTACTTGGGGAATGATGGTTGGGGGGCCTCCTCTCAATTGTCTAGAGTGTTTAGGGTATGTCCTTTGGACGATATGCGACGCATTCGCTCCTAGGTCATAGTCTTTAGTGCAACATGAGTTTCAAATCAAAACTCAATTCACTTCTTTGTCTAAAAAAACAAAAACAAACTTCAAACCTTTTTATCCTTCGGGATCTTAAGCTGGAAAACCTTTTTCATAAGGAGAGTTTTGTTAACTCTTGGTTCTACTGCAAATAGGCAACGCCTTAGTCTCCAATGGTCAAGCTGGATACACCTAACTGCTAGAACTAAGTTTTAACCCTACTCGGGCCTAAAACATTTTGAACCAACCTATGGTCTTTGTTAGCCCGAACTACATTTGCTCTGATTTCTCATACCAGATGAAGATACGCAGGCACAAGACGGCGATGTCTTGGCGAGCAACCTTCCCCACTTTCACCCGTAGTTTTCCGAACTGCGTTCACTCTGACTTTCCCATTGCACGAGGGAGTATGTAGGCATAGAGCGGAGATGCTCTGTCGAGTCTCCTTTCTTTTCTTTTGACCCTGTGGCCTGTAGCTAGATAGTTCAACACCCTTTTAGATAGACAACAAGCGTGGATCCCGTCGAGTACGACGGACGTGAGGGGTGCTAATACCTTCCCCTTGTGTAATCGACTCCCGAACCCATGATTTGGTTGTGATGACCTATATTCTGTCTGTGCCGACCCCTTTTCGCAGCAATGTGACAGCTGGCAACTCTGCTGGGGATATGAACCCATAATCTTTGGTTCTCTGGTTCCCTATGTGAGTCAATCCTAGCGATTGTTTGTTTATCTTTTGGGTTTGTATATATGTTGTACTTTATCTTTATTGCATTTTTTACTTTCAGCATTGTACATATCGGTTTTGTTGTGCTATCGGAGGGAATGTTCCATTGAGTGAGAAGCCAAACCCAGGCTTGAGTACAACCATAGCATTAGAAGTGGAAAGTAGTGGTGAACCTGTATGCTTAGCATGCACTAGTTCCCATGAAATTTACACTCAGACGAGATTCTCTCTGATGATTTCCTTTCCAATCCGTAGGACCGTTGAGAGGATTTTGAATCTGAGGATTGTCGACTCTGGGGACCGATCATTTGGAAGTCAGCTAAGTGAGGCCGCTTCGTTAGACTATGATGCCAAACTAGAAATGGTGAACGTATCGTCGTTTCTCGAAAGTCTGTGACGTTGATGACCGCATAGGATACCAGACATTTATCAGTGATAGATTCATACATGTGAGTGGGAGGGTTATGCAGGTAACCTTGACCTCCAACATACTCGGTTTTCTTGTCAGAATGAACCTGTGTTCTTGATACAGTGGGTCCTTATGATGGTGTTATTTTATTGCTAATGCGGAGCACTGGTTATTCTCAGTCAATGGCACAACAATCTTGATCCCCTACTGCATTTGCATTTGCATTTTCATTGACATGTATTTATGCTGCAGGTGCATCTTTGCTTCTCGATTCTAGTGATCTTACTTCTCCTCAGATATGGAGCATACCCTAAAGAAGACAGTGGCATACAAGTTTCCTACTCCAAACATTGGATCTTTACTGAGTTTGATTTTTGTGGCTGACAGGAAGGTGATGGAAGATTTCAAGCAATCTTATGGGAAGCTCCTAATTGTTGTCTGCAAGCCATCAGCATATGAGTTGAATGGTCTCTATACTCTGTTGCAGTTTTATGATTCACAGCTGAGGTGTTTCATCTTTCTGGATTATGTTCTGGCACCTACCTTAGAGGATTTCTCCATGTTGTTAGGGGTCCCTATCTTAGATCAGATGCCATTTTATCACACTGATGCTGAGCCTGATCTGGCTAAGCTTGCTGCTGCCCTCCATCTTGATGTTTCTGAGACTTCAGGGAAGGTGGTTAAGAGGAGTGGGATGCCTGGATTTCCATTGCCTTTTCTGGTTGACAAGGCTCAGCAGTTTGCCAAAGATGGTTGTTGGGTTGTGTTTAATGCTATCTTAGCACTGTGTATCTATGGTATCTTGCTGTTTCATAACCTTCCAGATTTTGTAGACTTGGATGCATTCCACATATTTGCCTCAGGGAATCCCGTACCTACGCTTCTGGGCGACGTCTATCATTTTGTTCACTACAAGAATGAGAACCTAAGAGGGAAGAACGTATCTTGTTGCGTACCTTTGTTCTACAGGTGGTTTGCTAGTCATCTTCCCAAGATTGGTCATTTCATTGCTACTGCAGGTACTTTGGAGTGGTCTAAGAGGTTGATGGGATTGACTGCTGATAACATTATCTGGTTTGATAGAGACATGCTGGGTACTGAGATCATTTACAGTTGCGGTGGATTTCCTAACGTCCCGTGGGTCGGAAGGAAATGATGCATCAACTATAACCCATCCTTTGTAGTCAGACAATTTAGGTATTCTTTAAGAGATCCTCATAAGGAAAAGGAGATACAGGAATCTCTGTATCTCACTGGTTTGCTAGAGGGTGATACCATGGCTAGAGTTGAGAGAGCTTGGAGCAGCATCCACCGGAAGGGGAAAGCTTCTTTGGGGAAGAGTAATAGTCGACCCTATGACCCTTATGTCACCTAGATCCAAGAGAGAGCAAAGAGAGTATTGATGCCTTTTCCATCTCGTGAGCCTCTATATCCTCTGATGATTGAGGAGCCTACTACTGTCGACATCCAGAGGTACAACTAATTGTGGTTTGAGAAAGAAGAGTTGCGCAAGGCTAATGAGGAGTTGGAGAAAGAGATTGCTCAGCTCCGAAGTGAGAAGAATGATGCTACTTATTCAGCTAAGAAGCAAACTGAGCTAGTGAACAAGTTAGGTACAGATTTGACCAAAGCGATTCGAGCTCGAGAACGTTTGGGTTTAGATCTGAAGGTTGTCAGTGACGTTCTTAACTCTAAGAAGAAGGAGTTGGATAGAGCTTATCTGGAGATCTCCAAGTTCAACGCATAGTTGAATGCTACTCTTACCAACAACAAGGAGTGTGAGGATGGATTGAAGTCACAGGTTGCTAAGTTGAAGACTCAACTTACTTTGAAGGATGAGAAGATTGCAACAGAAGCCTCATTTTGATGTGACAGTGATTGTAGACTGAATGAAGCTATTGCAACCATGGAGGATTACAGGGCTAGAGCTGATACGAAGAGGTGCAAGCTTAAGGAGGTCTTTGGCAAGGGAGCCTGGGAGGATTACACTCAGGGTTTATAGGACATGATTAGCCAGTGAGACTTACTCATCCAGTGATTGCTTATCAGATCGGATCATCCGGAGACGAAGGAGTTGTTAGATGATTTTCAGTCTTGTCATCGTACTTGATGCTTTTCATTCTCTTTGTAGTCTGTTGCTATATTGTTGTATGTTGACCATCACCAGACTTGTTGGTTGAGGTCACTGTTGATTCTATTGTATTCACTGCTGATTGTACATTGCCTTATGGGCTTTTGTTTATGTATGAGGAGTTTTTCCCTATGCTTGTCTATGGGTTCTCCAGTGCTATGTTGTTATCTCCGAACTAGAATCGAGGGGGAAATCTCCCTAATGCATAGATACATGTATGCATTTTTGCATCATTCTGCATTTTTGCATCGCAGGTGCATCGGAACCGTTAACCTTATTTCTTGTGGTTTGTTAGTTTGTTTCAGGATAGACAATCATACAGTTCACCATTACGGTATCAGAGGGAATCAATGCAAGGTCATGAAACAGATGCAGGCTGAGGTGCAGGATGGCCCAATTTATGGACTTAATGCAGGGTGTGGCAAATGGCCAGGAGCAACTAAGGACCTTGGTGCAACCATTGGTTGCCAGAGTTGATAATTATGGTGCGCTTCACGGAGGAATTGCTGCTAATCCTCCTCGTGGTGATGATATGTGTAACGCCCCGATTCTGAATTCCTATTTTTATTGAGTCCTTATTTGATCTATTTAAGTGATTATTTTATTTATGTGGAATTTGTGTGATAATATGTTATGTTTACATATTGAGCTATTTTTGCCGACTTTGAGAGTTTCGGGTAAAAATAGGTTGGAGGGTATTTTGGGCATTAGTGATAATATTAAATGGATATTTTGTGAGAATTAATTGATAAGTGTGTGGAAAGAATTTGGGAGGAAAGAAATAGAATATGTGATATAGAGAGAATAGAGAAAGATAGAAACATTAAGAAGAAAAACAAGAGAAAGAAAAGAGGAGGTGAGAAAAGAAGAGAAAGTGGAACAAAACCTAAAATCATCAAGAATCAACCTTAGCTTGCGATTAATCAGGTAAGGGTGAGAAGTTTTATCATATTCATAATGTATATGATCATGTATGTGCTAGATTGGGTTTGTTGGATCGTTTTCTATGTTTCCATTTCTAGGTCGGAAGTTGATTTAATCGGTAGAAACTGAGTTTTATCGGGTAGAATTTGGAATAGACGGTGTAGTATAGTCGGGTATTGAGTGGGCCGTGCTACTGGAACTAATTTGGATTAAATTGGTCGGTTTGTGAGGTTTGGGCTTTTGGACAGCCATGGGAGTTCAGAGTTCGCAGGTTCGCCAGGCGAACCAAGTTAGTAGCAAACATCCTGTCTTCGCTGGCAAGTTCGCCAGGCGAATGAGTATGGCGAAGGTTCGCCAGGCGAGTGTGCTAGCGAGTGCTAGCGAGTAATTCTAGAATAACTCCCAGTGGTCTTCGCTGGCAAGTTCGCCATGCGAACGGGGTAGCGAAGGTTCGCCAGAGGCTTCGCTAGGCGAAGGTTAGCAAACACAACAACATATTTTCTTTTCTTGTGTTTTCCATTCATGGATTGGTGGTGTGGTTTGGTTGCGATCATTCCTTGTCTGAGATGACTAATTATATGCTGTTATGTGTGTTGTGGGTAGCCGTATGGCGTGAATCCTAGTTTGTGATTTGTGAAATGTGAAATGTGGCCGTTTGGCAATTTTGTGTATTTACTCGAATTGAATGGAAATGCATGGTGAGATTGATTGTGAATGTGAGCCATGTATGAAATTGGTCTGAATGGGTGATGAATATATATATGCTTTGTGATACATATATTTTGAATGCATAATGAATGTATATGAAGAATGTGATGAATGCATGAGTATGTTTGTAAACATGTATGCATTTCAAGAGTGTCATGAGTCATGTTGCATGTGAAGCATCACGGTATACATTATTGTGTTGATTGATTCCTCGGTGAATCTGCAGAACCTCGTGTACCCTTGTGGGGTGTGAGCGATGGTTATTTATTGATCCCTCGGTGGATTTGCAGAACCTCGTGTGCCCTTGTGGGGTGTGAGCGATGGTTATTTATTGATCCCTCGGTGGATTTGCAGAACCTCGTAGGTTGTGATGGTTATACTTGATTCCTCGGTGAATCTGCAGAACCTCGTGTGCCCATGTGGGGTGTGAGCGATGGTTATTTTGGTTCTTCAATTGAACCTGCTGAAATGAGTCGGTACCGCATTTGCATCTGCATAGAGTCGTGTGTCGGTCTCTGTGAGTTGCATGTAGACATCTGTGCATGATGTATGGTGAATAAACATGAATGTAGATGTTTATATAGATTGTTGATAATTGGCATGAATGGAAGGCTTGAAGATACATGTATGTGTGAATATATATGTATATGTGTGCATGTTTATGAATTGATATAAACATTGTTGATACACATTGTATATGATTAGTGCTCTATTTGTAAATAGTTAATTATGAATACATTGCGATGTATGGTGTAGTGAGATGAGTTGCGGTGAGAATGCGGAAGACTTTTTTGGACGTTATGTATATATATATATATATATATATATATATATATATATATATATATATATATATATATATATATATATATATATATATATATATATATATATATATATATATATATATATATATATATATATATATATATATATATATATATATATATATATATATATATATATATATATATATATATATATATATATATATATATATATATATATATATATATATATATATATATATATATATATATATATATATATATATATATATATATATATATATATATATATATATATATATATATATATATATATATATATATATATATATATATATATATATATATATATATATATATATATATATATATATATATATATATATATATATATATATATATATATATATATATATATATATATATATATATATATATATATATATATATATATATATATATATATATATATATATATATATATATATATATATATATATATATATATATATATATATATATATATATATATATATATATATATATATATATATATATATATATGTTTATGTGCATTATGTATTATGATATTGTTTCTCACCCTTCTGCTGTTTTATAATGCTCTATGAGGCATTGCAGATTAGATTGCTGGAGTCTTTGTGAAGCGAGTCGTTCATTTCTTTTGGTCAGATGGCTCTAATATGTAACACTGGGTAGTTAGGAATTGTTTTGATTCTTTTGTGATACATCAGTGTATGTATCTGCTGCTGAATTTTTGTAACTCAACTGATGAATTGAATTAATCTGAACGATGTATATGATGCTTATGTTAATGAAGTGATTTCAATGTTTATATGTTTCCTCTTTATTCTAAATGTTGATATGTGGGTTTTAAGCGCTATGCTTTGTTTTTAGTTGAGATTTACCCCTTTTGTTACATATCTTCATGAGCTGGTATTATTTATGTTTCGTTTCGATGATAATGTGATGCGCCTCTTTTATACCATATTATGAATTTACTCTGATGATATATTGATTACGTGCCTAAATGATTAATTGCATTATTTAGGGGTATAGAAAGGGGGTGTTACATTAAGTGGTATCAGAGCAAGTGTTGAGTTAGTTGTGTCTGTCTCGTTGTTTTGTTGGTTGAACGGTTGTTTAACCTTGTTGTTATTTTTGGGAATAATCAGAATATCGCTGGTTGTAATGACAATGCGATGGCTGCTGCATTGGAGGCAATGGCTAGGGCGGTGCAGGGTGCACCGAATGCGAACGCTAATGATGAGTTTAGAAAGAATCAACCGTCGGTATTCAAGGGAAGAATTGATCCAGACGGTGCTCAGATTTGGTTAAAGGAGATCGAGAGGATCTTTAGAGTTATGAATTATGCTGAAGGGAACAAGGTGAGACTTGGGACTCACATGCTGAGAGAAGAAGCCGATGACTGGTGGGTCGGTATGAAACAAGTTCTTGAAGTAGACGATGAGGAAATCACTTGGGATTTATTTCATACCGAATTTTTGAGAAAGTATTATCCTGAGAGTGTGAAGGGAAAGAAGGAGATGGAGTTCATGGAATTGAAACAAGGCAATATGTCTGTGATAGACTACACGGCTAAGTTCACATAGTTAGTGAAGTTTCATCCTCACTATGATGCGGTGACAGCTGAATTTTCCAAGTGTGTTAAGTATGAGAACGGCTTGCGCCCTGAGATCAAGCAAGTGGTGGGTTATTAGAGGATTAGGAGATCTTCGGACTTGACCGAATGCTGTAGAATCTTTGAAGAAGATAGTAAAGCTCGTTCTACTCACTATAAGAGTTTGAATGAGAAGAGAGGGAAACAACCGGTAAAGAGTGGACCTTATGTGACGCCTGCTGATAAAGGCAAGCATAGGGAAATCTTTGTTAAGAGGTCCGGAGGTGGAAGTTATGGTCCCATTAAGTGCTATAGGTGCGGTGAAGTGGGGCACAAATCTTTTGAGTGTAAGAAGGAGGGAGCGAAGTATGCTAACTGTGGAAGTATCGGCCATGCTACAACTGATTGTAGAAGGAACGTGGTGAAGTGTTACAACTGTGGGGAAGTTGGTCATATTAGTACAAAGTGTACTAAGCTAAAGCAAGCTCCAACAAGTGGGAAGGTATTTGCATTAGCCGGTGCAGACACTACTAATGCAGATCGGTTGATTAAAGGTACATGCTTTATTAATAATATGTCTTTACTTGCTATTATTGATACCGGAGCGACTCATTCGTTCATTTCTTTTGAGTGCACTAAGCGTTTGGATTTGTGTTTGTCTTCTTGTGGTGGTGATATAGTTATTGAGACACCCGCTTCGGGGTCGGTAACTACATATTTGGTATGTTTAAGTTGTCCTTTGACCATATATGGTAAAGACTTCATTATGGACTTTGTGTGTTTGTCGTTAGAAGGATTAGATGTGATCTTGGGTATGAATTGGTTGCAGTATAATAGAGTCCGTATTGATTGTTATCACAAGTTAGTAAGGTTTCCTTCCTTGGAAGAGGATGAGGAAGAAATTTTTCTATCTACTAAAGAGTTGAAGAAACTTTTGGCGGATGAGGCTCAAGTGTTCTGTTTGTTTGCATCATTGTCGGAAGAGAGTAAGGTTGAACTGGATATGGTTCCAGTGGTGTGCGACTTTCCAGAAATATTTCCGGAGGACATTGCGGATGTACCGCCCGAAAGAGAAGTCAAGTTTTCGATTGACCTAGTTTTGGGTACTAGACCGATTTCGATGCCACCGTATCGTATGTCGGCATCGGAGTTGGTAGAGTTGAAGAAACAGTTGAATGATTTGTTGGAGAAGAGGTTTGTTAGGCTGAGTGTTTCTCCTTGGGGTGCACCAGTATTGTTAGTAAAGAAGAAAGATGGGAGTATGCGGTTGTGTATTGATTATCGGCAGATGAACAAGGTAACTATTAAGAACAAGTATTCGCTTCCTAGAATTGATGATTTGATGGACCAATTGGTTGGTGCCCGTGTTTTTAGTAAGATTGATTTGAGGTCGGGTTATCACCAGATTCGTGTTAAAGAGGAGGATATTCAAAAGACGACTTTTAGGACACGGTATGGTCATTATGAATTTTCAGTGATGCCATTCGGAGTTTCTAATGCGCCAGGTGTGTTTATGGAATACATGAATCATATTTTTCATGATCAGTTGGATCGTTTTGTGGTTGTGTTCATCGACGGCATTTTGATTTACTCTAAGTCCCAAGGAGAGCATGTAGAGCATTTAAGAGTTGTGTTGCATATTTTGAAAGAAAAGCAATTATATGCTAAGTTGTCGAAGTGTGAGTTTTGGTTATCGGAAGTGAGTTTTCTTGGGCATGTTATTTCTGGTAATCGTGTTAGTGTTGATCCGTCCAAGATTGATGCGGTAATGCAGTGGGAAGCTCTTAAGTCAGTTACGGAGATTCGAAGCTTTTTGGGATTAGCCGGTTATTATCGGAGGTATATTGAAGGATTTTTTAAGTTAGCACTTCCGTTGACTCAATTGACTTGTAAGGGAAAGGCCTTTGTTTGGGATATTGAGTGTGAGAAGAGTTTTTTTGAGCTTAAGAGAAGGTTGACAACGGCGCCGGTTTTGATTTTGCCGAATCCGACAAAGTCGTTTGTGGTTTATTGTGATGCTTCTTTATCCAGTTTAGGTGGTGTTTTAATGCAAGATGGGAAAGTTGTGGCTTATGCTTCGAGACAATTGAGAGTGCATGAGAAGAACGACCCTACGCATGATTTGGAGTTAGCGGCTGTGGTGTTTGTTTTGAAATTTTGGAGGCATTATCTGTATGGTGCGAGATTTGAAGTTTTTAGTGATCACAAGAGTTTGAAATATTTGTTTGATCAGAAGGAACTGAACATGAGGTAGAGGAGATGGTTAGAGTTTTTGAAGGATTATGATTTTGGTTTGAATTACCATCCGGGTAAGGCAAACGTAGTAGCCGATGCTTTAAGTCAAAAGTTGGTTCATATGTCAACACTGATGGTAAGAGAATGGGAATTGTTGGAGAGTTTTAGAGATTTGAGTTTGGTTTTTGAGATAACGCCGAGTAGTGTGAAACTTGGTATGTTGTATGTTACAAATGATTTTCTTGCTACCGTGTGCGAAAAGCAAAAGTTGGATTTGAAGTTTGTTGATTTGATAATGAATGAGAATGAGGACTTCAAGGTTGATAATTTTGGAGTTTTGAAATTTCGTGGTCGTATTTGTATTCCCGATGATGTAGAGTTGAAAAAGATGATACTGGAGGAAGGACACCGGAGTGACTTAAGTATTCACCCGGGAGCGAATAAGATGTATCAAGATTTGAAGAAAATTTTTTGGTGGTCCGGATTGAAGAGGGATATAACTCAGTTTGTGTATTCGTGCTTGACTTGTTATAAGTCTAAAGTGGAACATCAGAAGCCTAGTGGTTTGATGCAACCGTTGGACATTCTAGAGTGGAAATGGGATAGTATATCGATGGACTTTGTTACGGGTTTTCCAAATACGCAAAGAGGTCACAATGCTATTTGGGTGATTGTTGATAGGCTTACTAAATCTACTCACTTTATTCCGATAGATATTAGTTACCCTTTGGAGAAGTTAGCCGAGATTTATGTTGGTGTGATTGTGAAGTTACATGGGATTCCTAAGAGTATTGTGTCGGATAGGGATCCTAGATTTACTTCGAGATTTTGGGAAAGTTTGCAAAAGGCTTTGGGTTCTAAGTTGAGATTGAGTTCGGCTTATCATCCGCAGACGGATGGTCAAACCGAAAGGACGATTCAATCATTGGAAGATTTGTTGCGTGCTTGTGTGCTCGAGCAAGGTAGTGCTTGGGATGGTTATTTGGCATTGATTGAGTTCACATGTAACAATAGTTTTCACTCAAGTATTGGTATGGCACCGTTTGAGGCTTTGTATGGTCGAAGATGTCGAACACCTTTTTGTTGGCATGAAATCAGAGAAAAGTCGGTAGTTGGACCGGAGATGGTACAACAAACGATGGAGAAAGTGAAGTTTATTCAGGAAAAGATGAGAGTTTCTCAGAGTAGGCAGAAGAGTTATCATGATAAGAGAAGAAAGGATCTTGAGTTTCAAGAAGGCGACCATGTGTTCTTGAGGGTTACACCAGTTACGGGTGTGGGTCGTGCTTTTAAGTCGAAGACGTTGACTTCTCGTTTCATTGGTCCGTATCAGATTACTGCACGAGTTGGTGCTATGGCCTATCGTGTGGCGTTGCCTCCAAACCTTTCGAATTTGCACGATGTGTTCCATGTTTCGCAACTTCGGAAGTATGTTCCGGATCCGTCACATGTGATTCCGATGGATGATGTGGAAGTAAGGGATAACCTTACAGTTGAGGTTTTACTGGTTAGGATTTTGGACCGTGAAGTTAAGAGGCTCAGAGGTAAGGATATCGCGCTTGTGAAGGTGGCATGGGGAGGTGCTGCGGAAGGCAATATGACTTGGGAATTGGAGAGTAAGATGCGTGAGTCGCATCCAGAACTGTTTGAATCGGGTAATATTTTCGAGGACGAAAATTTCTAAAGTGGGGGAAAGTTGTAACGCCCCGATTCTGAATTCCCATTTTTATTAAGTCCTTATTTGATTTATTTAAGTGATTATTTTATTTATGTGGAATTTGTGTGATAATATGTTATGTTTACATATTGAGCTATTTTTGCCGACTTTGAGAGTTTCAGGTAAAAATAGGTTGGAGGGTATTTTGGGCATTAGTGATAATATTAAGTGGATATTTTGTGAGAATTAATTGCTAAGTGTGTGGAAAGAATTTGGGAGGAAAGAAATAGAATATGTGATATAGAGAGAATAGAGAAAGATAGAAACATTAAGAAGAAAAACAAGAGAGAAAAGAGGAGGAGAGAAAAGAAGAGAAAGTGGAACAAAACCTAGAATAATCAAGAATCAACCTTATCTTGCGATTAATCAGATAAGGGTGAGAAGTTTTATCATCTTCATAATGTATATGATCATGTATGTGCTGGATTGGGTTTGTTGGATTGTTTTCTATGTTTCCATTTCTAGGTCGGAAGTTGATTTAATCGGTAGAAACTGAGTTTTATCGGGTAGAATTTGGAATAGACGGTGTAGTATAGTCGGGTGATGAGTGGGCCGTGCTACTGGAACTGATTTGGATTAAATTGGTCGGTTTGTGAGGTTTGGGCTTTTGGACAGCCATGGGAGTTCTGAATTCGCAGGTTCGCCAGGCGAGTGGCAGCGAAGCTTCGCCAGGCGAAGCCCAGTGAGCAGCAGCGAACCAAGTCAGTAGCAACCATCATGTCTTCGCTGGCAAGTTCGTCAGGCGAATGAATATGGCGAAGGTTCACCAGGAGAGTGTGCTAGCGAGTGCTAGCGAGTAATTCCAGAATAACTCCCAGTGGTCTTCGCTGGCAAGTTCGCCAGGCGAACGGGGTAGCGAAGGTTCGCCAGGCGAAGGTTAGCAAACACAACATCATATTTTCTTTTCTTGTGTTTTCCATTCGTGTATTGGTGGTGTGGTTTGGTTGCGATCATTCCTTGTCTGAGATGACTAATTATATGTTGTTGTGTGTGTTGTGGGTAGCCGTATGGCGTGAATCCTAGTTTGTGATTTGTGAAGTGTGAAATGTGGCCGTTTGGCAATTTTGTGCATTTACTCGAATTGAATGGAAATGCATGGTGAGATTGATTGTGAATGTGAGCCATGTATGAAATTGGTCTGAATGGGTGATGAATATATATATGCTTTGTGATACATATATTTTGAATGCATAATGAATGTATACAAAGAATGTGATGAATGCATGAGTATGTTTGTAAACATGTATGCATTTCAAGAGTGTCATGAGTCATGTTGCATGTGAAGCATCATGGTATGCATTCTTGTGTTGATTGATTCCTCGGTGAATCTGCAGAACCTCGTGTGCCCTTGTGGGGTGTGAGCGATGGTTATTTATTGATCCCTCGGTGGATTTGCAGAACCTCGTGTGCCCTTGTGGGGTGTGAGCGATGGTTATTTATTGATCCCTGGGTGGATTTGCAGAACCTCGTATGTTGCGATGGTTATATTTGATTCCTCGGTGAATCTGCAGAACCTCGTGTGCCCATGTGGGGTGTGAGAGATGGTTATTTTGGTTCTTCAATTGAACCTGCTGAAATGAGTCGATACCACATTTGCATCTGCATAGAGTCGTGTGTCGGTCTCTGTGAGTTGCATGTAGACATCTGTGCATGATGTATGGTGAATAAACATGAATGTAGATGTTTATATAGATTGTTGATAATTGGCATGAATGGAAGGCTTGAAGATACATGTATGTGTGAATATATATGTATATGTGTGCATGTTTATGAATTGATATAAACATTGTTGATGCATATTTTGTAAATAGTTAACTGTGAATACATTGCGATGTACGGTGTAGTGAGATGAGTTGCGGTGAGAATGCGGAAGACGTTTTTGGACGTTATGTGTGTGTATGTATATATATATATATATATATATATATATATATATATATATATATATATATATATATATATATATATATATATATATATATATATATATATATATATATATATATATATATATATATATATATATATATATATATATATATATATATATATATATATATATATATATATATATATATATATATATATATATATATATATATATGTTTGCATTATGTATTATGGTATTGTTTCTCACCCTTCTACTGTTTTATAATGCTCTATGAGGCATTGCAGATTAGATTGCTGGAGTCTTTGTGAAGCGAGTCGTTCATTTCTTTTGGTCAGATGGCGCTGATATGTAACACTGGGTAGTTAGGAATTGTTTTGATTCTTTTGTGATACATCCGTGTATGTATCTGCTGCTAAATTTTTGTAAACTCAACTGATGAATTGAATTAATCTGAACGATGTATATGATGCTTATGTTAATGAAGTGATTTCAATGTTTAGATGTTTCCGCTTTATTCTAAATGTTGATATGTGGGTTTTAAACGCTATGCTTTGTTTTTAGTTGAGATTTACCCCTTTTGTTACATATCTTCATGAACTGGTATTATTTATGTTCCGTTTCGATGATAATGTGATGCGCCTCTTTTATACCATATTATGAATTTACCATGATGATATATTGATTACATGCCTAAATGATTAATTGCATTATTTGGGGGTATAGAAAGGGGATGTTACAGTATGCCACATGCTCATGCTATTCCTACAACAATTATCCCTCCGGGTGGAGGTAATGCAGGTGGAATCCCTGAGGTGGTGTGTGCTATGCATGGAAATAATGTTCCTCAGTTGGAGGAAGATCAACAGGAAGATGCATTCTCTTTGCGCGATGTTGGTGCTGGGTTGCCATCTGAGGCTGATAAGAGATTTAGGCTGATTGACGAGAAGATGAGATCTTTTAATAATTAGAACTCCATGGGATTGGACATGGCCAATCTGGGGCTGATCCCAGACTTGAAGGTACCGCTGAAGTTCAAAGTTCCCGACTTTGATAAATACAAAGGTACGACTTGTCCTCGGGTTCATCTTCACTCTTATTATCGTAAGATGTCTGCTTACTCAGATGACGACAAATTACTGATGCATTTTTTCCAAGACAGCCTTTCTGGACCTTCTCTTGAGTGGTATATGAGCTTGGAACCGGTTAATATTTGCAGTTGGAGGGACTTAGCTGAAGCCTTTTTGAAACACTATCAGTACAATAGCGACCTTGCGCCGAACAAGGTCCAACTGCAAAATCTTTCCCAGAAGAACAACAAGTGCTTCAAAGAGTACACCCAGAGGTGGCGTGAGCTAGCAGCCAGGGTGCAGCCTCCCATGGGGGAGCGAGAATTAATTGATATGTTCGTTGCTATGTTGTCGGGCATATATTATGAGAAGTTGATCAGTAGTATGTCACGTAGCTTTTCTGATCTGATTATAACTGGGGAAAGGGTGGAGAATGGAATTAAGCTAGGTAAAATTCATGCTGGCAAAGGATCCTCAGCTGAAGGAGGAAGAAATCCATTTGGCAATTAAAAGAAGGAAGGTGAGACTAACACAGTGTCTAGTTCTCGGAACTAAAACAAAAATCAGCGTCCACAATACCGTCAGCAGCAGCAGGTTGCAAGTATCACAATACCAGTCGTACCACAACAACAGCCACAATAGCAACAAAACCAGCAAAACTATACGCCCAGATAATTTCAGGACTGCAGGAGAACCGTCAATAGGCAATTTGACACGCCTCCAATGCCATATTGTCAATTGCTTCAGCACTTGTTACAGTTGTAGTTGATACAGAAGAGAACCTTAGCTCCTCTGACAGGTGCACCACCACCAGGGTACGATGTCAATGCTCGTTGTGAGTTTCATTCAGGTGCACCGGGGCACAATATTGACAATTGTAAGGCGTTTAAACACAAAGTTCAAGACTTGGTGGATAGCAAAGCTATAAATTTTTCTCACGACGCACCCAACGTTGTACAGAACCCCATGCCCAATCATAGGACAGCTGGAGTCAGTGCTATCATTGAAGATGAGAGTTTGAATCTGGTGTCAGATGTCAATGAGTTGAGAACACCGCTAAGCTTTGCAAAAGACAAGTTGTTGAAGGGAGGTGTGTTCCCGGGATGTGATGAGTTTTGTACTGAATGTTTGAGGCATCCTGAGGGATGTGAGAAGCTAAAGAGTTGCATTCAGAAGATGATTAATGATGGAGTCTTGCAATTTGACAGGGTTGCTGAAAAAAAGACCGAGGAAATAGTGATTGAAGAGAGGAATGAGGTTGCAATAATCTCGATTCTGTACAAAACTATTACTATTTTCGCGCCTCCAAGGCCGCCAACCATTATCATTACCAAAGCTGGTCATGTGCCATATGAGAGTACCAAAGCAATTCCGTGGAATTACAGAGTGGAGGTATATTGTAATGGGATGAAATAGGAATTGAAGAGTTTACCGACTGATTATGTGGATAATATAGTTGGAACTGGGGGAATTACTCGAAGCGGAAGAGTGTTCTCATCACCTGAATTGGTCCCTGACAGAGCCGATAAGGGGAAGAAAGTAGTGGTTGAAGAAACTTATCGAGCTGGTGAGAAGGACTCTTTGGAAAAGGAAGCGGAGGAGTTCATGAGATTGATAAGAAAGAGTGATTACAAGATTGTTGATCACCTGCAGCAGACTCCATCCAAAATCTCTATCCTGTCATTGTTATTGTGTCCGGAAGCTCACCGAAATGCTTTGTTGAGAATCCTAAATACCGCTTATGTACCACAAGAAATATCTGTAAATCAACTCGAAGGGGTTTTAGCGCATGTAAATGCAGGTAATGGGCTGGGATTCACGGATTTGGACTTGACCCCGAAGGGAAGGAACCATAACTGTGCGCTGCACATATCTATTGAATGCCGAGGGGCCGTTCTGTCACAAGTGCTGGTTGATATAGGGTCATCCTTGAATGTACTTTTGAAGAAGGCGCTGATGAAATTGGATACCCGTGGTATAACATGTATGCCAAGTGACTTGGTAGTACGTGCTTTTGACGGGACTCGTAGGTCCGTATTTGGGGAGTTGACGCTGTCGATTCAAGTTGGTCCTGAAGTGTTTGATGTTGTATTCTACATCATGGACATTTAGCCAGCTTATAGCTGTCTGCTTGGACGTCCCTGGATTCATGCGGTGGGCGCCGTAATATCCACGCTACACCAGAAGTTGAAATACATGGTGAGTGGCAGCGTTGTCACTGTATGTGGAGAAGAAGATATAATGATTAGTCACTTATCTTCATTCAAGTATGTCGAGGTCGATGGAGAAATCCATGAGACTCTGTGTCAAGCCTTCGAAACTATACAGATCAAAGATAAGGCACCGGTTGTGAGCAAGGCGCCCGAAGTGGCCATGTCGTCTTTCAAAGAAGCCCAGGTAGTGGTGCAGGCTGGGGCATCACAAGGTTGGGGTCAAGTGTTGAATATACCCAACAAGCAGGACAAGTTTGGTTTAGGATACAACCCATCATCATCCTCCCAGAGTGCACCATGCTATAAGGGGCCTATCAAGTTTACTAGCGGCGGGGTAATCTTCGAGCAGATTAATGCCATATCAGATGAAGAAGGGGACAACGACTGTGTTATGGACGCTTGGGTTTGGCCATGCATCCTAGGACAAAGCCTTAACAATTGGTCTGTCGAAGAAGTCATCCAAGTGACGACTGAAGAGTAATGACTTATTTTTCTTATTATTGTATAGCCATATGTTCTACCGGGAGCATAATGGTCTTTATCTTCAGGGACTAATTGTTTATGCTTGAACAATCTTTTATCAATTAATCAAAGAGCGTTTTTCTGCATTCAAATATTGTGATCCTTGTCTTTCATGTTTTATTTTTAACAATAAAATGGCAATGTGCTTTGTGCTTGTTTGCATATCATTTTAATCATTTAATCATCATCATTGCAGGTTTCACTTTGCAGATGACACCGCCCCAGAATCGTCTATGACTTGCTTTGACTTTGATAATCCGATATTTCAAGCCGAAGAAGAGATTGATGAAGATGAAGACTTACCAGAAGAGCTAGCCAGACCTTGAAATAGGAAGAGAAGATCATTCTGCCTCATCAGGAGGAAATCGAGATCATCAACTTGGGTTCTGAGGAAGTCAAGAAAAATGTCAAGATAGAGGCTGCATTGCAGAGTGACATCAAGCAGAGATTGGTTGAAATGCTCCGAGAGTATAGTGATATCTTTGCTTGGTCATATGAAGACATGGCTAGTCTTGACACTCATATCGTGGTTCATCGCTTGCCATTGCGTGAAGAGTGTCCGCCAATCAAGCAGAAGTTCAGAAGGACTAGACCAGGTATGGCTGTGAAAATCAAAGAAGAAGTCCAGAAGCAGTTAGGTGCAAAATTTCTCGCCGTAACAACTTACCCTCCGTGGGTCTCTAACATCATGCTTGTACCAAAGAAGGACGGTAAGGTACGGATGTGTGTTGATTATAGGGATTTGAATAAAGCGAGCCCGAAGGACGATTTCCCGCTCCCTCACATTGACGTATTGGTGGATAATACTGCGCAGTATTCCGTGTTTTCCTTCATGGACGGTTTTTTCGGGTATAATCAAATTAAGATGGCGCCAGAGGATATGGAGAAAACAACATTTATCACACCGTGGGGGACTTTCTGTTATAAGGTAATGCCTTTTGGGTTGAAAAATGCAGGGGCAACCTATCAGCGGGCAATGGTCACTTTGTTTCATGATATGATTCATCATGAGATTGAAGTATATGTTGATGACATGATAGATAAGTTGCAAATGGAGGAGGAACATCTGGTAAACCTTATGAAGTTGTTCGAAATGCTAAGGAAATTCAGACTGAGGTTGAATCCGAATAAGTGCACTTTTGGTGTCAGGTCCGGAAAGTTGATGGGGTTCATTGTCAGTGAAAAAGGAATCGAGGTCGATCCTGCAAAGATAAAAGCTATTCAAGATATGCCAGCGCCGAAAATGGAAAAAGAGGTTCGTGGTTTCTTAAGGATATTGAACTACATTGCTCGGTTCATATCTCATCTCACAGCCACGTGTGAACCTATGTTCAAATTGCTAAAGAAAGATCAGGCGGTTGTCTGGAACGAAAACTTCCAAAGGGAATTTGAAAAAATAAAAGAATATTTGCAGGAGCCTCCAATACTGATACCTCCAGTAGCTGGAAGACCATTGATACTGTATCTGATGGTTCTTGAGAACAGCATGGGTTGTGTTCTCGGTCAACAGGACGAGACTGGAAGAAAAAAGCATGCAATATATTACTTGAGTAAGAAGTTCACAGATTGTGAATCTAGATACTCAATGTTGGAGAAAACGTGTTGCGCACTTGCTTGGGCTGCCAAACGTCTGAGAGAGTATATGCTGAACCATACAACCATGCTGATTTCAAAGATGGATTCGATTAAATATGTCTTTGAAAAGCAAGCACTTTCGGGTAGAATTTCCAGATGGCAGATGGTTTTGGCAGAGTATCATATTCAATATGTTTCCCAGAAAGCTATCAAGGGGAGTATTCTATCAGAGTATCTTGCGGAACAACCAATTGATGACTATCAACCTATGAAGTTTGAATTTCCCGACGAAGACATCATGTTCTTAAGGATGAAGGACCGCGATGAGCCATTACTCGATGAAGGTCCGGAGAAGGGTTTCCAATGGCAGATGATATTTGATGGTGTTGTTAACTCATATGGTAGTGGAATTGGGGCAATTATCACGACTCCCCATGGGACTCATATCCCATTCACTGCCAGGTTAACATTTCCTTGCACCAATGATGAAGCCGAATACAAAGCGTGCGTTATGGGGTTGGAAGAAGCTATTGATTTGAGGATCAAGAATTTAGATGTGTATGGCAATTCAATGCTAGTTGTCAACCAGATCAAGGGAGAATGGGAAACCCGACAGCCTAATCTGATACCTTACATGAACTATGCGAGGAGGTTGTTACCTTTCTTCGATCGAGTGGAGTTCCATCACGTGCCTAGAGCGGAGAACCAGATCGTAGATGCTTTGGCAATGTTGTCTTCGATGTACAAGGTAAACTTTTGGAATGATGCTCCCAGAATAGTCATCTCTTACCTTGATAGGCCGAAATTCGTATTCGCCATTGAAGAAGCTTCGGACGGCAAGCCATGGTATTATGATATCCAGAATTTCCTTAAGAACCAAGAGTATTCGCCAGGGGTGTCGACCCGGGATAAGAAGACTCTGAGGAGATTGGCTGGGAAATGTTTATCTGAACCAGGATGGTGTACTCTACAGGAGAAATTATGACTTGCTGCTGCTAAGGTGCGTGGACGAAAAAGAAGCTAGCTTGCTTATAGAAGAGATCCATGAGGGTGCTTTTGGTACACATGCCGGTGGGCATGCCATGTCTCAAAAGCTGTTGAGAGCAGGGTACTATTGGCTGACTATGGAGTCTGATTGCTTCAAGTACGCTATGAAGTGTCATAAATGCAAGATTTATGCAGACAAGGTTCAGGTACCACCGAGTCCGTTGAATGTTATGGCATCTCCTTGGCCTTTTTCCATGTGGGGTATTGACGTGATTGGGAAGATTGAGCCCACCGCATCTAACGGACATCGTTTTATCCTGGTAGCCATTGATTACTTCACCAAATGGGTCGAAGCAGCTTCATATGCCAATGTCACTAAGCAAGTGGTAGCCCGGTTCATAAAGGACATCATCTGTCGCTATGGAATACCTGAGAGAATCATTACTAATAATGGTTCGAACTTGAACAACAAGATGATGAAGGAATTATGCCATAATTTCAAAGTCGAGCATCACAACTCATCGCCTTATCGTCCGAAGATGAATGGTGTTGTTGAGGGGGCCAACAAGAATATCAAGAAGATAGTGCAGAAGTTGGTTGTAACCTATATGGATTGGCATGAGATGTTACCCTTCGCTTTGCACGGATATCGTACTACGGTACGCACCTCAACAGGGGCAACTCCTTTCTCAATGGTATATGGTATGGAAGCGGTCCTGCCATTAGAAGTCGAGATTCCTTCTTTGAGAGTCCTGGTTGATGTCAAGTTGGATGAGGCAGAATGGATAAGAAATAGATTGAATCAGCTCATCCTGATGAACGAGAAAAGTTTAGCATCTATTGCATATGGTCGGTTGTATCAGAGTCGGATGAAGAAAGCTTTTGACAAGAAGGTGCGCCCTTGAAGCTTTCAGACAGACGATCTTGTGCTGAAAAAGATCCTCCCGCCACAAACAGATCACAGGGGCAAATGGACTCCCAACTATGAAGGTCCATATGTCGTGTGAAAGGTTTTCTCCGGAGGAGCCTTATTGTTATCAACCATGGATGGTGAGGATTTCACATCCCCTGTGAACGTAGACGCAGTTAAAAAATACTTTGCTTAAAGAGACCCGCTGGAATAACAAGAATATCCAGGCAAAAATGGGGCATCCCAACGAACCATAAAAAGAATGGGTTCGGGCAAAAGTTAGGGATAAAGATAAAAAGATGTAAACCCGCCAAGTTGAAAACCTAGAAAGGCGACTTTGGCAAAAATGGATATCCCGGTGAATTGAAAACCCGAAATGGCGATTCAGGCAAAAGTTAGGGATCTTAAAAGCAAATGATTGCGGTCTGTGCTTTGATCCTTCAGAGATTAGTGGATCGAGGGAGTACTTGAGGGTCGTTTATCCAAATCAATCTTTTCAGAGGATGAAGCATCGGGGAATCATCAAAGTCAGGCGAGTCATAGAGGAATCAGATCATGGTGTTTGTCTGTGCCACATTTCCGAAATTTTGTATATTTCTGTGCAGTTCTGTAAACTTTTTGTGCAGCTTCCTCTTTTCAGGGGTTGCATCTGTTGTAAAATCTGCCTATTTAAAGGCTGCTTGTCAATAAAACATATATTATTCAGTAATTTGTTTGATTTGCTTTAATATTTACTGTTTGGTTTGCAAAAAACGCTCGATGTTTTTGATAAAATTGCGCATACATAAACTTGCAGGCCTTGGCTAATAATCAGTAAAACTTTGATTTATTTGAACAATGTCACAGATGATGACCGAGATAGTTCCCGTTGTGTAGGATATCTTGTTGTTTGTTCATTTTGCAGGGTCATTATCCTTGGGGGCATTTGTCAGAGATGTATCCTCGGTAGGATCATCATATCCCCACAGAAAGAAGATGGGTAGTAGAGACTCATTCATCCCCAGTAGGTGGAGTCTGTACTTCTCCGTATCCCCGTCCAGGGTTAGAGGCGCAAGTTGAGTGAGCAGTTGAGTATGTGCGCTTATCTCCAGTAGTTGAGTCGAGATTGGACTTCTCTCTGACAGGCAGGTCTGAGATTATCCCCCAGCAGCGGAGCAGGATTTCATTTCCCCTCAGAGCTTAATCAGGTGGTGTTGTATCCCCTCAGAATTCAGATCGCTGACTTTATCCCCGGGCATAGGTCGAGGTTGTTCCCCCTATGGCTTGTTCCCCAGCAATGTCGGCAAAGTTGGCCTTTTCTTCAGTAGAGTAGTGCTACTTCCTAGCAGAAGAAGGTTGATCCTCTATCCCCGGCGAAGTCAGCCAGAAGTGGTGATTCAGTCCCCAAGCATAAGGTGATTGTTTGTCTCCCTCATTTCCCTAATCCCCAGTGGAGTCTGGAGGGAAAGTTCTTTTCCCTAGCTGAGTATCCCCGACAAGGTGGATTTTTTTACCTCCAGCAGAGTGGAATATCCGGCAGAGTGGGGCGATTCCTCAGCGGAAAACTCTAACTCCTCAGTAGAGTCGTCTGTTTCCCCAGAGTTGTATTCTGGGAAGCCATTCAAGGCTGTTTTCTTCCCCGGTAAGGTGAAGTTACTCGCGGTGTTTGATTGTTATCCCTTGCAGAGCGGTTTGCTCCTCGGAATGTTGTATTCTGGCAGGCCATTCAGGACTAATTTCTCCAGTAGAGTACGATCAACCGTGGCATTTGGTTGTACTTTCCCTATAGAGTCGTTGATTCCCCGACAAGGGTAGACTCGTTTCTAACATCTGGTTATCTTTCCTCAGTCGGGTCGTCTGTTCCCTGCAGAGTTGTTTTCTGGTTGGCCATTCAGGGGGTTTTCTCTAGTAGAGTTTGTGGTGGTTCGTAGTAGGGTTGTTTATCCCCCCCAGAAGGTTGGTATTCTGGATGGCCGTTCAGGGCACTTTTTCTCAGCAGGTTATGATTTGAATTCCCATCAGAGTGGATTCCCGTTCTTGTTAGAACATTGTTGCTCAAGGATTTCCTTTTTCAGGAAGCCGTCCAGGGGTTGTTTCCCCCAGCTTAAGTCCAATCATGATTGGCATGCTCTGTCTTTCCCCAGTAGGGTGGTGTTTTCTTTTCAGCATTTATTTTACTGATTCGGTTCCGTTGCATCTGTATTCATGCATAGCATCCTCAAATGCGTAGCATTTCCATTTTGTATGGAGCGTTACACCATATTCAAACATATGCATGTGAAACATAAGGCAGGTTGTTACCTCTTTGCTTTCAGGTGTTTATTCAACAGGTGATTGATGTTTTGTTGCCCATATGGTGTTCAGACTGTGGCAATTCTATGTCAGCTCGCGTGGTATCTAGACCCCAGCTTACGTTATTCCCCAACGGTGTCGCCTGACTTCGGTCAGTGGTATTCTCATTGAGCCTGTGTGGTATCCAGACCCCGGCTCACACCATTTGGTTTCATTAGTATGTGCGGTATTCTGGCCCTGACTGATGATGTTTTCTTAAGTCTCATTAACCCGCGTGGTATCCAGACCCCGGTTAATGATATTTTCCGAGCCCATGTGGTATCCAAACCCCGACTCACATTGTGGTGTTCATTGACATGCGCAGCATCCCGGACCTGGATGATGATTGTTCATTAGTATGTGCGGTATTCAGACCCTGGTTAGTGATGTTTCTTTGATCCTGTGTGGTATCCAGACCCCGGCTTCCACCGGTTATTTCTCGAACCAGTGTGGTATCCAGACCCCGGCTCACATTGTGGTGTTCATTGGCATGTGGGGCATCCAGGCCCTGGCTGATGATTGTTCATTAGTATATGCGGTATTCAGACCCTGGCTAGTGTTGTTTCTTTGAGCCTGTGTGGTATTCAGACCCCGACTTCCACTGGTTATTTCTTGAGCCCGTGCGGTATCCAGACCCCGGCAAGAGTTGTTGACAGATGTGTTCATATTAGTGATATTTCCGAGCCCGGGCGGCATCCAGACCCTGGCTCATACCATTTTGTTTCATTGGCATGTGTGGCATCTAGGCCCTGGCTAGTGATTGTCTCATTAACCTGAATGGTATCTATACCCCGGTTAATGAAGTTTCCATTCATATGTGTGATGTTCAGATCCTGACTAATGATGTTTTCTTAAGCTCGCGTGGTATCCAGACCCTGGCTCGCACCGGTTTTGCTCAAGCTCGTGCGATATCCAGACCCCGACTTCTTCCGATTATTTCTTGAGCCCGTGTGGTATCCAGACCCCGGCTCACACTGTGTGTTTCATTGGCATGTGTGGAATTCAGGCCCTGGCTAGTGATTATTCCATTAGCATGTGTGACATTCAGGTTCTGGCTAGTGACGTTTTTCCGTGTGTGTGTGGTATCCAGACCCCGGCTCGTACTATTTTTCCCCATTAGCATGTGCGGTATCCAGACCCTGACTAGCATGGGTTTATCTTGCTTGTATGGTGTTCAGACCATGGCAAGGTGATATTGTTTCCCTAAGTCCGCACAGGTATCCAGACCTCGGCAGAAGCCCTTTGATAGATGTGTTCATCTTATCATGTGTTCCTCAGTTGAAGTCCTAACAGAGCCACTTGGTTAAGTTTCTTTTGTTTCCCCGCCAAAATTACTTGTTTAAGTTTCTCCTTTCTCCCCAAGCAGAGTTGTTTGGATGCCTCATGGTAATATCAGATGATTCTTTCCGACTTCGTGTCGTTGCCTGCGTGTTAGCAGATGCTTCTCCCGACTGCATGTTGAGGTTTTTGATTGGTAATCAGTCAGCTTATTGCCGTTGCAACAATTATTCAGTTATTTCCAGAGATTTTGTCCCTGAGGGGGTTTGCAGTTCTATTTCTGCGGTTGGCAAATTTTTGGGTTCTTTGGTATTCAACCGTTTTTTACCTTGATTGGTTGAAAGTCGTTCGCTTTTCACTCAGTTAGGTCCAAGTCGCTTGAATAGGGGCAGCTGTTGTACCCCAAAATTTACCCAACCTTTTTCTTTACTTGGGTTGTGTTTCATTTCATTTCTCTAGCATCTTTGCATTGCATAGCATGGTTGTTTGCAGGGGATCAAGAAAGGTGTGCATCTCAAGAGAAGAGTATCAAAGATTCCTAACTCAAGCAAGAGGGTTCAGTTCAAATCATCTGAGGATGACAAGCTCATGGATATAGATATGAGATGATGGAGAAGCTCATTGAGTGCTTTTGAAGCCATTGTGGAGCTCATCTAAGTTGTTATATCATGTGCAAGAAGCCACAATCAAGGGTTGCATCCTTAGGGCTTCATCTGCCTAGTGCAAAGTCAACTGAGGACTTGAAGGTGTTTGAGACTCAATTCCAAGTCATTGAAGTCATGTATAGTTGTGTTGAGACATCTAGAATGTTATTTCAAGATCAAATCAATGAGAATAAAGATTGTGAGAAGTTACTAAATTAGGGTTTCAGAGGTTTGTCAGTGTAAAATCCCCCGTTTAGTGCCTAACTTCAAGACCACATACCTCAAGATAAAAGTGTAATATCACTTTGATGCAAACATGAGACTTGTAGAGCATGTTTCTAGATTTCGTTTGAGTACTAGAACTCAGCCATTGGGTTTGTAGAACTCAATTTATGATGCCATCAAGTTATAGGTCTCAGGTGAAGCATATTTTCAGTCAGCAAAAGTTAACCAACTTCCAAAGCACTTTTGACCTAGAATCATGTTTCTCCTCAACTTTTGATGAACATGAAAGTTGGTCCTCATGATCTTATCTTTCCAAAAAGTCTTAGAAGTACTTCATCTCATTTGTAGAACTCAAGTTATGAAGCTTGCAAGGCAGGGGTATTTTAGGAAAGTGAGATTATAGGTCATTTTTATTATAGGTCCTTTTCATGATCTTTGGGCACTTCAAATGAAACTTTATCCAACATGAAAGTTTCTCCAAATGATCTCAATTTCATCATGGAACACTAAATTGTCATGAATTATGCAAGGATATGGAGATTGGTGAAGAAAATCAAGTGAAAATGGACATTAAAGTCATGAATTCAATTGAAATAGTTTTGGGCCATTACCTGCCATGTTTATATTCATTTTGATTCAAAATGTCATAAAAAGCAAGATGCACAAATTAATTTTGGTGTATGGTATCAAAATCACGTGGTTTTCAATTTTACTTCAAGAAGAAGTTTCAATTCAAATCTCCACCATTGAATCAAATAAAGGCCAAATTTCAATCCAAATGAAACATTCACATTCCCAGCTAGTAATTCAAATGAAATTCAAGTGAAATTGGAGCCAAAACCACGTGTGCATGGGCATGCCTTCAAAATTTGGCATTTTCTTAGTTCAAAAAATTGGAGCTGCATTGGGCCTCCATTCACTCAGAAATCCATCATATAAAAGCTTCCAATCAAGTTTGAGAGCTCATTCATTCAATTTCGTGGAGGGAGAGCAGAAACAAGATTTGAAAATTGAAGAGCAAATTCAAAATCTCAAATCCAGATCAAAGCCATCTTAAGCAAAATTGGAGTGATCATCATCTTCCTTGAAGTTCATTGAGTGATTCTACACAATTTGAAGCAAGCTCAGGTGCATTTGAAGCTCCAACGGATAGACTCTATTAGGTAACCTTCAAATCCAAATTTCTCTCATGATACGCATCAATTCCATGCCATTGTTGTTGCATCTGAAGACCTACACCTGGTAGGCAAATTCTGGTTGGCTAATTGCTATGTTTGATACATTTTACAGTTGTGCGTTCAAACTTTGTCTCGTTCGAATCTCTTATTTTATACATGATAAATGAATTTGAGCACTGTATTCATGATCTATGTGATGAGACGAGCATTTTGGTATAAGATTTTGTAAGAATTAGTTAGGTTTTCGATTTGATCTCTGGCCACCTCGCCGGAGAAGATGATCGAAACAGATGCTCCGTCGTCTGGTTTTTTCTTCAGGAGAGATGATGTGTCTTACCATGTGTGTGTGTTGACTCATTGACCTGACTGGATGAACGACTTGGATCATTTGACTACGCTAGCGTGGAAATTGACTTGCCAGGTCAATTAATGAAACGAGGCATTTTGGTTGGTGGCTGATTTGGTTTTTGTTTGGGCTTGGATTGCTTCTTGCATCCCCATCCTGGTTGAGCCCAATGCTTTGAACTACAATAATTGCTATTTGCCACGCCTCCTATTATTTCTTTTATTTTCTTTTTAATTTCATTTATGTTAAGATTTAATTCATTTAAAAACACCTCCAATATTGAAAAAATTCCACAAAAATATTTTTAGGACACCTTAGGGTTTTAACTAATTTCTGATATTTTTTATTTTTATTTTTGGTTTATTTTTCAATTAAAAAGGAATTTAATATGTGGAGGTGTTTTTAATTGAATTTTGTCTTGCTTCTTTTTGTTTCATGCTTGTTTTCTTGACCAATTGATATCTCCAATGATTCAAACTTTTTTCACATTTGAATGGTGAGATGAAGGGTTTTATAGGATGTTTTTTCCCCTGGTTTGCTCATTTTTGGTTTGACTTTTGAGTCATTTTTGTCGACCCTCGACAACCCTCCTTCACAATGGGGCACCCTTGTGAATCAAATTCTTTGGTGATGTTGTAAAGTGACATTGGTTGTAATCTTTTGGCCTCTGGTTGCCAACTCACTTATGTGCTTTTAAGATTTTATTTGGATTTATTTGAGCCTCTTTCCTATTTTTGAGACTACTTACAAGTTAAGTTACTTCTAAGGGTGGTTCATACAAGCACTTGACCTAGTTTTGATGGGAAATGACTCCTATGGATCCCTTAAGCTCTCGACTCCTCTTGATTCATATTTTTAACATGTTGATCTTGCTTGACGTTCATTTTTAGGTCATACATTGGTTTGATTCTTGTGCTTGAGTTGCATTCTTTTAGGCTTTCCATTTGAAGTTCAAATGTTGAATGTGTTTAAGACTTAGGTCTTTCTCCATGCCTATTCTTGCAATTCCTTTTGATGTGTTTGATCCTTTTCCTTGTGCATTCTGTCATCCCATCCCCACCTCTGTCTAATGACCTTTGAGTCCCATTTGAGATGGTTTAGTCCCTCCTTTGGAGGTATTTTGAACATATCATGAATGGTGATTCTTTGAGGACTTTTCTTGTGTTTGCTTGCATGATTATGGTGTTTTTTTATGGTTGAGTTGCCCATTTGAGTTTCTTGATGTCCTCACATTGCCTCCCATTCTCCCATTTAATCATGGCTTTTGCTCTTTCTATTTTGGTTTGCCTTTGGGCTTGTGGTTGATGACAAATGGTTGTAGGAAGTTCATTTCTCCCATTTCATCTCACTCTTGTTTGTGTGTGTGCATTCTTTCCTTGGCTTACATCCTTTTGCATCTTCTCATATGTATGCTTGAGGTTGAGATGTGCTTGTGGAGGATACTGCCCCACACTTTGTTCCTCCCTCTTTTCTTCATTCTAGTTGTGCATTACATGTTTGCATCTTTACATTCTTTCTTCTTATGCTTCCTTCTTCTTTCTTCTTTGCCATGTTCCCTTAGAACCTCTAATCTCTCTTGTTCAAGATTGATTATGATAGACCTTAGGCTTGAAACCATGCATGATAACATTAGGTAGCATTCCCTTTTTATCCCAATCATAGGTGCACTTTGTATGAGAACATTAGGTTGCGTCTTAGTCTCCCTTTAGAGTGTGTCTCTCTCTTCTCATCTCCAAATAATTCAAATCATCTAATAAAGACTAATTTGTGTTGTATGCTACGAGCCTTAAGTACTTGGGGAATGATGGTTTGGGGGCCTCCTCTCAATTGTCTAGAGTGTTTAGCGTATGTCCTTTGGACGATATGCGACGCATTCGCTCCTAAGTCATAGTCTTTAGTGCAACATGAGTTTCAAATCATAAATCAATTCACTTCTTTGTCTAAAAACCACAAAAACAAACTTCAAACCTTTTTATCCTTCGGGATCTTAAGCTGGAAAACCTTTTTCATAAGGAGAGTTTTGTTAACTCTTGGTTCTATCGCAAACAGGCAACGCCTAAGTCTCCAATGGTCGAGCTGCATACACCTAACTGCTAGAAATAAGTTTTAACCATACTCGGGCCTAAAACATTTTGAACCAGCCTGTGGTGTTTGTTAGCCCGAACTATGTTTGCTCTGATTTCTTATACCATATGAGAATACGTAGGCACAAAACGGCGATGTCTTGGCGAGCAACCTTCCCCACTTTCACCCGTAGTTTTCCGAACTGCGTTCACTCTGACTTTCCCATTGCACGAGGGAGTATGTAGGCATAGAGCGGAGATGCTCTGTCGAGTCTCCTTTCTTTTCTTTTGACCCTGTGGCCTATAGCTAGATAGTTCAACACCCTTTTAGATAGACAACAAGCGTGGATCCCGTGGAGTACGACAGACGTGAGGGGTGCTAATACCTTCCCCTTGCGTAACCGACTCCGGAATCCAAGATTTGGTTGCGATGACCCATCTTCTCCCTTTTTGTAGGTTTTCTCGGATCGTTTCCTTTCCCTCTTTTGGGATAAATAACAAATTGTGGCGACTATTCTGTCCGTGCCGGCCCCTCTTCGTAGCGATGCGACAGACGGGAACATTAAGAACTTGACCCCACTTCTGTGATAAAATGTATTCTATGGTAGCGCAGGTTTCCTTGAACGATGACATAGAAACCTCTGGGCTTTTGGCTTCTACAGGAGGCTTCTCCTGAATCTGAACTATTTCAAACACCTGGCAGAGTGTTTCGTGGATCTCCCCATCCATTTCCATATACTTGAAGGATGATAAATGGCTAACCATGATATCCTCTTCACCGCATACTATAACAACTTTCCCTTCCATTCTATATTTCAGCTTCTGATGCAACATTGAAGTAACTGCTCCCGCAACGTGTATCCAAGGTCGGCCAAGCAAACAACTGAATAGGCATCGTAATCTCCCCAAACACTAATCTTTTAGATCCATCGAAAGCCCTCACAACCAAATCACTTGGCATGCATATCAAACCTTGACTATCTAATTTCATCAATGCCTTCTTCAGTAGCACATTAAGGGATGATCTTGTATCAACCAAGACATGTGATAGCAGGGACCCTCTACATTCCATTGATATGTGCAAAGCATGGTTATGGTTCCTCCGAGCAGGAGTCAAATCTAGATCAGTAAAACCCGAGCCATTGCCAGTGTTCACATGAGCCACTACCCCCTCCAACTGATTAACAGAAATCTCCTAGGGTACATATGCTGAATTCAAGATTTTCAATAAAGCGTTGCAGTGTGCCTCCGAACACAACAATAGTGACAGAATGGAAATCTTCGAAGGAGTCTGATTTAAGTGATCCACAATCTTGTAGTCACTTTTTTGAATGAGTGTCATAAATTCCTCTGCGTCTTTCAAAAAAACGTCATTACCAACCTGTTGTTGGATATTCTTCTCAATTACTGCCTTACCCTTCCCTTTGTCATTCCTATCAGTATTAACTTCCGGTGGGGAAAAGATATTGTCACTTCTAGTGATACCACTGACACCAATTATATTCTCCACTGAAGAACCCCCACATGAAGATCCTGTCAATTCTTGTCTCTGCCCATTATAGAACACCTCTGTCCCATAGTTCCAGGGGATGGCTTTAGTGCTCTCGTACGGTACAGGTCTAGGAACAATAATGATAACCGGCGTTGGCCTAGCAGGCACTGAAATATTGATTGTCTGATTGGAATAGAGACAGTAGCTACATCGCTTCCATCGTTACTCAACTTATCCTCGACGTCTTCTCTTACAACCTTGTCAAATTGTAAATAACCCTCATCAATCATTCTCTGAATACCCTTCTTCAAAATATCACAACCCTCAGGTTGTGCTTCACATTCTGAGCAGTCAGTAGAACACCCCGGAAACACTCCATTCTTCAACAAATTAGCCTTCACGAAAATCAACGGAGTCTTCAAATCCCCAACATCAATTATCAGATTCAACTTTTCTCCCTTAATAACAATATTAGCTCTTTCCACCCCATAATTCGGCATCGGGTTTTGATTCACATTAGGCCCCTTCGTTGGTGAAGTTGATAGCCTTTGAGTCAAGTAAGTCTTGAACTTTGTGTTTGAAGGCTTTGTAGTTGTCAATATTATGGCCCGGGATGCCTGAATGAAAATCGCATCTGGCGTTCGCATCATAACCAGAATGCAGTATACCAGTGAGAGGTGTCAAAATCCTCTTCTGAACCAGTTGCAACAGTAACAAATTTTGTAACAACTAAGAATACGGCATCGGAGGTGTCTCAAACTGCTTGTCAGCCATTCTTGGTCTTGCAGCATAAGGTCACGGTGCATTAACTTGTTGCTGAGGTACAACCCGGATAGCTACAGTAGCCACTTATTGATGATAATGAGACTGCGCTCTACCTTTAACCTTGTGAGAAATAGAATTTGCATCCCCTTCCCTCCTCTTAGGGTTTGCTGAATATGGTTTCTTTGTTCCTCCTGAAGAAGATCCACCACCGTTTGGAATCTTCCCAGACTTAATCCCACTTTCGACTCTTTCACCATCCATTACCAGATCAAAAAATCCTGTAGACATACAACCTATCAACTTCTCAAAATACACACCAGGAAGTGAAGTCATGAACATATCAATCATTTATCTTTCCACCATAGGAGGTTGCACCCTCACTACTAAATCTCTCCATCTCTGAGTGTACTCTTTGAAGCTCTCAGTATTCTTCTGCGACAAACTTTGCAATTGTACCCTGTTCGGTGCTAGATCACTATTATACTGATAGTGACGAACGAAGGCTTCGGCTAATTCTTTCCAGCTGCGGATATGAGTTCTCGCAAGCCCCATATACCATTCCAAAGAAGCTCCTACTAGACTGTCTTGGAAAAAATGCATTTAAAGTTTTTCATCATCGGAGTACTCAAACAATTTCCTGAAATACGCTCGGATGTGTACTCTAGGACAGGTCGACCCTTTGTACTTGTCGAAATATAGTACCTTAAACTTGGGGGGAATCCTGACCTCGGGCACAAGTCCCAATTTTGACATATAAAGACCCAGAGAGTTCTGATTCTCGAAAGACTTCATCTTCTCCTCGATCAGTTTGAACCTTCTGTCAGCTTCAGTTGGCAAACCACCCTCCATATCTTTCACAAAAAAGACATCATCCTGATGATCTTTCCAATGAGGGCCAACAGCTCATGCATAGTGCACACGCTCCCACCAGAAACATTACCATTTTCATTCACATTACCTCCGCCCTGAGGTATGACGATAGTAGGAACACCCTGTGGAACAGACCCACTAATCGGTAGAGGAATAACACTAGATCCTCCATGCAAGACGCCCTCTTTGTCGACCCGTGCTATCAACGGCTAGACCATAGTTCTTAATTGTTCCTGCCCACTAGCAACATTCTGCATTAGCTCCATGAACTAGGCCATGCGAGCTCTGACTTCCTATAATTCAACCTGAACCTGACCCATTACTTTTTGCTGATTCCCTCGAGTTGGATATCTGTGGAAATTGAACTCCTCAATCCTGTTACTTAAGAAAACCAAGCAGAGATAAGAACAAAAGGCAACCGAGAACACCTACGATGCAAATAAAAATGCAAGATGCAAAATGCAAACATGTTAATGTATTTACAAGGAGATCTCCCCCTTGATTCTAGTTTCAATAAACAAGAACAGTAGAGATGCAAAAGAATACCACCAAAATCTTCTCATATATTAAGTAAAGCTGAGACAATACATAACAACAAATGAGAAAGATCCGAATACAAAAGGGTACTAATCTCATCCAACATATCTGGTGATGATCAAGATACAAAAGAAAAGAAACTACTGTGACATATCAGAAGATAGTCCTCCCTAGCAATCATGCTCTTTGCTCTAGGCCAGAGCCTCCTTAAGCATCATCTTCGTATATTGATGGTCTGGTTTGACAACCAATTCTCTGATGAGGATATCCCTTCTGCGTATCACATCCCGGAGACAAGACAATAGTCTTCCCAAGCATCCTCGCCGAAGGCATCTTCAAGCCTGGGTTTCTTTAAACCTGCTCGGATCTTGAGCTCTTCAAGCACTGATAAAGTCTCATGAAATTTCTGCTCAATCGTGTACCTACAGGACGATTCCACCGTTACTTCTTTCTCCTTGACCTCGAGCTGCGCCTTCAACTTATCAATCTGAGTATGAAGCTGGCCTTCCCTATTCTTGTTGGCAGTCAAAGTAGCATTCCATTGCTCATTGAATTTGGATATCTCCATATACACTTTGTCTAAATCCTCCTTCTTATACTTCAAAATGATGCAGGTGCTTTTTAGATCCTGACCGATCTGTCCTCATACCCTGATCTGCTCGGCTAGCTCTTTCTCCAGCTTGGTCAATGATTCTGACTTCGTCTTGGCCAAATAAATAGCTTCACCTTTATCATGCTTCAGTTGACTAATCTCCTATTTGAATTCTTCATTCTCTTTGTGTAGCTCTTCCTTCCCTGCCCAAAGCTTGTTATATCTCAGGATGTCAATCGTTGTAGGCTGCTTAACCATCAGGGGATACAATGGTTCTTCAATAGGGAATGACAATAGTACCCTTTCAACTCTCTTTTGAACCCATTCCAAGTAAGGGTCATAAGCTCTACAATTACCTTTACCCAAAGAAAGCTTTCCCTTCTTGTGTATTTTACCCCACGCATCAACGAATCTGGCCAAAAGACAAGAGTCAACTACACTAGTGAAGTACAAAGATTCTTGCATTTCTTCTTCCTTCGGAGGTCCCCTCAAAGCATAACCAAATTTTCTAACAGCAAGAGAAGGATTGTAGTTTATACCGCCTTTCCTCCCCATCAAAGGCACATTAGGGAAACTATCACAGCTAAAGATGAGTTCACGACCAAGCAGATCTCGGTTGAACCAGGTGATATCCTTTTCTGTTAAACCCATAAGCCTTTTTGACCATTCAGACGAATTTCTTGAATCCACAAAAGCTCTAGAGCGAGGAAGATGATCGAAAAACCACTTGTGAAAAATCGGTGTACAATAAGAAATTGTCTTCCCTCTTCTCCTATCGTTCTTGTAATGTATTGAATGATACAAATCTCCTAGGAGAGTAGGTACGGGATTCCTGGAAGCAAAAATACGAAAAACATCCAAATCAACAAAGTCTGGTATGTCAGGAAACATCACGATATCGTAGATGCACAAAGCTAAAATGGCACTAAAGACCACCCAACAACCCTCTTCAGCATACTTTCGGGCTTTATCCACCAAGAAAGATAAAGTAAAGTCGGAAACTTCATTCCTGTTGACAACATGATCAACCAACTCAGATGCGCTCAAATAAAGAGCAGCGACTAACTTCTCGAAATCAGGTTCTTTTATGAACAATAGAATGGCACCTCATCTCAGATCGAAACACAAACTCCTCCAAAGTCGAAACCAACACATAATCTGAGAAGGTGAAGCATTGCAGCGACGAATCATAAAACTGCAATAGAGTGAGAATGGCTCCCTGCTCGTAGCTCGTGACCTTCCGAACAAGGCTCAAGATCCTCCCATAATCCTATTTGAATACCTCAAGAACTCCAAGATCAGCCATAGAAATCAGACCAAATAAAGGTCCGAACTCAGGCGTCGAAAATTTGTACGAAGTCGTCTTCTTTTTCTCAGCTTCCATCTCTATAGAAAGCCAGGACCAGAATCAAGGGAAAGACGAGAACCTATAAAACACATAGACATGCAATGTTAAATGAAAGATGATTATGCAGATGCAAACATGGGATCAAGGTATCCAATGTTCAAAAATTGCTGTTGCGCTGTTGACTGAATCAGAACTCCACCCTGATAAGAAATCCCAGAAAACCAGAACACTGAGATGATAGAAAACCGAAGTATTCAGGATCAAAGGTCCACTCTGACAAGAAAACCAGAAAACCGGGTTGGTCGAAGGTCAAAGTTTTCCTGCAAAACCCTTCCCTCTCACATGCGGGTTCTAGTCTTGAAATGGTACGACATCCTATGCAGGTCATCAGTATCATGGACTCTTAGGTCGAGAAACAATGATACGTTCACCATTTCTAGTTTGGCATCATGGTCAATCGAGGAGGTCTCAAATGACATCCCAATGAACGGTCTCTAGAGTCGTTAGCTTTCTAATTCAACACCCCCTCAACTTCCCTAAATGCGTAGGATAGGATGTCTCCAAAGAAAACCTCGTCTGGACGTGAATTTCGTGCCTGAACATCCCTAAATGCGTTAGTTTTCTAATCCTGTGTGTATACTCAAGCCTGGGTATTGGGCTTATCTCTCATGGAACCACCCACCCAACAACACAATAACAAAACATAATATATCAATAAAATGCAAATGCAATAATACATAACAGGATAATGTACATAAAAGAAATAAACTGCACAAAAGTAAACACCCAAAACACAAAACAGACAAGCGCTAGGATTGACTCGAATAGGGGAACAACCTTCTTTATTCCCTAGCAGAGTCGCCAACTGTCACAACTGCGAAAAACACTCGGCGGAAAAACAAAGAGTCGCCACTGAACGTTATTTATCCCAAAGAGAGGGAAAGGAAACGATCGAAGAAAACCTAAAGAACGGGAAAAGACAAGGTCCTCGTAACCAAATCTTGGGTTCGGGAGTCGGTTACGCAAGGGGAAGGTATTAGCACCCCTCACACCCGTTATACTCAACAGGATCCACACTTGTTATCTAATCAAAGGGTGTGTTCATCTATAAGCTACTACTAAACAGAAACGAGAACAAAAGAAAAAGAAAAAGACTCGATAGGACATCACCGCTCTATGCCTACGTATTCCCTCGTGCAATGGGAAAGTCAGAGTCAACCTAGTTCAGAAAACTACGAGTGATGGGGGGAAGGTTGCTCGCCAAGACATCGTTGTCTTGTACCTACGTATCCTCATCTGGTATGAGAAATCAGAGCAAATGTAGTTCGGGTAAACTAGACCACTGGTTGGTTAAGTGTTTTTTTTAGCAACGTTAAGTTCCTATTCCGGTAGTTAGGGTCGATGCCTGTTTGCGGTAGAACGGAAAAGTAACACACTCTTTTTTGAAAATGATTTTGAAACACAATTCCTGAAGGATGAAAGGTTTGATTTTGTTTGTGAGTTTTAGTGAAGTGAATTAGTTTACTTTATGATTCACGTTGCACTAAAGACTATGACATAGGAGCGAATGCGTCGTATATCGTCCAAAGGGCATACGCTAAACACTCTAGACAAGTGAGGAGAAACCCCCCACTCATCATTTCCCATGTGCTTAAGGCTCATAGCGTATAACGTTCGTCGTGTTTATTAGATGAGTTAGAATGCATTTTGAGATGAGAAAAGAGACGCACGAAAGGTCTAAGGGAAACTCGGCCCTAACATTGTCATGCTAAGTAGTCCTAAGGTCGAGATGCGAAAGGAGATTCTATCCTAATGTTAGCATGCAAAAGATGGACCTAAGGTTGAGGTTAAAAGGGACTAGCCTACTTGTTATCATGCATGGATTAAACTCCTAATGTCTATCTTACTCCAAATTTAATCGGAAATTAAAATGGAATGAGAATCCTAAGGGAGCATGCAAAGACAAAAGCAAAAAGCGAAGAAACAAGGTAAAAACAACAGCTACAATAGTGCCCCCTGTACAAAACAACAATAAAATCCAGGATACAAGCAAGACAACCTATAACAACACATGTTTCAGCACAAAAGCAGGTGTAAAAGGCAGGGAGCAAGCAAGTGAGGCAAAGACAACATGCAAAGTTCAGAATAACCAAAGCTTTGGAAAGTAGGGTAGCAAGCATGTAAGAATTCAATTAATCATGAACAAACACCAATCATGAAAAGATATCTGTCGCTACCGCGAAAATAAGGTGCCGGCAAAACAGAAGAGTCGCCACCTTTCGTTATTTATCCCTCAAAACGGGAAAGGAAACGATCGGAAAAACCTGACGAAAAGGTATAAGACAAGGTCATCGCAACCATTGTCTGGGTTCGGGAGTCGGTTACGCAAGGGGAAGGTATTAGCACCCCTCACGTTCTTCGTACTCGACGGGATCCACGCTTGTTGTGTGTATCTGACGGGTTGGTTGTATCTATCTACCTATCAAGGCTGGCTTAAAAAGAAAAGAAAATGACTCGGCAAAGCGTCGCGCTTTATGCCTACGTATTCTCATCAGAGAATGAGAAATCAGAGTCAACGTAGTTCGCCTAACTACGGGTTACGGGGAAGGTGGCTCGCCAATACATCAGTATTGTGCCTACGTACTCTCAACAGGTATGAGAGATCAGAGCTTACGTAGTTCGGGATAATACGGATTACGGGAATTCAGATTCATCTGTTTTTATCGAGTAGGGTTAACAAACAGTTCCAGCAGTTAGGGGCAAAGCCTGTTTGCGGTAGAACTGGGAGTTAACGCCACTCTTTTCTTCAGAAAAGCTTCCTTTGAATTATGGGCCCACAGGGCAAAAAGGTTTGAAGTTTGTTTTCTGTCTTTTACGAAAGAACTGTTTATTATTGTGTCTGCAATTTCAATCGCACTAAAGACTATGACCTGAGAGTGAATGCGTCGCATGTCACCCAAAGGGTGCCATACTAAACATCCAGACTGTTGAAAAGAAGCACTCCAACAATCCTTTCTCATTTAGCTTATGGCTTGTAACGTACGAAAGAAATCATTCATGATTACTGTATCTTAAGCTGTTTTGAGATTAGAAGAGAAGGGGCTCGACTAACGGGGAGACTATCAAGTCCTAATGTTGTCATGCCAAGGATTCATCCTATAGTTGAGGTTTGAAACAGGGAACTCCTAGAAGTTATCATGCATAGGTTTCAACCTAAAGTTCTAATCATCACTTCCTTATCAAAGGAAATGAGAGTCCTAAGGGATCATGTCAATGATAAACAGAAACAGATAAAGCATCAGCTTAAACAGTAAACAGATATACAGTAAAATGCATGCAATGCCAGTGAGAGAGGAAATGTGTTTGGGGCATCAGCCTCCACAAGCTCGTCTCAACCTCAAGCCAGATATGAATAACTGCAATCATACAGAAGAAATAACATGCTATCAAGCAAAATAGAAGTAACTGCAATCATACAGTAAAAATGAAAATGCCATCAAGCAAAACACAAACCACATAGGCAAGGGAGCAGGGCTCTACCGAATACCCGCAAGCAAAGCCATACAGTAAAAATACAAGCAGAGGGAGCAACTCAACCTCTAGTGCAATCATGCTCCTAGTTTACAGTTAGTCTAGATATGAACTTATTCTAATGCATCAAGCAAATCAAACAAGTCACATCAATACAGAAAAGGAAATAGACAAGAAAAGAAAGCAGATCAACCACTCTCACAGCTACTCAGCAAAGCAATCTTCTGACAGCAGCTCAGTCCTCAGACTTCAATCACCCTTCAAGGCTATCACCCTCAACAACAAGTATCAACTTGCTCCTCCAAGGTTTCAACCCATCAAACATAAGTATCAACTTGTTCTCTCTTCTCCAAGCTTCAGCTCTTCAGTCAATTCCACCTTCAGGCATCACTCCTAACTACAAGTATCAACTTGATTCCTTCAGGCTCTCAATGCATCAATGCAAGTGTCAACTTATCCTTTATTCCTCAAGCCTCAGCTATTCACTCAATCTCAATGGGATCTTCTTCACAAGTATCCACTTGTTCTTCTTGCTTCAGCTCTCTTTGCTTTACCAGTATCAATTAGCTTTCCTCTTCATCTATAAGCTTCAGCTTCTCAGAGTAGTCTTCAATCACAAAGAAGTATCAACTTCATCCTTCAATCTTCTTCAAGCCAGGTACTCCATCCTCTAATCAAGGGAGAAAGATGCATCTATCAAGAGCAAAGTTTGGATGATTGGTAGCAGAGTGAAGACCAAGGGTCACCACTGAGCATCCTGTCATCAGAGAAAGGGACCCTCAAAGGTTCTACCAATTTGCAAAGAGCCACACATCCTACCAAAGGAGGGATGAGGCCTTTACAAAGGGACCTTTCATCATAGGGAAGAATGGAAGTGATCAACATCATCCATGTTTATGAAGGAAGAGAACTATCTAGAAGCTCTGCCTACAAAACCCTAATCTTAGCCTAGTCAAGACTACACCACAAGAAGGGAAGATCTTCAAATCCAAGCTTCCTCAAGCAATCCAATGCATCTTCAACTTGTCTTCATCATCATCCAAGAACAAGAGAATCAAAACCCTAATCTAAGGGAACTAAAGAAGTTAATCTAGTTGAGTTAGTGCCTTAGAATCATCTAAAACTAGCACCTAAACTAAAATCAATCAAAAATAGCAAACTATCTTATAAATTTCTACAAAAATTCCTAAGGGATCCTAATTCAATTAAGAATGCCTCATACAAAAACCAGGGACTAAATCATCTATTAAGTCCTAACCTTAAGTCCTAAATCCAAAGGTATCAATCATAAACCCTAAAAATGGAGCTTCTAAAGGTTTCAACCTAAACTACCACCTATGCTCATCACAAAAATATGATAAAATTCTATGGGGAGCATGCATATCTAGGCTAACAACTCACAAAAAATCAGGGTCAAAATCATCATCACATGATCACACAAAATTCATCAACACATGTATCAAACATAACTATTTTAATATCAATTAAAATGTGAAAATTCCCATAAAATCAGAAAATGCATGAAATGAAAATATTTTTCTCTAAAAAAAACTAAATTCAATCATGAATCTAATGCAAAAAGAATGGGATCAATTGACTTATTTTTCAATTTTTTATGATTTAATCATGAACCATGAATAAAATGAAGAAATTAAAGAAAATCAAAAGAAAAAGATAAATGCACGGTGCAGATAGTAAACACAATCAGTTCAATTAATGGATTGGGCCATCAGGGGGGGTGTGGTTAGTGGTCTCTTACTAAAGCCCAAAACCTTTTGTTTAATGATACGCAGCGTTTAGAGCATCAGAATTCTTCCCTCTTCACAACCTGAGATTAAAACACGACCCTTGGATCTAGCTCTGGTCAATGGTCATACGTGAATCTGATGGCTAGGACTTCATCACCTACCTCTAGCCATGAAAATGGACGGAAGCATCCATTGTAACAGAGTTCAAACATCAACCTCATCCTCTCTCGGGCTCCATCAAATCTCCATCGAAATTCAAGATTTAAAACACTAAATCACTCTAAATCTCTCCCTGAGTCTAACCCTAGCCTCAGAATTTATTGAATCAACCTCTAACCTAAAACACGATTAAGAATCAAAATTATGCTCAAACCTCAACTATCACTATTCTTCAAATTGTTTGGTCTAAAATGTTCACCACATTACCCTGATCACTTCTCGCTATAACACTCACATGATCTCTCAATATCCAGCATGTTCTTGATCCAAACAGAAATTGTGTCATCTCATTGATCATCACCAAATCCTCTCTAAATTTCCAGAAACGATCTCCTAACCGCATACTATCAATCTAACCTAACAAACTGAGGTAATTCTTCTTAAATTAAGGTGAGGTATGAAAGATCCAAACCTGTGAATTCTTGAATAACAGAAGTAGCAAAGCTTCAATTCAACCCTTCTACTGCTCTAGAATCATTCAATGTACCAAGTTCTTGCTTCTGTATGCAAGAGAATTGATTGTAAATGCTTGGAACTCCAAACCCGATGGTGACTTGCAGCAGGTGAAACTCAACTGCAATAACACGATCCTTCAAGGCTTTGGCTATGGAATTGATCTGGAATCATTCAGTATCCTCAATAGAAGTTGTTGAGATCAAAAGAAAGGATCAAAATGGTGTAGAATGCAGAAACTGATTTCAATTTGCACATGGAGGTTTCAAAGTTGACTCTCTCTTTTTCCTCTCTATCCTCACCAACCTTTCCTTTGGATCACCTCTACTCAATATATAGAACATGTATGGGTGATCTAGAACCCTCTAGATCCTTCTAATGAGAGTTTCAATTTCTCATGTCATGAGAATTTCAACCATATGCCACGGTATGCATAGTTTTGTTTGCAGCTTGAAATAAATCCCATTCTCTTCCAATTTCTCCCCTAGTGACATTTTGGAAGTGTTTTGCTTGCAAGGGGCCTTGGTTATGCCTTGATTCTAGGTTTTGCAAATGTTACTTATGATGTAAGTAACTACTTTTCAAAGCAAGTCCACAAATTAGACCTCAATTCAAAAATGTGGCTAAACCAATGTTCTTAAAATGTTTTCTAGAGTCAAAATGATATATTACATGCCTTGGTTTGGATGTGTAGATCAAAAGTATCAATTTCCAACTTTGGTTCATTTAACTTATACCCTTATTTTAGGTCATTTTCCCAACTTTGAGCTACAAGCAATTCCAACATCTCATGACCTCTTGAATAGCCTTAAAACATCATTTTGAACAAGTTTGATGTTGAACATTTTCCCATTTGAAGCTTGGAAATAGGAGTTATGGCCTTATGGTTGAAATGACCTATAATCTCCAAATGGCCAAAATGCCCTTGACTTGTCAAAGCCATAACTTGAGTTCTACAAATCCTATCAAGGACTTATAGTACTCTCTAGAAAGCTAAGAGGATAAGGAACAACATTAATGGTGACCAAAAGTTCATAGGAATCATCCTTCTTGGGCAAAAGTTTGATGCAAGTTGGGTAACTTTCAAGCCCCCAAATTCACATACCTCAGATGACCTGTAACTTGTCAAAGTCATAACTTGAGTTCTAAAAATCCTATAAAGGACTTCTAGCACTCAAATTAAATCTTAGAGCATGCTCTACAACATTCATGTTGGGGGCAAGATGATATGACAATCACATCTTGAGCTAAACTGCCTTGAAGATAGGGGTGAAACTAGGGGATTTTACACTATCAAGCCTTAGAACCCCTAGCTTGAAACTTCTCAAACTCTTCAATCATGATTAGTCAACCTTGGAATCATCCTTATGGCATCTCAATGCATCACCCGATGATCACATGGCTCTTGGATTAGGTCTCAACCTTCTTCACATCATCAGTTGACTCAGGGTTGACCCAGTCAAACCGTAATTGCACCACTCATGGCTGAGGCTTCTTAATCTTGCACAGTGACCTGTCTAGGCCTCAAAGTGATCTTCAACACTTCTCATGAGCTCTCTCAAGACCTCAAGTCTATCTTCATGGCTTCAGAATCATCTGATGGCTTCCCACAACTCTCAAGTTAGGAGACCTACACACTTGCATTCAATCCTCTCTCTGAGGATCTTTTAACTTCTCTGACAAGGATATCAACCCTTGAACATCTGAATAACCTTCTTAGCTAGCTTCATAGTCTTGTATACATCTTGATTGGTAATTATACCTCTTGATCCCCTACACACATGTCAATGAAATGCAAATGATAATGCTAATGTGAATGCAATGAAACACAAGCTAGGTAAAGAAATGTTGGGCAAATTTTGGGGTGCAACAGCTGCCCCTATTCAAGCGGCTTGGACCTGACTGGGTGAGAAGCGAACGACTCTCAACCAATCGAGGTTCGAGACGGTTGAATACCGACAAACCCGGAAATTTTCCAACTGCACAAGTACACGGTACTCTGATGGGATAAATCTTCGGAAACTGAAATATTAGCTGCACGGCAACTAGCTGGGGGATTGGTCACGCGGTAACCGGTGATACACGGTCGATCATGTCGTCAGGCATCGGAATTCCTCGGGACCTATCAGATCAACAATCAAGTTAAATCACGCCATCGAGCATTCAAAGAAATCTTTGGGCGTCAGCCGAACTTCGTCAGTAAGTCGGGAATAGAATTCTTAGTCAATCATGAACCAATTGGGGATATCCAAACTTCTGCCATCAGGCACTCCGCGTCGGCGGGGAGGACTGCTTTGACCTTGTAGTTAGACTTCATCAGTAAGTCAGGGGTTTTGGCATTACTGCCAGACTTCAATCATCAAGTCTTCAAGGGAAGTTTCAACTTCGCTATTCAGAAACCTGCTGGGGATGACGCATCTCCGCTGGGGATTCTGGAGAACTATCAAGTAACTCTGCTTCGGGGATCCAGAAATCATTCCGGGTGAATCAACTCTGCTGAGGACTTCAAGAATCATCTTGGACAAGTAACTCCGCCAGAGACTTCAAGAATCATCCTGAACCAATAACTCTGCTGGAGATTTCAGGGATCATCCTGAACAAATCGCGCTGCCGGGAACTCTAAGCATCAACTTGAGCAACCAACTCTGGCGACTTCATCGGGGGTTTTAAGAATCATCTTAAGCACCCCACTGGAGAATTCAAGAATCATCTTGGGTAAACGACTTTTGCTAGGGGAGTTCAAGGATCATCTTGAGCAAGCGGCTTTGCGGAGGAACACCTGCAAAACAAGAACGGTAACAACCTAGCTCATGCTTCATATGCGTATGCTTTGGCAATGGCGCAATGCTCCACACGGTGGAAATGCTACGCGTCTAGGGTAGATGCTATGAAATCATGCAAAATGCTACGGCCCCGTCAGCAAAATAAATGCTGAAGGGAGAATCCTCTTGTCAAGGAGAAAGAACCACTCTGGTGGAGGAAGGACTCATCCTGCCGAGGAGAAGAAGTCACACCAATCTCAATCGGACTCCGCCTGGGGAAACAAACTTCAGTCGACTGCTGCAGGGGAACAAAGTTCTATGAGAACCTGGACCTGCTCATCTAGGTGTACGAACCACAATTGCTAAGGAAAACAATGTCAATTGCAGAAATAAACTGCACGACCTTCACGGCTAAACTTTCTTGGAGATAACGACTCCGATGGGGAAATACAACATCAGCTATCCAACACTCTACTGGGGAGCACCAATCATGGCTTCAACGGCTTCCAAGGACTCGACTCTCTTGGAGAACTGCAAACTCGGCTGGGGAAGGAAGGAATCATCCTGCCTACAGGGGAGAGTACGACTCTGTGGGGAATCTTAATTCTCCTGGAGGCTTCGGTCTGGAACTTCCGAGTACCGCACACTTCAGTATGTGACTCAGTTGGGGAGATGACGACCCTTCGGGATGCATCTGATTGGGGAGAGAATCCTCTCTGCCTGGGGAGACATATCAATGCTTGACGATCTCATGTTCAGACTCTGTCGGGAGAGGCTGCCGAACTTTGCTGGAGAAGAAGGAATCATCCTGATTGGGGACGCATACGGCGTACTGCCTGGAATATGCTGTACCTGTAACAACACAAACAAACAGACAAGATACCCTTCTCAAAGGGACCTATCAAGGTTATCATCTTGTGACAATGTTCAAGTAATTCATTGTTTCAACAATCAGTGGCCTAGGCCAGTAAATTTATGTATGCGCATTTTGTCAAAAACATCGGCGTTCTTTTTCGCAAACAAAACAGGTAAATGCTAAACAAACAAACAGAATTGCTGAATAGTATACATTTTATTGATAACGAACCCCTGGATGGGTAAAAATGTTTTACAACAGAGGCAAGCTCCTGGAATGAGGAAGCCGCACAAAAAAAGATAAAACATAAATATACATCAGTATATACAAATGTCGGCAACGAGGCGTAGACGAACACCATGAGTTGATCCCTCTATGACCCACTCGACTTTGATACTTCTCTGACGCTTCAGCTTCAAAAGAGATTGATTCAGATAAATTGCCCTCAGGTCTTCCAAACCACTAAACAATGAAAGTCCACACCCGGAACGCAGTCATTTGCTTTTTCAAATCCCTAACTTTTGCCTGAATCGCCCTTCCGGGTTTTCGATTCACCGGGATACCCTTTTTTGCCAAAGTCCCCCATCCGGGTTTTCGACTTTGCGGGTGTACATTCTTTTCTTTATATCCCTAATTTTTTCCCGAACCCTTTTCCTTTTTTTTATGGTTCGCCGGGATGCCCCTTTTTTGCCTGGATGTTCTTTTTCTTTCCAGCGGGTTATTTTTAAGCAAAGTATTTTTTAACTGCGTCCGTGTTCACCGGGGATGCAAAATCCTCGCCATCCATCGTGGATAACAACAAGGCTCCTCCCGAGAAGACTTTGCTGACGACGTACGGACCTTCGTAATTAGGAGTCCACTTGCCCCGGTGATCAGAGTGTGGAGGAAGAATCTTCTTCAGGACGAGATCACCCGTCTGAAAGCTCCTAGGACGCACCTTCTTATCATAAGCTTTCTTCATTCGACTTTGGTATAGACGACCATATGCAATCGATGCTAATCTCTTCTCGTCCATCAGGCTGAGTTGGTTTAGTCGGTTCTTAATCCATTCTGCCTCATCGAGTTTCACGTCAACCAAAACTCGTAAAGAAGGGATCTCCACTTCTAACGGTAGGACAACTTTCATACCGTACACCAAGGAGAAAGGAGTTGCCCCGGGTGATGTACGTACCGTTGTACGATAACCGTGTAATGCCAATGGCAACATCTCGTGCCAATCTTTGTAGGTCACAACCATCTTCTGAACAATCTTCTTGATGTTCTTATTGGCCGCTTCAACAGCGCCATTCATCTTCGGCCAGTAAGGAGATGAGTTGTGATGTTCAATCTTGAAACTCTGGCACAGCTCCTCCATCATCTTGTTATTCAAATTCGAACCATTATCAATAATGATCCGCTCGGGAATTCCGTAACGACAGATGATGTCCGTATTTATGAATTTAGCCATCACCTGCTTGGTCACATTAGCATATGAGGCTGCCTCCACCCACTTGGTGAAGTAGTCGATATCTACTAGAATGAAACGATGACCGTTAGATGCAGTGGGCTCGATCTTGCCTATCATGTCGATGCCCCACATGGAGAACGGCCACGGGGAGGACATGACATTTAACGGGCACGGCGGCACATGAACTTTATCAGCATAAACCTGGCATTTATGACATCTCCTTGCGAATTTAAAGCAATCCGACTCCATCGTCAGCCAGTAATACCCTGCTCTCAGGATCTTCCTCGTCATAGCATGCCCGTCGGCGTGCGTACCAAATGTGCCTTCATGGACTTCTTCCATGAGCATACTCGCCTCTTTCTCATCTACACATCTGAGTAGCATGAGATCGTGGTTTCTTTTATACAAAACTCCATCAGGATTGAGATAAAAATTTCCGGACAGCCTCCTCAGAGTCTTCTTATCCTGGGTCGACACCCCCGCAGGATACTCCTTAGTCATAAGGAAGGTATGGATGTCATGGAACCATGGCTTGCCGTCACAGGCTTCCTTGATCGCAAAGACGAATGCAGGTCTATCAAGACGAGAAAGGACAATCCTTGGAGCTTCATTCCAAAAATTGACTTTATACATCGAAGCCAACGTGGCTAAGGCATCAGCCATCTGATTTTCTGCCCTGGGCACATGATGGAGTTCCACTCGATCAAAGAACGGAAGCAGCCTTCTGGCATAGTTCATGTACGACACCAAATTTGATTGACGAGTCTCCCACTCCCCTCTAATCTGGTTAATCACAAGCGCTGAGTCACCGTATACGTCTAGGTTCTTGATTCTCAAATCAATCGCTTCTTCTAGACCCATGATGCATGCCTCGTACTCCGCTTCGTTATTGGTGACCGGAAACGTCAGTCTCGCAGTGAACGGGATGTGGGATCCGTGGGGAGTTGTGATAATCGCCCCAATGCCACTTCCGTAAGAGTTAATCGCCCCGTCAAATATCAATTTCCATTGGGATTTCTTATCTGGCCCCTCGTCGGGCAACGGTTCATCGCAATCTTTCGCTTTAAGAAACATGATATCCTCATCAGGGAATTCAAATTTCATCGGCTGATAATCCTCGATCGGCTGTTCGGCCAGGTATTCAGACAATACGCTTCCCTTAATGGCCTTCTGGGAAACGTATTGAATGTCATATTCCGTCAACACCATTTTCCATCTGGCAATCCTGCCCGAAAGCGCTTGCTTCTTGAAGACGTACTTGATCGGATCCATCTTCGAAATTAGCATGGTCGTGTGGTTGAGCATGTACTGTCGTAAACGTTTGGCAGCCCAGGCGAGTGCACAACATGTTTTCTCCAGCATCGAGTAACGAGATTCACAGTCTATGAACTTTTTACTCAAGTAGTAGATGGCATGCTCCTTTCTGCCCGTCTCGTCGTGCTGACCGAGAACACACCCCATACTATTCTCAAGAACTGTCAAGTACATGATTAAGGGTCGTCCGGCCACTGGGGGTATCAAGATCGGAGGTTCCTGTAGATACTGTTTTATCTTATCGAATGCCTTCTGGCAATCCTCGTTCCAGATAATCGCCTGATCTTTCTTTAGTAGTTTGAACATCGGTTCACACGTGGCCGTGAGCTGAGAGATAAACCTTGCAATGTAGTTTATTCTGCCCAGGAAACCACGAACTTCTTTTTCTGGTTTTGGCGCTGGCATCTCTTGTATCACTTTTATCTTCGCAGGATCAACCTCGATGCCTCTTTCACTCACGATAAGCCCCAGTAGTTTTCCAGACCGTACCCCGAAAGTACACTTGTTAGGATTCAGCCTCAACCTGAATTTCCTAAGCCTCTCAAAAAGCTTCAGCAAATTGACCAGATGTCCTTCCTCCGTTTGGGACTTCGCAATCATGTCATCAACATAGACTTCAATCTCATGATGAATCATGTCATGAAACAAAGTAACCATTGCTCATTGGTAAGTGGCCCCTGCGTTCTTCAGACTGAAAGGCATTACCTTGTAGCAAAACGTTCCCCAAGGTGTGATAAACGTAGTTTTCTCCATGTCCTCCGGCGCCATCTTGATCTGATTGTAGCCGGAGAAGCCATCCATGAACGAAAATACGGCGAACTGAGATGTATTGTCGACCAACACATCAATATGAGGGAGCGGGAAATCATATTTAGGGCTCGCCCTATTCAAATCCCAATAATCGACGCACATTCGCACCTTACCGTCCTTCTTCGGTACAGGTACTATGTTGGTGACCCACGGAGGGTAAGTGGTGACCGCTAAGAAGCCAGCATCAAGCTGTTTTTGCACTTCTTCTTTGATCTTAACGGCCATATCTGGTCGCGTCCTCCTAAGCTTCTGCTTGACGGGAGGACAATCTTCTCTCAGCGGCAAGTGGTGGACCACGATGTCAGTGTCAAGTCTGGGCATATCCTCGTATGACCAAGCAAAGACGTCACTATACTCTCTTAGCATCTCGACCAATCTCTGCTTGACATCACTCTGCAATGCAGCCCCTATCCTGACGTTCCTGACAAGTTCTTCAGAACCCAGATTCACAATCTCGATCTCTTCTTTGTGAGGCAGAATAACTTTCTCTTCTTGTTTCAACAAGTGAGCCAACTCTTCGGGAAGGTCTTCGTCTTTATCAATCTCTTCTTCGGCTTGATAGATTGGGCAATCGAAGTCGAAGTGAGTCTTAGAAGGTCCAGAGTCGATGTCATCTGCTATGTGGATCCTACAATAACAAGGGTTAAGCTTAAAACAAGGATATGCAGGTTAGCACAAACCCCATTGCCATTTTATTGTTTTTCAAAACAAATATAAAACAGGAATAAAAGAGATCACAATATTTAAATATGAAGAAAAACGCCTTTTGATTTATTGGTAAAATGCATGTACATAATCAAACGAGGCCCTGACAATAAAACCACTATGCCCCGGGTAGGACATAGGGTTGTACAATGATTGGAAAAAGTAAATCATTACTCTTCGCTTGTCATCTGGATGATATCCTTGACGGACCAGTTGTTAAGGCTCCCGCCTGGCTTGCTTGGCTAGATCCAAGAGTCTAAGTCACAGTCGCTATCTCCGCTGTCTTCAGACATTGCATTGATACTTTCAAATATTACTCTGCCGCTAGTAAACTGGATCGACCCTTTACCTCGCGACGCACTGCTAGAAGAGGAGGCTTCAGCCGCAGGAGAATATCCCAACCCAAACCTGTCTTGCTTGTTAGGTATCTCCAGAATTCGCCCCCAGCCTGGGGTAGATCCGGCTTGGACAACGGCCTGGGCTTCCTTGAAGGAAGAGAGTGTCATCTCTGGCTTCTCAGTGACTACAGGAGCTACGTCCTTGACTTTAACAGCTTTGAACGCTTGGCATAGGGTTTCGTGGATTTCCCCATCCATCTCAACATACTTGAAGGACGACAAATGGCTCACCATTATATCTTCCTCGCCACATACAGTCACGATGCTACCTCCGATGGCATACTTGAGCTTCTGGTGCAACGTGGAGGTCACGGCACCCGCCGAATGGATCCATGGCCGGCCCAAGAGACAACTGTAGGTAGGCATGATGTCCATAATGTAAAAAATCGCGTTGAATGTTTCCGGCCCGACTTGGATTGGCAACGTCACCTCCCCGAAAACATGGCGTTTGGTTCCATCGAACGCTTTCACCACCAGATCACTGGGTGTGCAAATCACTCGGCGAGTATCTAACTTCATTAATGCCTTCTTCGGAAGAACATTGAGTGACGACCCCGTGTCCACCAACACGTGCGACATAATTGTTCCCCTACACTCTATCGAGATGTGCAGGGCGCTATTGTGGTTCCTTCCCTTCGGCATCAGCTCTAGGTCAGTGAACCCCAACCCATTTCCAGCATTCACGTGGGCTACGACCTCTTCCAACTGGTTTACCGATATTTCCTGCGGTACATATGCGGCGTTCAACACCTTCAGTAGTGCGTTGCGGTGTGTTTCAGAACACAACAACAAATTCAGGATGGAAATTTTCGAGGGTGTTTGATGGAGATGATCCACGATCTTGTAGTCACTCTTTTTAATCGACCTCATAAATTTCTCGGCGTCTTTAACAAGTAAGTCTTTTTCTACCCCACGAGGGATCTCTTCATCGACTTTACTCTTCCCTTTATTAGTTGCATCGGCTCTGCCCGCTTTATCCGCCACGACCTCAGGTGGTGCAAACACTCTTCCACTGCGAGTAATTCCGCTAACGCCCGCCAGGTTCTCCATAGACGACCCAAACAGTTCTAGTTCCAACTTCTGTCCGTTGCAGTAGACCTCTGCCCCGTAATGCCATGGGACAGCATTAGTGCTTTCGAACGGTATTGGCCCAGCTTTGGTGATGGTAATTGTGGGCGGCCTGGGTGTGGAAATAGTTATCGTCTGGCGAGGGATGGTGATGGTGGCAACCTCATCATCTTGCTTCAGCATTACCTCTCCCGATCCACATTTGGCCCTCCGGCTAAACTGTAGGATCCCTTCAGTCATCAGACTTTGAATCCCTTCTAGCAACTGTTCACATCCATCAGGGCTTGTCGCACAGCCCATACACAGTTCTCCACAACCTGGAAAGAAACCTCTTTTCATCAGCTTAGCTATAACGAAGCTAAGCGGTGTCTTCAGATCTCTGACGCCAGTCAACAAATCTAAACTCTCGTCTTCAATAATGGCATTTACTCCACCTCCCCTATGATTCGGCATAGGGTTCTTCGTGACGTTTGGCACATTATCGGAGAAGTTGATGATCTTAGCGTCCACCATGTCCTGCACCTTATGCTTGAAGGCTTTGCAATTCTCTATTGTGTGGCCTGGTGCCCCTGAGTGAAATTCACAAGTTGCATTCGCGTCATAACCTGGCGGAGGTGCCCCTGTCAAGGGAGCCAAGGTTCTCTTCTGGATCAACTGTAGCTGGAGAAAAGTCTGTAACAGCTGCGCATACGACATGGGCGGTGTCTCGAGGTGACGGCTCGACAGAGGTGCCCGGTTCTGATACTTTCTGTACCCTTGTTGACTCGGTTGCTGCTGCTGCTGCGGCTGCTGCTGCTGTGGCTGTTGAACTGCCGGGATAGTTATGCTGGCCACCTGTTGGTGAGGGCCCTTACCCTTCCTTCGAGCGTTGGTCACGGCGCTCGTTTCTCCTTCCCGTCTTTTGCCACCATAAGGTTTCTTGCCTCCTCCAGCTGAGGATGAATCACCTTGAATTTTCCCCAATTTGATCCCATTTTCGATGTGTTCACCCGTGATAATGAGATCTGAGAAGGTTCCAGACATACCGCTGACCAATTTCTCATAATAAACCCCTGGGAGGGTGGCTACGAACATTTGCACAAGCTCACGTTCAACCATCGGCGGCTGAACCCTGGCAGCCAATTCATGCCACCGCTGGGCGTATTCCTTGAACCCTTCGTTGTTCCTTTGCGACAGAATCTGCAGTTGGACTCGGTTCGGAGCCAAGTCACTGTTGTATTGGTAGTGGTGCACAAATGCTTCAGCAAGGTCCTTCCACGTGCGCACACTGGTAGGTTCCAGACTCATGTACCATTTGAGGGAGGGTCCGGACAAACTGTCCTGAAAGAAGTGCATCAGCAACTTCTCGTCCTCAGAGTGAGCGAACATTTTCCTGTAATATGATCTCAGGTGGGCGCGAGGGCAAGTGGTGCCCTTGTACTTTTCAAAGTCAGGTACCTTGAACTTGGGAGGCACCTTGAAATCAGCGATCAGTCCCAACTTGGACATATCAACACCCAGGGTGTTCTGGTTCTCGATACTCCTCATCTTGTCCTCGAGTGCCTTGAACCTTAGACGTGCTTCAGCAGTCAGCTCCCCTTCAGCACCTCTTTGAGAGAACACATCGTCCTGACGGTCTTCTAACCATGGCTGAGGCCCAAACAGATTCCCAACACCTGCATTGCCGTTGCCCAGCCCAACATTGACGTTAGCTTCAAAATTCCCATTACCGACGCCCGTCGTATTGCCGTTGAGTCTCATGTTAGCTATCACATTGTCGTTGGCACTGCCATTCCCCCCGGTCACGGGGACGCCATTCTGAGGAGTTTCAACTGGTGGAGGGGTAGGCACGGTTCCACCATGGAGTACGCCATTGCTATCGACCCTTGAAATCAGAGGCTAAACCAAGGTTCTGAGCTGATCCTGGCCATTGGCGACCGCTTGCATGATCTCCATGAAGCGGTCCATTCTTTCGCGGAGTTCTTGAACATCAGTTTGCACTTGCTCCATGATTCTGGTTTGATTTGCTCTGGTCGGATAGCGGTGGATAGGTCTCTGATCAATCCTGGAACAACCTGAGACAACCTGGAAACACAAAAGGGTTAGGAAAAACGACAAAGTGCTTGTCATGCAAATGCTTCATGCAAATGCAAACGTGTGTCTGTGCGTTAGGGAGATTTCCCCCGATCCTAGTGCCTGAGTGCCAGTGCTGATAATAAGAAGTCTGAGTCCAGTCATGGAAATAACATCTCATATATACGAAGAAAACCCATCAAGGCAGTACACAACGTCAGTGAGTACAAGATGAATCAATAGCATGACCTCAGCCAACAAGCTTGGTGATGGTCAGCATACAACAATGATCAAAATAAAAGGAATACAAATAGTCAAGCACGGCCACAGGCGCGAAACTCTTCTAACAACCCCTTCGTTTCTGTATGATCAGGCCGAGTGAGCAACCCTTCGACGAGTAACTCTCTCTGCATAATGGTGTACTGAAGACCTTCGACCGAATCTTCCCATGCTCCTTCGCCGAAACAATCTTCTAGCTTCCGCTTCTTGGACTCAAACGTCAGTTTGTGCTCCTTCAGGTTAGCGAGAGCTTTGTTGAGCTGGCCTTAGGTGGCATATCTGCGAGCGGTTTCTTCATCAAACCTCTACTCACTAGCCTTCACTTGGGCTTTCAACTTAGAGATCTGCTGCATCAGCTTATCCTCCCGCTCTTTCCTGTTGGCTAGGGTGGCCTTCCAATGCTGATTAAACTTGGATATCCTCCGATACGCTTCGTCCAAGTGCTGCTTCTTCGTGGCCAGTACATCGTTGACAGCTTTGAAGTCCCGACCCATGGGCTCGCGCTCGGCTATCTGCTTAGTCAAGTCCGTCCCTAACTGGTTCACCAGCTCGGTCTGCCTCTTGAAAGAATGAATGACTTCACTTCTCTCGCTTCTGAGCTGAGCCAATTCTTTCTCCAGTTCTTCATTTGCCTTCTTCAGCTCATCTCTCTCAGCTAACACCTGATTGTGCTGCTGAATAGGCACGGTGGTAGGCTCTTCAATCATTGGAGGGCTTTCTGGCTTGGCAGGTGGGAACGGGATCCCTATAGCATCTGCTCTGGCTCTGATCCACGTCACGTACGGAGCGTAGGCTTGGCTATTGCTTCTCCCCAGCAATGGTTTTCCCTTCTTACTGATACCATTCCAAGCGCGCTGAAGCTTAGATAACATATCCCCCTCTAGAAGACCACTGAGGTACAGAGATTCCTGCACCTCTTCATGCTTCGGCGGAGCTCTCAAAGCATAAGCAAACTGTCGGACCAGCAGAGATGGATTATAATTGATACAACCCTTCCTGCCTATCAAAGGCACATTCGGAAACCCGCTGCAGCTGAAGATAATCTCAGTACCCAACCTATGTCTATCAAACCAAGCAATATCCTCCGCTGACAGACTCATCAAACGCTCGGACCACTCAGCTGTGGCTGCAGACGAAGCAAAGGGACCCTTCTTGGGTAGGTGGCTATCAAGCCATCTATAGAGCAGGGGCACACAACACGAGACATTCTTACCCCTTCTGTTCTCGTTTTTGTAGTGGACGAAATGATAGACATCTCCTATCAAGGTAGGGACTGGATTCCCTGATGCAAAGATGTGGAAGGCGTCGAAGTCCACAAAGTCGGGCATATTGGGGAACAGAATGATGCCATGTATGCACAGAGCGAGAATGGCGTTGAACACGACCCAACATCCGTCTTTGGCGCAATGCTGAGCCTTTCCCACTAAGAACTGCAAGGAGAAACCGGGAACCTTGTTCCAAATTTACAATACTAACTCGGAGGCATCCAGATGAAGTGACGGAGCTAGACTAGCCAGATTAGGCTCAGCATCCATATGAACAAAAGGCATCTGACTCTTGATAGGCACACCTAACAAATCAACATACTCCTCTAGTGTGGGTGCGAGAACGAAGTCCTAGAAAGTAAAGCATCTCAACGGAGGGTCGTAGAACTGCAGCATAGCATGCAACCCATCCAGCTCGAACATCGAGGGTTTACGAACCAAACCGAGCAGTTTACCGTAAGACTTTCTGAACTCATCTCTCACAGAATCATCTGCCAAAGCGATCAAACCGGTCAGCTGAACAACATCGGGAGCAGGGAGCTTGTAAGCCACGATCTTCCTCAGAGAACCCATAATAATACAATAGAAGGCCAGAAATCCTGAATCGGGGGAAACGGTACCTGCAACACAGACACACGTTAATGAAATGCAAATGAGTATGCAGAACAATGTAAAATGCAATCATGCAGCAGGAGATCAAGACAACTGCGCTGTGGAGATTCTGTATCAACAAAACCATAATCCTGCTCTATCAAGAACAACCACTATCTCTGATAAGAAGAAAACCCTGGTATCGGACCACAAATCTGCTCTGTCAAGAACACACATATCTGATAATAAGGACCTCTGATACAGGACCATAAATCTGCTCTGTCAAGAACAAATATCTGATAATAAGGACCTCTGATACAGGACCATAACTCTGCTCTGTCAAGAACAAACATCTGATAATAAGGACCTCTGATACAGGACCATAACTCTGCTCTATCAAGAACAAACATACATCTGCTGATGAGATCCTCTGATCCCAACCATAAACCTGCTCTGTCAAGAACAAATACCCATCTGCTGATGAGATCCTCTGTCACAGGACCATAAATCTGTTCTGTCAAGAACAATCATATCTGATGATGAGAACCTCTGGTACCAACAAAACTGATTCACTATCAAGAAAACCAGGTAGTCTGAAGGTCAAGGTCTCCTGCAACAAACCCAACCCTGCTCACAGGTATGGACCTAAACTGACACAAGTTCGGCATCCTATGCGGTCATCAGCGTCCCAGACATTCGAGAGGGGTGATACGATACCCAGAAGGTGTGGCATTACCAGCTCATGAAGTGGCCTCACTCGGCTGAATCCCAAATGATCGGTCCCCAGAGTCGACAATCCTCCAAACCAACAACCCCCTCAACCCAAAGGGTTGAAAAAGAAGTCAACCGGGAGAACCTCGTCTGAGCGTGGATTTCATGAGACACTAGTGCCTGCCAAGCAAGCACGCGCCCACTAATTTCCACAACTAATGCTATGTTCACTCAAGCCTGGGTCTGGCTTCTCACTCATCAGAATGCCCCTCCCACAACACCACAAATAATCATATCATACTGAAAATAAAGTGCGGGAAATAAAATGCGATAAAATACACACAACCCAGCAAGTAATCATACAAGCGCTAGGATTGACTCTCGCAGGGGACGTCGGATCCCCAAACTGACTCACATAAGGGATGTTAGATCCCAGGAAACTATCAAGTCCCCAGCAGAGTCGCCAGCTGTCGCTACCGCGAAAATAAGGTGCCGGCAAAACAGAAGAGTCGCCACCTTTCGTTATTTATCCCTCAGAACGGGAAAGGAAACGATTGGAAAAACCTGACGAAAAGGTATAAGACAAGGTCATCGCAACCATTCTCTAGGTTCGGGAGTCGGTTACGCAAGGGGAAGGTATTAGCACCCCTCACGTCCTTCGTACTCAACGGGATCCACGCTTGTTGTGTTTATCTGACGGGTTGGTTTTATCTATCTACCTATCAAGGCTGGCTTAAAAAGAAAAGAAAATGACTCGGCAAAGCGTCGCGCTTTATGCCTACGTATTCTCATCAGAGAATGAGAAATCAGAGTCAACGTAGTTCGCCTAACTACGGGTTACGAGGAAGGTGGCTCGCCAATACATCAGTATTGTGCCTACGTACTCTCAACAGGTATGAGAGATCAGAGCTTACGTAGTTCAGGATAATACGGATTACGGGAATTCAGATTCATCTGTTTTTATCGAGTAGGGTTAACAAACAGTTCCAGCAGTTAGGGACAAAGCCTGTTTGCGGTAGAACTGGGAGTTAACGCCACTCTTTTCTTCAGAAAAGCCTCCTTTGAATTATGGGCCCACAGGGCAAAAAGGTTTGAAGTTCGTTTTCTGTCTTTTACGAAAGAACTGTTTATTATTGTGTCTGCAATTTCAATCGCACTAAAGACTATGACCTGAGAGTGAATGCATCGCATGTCACCCAAAGGGTGCCATACTAAACATCCAGACTGTTGAAAAGAATCTCTCCAACAATCCTTTCTCATTTAGCTTATGGCTTGTAACGTACGAAAGAAATCATTCATGATTACTGTATCTTAAGCTGTTTTGAGATTAGAAGAGAAGGGGCTCGACTAACGGGGAGACTATCAAGTCCTAATGTTGTCATGCCAAGGATTCATCCTATAGTTGAGGTTTGAAACAGGGAACTCCTAGAAGTTATCATGCATAGGTTTCAACCTAAAGTTCTAATCATCACTTCCTTATCAAAGGAAATGAGAGTCCTAAGGGGTCATGTCAATGATAAACAGAAACAGATAAAGCATCAGCTTAAACAGTAAACAGATATACAGTAAAATGCATGCAATGCCAGTGAGGGAGGAAATGTGTTTGGGGCATCAGCCTCCACAAGCTCGTCTCAACCTCAAGCCAGATATGAATAACTGCAATCATACAGAAGAAATAACATGCTATCAAGCAAAATAGAAGTAAATGCAATCATACAGTAAAAATGAAAATGCCATCAAGCAAAACACAAACCACATAGGCAAGGGAGCAGGGCTCTACCGAATACCCGCAAGCAAAGCCATACAGTAAAAATACAAGCAGAGGGAGCAACTCAACCTCTAGTGCAATCATGCTCCTAGTTTACAGTCAGTCTAGATATGAACTTATTCTAATGCATCAAGCAAATCAAACAAGTCACATCAATACAGAAAAGGAAATAGACAAGAAAAGAAAGCAGATCAACCACTCTCACAGCTACTCAGCAAAGCAATCTTCCGACAGCAGCTCAGTCCTCAGACTTCAATCACCCTTCAAGGCTATCACCCTCAACAACAAGTATCAACTTGCTCCTCCAAGGTTTCAACCCATCAAACATAAGTATCAACTTGTTCTCTCTTCTCCAAGCTTCAGCTCTTCAGTCAATTCCACCTTCAGGCTTCACTCCTAACTATAAGTATCAACTTGATTCCTTCAGGCTCTCAATGCATCAATGCAAGTGTCAACTTATCCTTTATTCCTCAAGCCTCAGCTCTTCACTCAATCTCAATGGGATCTTCTTCACAAGTATCCACTTGTTCTTCTTGCTTCAACTCTCTTTGCTTTACCAGTATCAACTAGCTTTCCTCTTCATCTATAAGCTTCAGCTTCTCAGAGTAGTCTTCAATCACAAAGAAGTATCAACTTCATCCTTCAATCTTCTTCAAGCCAGGGACTCCATCCTCTAATCAAGGGAGAAATATGCATCTATCAAGAGCAAAGTTTGGATGATTGGTAGCAGAGTGAAGACCAAGGGTCACCACTAAGCATCCTGTCATCAGAGAAAGGGACCCTCAAAGGTTCTACCAATTTGCAAAGAGCCACACATCCTACCAAAGGAGGGATGAGGCCTTTACAAAGGGACCTTTCATCATAGGGAAGAATGGAAGTGATCAACATCATCCATGTTTATGAAGGAAGAGAACTATCTAGAAGCTCTGCCTACAAAACCCTAATCTTAGCCTAGTCAAGACTACACCACAAGAAGGGAAGATCTTCAAATCCAAGCCTCCTCAAGCAATCCAATGCATCTTCAACTTGTCTTAATCATCATCCAAGAACAAGAGAATCAAAACCCTAATCTAAGGGAACTAAAGAAGTTAATCTAGTTGAGTTAGTGCCTTAGAATCATCTAAAACTAGCACCTAAACTAAAATCAATCAAAAATAGAAAACTATCTTATAAATTTCTACAAAAATTCCTAAGAGATCCTAATTCAATTAAGAATGCCTCATACAAAAACCAGGGACTAAATCATCTATTAAGTCCTAACCTTAAGTCCTAAATCCAAAGGTATCAATCATAAACCCTAAAAATGGAGCTTCTAAAGGTTTCAACCTAAAATACCACCTATGCTCATCAAAAAAATATGATAAAATTCAATGGGTAGCATGCATATCTATGCTAACAACTCACAAAAAATCAGGGTCAAAATCATCATCACATGATCACACAAAATTCATCAACATCAAGTATCAAACATAACTATTTTAATATCAATTAAAATATGAAAATTCCCATAAAATCAGAAAATGCAAGAAATGAAAATATTTTTCTCTAACAAAAACTAGATTCAATCATGAATCTAGTGCAAAAAGAATGGGATCAATTGACTTATTTTTCAATTTTTTATGATTTAATCATGAACCATGAATAAAATGAAGAAATTAAAGAAAATCAAAAGAAAAAGATAAATGCACGGTGCAGATAGTAAACACAATCAGTTCAATTCATGGATTGGGCCATCAGGGGTGGGTGTTGTTAGTGGTCTCTTACTAAAGCCAAAACCTTTTGTTTAATGATACGCAGCGTTTGGAGCATCAGAATTCTTCCCTCTTCACAACCTGAGATTAAAACACGACCCTTGGATCTAGCTCTGGTCAATGGTCATACGTGAATCTGATGGCTAGGACTTCATCACCTACCTCTAGCCATGAAAATGGAGGGAAGCATCCATTGTAACAGAGTTCAAACATCAACCTCATCCTCTCTCGGGCTCCCTCAAATCTCCATCGAAATTCAAGATTTAAAACACTAAATCACTCTAAATCTCTCCCTGAGTCTAACCCTAGCCTCAGAATTTATTGAATCAACCTCTAACCTAAAACACGATTAAGAATCAAAATTATGCTCAAACCTCAACTATCACTATTCTTCAAATTGTTTGGTCTAAAATGTTCACCACATTACCCTGATCACTTTTTGCTATAGCACTCACATGATCTCTCAATATCCAGCATGTTCTTGATCCAAACAGAAATTGTGTCATCTCATTGATCATCACCAAATCCTCTCGAAATTTCCAGAAACGATCTCCTAACAGCATACTATCAATCTAACCTAACAAACTGAGGTAATTCTTCTTAAATTAAGGTGAGGGATGAAAGATTCAAACCTGTGAATTCTTGAATAACAGAAGTAGCAAAGCTTCAATTCAACCCTTCAACTGCTCTAGAATCATTCAATGTACCAAGTTCTTGCTTCTGTATGCAAGAAAATTGATTGCAAATGCTTGGAACTCCAAACCCAATGGTGACTTGCAGTAGGTGAAACTCAACTGCAAGAACACGATCCTTCAAGGCTTTGGCTATGGAATTGATCTAGAATCATTCAGTATCCTCAATAGAAGTTGTTGAGATCAAAAGAAAGGATCAAAATGGTGTAGAATGCAGAAACTGATTTCAATTTGCACATGGAGGTTTCAAAGTTGACTCTCTCTTTTTCCTCTCTATCCTCACCAACCTTTCCTTTGGATCACCTCTACTCAATATATAGAACATGTATGGGTGATCTAGAACCCTCTAGATCCTTCTAATGAGAGTTTCAATTTCTCATGTCATGAGAATTTCAACCATATGCCACGGTATGCATAGTTCTGTTTGCAGCTTGAAATAAATCCCATTCTCTTCCAATTTCTCCCCTAGTGACATTTTGGAAGTGTTTTGCTTGCAAGGGGCCTTGGTTATGCCTTGATTCTAGGTTTTGCAAATGTTACTTATGATGTAAGTAACTACTTTTCAAAGCAAGTCCACAAATTAGACCTCAATTCAAAAATGTGGCTAAACCAATGTTCTTAAAATGTTTTCTAGAGTCAAAATGATATATTACATGCCTTGGTTTGGATGTGTAGATCAAAAGTATGAATTTCCAACTTTGGTTCATTTAACTTATACCCTTATTTTAGGTCATTTCCCCAACTTTGAGCTACAAGCAATTCCAACATCTCATGACCTCTTGAATAGCCTTAAAACATCATTTTGAACAAGTTTGATGTTGAACATTTTCCCATTTGAAGCTTGGAAATAGGAGTTATGGCCTTATGGTTGAAATGACCTATAATCTCCAAATGACCAAAATGCCCTTGACTTGTCAAAGCCATAACTTGAGTTCTACAAATCCTATCAAGGACTTCTAGTACTCTCTAGAAATCTAAGAGGATAAGGAACAACATTCATGTTGACCAAAAGTTCATAGGAATCATCCTTCTTGGGCAAACGTTTGATGCAAGTTGGGTAACTTTCAAGCCCCCAAATTCACATACCTCAGATGACCTGTAACTTGTCAAAGTCATAACTTGAGTTCTACAAATCCTATCAAGGACTTCTAGCACTTAAATTAAAGCTTAGAGCATGCTATACAACATTCATGTTGGGGGCAAGATGATATGACAATCACATCTTGAGCTAAACTGCCTTGAAGATAGGGGTCAAACTAGGAGATTTTACACTCTCAAGCCTTAGAACCCCTAGCTTGAAACTTCTCAAACTCTTCAATCATGATGAGTCAACCTTGGAATCATCCTTATGGCATCTCAATGCATCACCCCATGATAACATGGCTCTTGGATTAGGTATCAACCTTCTTCACATCATCAGTTGACTTAGGGTTGACCCAATCAAACCCTAATTGCACCACTCATGGCTGAGGCTTCTTAATCTTGCACAGTGACCTGTCTAGGCCTCAAAGTGATCTTCAACACTTCTCATTAGCTCTCTCAAGACCTCAAGTCTATCTTCATGGCTTCAGAATCATCTGATGGCTTCCCACAACTCTCAAGTTAGGAGACCTACACACTTGCATTCAATCCTCTCTCTGAGGATCTTTTAACTTCTCTGACAAGGATATCAACCCTTGAACATCTGAATAACCTTCTTAGCTAGCTTCATAGTCTTGTATACATCTTGATTGGTAATCATACCTCTTGATCCCCTACACACATGTCAATGAAATGCAAATGATAATGCTAATGTGAATGCAATGAAACACAAGCTAGGTAAAGAAATGTTGGGCAAATTTTGGGGTGCAACAATATCATGCAAATGTGAACATGTTTCCACAATCAAACACAATCGATCAACAACATTGCATCAACAAGAATCATCAAGATCATCATGATTTTTCAAATCAAATTGAACAATCGAACAATCAAACAAGTGCGCAACAAAGCCGAATCGAAAATAAGTGCAAACATGCAACAATCATCCAGCAAGATAATCAACAATGATAATCAATTAAACATGTTATAAACAAGAAAGTCATGTGATCATTCATCAATCAAGCAATACGAACATGTTAAGCATTCAAACGGAAACCGGAAGTTACGTGTCGAAGACTCGAGATCAAACATTCAAGAATGATGAAATATGTCAAAAAAAATCCACATAAATGCATCATATCAATCCATGAAGTTTACATGTGAAAAGGAGCCCAAACAAGCAAGAAAAATGCAAAAACACAACATTCTGCTTAGTGGTAACGGGTTACTCAATATCAGGTAACCGGTTACCCATTGAAAAAACAACCTAGAATGTGAAATTTATACAGAGTAACCGGTTACCGTATATCAGGTAACCGGTTACCACTGAACCAGAAACAGAAAATCAACTTTAAAAATCAGTTTTCAGCATCCAACAGCTTATCCAATCACTCATATGAACATGTCATCAATTAAGCATGAAATTAACATCAAATATCAATGATCAAACATCATGTAAACACAATCAAACACTGAAATCACAAATCACCAAGATCCAAATCATCAAAATGGATCAAAAAGCAACAAAAGCCATGAATCTACATTGTGATTATTCAAATAAGCTCAAAACAAAACTAGATCTAGAATTACCAACATTCAAAGCTGAGATTTGCTTTGGTAAGTGTTGTTTCACTTGAAATTAACAGATCCAAGTGTCGCTACTGCGAAAATCGGCGCCGGCTGAACAGAAGAGTCGCCACCGTGCGTTATTTATCCCACGGGAGGGAAAGGAAATGCTCAGAGTAAACCTCGCACAACACGGGAAAGGTATGGTCGTCGCAACCAAAACCTGGGTTCGGGAGTCGGTTACGCAAGGGGAAGGTATTAGCACCCCTCACGTCCATCGTACTCGATGGGATCCACGCTTGTTTTCGGGTATGGATTGTTATTCTATCTACGCTAAAGGTCTGGGGTTGAAAGAAAATAAAATGAAAATAAAATGAAAATAAAATGACTCGGCAAAGTATCGCACTTTATGCCTACGTATTCCCGCCTGGAATGAGAAATCAGAGTCAACGTAGTTCGCCTACCTACGGGAAAGGAGGGGAAGGTTGCTCGCTAGGATATCGCATCCTATGCCTACGTACTTTCACACAGCATGAAAGATCAGAGCAAACGTAGTTCGGGCCACGTACGACACAAGCTTGTCTTGGTTGATTTTATTCCTTCTGAAAAAGGTTTTTCTGATTAAGAGTCCAAGAGGACAAAAATGACGTCTTGATGAGTTCACATTCTTTTACGGAAGAAGTGTCTTTTATTGTGTTTGAAATCTTTATGTGTTTTTCTGTTTGTTTTGAGAAAGAAAGAGACAGAACTCTAACCTACGGTTGCGAAGGGAAACAAACTAACCTAATGTTATCATGCATGGGTTAAGACCTAGTGTCTATCATGCTCCTCTCTTGCACAGAGAGAAACAGAGATCCTAAGGGATAGGCAGAAACAGAAACAATAACAGATATATACAGTAAAGCAGTAAAATGCATGGATGCAACAGCACAAGCGAGGCAAGGGAGTCCCACTCAACCTCGAACCTAGAAAACAATAGGCAAAAGTGAACAGGCTTCACTTTCAACCCAGCAGGGTAAACAGCAAACAATACAGTCCAGAAAACCAATCAATACATCAGCAATAAAATACAACAGCAAAAGAAACAGCATCAGCAGCTCTGAATCAACATCTGGCTTCAAGTAATCTCCAATCAGCTACAGGCTTCAACAAGCATCAATCTCCATCTTCATGACCTTCAGGCAAGGGCTTTGATCATCTGTCTTCCATCTGCAATGGCTTTTCTTCATGCTCAAACCTCCAGGATGAGGAATCAGTCACAAGAGTGAATTGGGTGTTAAGCAATCAGCTGACTACCAAGGGTGGTGAACAGACTGCTTCTAACACAAGAGACATTTTCTCTCAAGAGTTCTATCTCATAGACACTATCACCAAGCCTTCCAAAGGAAGGGGGTGAGTGTCTTAGAGAGACTCTGAATCACAGAGAAGAATGGATGCAGACAAGGCAATCCATGTTTGAGAAACAAACTTTCTAATCTAGAGCTCTGCCTAGCTCCTAAACCCTAGTCTCCTCAGCAGCTGCTAGCAAGAACCTCCTCCCCAACTCTGGCAGTTGATCTTCAATCTCTGGATCTCCAATGGCTTCATCTTCCCAAGTCTTCAGCTCTCCAGGTTCCCAGATAAACCCAATACCCAAACAAGCAAGCAATAATCCCCAGAGGGCACACCACACCAGTCAATCAGATATACAGACAGTATTAATAGCAGTAGGGGAATCCTGACTTTTCTAAGGGATCTAATAACTACCCATAGCCCCTATAGTCCCATAACTAATCTATTCAAACCCTAAGTCCTAAGGGAAATGAAATCAAACTTCTTAAGTCATCACCTAAAAACCCTAATTTGTTTATGTTGTTCAAGCCTACATTAAGCACCTAAAATTAATTCTTAAAAATGGGAACTAAATTGAATCTACAAGTTCAATATCTCATCTAAACACCCTAAAAAGAATGAACAAAAAATATGAAAGCATGTAATAGAACAAAAATTAACAAATTTATGCATGAAATGAAACTATTTAAAATGACATTTATTTAGAAAATATGGAAAAAATATGAAATAAAAATAAAAATGCAATTTTATTTTTCTATAATTTTCTACACATCCTAAAGAAAATGATGTAAAAAGAATGACTTGAAAATGATTTTTTATGAATTTATTATGAATTAATGAAAATCAAGAAAATAGTAAGAGAAATTAAAAATAAAAATGAAAGAAATAAATGGGAGAGGGGTGTATTCAGCAACCACGCTTAATTAAAATCCATTGGGCCAGCAAAGAGGGGGGCGCGCGTAGCATTTTGAGTTAAGCCCAGAACCTCTTCAGAATTAATGAAATAATAGAAGGACGCTGGGGGGTGAGAAAAGCAATAGAATCACGTTCATCTTGACAATGGGCCTATTACTGGGGGTGGGGATATCACAAATCACTCAGGCCCGCCCGTTTCAATTAATGAAACGGTGCGTTTAGGGCACCACAGCATTTCCCTCCAAATCAGAATTGAATATGAGCCATCGGATTGCTCCTCAAGTCAAAGGTCCAACATGACATGGACGCACACGATTTCATCTTCTCCAATGGATCTGAAACTTAGGGTTTGGACTCCATGAATGCCATGCACGAGCACAATTTCTCCCAATCTGTTCTCACTCTACAGGCCATGAAACGCCATGCTATAAACATGAAACTTATTCTAAATTCCTCCCTCTACAAGCCTATGGTCCCTGATTGCTTTAAAACTCAACAAATCAACAAACCCGATAGCAACAAGTTCTGGTTACCATGAATATCCTCTGCAACTCACCAACACAATTCTCCATCAAACTTACACTAATCTAATCTATAACTAATGGTGATTAACCTGCGCTAACAACCTAACATTCTAATGCACTATGCCATGAGTTCTTGATCCAAACAGTTTCTACAACCTGCTAACAATCATCACTAAACCACTCCAAATTCAACCTAATTGCTCTACTAACATCCTACATCACATTTATACTAACAAATCGATGCTAAACTAACTACATCAAGCAATTTGAATGAAAACACACCTGATGCAAAAGCTTGAAAACAGCTATGGAAACTCGTGAATCCACCAACACCAATGCTCAGATCTTGATCAGTGAGTGAAGCTCTTGTTTCTGTATGCAACACTTTGAGGAATCTTGCCTTGAATTGTGCTATCAACTTGAAACTTCAATTTTGATGTTGATAATGGAAGTGCTCGAAAATGGATTGATTACACTTGATTCTTGGTTGAATTCTGATCTATGAGGATGGATCAGTATAATGAAGTTGATTTTGATGGTAATTGGTGAAGATTTTGAGAGATTGAAGTGAAATTGCAAAGAGAAAGAATGAAAGAGTTTGTGAAATTCTTGGTGCAAATGAAGCCAACCCTTGATCAATCTTCATTACATGAATATATAGAGCTCACATGAACATTCTAGATCCATCTTACACATTCCCTTGCCTTCCAACTTTGATCCATTTTTGAAGTGTTTCTTAAAATGCAAGTAACCAAAGATAACTTTGAAATCTTCCACTAAACTCAAAAAAGTGTTTGAACCATTGTCTTTAGAATGTCTTTTCCATTCAAAATCATATATTGGAAGTCTCCATTTGGACTTAGAAATCTCCCAAACCATTTTTCATTTTGACTTTATTCACATTATAAGCCATTTTAGTTCAAATTTGGACCAATCATGCAACTTCATGTTATGAGCTTTTCCAACAATTTGTGACCTTCTTTCTAGACTTAAAATCTCATTTGGAGCAAGTTTGATGTTGTAAGTTTTTCCATTTGAGGCCTCCTTGTATGAGTTTTGGACATAGGTTAAAATGACCTGTAATTCACAAATGCCCAAAATACCCTTTGCTTGCCAAGAACATAAGTTGAGTTCTCCACATCATATGAAGGCATACTATACCATTCTAGAAAGCTAAGACAATGAGGGACAATTCTTATGTTGACCAGAAATTCATTTGAAATCTCCTTGAGGGGCAAAACTAGCTTGGAAGTCAAGTCACTTTCACAGACAAAATTTCAGATACCTCAGATGGCCTGTAACTTGCAAGGACCATAACTTGAGTTCTATAAATCTCCTTGATGTCTTCCACCACTCAAATTAAAGCTCTTGAGATCCTCTACAAGTTTCATGTTGGCCAATAAGCCATTTGAAGCTAGCATTTTGACTTATCTTGCTTGGAAATTTGACCTAAACTAGGGGATTTTACACAGAAACCCTAATTTAGAAACTCCTCTTCTCCTTGATTCCTCTTGAATTATCCTTGGCATATCTCCATATCCTTCTTTATATGTCAAATGATGAACCCCACATCTCTCCACTAGACTTGAATGCCCTCTTAAATCAGTCAATTGACCTAGGGTTGACCTAGGGTTGACCCAGATGAAACCCTAGTTGACTGCCTTCAGCTATAGCTCTTGTGCTCTCATCAATGACTTGTCTCCTTCTCCAAATGACTTTCTAAGTCTCTCATAATGTCTAGATACTCTCCATGCCTTCAACTCACAGCTCACAACCCTTTTGTTGACCCTCAGATACCCTCAGCTAGGAGATGGACTCAAGGCTTGATCTGCTGAACTCTTTGCTTTCAAATTCTTTCCTGATGACTTGAATAAGATTGAATTGGGATAATGACCTCTTGATAGGCTTCTAGAGATGAGAATAATGATTGGTCCCCTGTTGAATGACTTGCTATGCTTATGCTATGCAGATGATTAGACTATGTACATGACTCTATATGCAAATGCTAATGATAATGAAACATAAACCCAAGGAATAAGGTTGGGCAAATTTTAGGGTGCAACAGCTGCCCCTATTCAAGCGACTTGGACCCGATTGGATGAAGAGCCCGGAGCCTTCAGACATTCGCGGTACGAGACGGTTGAATACTAGTGAAACCAGAAATTTGCCAACCGCAAAACTAAATTGCGCTCCTGCTTGGGGAACGACATTCATCAGCTGAATCTGACTATTACGGCAACCCACTGATCTCGTGCGACTGTGCTGGGGATTGTCTTCATCGTTCTGAAGAGGATTCGATCGTCACAGATTGCTTGCTTGTCCACGTTAGGACTCTGCCTGTCATCAATACAAAGAACTCTCAACTAGAACCTGTCCACGTTAGGACTCCATTTGCTGTTAACCCAGAAAAATCTCGGCAACTCCGCTGGGGATAATTCGTCTGCATTTCCATAAACTGAATCACCCACATTAGGAATAACACTCTTCCACGTTAGGAGTAACACCTGTCCACGTTAGGAATAACATCGTCCACGTTAGGAATCATTTCTTCTGTATCTGTCCACGTCAGGACTAACCCTTTCATCTTTCCACGTCAGGAAGCAATCTTCTTTCCACATAAGGAGAACTGTATCAATCTGTCCACGTAAGGACTCCAATACCACTTGACATGTCCGCGTCAGGACTCCAACCTTTCCACGTAAGGAATACAACTTTGGTTCTGGACCTGTCCACGTCAGGACTCAACTTTGTACGTAATGAGTACATCATTCTTCCACGTCAGGAATCAACTTTTCTTGAATCTGTCCACGTCAGGACCCCAATTTTTCCACATAGGGAGTAAATCTCCTCCTTCTTCCACATTAGGAATAACTTCTTTTATCTGTCCGCGTCAGGACTGAACTCTTCCACGTCAGGAATAATCTCTTTCTTTCCACGTCAGGAATCAATCTTGATATGTCCGCGTGAGGACTCAATCTTTCCACGTAAGGAATAAACTCGTCTTCCCACGTAAGGAAACCTTCTTCTTTCCACGTAAGGAAACATTGTCTTTCCACGTAAGGAGAACATCTTAATCTCTCCACGTAAGGATTTCACTCTTCCACGTTAGGAATCACCTCTTTTGATATGTCCGCGTAAGGACTACTATTCTGATATGTCCGCGTAAGGACTACATCGTCCACGTTAGGACCCACTTCTCCACGTCAGGAATAATAATTTCTTTGATTTGTCCACGTCAGGACACTGATATCGTCTTGATTTGCCCACGTTAGGACTCAGGCGTCTTCGACCCGCTGAGGAAATAAGACTTGTCCACGTAAGGACTCACACCCTTGTCTGATCTGTCCGCGTCAGGACACCAACACAAAGAGTAATCACTTTTGTCAACGTCATGACCTCCCATTCCACTAATTTCGAGAAACCGAATCTGCCCACGATAGGACTAACACACCCCACCAATCCAGGGAAATAAACCTGTCCACGTTAGGACGCCCACTTCTGAAGAGATCTCGTCAATATAGGAATAAATTGTCCACGTCAGGACTTAGTTCTCCACTGATCCTCACCCACAAACTTCTTAGCACTGACGTAACAGCGACTTTGAGACGGACTCTACTGGGGATATCTGGAAACCAAACTACCGGATGCCTGTTCTGATAACCGGCGGTAGCCTCTGAAATTCTGGTTCATGAAACCTTTTAATGTTGACGTAACAACAACTTTGAAGGAAACAATCCGCTGATCGGACTAGAGAAACTTCAACAAAAACTCTGGCGGGGACATAAGTAACTCTGCTTGGGGACAAAGAGAAACTTATCCTGCAGACTTTGTGGGGAATACTGCCGAAACTGACATTATCATTGAATATCTCATGCCGAGATCTTGAACGCTCGATTGTTCATTTGAGCAAGAATTCTCTCCACCTGAACTGCTAGAGTACAGAAATTGCTTCAGCAAAATAAATGCTGGAAGGATAATGCCGACTCCGCCGGGGATAGCCAGATGCTACAGAATTATTCCAGCAAAATAAATGCTGGAAGGGTGAAGTCGACTCAGCTGGGAAATTAGGAACTCCAACCAAACCCCCCTGTTGAGGTAACCCCCTGCTGGGGAATAGCAGATGTGCATAGTATGATCGGACTTTCTGCTGGAACGTGAACTGATATCACCAGTATCTCTGACAAAATAACTGACAGGACCCACCATCAACTCTGCTTGGGAGAGTCTTGATCTTCGAGTTCCACTGGAAGGAATGAAAACACTTGCAAAGAGAATTCCGCTGGAGATGGGATGATTCTCTTGAGGAAAATTAACTGACTCCGCTGGGGGAGAGTGCATGACCCTGCGGGGAAAAATGAACCTGTCTGAATACAGCCTTACGATCTTAGAATCGCCAAACTCTGCTGAGGACGAACAACTTTTCTGGAGCACGTCCTTTGGGCAAGCTACGGCTAGCTGGGGAATTCTATCCTTCTTCAGGAAGAACATGCGTGACCTACGCGGGGACTGAGTCTTTCGTTATCGCAATCTTTTGATCACCTTCTTCGTATGGTTATGAAACCTGTAACAACACAAACAAGACACGACAAGCCTATGCAATCAAATCAATTCAGGTTAGTGCCGTTACACTCAGTTAATCCAAAGCTTTAACAATTGTTGGCAAGGGCCAGTGATGTTATACTCATGCTAGCTTCACTAAACTTAGGCGTTAATCATGCACAAAACAGTAAAGAATCAGCATCAAGTACTGAATAACATATTTTCATTGATTGGGCCCCTGAATGGGCGGAGTTTTTGTACATGGGATGTAACTCCTGAAATGAGGAAGCTACGCAAAGCAAATACATAAGTATGCACAAGAAGCATGAATATTTTGACAAATTAAATTTTGTACACATGTCGGCAACGGGATGCAGATGAACACCACGAACTGATCCTCCCATGACTCATCCGACTCTAATGCTTTCCCGGTATCCCCACTTCTGAAGAGATTGTATCCGATAACTGGCTCCTCAAATATATTCTCCCGCATTGATGCTCACTGAATTCGGACCGCAGTCATTTGCTTTTCACATCCCTAACTTTTGCGTGAACCGCCCTTTACGGGTTTTCAGTTCACCGGGATACCCTTTTTTGCCGAAGCCGCCCAGTGTAGGTTTTCAACTTCGCGGGTGTACATTTTTTCAATTTTATCCCTAACTTTTGCCCGAACCTTTCATTCTGTTTTTTGGTTCGCCAGGATGCCCCATTTTTGCCTGGACTCTCTTTTTCTGTCCAGCGGGTCTATTTTAAGCAAAGTATTTTTTAACTGCGTCCGAATTCACAGGTGACGCAAAGTCTTCTCCGTCCATGGTGGACAACAATAACGCTCCTCCTGAAAAGACCTTTCTGACAACGTATGGCCCTTCGTAGTTGGGGGTCCACTTGCCCCTGTGATCTGCTTGCGGCGGGAGAATCCTTTTCAGCACAAGGTCGCCCGTCTGAAAGCTTCGCGGAAGTATCTTCTTGTCGTACGCTTTCTTCATTCGTCTTTGGTACAAACGACCGTATGCCAGAGAAGCTAGCCTCTTCTCATCCATCAAACTCAGTTGGTTCAATCTATTCGTTACCCATTCTGCCTCGTCCAGCTGAACGTCTCGCAATACCCTCAGAGAAGGGATCTCAACCTCTAATGGTAATACCGCTTCCATTCCGTATACCAACGAGAACGGAGTTGCCCCGGTTGATGTGCGTACCGTCGTACGATAACCGTGCAAAGCGAAAGGTAGCATCTCGTGCCAATCCTTATAGGTCACCACCATTTTCTGGACAATTTTCTTGATATTCTTATTGGCCGCCTCAACAGCGCCATTCATCTTGGGTCGGTAAGGGGAGGAGTTGTGATGTTCAATCTTGAAATTCTGACAGAGCTCCTTCATCATTTTGTTGTTCAGATTTGAACCGTTATCCGTGATTATCCGCTCGGGAATCCCATATCGGCAAATGATATCTCTCTTGATGAATCTAGCCACCACTTGCTTCGTTACATTCGCGTAAGACGCCGCTTCCACCCACTTGGTGAAATAATCGATTGCTACTAGGATGAACCGATGCCCATTAGAAGCCGTCGGCTCGATCTTTCCAATCATATCGATTCCCCACATCGAGAATGGCCATGGAGATGACATCACATTTAGAGGACTCGGAGGCACGTGTATCTTGTCAGCATAGATTTGGCACTTGTGGCACTTCCTTGCGAACTTGAAACAATCAGTTTCCATCGTCAGCCAAAAGTAACCTGCCCTCAGCAGTTTTCTCGTCATAGCATGTCCACCAGCATGCGTACCAAAGGTACCTTCGTGAATTTCCTCCATGAGAAGCTTTGCCTCTTTCTCGTCTACACAACGCAACAACACCAAATCGTGGTTTCTTCTGTACAAGACGCCATCTGGATTCAAGTAGAAATTGCCCGCTAATCTCCTGAGAGTCTTCTGATCTTGACTGGATGTCCCAGCCGGATACTCTTTATTCTTCAGGAAATTAAGGATATCGAAATACCACGGTTTGTCATCAGACGCTTCATCAATAGCAAATACATAAGCCGGCCTGTCCAACCGAGAGATAGTGATTTGGGGAGCTTCGTTCCAGAAGTTGACCTTGTACATGGAAGACAAAGTGGCAAGGGCGTCAGCCATTTGATTTTCTGCCCGCGGCACATGATGCAATTCAACTTTGTCAAAGAAAGGCAACAATCTCCTTGCATAATTCATGTAATGTATCAAATTGGGCTGACGTGTCTCCCATTCCCCTTTGATCTGATTCACTACCAGAGCTGAGTCTCCGTATACGTCTAGATGTTTGATTCGCAAATCAATGGCTTCTTCGAGCCCCATTATACAAGCTTCGTATTCGGCCTCATTATTGGTAACGGCAAAGGTCAATCGGGCAGTAAACGGGATGTGCGACCCGTGCGGCGTAGTAATAATCGCCCCTATTCCGCTACCGTAAGCATTCACAGCTCCGTCAAAAATCATCTTCCATTTGGACCCCAACTCTGGTCCCTCGTCTGGCAACGGTTCTTCACAATCCTTCATCTTGAGGTACATGATATCCTCGTCAGGAAAATCAAACCTCATCGATTGGTATTCTTCAATAGGCTGCTCCGCCAGATACTCAGACAGCACACTCCCCTTTATAGCCTTTTGCGAGACGTATTGAATATCATATTCAGTCAAGACCATCTGCCAATGGGCAATTCTACCTGACAACGCCTGCTTTTCGAATATATATTTGATTGGATCCATCTTCGAGATGAGCATGGTTGTATGATTCAGCATGTACTGCCTCAAACGCTTGGCGGCCCAGGCTAGCGCGCAACAAGTTTTCTCCAGCATTGAGTATCGAGATTCACAGTCTGTAAATTTCTTACTCAAGTAATAGATTGCATTCTCTTTTCTCCCCGTCTCGTCGTGTTGACCGAGAACACAACCCATGCTTCCCTCAAGAACCGTCAAATACATTATCAAGGGTCTCCCTGCCACTGGGGGTATCAAAATAGGGGGCTCCTGCAGATACTTCTTTATTTTATCGAACGCCTTTTGACAATTTTCGTTCCACGTTACAGCTTGATCCTTTTTTAGCAACTTGAATAATGGTTCACACGTGGCCGTTAGGTGAGATATGAACCGGGCAATGTAGTTCAATCTCCCTAAAAACCCGCGTACCTCTTTCTCTGTTTTAGGCGTCGGCATTTCTTGAATCGCTTTTATTTTAGCAGGATCGACCTCTATTCCTCTTTCACTTACGATAAACCCCAGCAGTTTACCCGATCTCACCCCGAAGGTGCATTTGTTAGGGTTCAGTCTCAGCCTGAACTTCCTAAGTCTTTTAAACAACTTCAGCAGATTCACCAGATGCTCTTCCTCCGTCTGGGATTTGGCAATCATATCGTCAACATAAACTTCGATCTCTTTATGCATCATGTCATGAAAAAGAGTCGTCATCGCACGCTGATATGTTGCCCCAGCATTTTTCAAACCAAAGGGCATCACTTTGTAGCAAAATGTTCCCCATGGTGTTATGAAAGTAGTCTTCTCCATATCCTCTGGCGCCATCTTAATCTGGTTATAGCCTGAAAAGCCATCCATGAAGGAGAATACAGAGTATTGAGCGGTATTATCAACTAACACGTCAATATGAGGAAGTGGAAAATCATCTTTTGGGCTTGCTTTATTCAAATCTCTATAATCCACGCACATTCGAACCTTGCCGTCTTTCTTTGGCACTGGTACGATGTTGGCAACCCATGAAGGATACTTTGTCACAGCCAGGAAACCAGCGTCCCACTGTTTCTGCACCTCCTCTTTGATCTTCATTGCCATATCTGGTCGAGTTCTGCGAAGTTTTTGTTTGACCGGCGGGCAATCTTCTTTCAGTGGCAGGCGATGCACAACCATATCTGTATCGAGCCCTGGCATATCCTCATATGACCAAGCGAATACATCATTATACTCTCGGAGCATTTCAACCAGTCTTCGCTTGATCTCACTTTGCAGTGCGGCCCCGATACGAATATTCTTCTCAATCCCTTCCGACCCCAAATTGATAATTTCGATGACCTCGTCGTGAGGCAGAATGGCTCTCTCCTCTTGCTTCACTAACCAAGACAGTTCTTCAGGAACGTCGCTATCTTCGACAACCTCTTCTTCGGTCTGGAATACCGGGTGATCGAAGTCGGGACGAGTCATAGGTGGCTCAAGGATGTCATCTGAAAATGTTATCCTGCAAAAGGAATGGTTAAGTGCTTCAAAATGCGTATAAAGCGAATAACCACGTTGCCATTTTATTGAAAAATACAAAACAAGAAAAACAGAGATTACAGTATTTGCACATGAAAAAAAACGCCATTTATTTAATGATTAACACGCAATGTCTATAACAACACAGCCCCAAGCAAATCCTGATGCCCCGGGCAAGACATCAGATTATTCAACAATTAATAAAGCAAAGCATTACTGTTTAAAAGTCACAGGAACAAGCTCCTGAATAGACCAGTTGCACAGTCCTTGTCCTGGCGTGCTTGGCTGAATCCAGGCATCCATATCACAGTCGCTGTCTCCTTCATCAGACTCTGAAGCAGCATTGACAGTTTCATGACATACTCCACTGGCAGAGATGGTGATTGACTTTCTGAAATGGGGGGCCCCCACGGAAGGAGTTGATGACGACGGTCGGTACCCCAGCCCGAACCGGTCCATCTTCACAGGAATGTCCAGCACTTTGCCCCAGCCCTTGGCTTCTCCTGCTTCCACTAGCGCTTGAGCTTCTTTATACGATGAGACAGCTATCTCTGGCACTTTGCTCGGCCCGGGACCTTTGTCCTTGATGCGCAAACCTTCGAATGCCTGGCATGGCGTCTCGTGGATCTCTCCGTCGACTTCCACATATTTAAACGAAGATAGATGGCTGACCAGGATGTCTTCTTCTCCGCACACGGTGACTACACTGTCTCCGACCATATACTTTAACTTCTGATGCAGGGTAGACGTGACGGCCCCTGCCCCATGAATCCAGGGTCTTCCCAGCAAGCAGCTGTACGCAGGCTGTATATCCATGATATAAAACTCCGTTGCGAACACTTCCGGCCCCACTTGCAGAGGCAAGGTGATCGATCCGAAAACTGTTCTCCGCGTGCCGTCAAATGCTCTGACTACCAAATCACTGGGAGTACACAAAATCCCTCGAACATCCAGCTTCATCATCGCCTTCTTAGGCAGCACATTCAAAGATGATCCGGTGTCAACCAATACGTGCGACATTACCGATCCTCTGCACTCAACAGATACGTGTAATGCCATATTATGATCCCTCCCTTTCGGAGTCAAGTCAAAATCGGTAAAGCCCAGACTGTGGCCTGCATTCACATGTGCCAATACTCCTTCTAGCTGATTCACGGAGACATCCTGGGGCACAAAAGAAGTGTCCAGGACTTTCAGCAAAGCATTTCGGTGAGCTTCCGAACACAACAGCAATGACAGGATAGATATTTTGGACGGCGTCTGCTGCAGATGCTCCACAATCTTATAATCACTTTTTCGAATCAAGCGCATGAATTCTTCTACATCCTTCGATGCTGCTTCTTTTTCACTTGCTTGTACCGGAACATTTTCAACCGCCTTCCCTTTTCCTTTCGCTAGTCTTTCAGCCTCCACTTCAGGAGATATAAAGATCCTGCCACTCCTCGTCATGCCTCCTGAACCAACGACATTATCCACAATCTCCACTGGCTGTTTGTTGACATCAATCTTTATCCCGTCACAATACACCTCTAGCCCATATGACCATGGGACTGCTTTCGTGTTCTCATACGGGATTGGCCCGGCCTTAGTTATGGTAATCGGTGGTCGTTGAGCTGGTGCTGCAATAGTGATCGTCTTCCGCGGAATCGTCACTGTGGCCACATCACTCCGATTATCCACTACTGCCCCTGCAGGCTCGTCAGTTGCCGCTCGATCAAACTGCAATATACCTTCATCAATCAAAGCCTGAATGCCTTTCTTCAAATCCTCACACCCCCCAGCTAGGGTCCAACAATCTAAGCAATACTCATTACATCCTGGGTAAACACCTCCTTGTAACAGTCGGCTCTTTATCTCGCTCAGCGGCGTCTTCAAATCTTCAACATTCATAATCAGATTCAGACCTTCCTCAGTCAGCACGGCGTTCGCCCCATGATTAGGCATGGGTTTCTGGACTATATTTGGACCTGCCGTTCCGAAATTGATAGTCTTGTTGTCTAAGAGATCCTGCACAACGTGCTTAAAAGCATGACAACCTTCTATATCGTGGCCCGGGGCCCCAGAATGAAACTCACAGTGTCTGCTTGCATCGTAGCCGAACGGGGGAGCTCCCGTTATCGGTGCCAGAGTTCTTTTCTCTACCAGATTCAATCCCAACAATGTCTGCAACAAGTCGGCATATGTTGAGGGAGGCTTCTCAAACACTCTTCTCGGTTTACCACCCTGGAATCTTCGTTGAGCTTGCTGTGCCCCTTGCTGAGGCTGCTGCTGCTGTGGCATTGGTTGTTGCTGAACCGGTTGTTGTTGCTGGAGAGGTTGTTGTTGATATGGGATAGTAACACTCGACACCTGCTGCGGCTGACGATATTGACCTCGTCCCCTGCCTCGGCCTCGGCCTCGGCCTCCAAATACCGCGCTTGCCTCGCCCTGACGGCGCCCACCATAAGCTTTCCTATTACTGCCAGATGCAGTTGATTCCTCGACTTGGAACTTTCCTTGCTTAATATTACGCTCAATCTTTTCCCCCATCAGAATCAGGTCTGAAAAACTGGCCAGAGACGTATGAAATAGCATATCATGAAACAGCCCTGTGAATGTGCCAACAAACATATCATTCATTTCTTTATCTTCCACAGGAGGACGGACCCTGGCAGCCATATCGCGCCACCTTTGCGCGTACTCCTTAAAACTCTCCCCCTTCTTCTGCGAAAGCCCGGCCAACTGGACCCGATTGGGCGCCAGGTCGCTGTTATACTTGTAATGGGCGACAAATGCCTCCGCTAATTGCTTCCAAGTCTTGATATCAGTTGGCTCCAACCCCATGTACCACTCTAGGGAAGGGCCCGACAGACTATCCTGAAAGAAATGCATTAGCATTCTTTCATCAGTGGAGTATGCAGACATCTTTCTGTAATAAGCTCGTACATGCACTTTCGGACATGTGTCTCCTTTATACTTATCGAATGCAGGAGATTTGAATTTAATCGGCACCCTCAAGCCAGGTACCAAGCCCATGGTTGCCATGTCCAATCCCACAGCACTTTGATTTAGGACTCCCTTCATCTGCTCTTCCAGCATTCTAATCTTTTGGGAATCATCCATCGGCCCTTCAAAACCTCCTCCGGAGAAGGCATCCTCCTGCTGATCCTCTTGCCACAGACCGTTTCCAGCTCCGTACCCATCATATGCATTATTACGTCCGGCTCTGATCTGATTCATCCCCGGACCTCGGCCTCTGTTGCCGTACCCTTGAACACCTCCAGCAGGACCAAAACCCATAAATCCAGTACCATTTCCGTTTCCAAAGCCTCCGTAACCCTGATTGACCATACCATAACCATCTTGCCCAAAGCCTTGAGCATTAAAGCCATACTTGCCAGTGTTATCGAATCCCTGATCGTTGAATCCGAACCCAGTATTGACAAAGCCATTGCCTCCCAGATTTTCTCCCAAAGTGACATCACCCAGCCCAACATTATGGACAGCGGTCTCATTCCCCACTCCGACGTTACCATTCACAGCAGCGGTAGCGTTGTTAACATTAGCAGCAGGTATATTGACCACAGGCGGAGCCACTGGCGTGGGAGTGCCGTCTCCATGAGCAGTATCAACCCGGACGGACTGATGATCTTCATTACCATGACCAGCGTTGCGAGCCAACAGAGGCTGGACCATGGCCTGCAAATTCTCTTGCCCTTTTGCTATAGCTTCCATGGTCTGCATGAAGAGGGCGAGCTTCTCGCGCACATCCTGCATCTCGTTCTGCATTTGGTCCATGATTTTTCGACAATTGGAGCGTGTAGAATAGCGGTGCGGATGTTGATCTGGAATCCTGTTAAGCACCTGATACAGAGCAGGAAATAAGACACCATTCAAAGATTACCTGTAATGCGATATGAATATGAATGCAATGCAATGTGTCTGTGCATTAGGGAAGTTCATTCCCCCAGTTCTAGTGCGAAGGTGCCGGTGCAGTGACAGTGCTGACAATAGGAATATCGGAGCTGAATCATAGAAAGCCTCATATATCGCAGAGAAAATCAATAAGCCCAGGGTACAATATCGCTGAGAGTACAATAAGAAGGCATGACCTCAACCAACAATCCTGGTGATGGTCAGCACTATGCAAATAAAGCATATAAGTTACTACATGAAATGATCAAATCCTCCCAAAAGTCTGGTACTCCTCTATCAACTTCTTGGTCTCCGGATGGCTTGGTCGATCAAGCAGCCCTTCAACAAGCTGGTTTCTCCTCTTAAGGACACGGCGTACGTCTTCAGCAGTTTCTTCCCATGTTGCTTCTCCGAAGCAATCTTCTAACTTTCGCTTCTGAGATACTGCTTCATCTCTGGATTTGATTGCCTTGTTCAGAGCATGCTGGACACTATACCGGGTCATCACTTCCTCCTCACACTTCTTGATGCTAGACTTCAACTTCTCTTCGAGGTCGGAAATTTGCTGCTTCAGCTTATCTTCCCTCTTCTTGTTATTGGTGAGTGTAGCATTCCAAGTCTTATTGCAAGAGGATATCTCTCGGTGAGCTGCGTCGAGCGCTTTCTTTTTGGCTTCCAGCATGTCATGGGAGCTTCTGAACTCTTGCCCCAGACGTTCACGCTTTTTCTTTTCTTCGGTCAACTCAGCTCCTAACCTGTTTACCAGCTCGATCTGTTGTTGGAAAGCATATACGGCCTTGTTTTTCTCACTGCGTACTTGAGCTAGCTCTTGCTCTAACCCTTCGTTGATCTTCATCAAGGCTTCTTTTTCTCTCACAACTTGCTCATAGACTTCCCTAGAAACAGTAGTTGGCTCTGCTACCGGAACGGGAACAATGACGGGTGCAGCTGGAAACGGCATCCTCAACTGACTAGCCCTCTCCTGAATCCAAACTCTATAAGGTGCATAGGCCTGACAGTCATTCTTTCCTAACAGTGGTTTCCCTTTGCGGTTAATACGCGTCCAGGCATGTTGCAACTTGGCCAATAATTCTCCCTTCAAATCCCCTGTGAAGTACAGAGATTCCTGTACTTCTTCCTCCTGAGGTGGATTCTTCAGTGCATATCCGAACTGGCGAATGAATAGAGAAGGGTTGTAATTGATACACCCTTTTCTTCCTATCAGTGGGACATTAGGGTAACCAGAACAACTGAAGATAAGCTCGGATCCCAGCAGATCTCTATCAAACCACTCCATATCTTCCGACGATAGCCTCATCAGGCGCTCTGGCCAACCAACTGGAACTGTAGTCTCTGCAACAGATCCTCTCTTAGGAAGGTGACTCTCAAACCACATACTCAACAAGGGCACACACAGGTGAACATTCTTCCCTCTTCCCTTCTCATTCTTGTAATGTAGTGAGTGGTAGAGATCTCCGAGTAAAGTAGGTACAGGATTACCAGCGGCAAACAAGTAGAAAGCATCAAAGTCCACAAAGTCCGGTATATTGGGAAACAAGACTATGCCATAAATACACAAGGCCAACACAGCATTGAAAGCAACCCAGCACCCGCTCTTGGCATACTCTTGGGCTTTACCAACTAAGAATTGGAGTGAGAAGCCTGGAACTCCACGGGAAACAGTAGTCACAAGTTCAGAAGCATCAATATGCAAGGCTTTTGCCAAATCCTCCGGCTTGGGCTTGGCGTCATAATGAATGAATGGAACCTGGTTCTGCACGGGCAGCTCAACATACTCAGCGTATTCCTCCAGGGTTGGTCCCATAATAAAGTCAGAGAACGTAAAGCACCTCAAAGCAGGGTCGTAGAATTGCATCAAAGCATACAGCCCATCTAACTCTACCTCTGTAGGTTTGCACACCACTCTCAGTAGTCTACCATAGCTCATCCGGAAACTCCTACGAACACCCTCATCAGCAAGAGAGATCAACCCAAGTAAAGGAACAATATCAGGCGTAGGCAATTTGTAAGCAACCGTTCTCCTTAAGCTAGTCATGATCAAACACTCAGAAGTCTGGGTACTAGAACTAGGGAAATGCAAATGCACCTGCAGCACAGACACACATTAGTGAAATGCAAATGGTAATGGATATGCAGGCAATGCAATGCAAGTAACATGCAACAGGGACCAAAGCTGTAGCTGAATAGCCTGAACCCAATCAAGAAAGGTCTCAGATAGACCATCCAGGAGTCATCAAACCCTGGCCTCAGATAGACCTAAAATAAAACTCCAACACTGGTCTCTGACAGACCTCAAACCATAACTCCAACTGGTCTCTGATAGACCTCAAATCACATCTCTAATTGGTCTCTGACAGACCTCAGAACTCTCCAACTGGTCTCTGACAGATCTCAAAACACATCTCCAAATGGTCTCTGACAGACCTCATAACTCTCCAAATGGTCTCTGACAGACCTCATAACTCTCCATAAATAACCAGGATCTCGGATCAAGAAATAATCGGTATCTGAAGGTCTAGTTACCTGCATAACCCCAAATCCCCTCACAGGTGGATGGCCCTATAACTGACAAAGGTACGGCATCCTATGCGGTCGTCGGCGTCACAGACTTTCAGGGTTGATGATACGATTCCCAGAAGGAGTGGCATCATCAATTCCTGAAGAGGCCTCACTTAGCCAACTTCCAAATGATCGGTCCCCAGAGTCGACAATCCAACTAACCAGCAACCCACGCCAACCAAAGGAAGGGGCAGGAGGCCAACCAGAGGAACCTCGTCTGAGTGTAGATTTCATGGGACACCAAAGCAAGCAAAGTAAGCGGGCGCCCACTAATTTCTACTCTAATTCTAGGTGCACTCAAGCCCAGGTCCGGCTTATCTCTCAATATCAGAACACCCGTCACACCCCAGATGCAGCAACAATAATCAATATATAAAGCTGACAATACAAAATTAGAAAAATAACTCCATACAAAATCCTCGACGGGAAGACAAGCGCTAGGATTGACTCTCTTAAGGGACGTTGGATCCCAGATGCATAAGAACCATCGCAGTCCTTAGCAGCCAGGGGACGTTGGATCCCCAGCAGAGTCGCCAGCTGTCGCTACTGCGAAAATCGGCGCCGGCTGAACAGAAGAGTCGCCACCGTGCGTTATTTATCCCACGGGAGGGAAAGGAAACGCTCAGAGTAAACCTCGCACAACACGGGAAAGGTATGGTCGTCGCAACCAAAACCTGGGTTCGGGAGTCGGTTACGCAAGGGGAAGGTATTAGCACCCCTCACGTCCATCGTACTCGATGGGATCCACGCTTGTTTTCGGGTATGGATTGTTATTCTATCTACGCTAAAGGTCTGGGGTTGAAAGAAAATAAAATGAAAATAAAATGAAAATAAAATGACTCGGCAAAGTATCGCACTTTATGCCTACGTATTCCCGCCTGGAACGAGAAATCAGAGTCAACGTAGTTCGCCTACCTACGGGAAAGGAGGGGAAGGTTGCTCGCTAGGATATCGCATCCTATGCCTACGTACTTTCACACAGCATGAAAGATCAGAGCAAACGTAGTTCGGGCCACGTACGACACAAGCTTGTCTTGGTTGATTTTATTCCTTCTGAAAAAGGTTTTTCTGATTAAGAGTCCAAGAGGACAAAAATGACGTCTTGATGAGTTCACATTCTTTTACGGAAGAAGTGTCTTTTATTGTGTTTGAAATCTTTATGTGTTTTTCTGTTTGTTTTGAGAAAGAAAGAGACAGAACTCTAACCTACGGTTGCGAAGGGAAACAAACTAACCTAATGTTATCATGCATGGGTTAAGACCTAGTGTCTATCATGCTCCTCTCTTGCACAGAGAGAAACAGAGATCCTAAGGGATAGGCAGAAACAGAAACAATAACAGATATATACAGTAAAGCAGTAAAATGCATGGATGCAACAGCACAAGCGAGGCAAGGGAGTCCCACTCAACCTCGAACCTAGAAAACAATAGGCAAAAGTGAACAGGCTTCACTTTCAACCCAGCAGGGTAAACAGCAAACAATACAGTCCAGAAAACCAATCAATACATCAGCAATAAAATACAACAGCAAAAGAAACAGCATCAGCAGCTCTGAATCAACATCTAGCTTCAAGTAATCTCCAATCAGCTACAGGCTTCAACAAGCATCAATCTCCATCTTCATGACCTTCAGGCAAGGGCTTTGATCATCTGTCTTCCATCTGCAATGGCTTTTCTTCATGCTCAAACCTCCAGGATGAGGAATCAGTCACAAGAGTGAATTGGGTGTTAAGCAATCAGCTGACTACCAAGGGTGGTGAACAGACTGCTTCTAACACAAGAGACATTTTCTCTCAAGAGTTCTATCTCATAGACACTATCACCAAGCCTTCCAAAGGAAGGGGGTGAGTGTCTTAGAGAGACTCTGAATCACAGAGAAGAATGGATGCAGACAAGGCAATCCATGTTTGAGAAACAAACTTTCTAATCTAGAGCTCTGCCTAGCTCCTAAACCCTAGTCTCCTCAGCAGCTGCTAGCAAGAACCTCCTCCCCAACTCTGGCAGTTGATCTTCAATCTCTGGATCTCCAATGGCTTCATCTTCCCAAGTCTTCAGCTCTCCAGGTTCCCAGATAAACCCAATACCCAAACAAGCAAGCAATAATCCCCAGAGGGCACACCACACCAGTCAATCAGATATACAGACAGTATTAATAGCAGTAGGGGAATCCTGACTTTTCTAAGGGATCTGATAACTACCCATAGCCCCTATAGTCCCATAACTAATCTATTCAAACCCTAAGTCCTAAGGGAAATGAAATCAAACTTCTTAAGTCATCACCTAAAAACCCTAATTTGTTTATGTTGTTCAAGCCTACATTAAGCACCTAAAATTAATTCTTAAAAATGGGAACTAAATTGAATCTACAAGTTCAATATCTCATCTAAACACCCTAAAAAGAATGAACAAAAAATATGAAAGCATGTAATAGAACAAAAATTAACAAATTTATGCATGAAATGAAACTATTTAAAATGACATTTATTTAGAAAATATGGAAAAAATATGAAATAAAAATAAAAATGCAATTTTATTTTTCTATAATTTTCTACACATCCTAAAGAAAATGATGTAAAAAGAATGACTTGAAAATGATTTTTTATGAATTTATTATGAATTAATGAAAATCAAGAAAATAGTAAGAGAAATTAAAAATAAAAATGAAAGAAATAAATGGGAGAGGGGTGTATTCAGCAACCACGCTTAATTAAAATCCATTGGGCCAGCAAAGAGGGGGGCGCGCGTAGCATTTTGAGTTAAGCCCAGAACCTCTTCAGAATTAATGAAATAATAGAAGGACGCTGGGGGGTGAGAAAAGCAATAGAATCACGTTCATCTTGACAATGGGCCTATTACTGGGGGTGGGGATATCACAAATCACTCAGGCCCGCCCGTTTCAATTAATGAAACGGTGCGTTTAGGGCACCACAACATTTCCCTCCAAATCAGAATTGAATATGAGCCATAGGATTGCTCCTCAAGTCAAAGGTCCAACATGACATGGACGCACACGATTTCATCTTCTCCAATGGATCTGAAACTTAGGGTTTGGACTCCATGAATGCCATGCACGAGCACAATTTCTCCCAATCTGTTCTCACTCTACAGGCCATGAAACGCCATGCTATAAACATGAAACTTATTCTAAATTCCTCCCTCTACAAGCCTATGGTCCCTGATTGCTTTAAAACTCAACAAATCAACAAACCCGATAGCAACAAGTTCTGGTTACCATGAATATCCTCTGCAACTCACCAACACAATTCTCCATCAAACTTACACTAATCTAATCTATAACTAATGGTGATTAACCTGCGCTAACAACCTAACATTCTAATGCACTATGCCATGAGTTCTTGATCCAAACAGTTTCTACAACCTGCTAACAATCATCACTAAACCACTCCAAATTCAACCTAATTGCTCTACTAACATCCTACATCACATTTATACTAACAAATCGATGCTAAACTAACTACATCAAGCAATTTGAATGAAAACACACCTGATGCAAAAGCTTGAAAACAGCTATGGAAACTCGTGAATCCACCAACACCAATGCTCAGATCTTGATCAGTGAGTGAAGCTCTTGTTTCTGTATGCAACACTTTGAGGAATCTTGCCTTGAATTGTGCTATCAACTTGAAACTTCAATTTTGATGTTGATGATGGAAGTGCTCGAAAATGGATTGATTACACTTGATTCTTGGTTGAATTCTGATCTATGAGGATGGATCAGTATAATGAAGTTGATTTTGATGGTAATTGGTGAAGATTTTGAGAGATTGAAGTGAAATTGCAAAGAGAAAGAATGAAAGAGTTTGTGAAATTCTTGGTGCAAATGAAGCCAACCCTTGATCAATCTTCATTACATGAATATATAGAGCTCACATGAACATTCTAGATCCATCTTACACATTCCCTTGCCTTCCAACTTTGATCCATTTTTGAAGTGTTTCTTAAAATGCAAGTAACCAAAGATAACTTTGAAATCTTCCACTAAACTCAAAAAAGTGTTTGAACCATTGTCTTTAGAATGTCTTTTCCATTCAAAATCATATATTGGAAGTCTCCATTTGGACTTAGAAATCTCCCAAACCATTTTTCATTTTGACTTTATTCACATTATAAGCCATTTTAGTTCAAATTTGGACCAATCATGCAACTTCATGTTATGAGCTTTTCCAACAATTTGTGACCTTCTTTCTAGACTTAAAATCTCATTTGGAGCAAGTTTGATGTTGTAAGTTTTTCCATTTGAGGCCTCCTTGTATGAGTTTTGGACATAGGTTAAAATGACCTGTAATTCACAAATGCCCAAAATACCCTTTGCTTGCCAAGACCATAAGTTGAGTTCTCCACATCATATGAAGGCATACTATACCATTATAGAAAGCTAAGACAATGAGGGACAATTCTTATGTTGACCAGAAATTCATTTGAAATCTCCTTGAGGGGCAAAACTAGCTTGGAAGTCAAGTCACTTTCACAGACAAAATTTCAGATACCTCAGATGGCCTGTAACTTGCAAGGACCATAACTTGAGTTCTATAAATCTCCTTGATGTCTTCCACCACTCAAATTAAAGCTCTTGAGATCCTATACAAGTTTCATGTTGGCCAAGAAGCCATTTGAAGCTAGCATTTTGACTTATCTTGCTTGGAAATTTGACCTAAACTAGGGGATTTTACACAGAAACCCTAATTTAGAAACTCCTCTTCTCCTTGATTCCTCTTGAATTCTCCTTGGCATATCTCCATATCCTTCTTTATATGTCAAATGATGAACCCCACATCTCTCCACTAGACTTGAATGCCCTCTTAAATCAGTCAATTGACCTAGGGTTGACCTAGGGTTGACCCAGATGAAACCCTAGTTGACTGCCTTCAGCTATAACTCTTGTGCTCTCATCAATGACTTGTCTCCTTCTCCAAATGACTTTCTAAGTCTCTCATAATGTCTAGATACTCTCCATGCCTTCAACTCACAGCTCACAACCCTTTTGTTGACCCTCAGATACCCTCAGCTAGGAGATGGACTCAAGGCTTGATCTGCTGAACTCTTTGCTTTCAAATTCTTTCCTGATGACTTGCATAAGATTGAATTGGGATAATGACCTCTTGATAGGCTTCTAGAGATGATAATAATGATTGGTCCCCTGTTGAATGACTTGCTATGCTTATGCTATGCAGATGATTAGACTATGTACATGACTCTATATGCAAATGCTAATGATAATGAAACATAAACCCAAGGAATAAGGTTGGGCAAATTTTAGGGTGCAACACCAAGCTAGAATCCAGAGATTCTTCAAGATCCAAGAGCTTCCTTATGGTAGAAATGAAGAACAAGCAAGATCAAGCAAATTTGACTCAAAAAAGCACTTCCAATCTAGCTTCCAAATTCATATCTCAATTCAAATGAAAATTGAATGGGGAATTGAAGATAATGGAGATGAATGATGGAGTTTTAGCTCTAGAATTCAAGGATTCCAATGAAGAATCAATGAACTCAAGTGAAAGAGATTTAATGGAGGTTTTGAGAGTGAAAAAGTTGAGAGAAAGTGGAGAGCAAATTCTCAAGAATGAATGTGAAATCTGAAAAGTGAAGGTTATTGTGTGAGGTTTGGAGCAAATTCACTTAAATAAGCTCTAGGTTTGGAATCAAAATATGGTTTAGAATGTGGATTAGCGTTTGGAGTGGAAATTAGGAGTGGAATTAGGAATGGAGTGTTTGAAATTTGGAGGGAAATGGTGAAAATTGAAACAATTCTAGATCCTTAAAATGATGATCATGTGAAATCAATGGTTGAAAATGATTGGAAAATTACACATGCTGAAAATTCAAATATTTTGGCGAATTTCGCTTGAAGTAACCGGTTACCCAATATGTAGTAACTGGTTACCACATCCAAAGAATGCCAATTTTGCGCCAAATGGAGGGAAACTTGTGTAATCATCCGTTGCCACCTGTTTTGAGCTCTGTTAAGCCTCTAAAACTTGCCCTTGGAGATTATAACTATGAGAATACCTGGGATAGCCTATACACCATCTCCTGAGCTGAAAATAACCTGCTGAATAAAATAAAATCAGTCGCTCGATCGCTGGGCAAAATAAATGTCAGAGCCTCTGATGCTCGCTGCTTGAACTCTTGCAACAAAAGGGAACCCTGAGCCACATAAATACCTTGATCCCATTTCTCGAGAACCAATACTACGATATGCAGAAATGCAGAGAAAAAAAAAGCCAGTTACGGTTAAAATGAAAGAGCAAATTTTGGGGTGTTACAAGATGCATCTGCAGAAATATTACTGAGTCATTCATTTAACTAGCTCACTAAATTAAAATACAATAATTGAGTGCATAGGTTATTTGGGAGATGCATCTCCGGATACACTCAAATGATGTACAAAGATGCCTCTTCGGACTATATTTTTTTGCAAAATGGAGTGAATCTCAGAAAAGCGCATTTTAGTGCGACTTTGAGTACGCCCACATATGCATCTCCGACGCATGAAGGAAGTTTTATAATTTTCAAAGGTGTGGAAGGCACCATCAAAAATGGAAAGAGAATTTCTATAATTTTAATATGTATTCTGCTATTTTTGTTTTTTTGGATTTTTTACCTAACGTATGCATCACTTTGTAACAAAATGTAACAAATATGTTGTATGTTGCACGAGTAAAAAGATATCATGTTGTCATACCCAAAATTTTAACCCCTAGATTCCATTGTCATTCTAGGAACATCAAGAATTATTTCCTAACCCTAACCTTGTTTCGAGTTTATTGTTGTTGAGGCCCATCTGAATTAGAGTTTTGCATCTTTGGAATCAAAAGGATTATTGCTTATTCAGTCAATGCTTTGGATTGATCATCATCGAATCAAGGTTCCATACATTTAAGGAGCTTATATTCAACAAGAATAAAGTGCTAATTAACTTCATTGCAAGATCATTGAAGTTTAATTTCATCTGGCCCCAGATTAGGGTTTTTATCGGGCAAAGTCAATTGTGCCTTTGAATTTTGATCCAAGCATGATCCCAAGCCTTGGGACATGATTCAACATGTTCATATACACCCTTGGAGCCTATGTATGATGTTTGATAAGTCAAAATATGCAAATGCATTGAAGATCACACAATTGAATTCATCTGGTACAAATTTCATCTGACAAAGTAAACTCTTTGACTTTTAGGGTTTTTTTGTCCAAAATTGAAGCATCCAAGAAAAATTTCATCAAGATGGGTTTAATCAATAATTTTGATCATGAATAAATCAAGATTTGAGAGGTTTCTTGAAAAAGAAGAAAACTTGGATAACTTGAATTTTTTCTAAGTATGGAAAAAACCCTAATTTTGGCACCAACTTTGAGAGATGATAACTTTCAATCTACACATCCATCTTTTGAGTTCCAAAGATCAAATTGTATATCTCATCATGTACTACAAAAGTTTCCTAATGAATTATGAGAAAAAAGATGCTTATATTTTGAGTTATGAAGCTTCAAAGTTTGGAAAAATCGTTGGACACTTGGAATATTTTCAAGACAGCTCTGTTTCTTCAATTTTCAGCCAACTTCAAGGTCAGTTTTCATCATGATCCCTTTGGATTCAAGAATATCATCAAATATGAAAGTTGTAGGTAATTTTTAGGGATTTATAAAAAGTACAAGAACTCATCCATACCATTTTTGAGCTAGGAGTTCCAAAGGAGGAAAGTTAGCCCTCCACACTTGAAGTTTAGGTTATTTTCAGGCCAAGAACAAGTTGCAAGATCAAGAAAATCTGCAAAATCCCTTGATTGAAAACCTTGAGACTTGTAAATCCATCTATAATCAGAAGTTTGTGCTACTTTTGGAGTCATTACACAAAGGTTTAAACCATAACTCAAGTTCCATTCCATTTATGGAAGTTTTGAACATAAAAGATACAATACCATTCTTGAAAAGCAACTTTAACCACATCTAGTTTTTCTTGAGACTATAACTTGTTCTATCTGAAGAAGCAAGATCTAAAAGTTTCCAACCACTCAAGATCTCCTTGTAATTTGCATTGAAACCATGAAAACCACCAAACTATAAAGTTGAAATCCAACTAAACCATGAAAACCATCAAGTTGCAAATGCTGCATAAACTAATCCTCATTATTGTCTATAAATAGAGGCATGATTCATGCTTCAAAAATGAGGAAAAAACACATTTAGAAGCATACCCCCCCCCCCATATCAGAATTGGTATTCAAGTCACCATTTGAAACCAAGAATCTTCCTTTTTACAAAACCTTACCCAAAACCTTTTACAGTCATAAAACCTCCAATCTAATCATCCACACAAACTACAAAACACCTCATAAGGGTGTCCAAACTACCACATTGATCAAAAACCTCAGAAATCAAAAAGTCAACCTTTAATCCAAAAATCATTGACTTTCTGCACATCTCAAACTAAAACCCTATTCTGACCTGTTCCAAACACTTTGATCCTTTAAAATAAAAACCTCAAACATGTCTTGAGCTATCCATAACCTAAAATCCTGACTGTAACTCTATTTGGATAGGGTTCCAGACTTCATTTTTCTCATTTTGCAAGAAGAGAAGCATAACTTGTTTCAGTTGATTCCATTGGGTTCCAAGCATTCAGAAAGCTTCAAAGAGGTTCAAGGAAGCAATATAAATCATTAAAACAGCTCTGTAGCAGCTTGTTTAGATTTTCAAGTTTTGACTTCAAGAGGTAACTGCTCAAACTGAAACTCATTGAACCATGCCATATCTTGATGTAAATTGAACATAAAACTTGTTTGTCATGACATTTATGTTGTGTTCCCTCAGTTAGTTGTTGCTATTCATGACAGTGTGTGATTATGCCATAGAAATTGCAAATATGAGCTTTTCTTCTTGTTGCTATCGTGTTTATTCTATAAGAACTTTTAGACAAACCAATGGTACCATAGTGATCATTATGAAAAATTAAGTGAGTTTGATCTTTACATCATCCATTTTTATGGAATATTGAGGAAGATACAGATGATTTTGCAAAACTTATCTTGTGGAAGTGGAGGTCCAACCATGGCACCTTTTGTTTAGGTTTTAGGTTATTTTTAGGCTTATGTTTTAATTTGTAGGGGTGATATAATGGATGTATCACCACCTCAGTGGTTTACCATGCGCGCCTATGTATCTTGTAACCTGAAGGAATGGGGTTCAAATCTCCCTCGCCCCAATTCTTTTGTTTTTTCTTGATTTTCAAAAGAGTTTCATATATTATTATATGCTTCCATCAATTTTCACAAAGCGCGCATTGGCTGGTTTGGCTAGTGTTTTAGGTTGTAACCTTAGCAGTGTGGGTTCAACACCCATGGTGACCACTTCCCATTATTTTTTGCCACTTGATTTCTTTATTTCATTCACAACTTCAACTTGTCATAACTTCTTCATCTTAAATGAATTTTTGCCCATTCTTTTTGTATAATGTTCATGCTTATGTCCATTTTTCATTTATATTGAGAAATTTCCAAAAATATTATTTCATGTTATGATTATCCATGATCCGTGTATATGACTTTTTAAAGGTTTCTTAGGTTTCCTTTTGATCTTTTGATTGATCCTTTGATTCTCCATGAACTTCTTGAGTTTTATGAACCATATGCATCTTTTATGAACCTCATTTGATGTGATGAACTTATATACCCTTGTTGTTAAATGGTTGTTATTACTTTTTCAAATTCATATGTAAATACATGTTTGAATCTCTTGAGACCTTGGTTGTTACCTTACCCTTAACATGTGATCCTCTTCTATGATCAAGTAACTTGAATGAACATGTGATTTATGTCTCTCATACCATGCCTTAAGTGTTCTTAGACACTTGTTGTTTTTATTTGAAAGATGTTTAGTATGCATGTTTTTATGAATCAATCCTTGTGATTGTTTATCATCTTACTCAAAGACCATGATTGAACCCATTTACATGTTGGTTGTTACCTACTTGTTTAACATGTTCATCTCACCTCCATATTGTTTCCAAGAATTTTTGTCACTCATATGATATGATATTGATGTCTACAAGTTACCCATTGGATGTTTACACTTCAACCCACATGTTGTTGTCACACATGTCTCACTCTTATTCAAAGATATTTTAGTTGTTAACTTTTCCATACTTTGGTTTTATATCCATGCTTTAAATATTGTCATCATTTATGCATATTAATTTTGAGTTTTGATCTCCACCATGATAAGTAATTTTTTGACTTATATATGATTGTTTGTACTTGAAATTGTCATCTATGATGTTTGGTCTTGTAAGAACCTTATTCCATGATCTTTTAGATGTTGTAACATCTATGTTTACCTTTTGGTTGTAACGATTGGTTTTGATTCTAACTACTAAGGATGGATGCTTGGTTGTAACCTTGTCACTTATTAACTTTATCAAAACTTTGCTTGATGTTGTCACATGTTTGCGCTTACCTTCTTGGTTGTTACCATGATTTTATGTCTTCATCATGTTTGAATGAATATATATGTGTGCTTGAAGCTTGTTAAGTTTCCCCAAGTGATGTAGCTTGTTAGTTATCATCTTAAAAAGTTGCATTGTGTTCCTAAGTCCAAAGAAAAATCTCTCTATTGACTCAATGTCGTAGATAGCTCATTACTCTTTTAGCCTCCCCTTGACCTTGTTAGAATCATTAGGAATTTCAATTTAGTCTTAAGATAGAACATGCACCCCTTTGACTTTGTTAAGTCAATACCTTTAGCATACCTTGTTAGGAGTCCTATAACTTAGAGCTTAGGTCTGGAGTTTGTTAACTCTATGTGTGTACCATTGTTATGGGTACTCACCTTTTAGACTTTTTTGTCAAAAGTCAATCCCCAGTTAGATATTTCAACTTAGACTTAGAGAGTTTGTTAACTCTATATAAGTATGATTGCTATGAATACTTATTCCCCTTGGAACCTTGACAATAGTCAAGAGTTCTTTCACGCTAGTTAGGAGAACTATAGTTGCTCTGATTCCATCAATGTTAGGATACGTAGGCACGAGATGCGACGTCTTGGCGAGCATAATTAGTGTACATACCCATAGGTCTTTACCTTTAGCATCATTACCTTAGAACATAACCATTAGCAGACAAACATTATGCATGTTAATCTTGAACTTTGAACTTTTTTATAAGTAATGTTTTGACTTATACATGATTCTCTTGACTTGTATCCATGTTTAAATATTGTTATGATTTATTCATGTTGATCTTTGAACTTTGCTATGATAAGTAATGTTTTGACTTATGCATGACCCACTTGTGCTTCATTTGTGATGTTTGGTCTTGTAAGAACCTTATTTCATAGCCATTTATATGTTGTAACATCTATGTTTAACTTTGGTTGTAACCATTTGGTTTAATTCTAAAGCTTTCATGATGAATACTTGGTTATAACCTTGTTATTTATTTTGCTTGATGTTGTCACATGCTTGCTTTGCTTTCTTGGTTATTACCATGATTTTATATCTTCATCATGTTTGAATGAATGTATATGTGTGCTTAAGCTTTGATTTTTTCCCCAAGTGAAGTAGCTTATTAGCTCTCATCCAAAACAGTTCCCTTGTGTTCCTAAGTCCAAAGGAAAGTCCCTCTATTGACTCAATGTCATAGATAGCTCATTTTGTTCCCTCCTCCCTTTGACCTTGTTAGAGTCATTATGAATTTCAACTTAGCCTTAAGTTAGAACCCACTACCTTTAACTTTGTCAAATCAAGACCTTTAGCACACCTTGTAGGAATCCTATAACTTAGAGCTTAGGTATAGAGTTTTTTAACTCTATGTGTGTACCATTGTTATGGGTACTCACTTTTTCCCTTGGCTTTTGTTAAAGTCAATCCTCAGTTAGTCTTTCAACTTATACTTAGAGAGTTTGTTAACTCTATATAAGTATCATTGTTATGGATACTTATTTCCCTTGAACCTTGACCATAGTCAAGATTTCTCTCCCTTGTTAGGAGAACTACGGTTGCTCTGATTCCATCCTTGTTAGGATACCTAGGCACAAGATGTGACATCTTGGCGAGTATACTTAGTGTATATACCCATAGGTCTTTACCTTAGCACATAACCATTAGCAGACAAACATTAACACAAACACAACTACCAAACAAGAGGCTCCTGTAGAGTACTACAGATACTTAGGGTGCTAATACATTCCCTTTGTATAACCAACCCCCGACCCCCCCCCCCCCCCCCCCGATCTCTTAGCTTCATTGTTACGTAGCGCACTTAGGGTTTTCTTCGATCTTTACCTTTTCCTTTGGATAAATCAAAGCTCGATGGTGAATACTTAAATATTTGTGGTTCAAGTTAATTAATAGCTTGATATTTGATTCTTACCGCAACCGAAATGGAGACTTCACTAGGGGAGTAAAACTTAAGAGGGTTAAGCCCACCTTGTTTGCAGTTGTGTTTTGTTCATGTCTGATTGCTTTATACATGTATATTTGTGAATATCTATATATTATACCTGTTATGTTGCATATGTGCATTGGGTTGATACCTTGAGAGGTGAGATAAGTCCTAGTCTGGACTTGAGTGTATACCTATGATAGGATTATGGTATGATCCATAGTTGAAGGTTGGGAGTAGTCCTAACATGTTTGACATATGTTGTAATCACGCTTAGTTGAGGCCCCTTCGGAATTACTGATGGCGTATGAGTAGTCGTACGTTCATTACTTTTTCCGACCCGCGAGTCCATGAAACTGAGGACCTTTTAGTTACCCACTTACCCCACTTGGCCTTTTTAGGACGTAGTGCGATGACTATGAGGGAGTAGTCTCGAATAGTTGATACACGACACTACACTCAGACGAGTTTATCTTGAGAATATTTTTGACTCACATGAGTAGTCGTGTATGTTGATAATATCTGAAAGATTTATCGATGACTCTAGGAACTTTGTAGAACCCGTTGTGTAGGTACAAACAACCCATAGTACATGTCTATTGGGAAGGGTATACCTTGGCTCCATGCTTGTAACCCAAACCTAAGACTTTGTTTGTGTGCATATGCATTGTATATATGTGAATATGTGAATACTTGTATACATGTTGCTTGTGCATCATCTCATCATCTCATCATAAGCATTCATGTAATTGGTTTTGAGAAACTCAGTCGTTTTCTTTATTGAAAAAAACCTTATGTCATGGATTTTGGAAAAAGAAACACTAGAAAGTACAACTTCAAGAAACCGAATTTAACAGAGTTGAAGAAATTGGTGGTCTTAGTATCTTGCCTTGAAGACTTCAGAAATAGTTATGGAAGATTGTTGGGACTTGTCAAGATCAAGATGCAAAAAGGAGTTCTCAATACTCTTGTGCAGTTCTATGATCCTCTTTATCGATGTTTCACCTTTCCTGATTACCAACTCGTCCCAACCTTGGAAGAGTACTCATATCATATTGGTCTACCAGTGTTGGATAAGAAACCATTTAATGATCTGGTGAAACTCCCTTCACCGAAAGACATTGCAAATGTCATGCACCTAGAAGCTTCAAAAGTCAAAGCAAATCTCACCATCAAGCATGGACTCAGAGGTCTATCTTCTGAAATTTTGATAGGGAAAACTGCATATCTTGCCAAGGAGAACAATCTAGATGCTTTTGAAGCAGTTCTTGCATTGCTTATCTATGGCTTGGTTTTATTCCCCAAAGAAGAAGGTTTCATTGACATCAACGCTATCTAGATCTTTATGAATGGTAACCCCGTGCCTACTTTGCTTGGAGATGCCTACCATTCTATTCACTATAGGAGTCTAAAAGGAGCTGGGGCCATCCTATGTTGTGTTCCCCTATTGTATAGATGGTTTGTTGCATATTTTCCGAGGACAAATCTTTTCAGAGAAAATCCAAATGGGCTAAGTTGGTCCCAAAGACTCATGGCTTTGACTCAAACTGATATACATTGGTACGATCTTGCTTATGACAAGGAATGATCATTGACAGTTGTGGTTCATTTCCAAACGTACCTCTTCTTAATGTACAAGGGGGAATCAACTACAATCCAATTCTTGCAAGACGTCAGTTTAGATTTCCCATGAAAGAAAAGCCTAGCAACATCCTGTTGTCAGGTTTCCTCTATGTCAATGTAGAAACCAGTATGGGGTTCAGAGACAGTGTTACATATGCTTGGAGACCATCCACAAGAAGACCAAAGTTGAGTTACGAAGGAAGAACTGTATAGCATTTGAGCCTTTCGTGCAGTGGGTATGTTCTAGAGCCCGTGATCTCAAAATGCCTTATCTCCTAAAGAAACCTCTGCAGACCATTGTTGCTTCTTCCTCTGTCATCCCAATCTGTTGTTTTGCAGACATTGTAATGGACTCAAAAAAGAGAACAACTCCAAGATGCACATTCAAGAGCCCGATGTTGGAGAATATGAGAATACTAGGAGGCTTAGTGGAAGATCCTTTGTCATTTAGTAACAAGTATGGAAACCTTCTACCTCTATTGGAGCTACAAGTAGATAAGGAGATGTTAATGGCGCTCGTACAGTTTTATGATCCCATTTACCATTGCTTCACATTTTTAGACTATCAACTGCTACCAACATTGGAGGAGTATTCTATTTTGATGGGGTTATGTGTCACTTCTCAACCATTCTCTCGAAAGGAAAGAAGACCAAATAGAAGAATCTTGGCTGAATCCTTACACCTAGAGCCACCTTACCTTTAGACTCATTTGGATGTCAAGGATGGATTCTCCGGTTTGTAAGCAAGACCTTTGATGGAAAGGGTTGAGGCTCACGTTGATGAGAAAGGCACATAAATCTTTGAGGCTATCTTGGCCTTATTGGTTTATGGATTCCTTCTGTTCCCAAGTGCAGACGATTTTGTTAACTTGAATGCCATCAAGCTGTTTCTGATCAAGAACCCTGCTAGCTGATGCATACTTCTCTATCCATATGAAGAACTCCCACGGAGAAGGCCAACTTATTTGTTGTACCGCTCTTTTTCACAAGTGGTTTATTTCGCACTTGCCAAAGACCGCATCTCTATGGAATCTAAAGGACATACATGCATGGACATAAAAGCTTTTATCACTCAAACACTATGACATCTGTTGGTACGAACCCATGTATGGAGGGGTTACCATGATTCACAGTTATAGGGACTTCCCTAATATGCCTCTTCTTGGCACAAAAGGATGCATTAGTTACAACCCCATCCTAGCTCGCCGTCAATTAGGATATCCAGCAGAGGAAGAGCCTGATCCGGTCCGTTTGGGAAGATGTTTTCTTGAAGAATGGAGAAACCTAGATCTCAAAGCACAAATTACATACGCTTGGCATCACCTCAATACCCAAGGGATGATTGCTCTGGGGCATCCAGATTGTACCGTCTCAGAGGCGTATCTTCTTAGGTCTAAAAAGATACCTTTAAATATGTTCTACACCCACTTCGAGCCAACTCTGTCAACTCCGAAAGAACATTTCTCTGTGGAAGAATTGAAGGATGCTTTATTCAAAGATGAAGAGGAGAAGAAGACATGGGAGGATAAACACTTCATGGTCTCTCAAGAAAACAAAGAACTCTGGAAGCTGCTCCATCAGAACTAGGAGGAAGGGATTGCAAGGAGGATGAAGCTACAAGAAGGGGAAGGATCTTCTCGTCAAAAAGACTAGGCCTCTCAATTTCAAATTTTTTCTTGTAATTTATGTCCACACTTTGGCTGTTGATACGTAATCTCTTTTCATGTAAAACTTTCATTCGTTAATAAAAATATTACTTCGTTTTGCCTTTGTCTCTATTATTAATGTTTGTAAACATAATTTGGGGTTCTTTGAATGTTAGCTTTGCATTTGTATTAGCATTCCATAAGCATTGCATACACATTTGTCGTTCTATGGCTTATCTGTGTTGTTTTACCTCCAGTCTATCACACTGAGTCCTCTGCATCCTTATAACACAAGAGCTCAAGCCCGAAGGAGAATGGTTGAGCAAGATCAAGAGTTTGACAGGGTCAACAATGAGTTGGATGACATACGAGGCAGTATGAGGCAAATGATGGAGATGTTGCAAGTGATCCGTGCAAAGATAGACACTCAGCCGACCGTGGTTTCTGAGATCAATGCCACAATAATGGAGCCAACACCAGTTGTAACTGTTGCCACCAGTGGTCCACCCTTTGGTATACCATTTAACTTTGTACCATTGCCAGTTATTATGAAGACTAAACAATAAGTAACTCAACAGACCATTCCTCTGAATGTTGATCTTCCTCATACTATCCCTACTTATGCTCCAGCGGTTGTGCAAGCTTAGGTACACCTATACTTTAACAACCAACATCAGGTTTATGATATCCCTGACCAGTCAGAAGAAGGAGATGAACACCATGAGAAGATAAGGGAAGATATTGAAACTATGGCGAGAAAGATAAGGGCTATGGAAGGCAATAACATATTTGGGGCTGATGCGAGGGACATGTGCTTGGTTTTTGGATTAATAATTCCGCCAAAGTTCGAAGTCCCAATTTTTGACAAATATGAGGGGGCTACTTATCCCAGAACCCACTTGATCATGTACTATAGGAAGATGGCATCCTATGTGGAAAATGATAAACTAATGATCCATTATTTTCAAGACAGTCTCAAGGGCGCTTCAGCTAAGTGGTACTTGAGTTTTGACCAATCTAGAATGTACAATTTCCAAGACTTGTCTGATGCTTTCATCAAGCATTACAAGTATACCATGGATTTGGCTCCGGACCAAAGACAGTTGTTGAGCATGGCTCATAAAATTTCTGAATCTTTCAAAGAATACGCCCAACATTGGAGGGAAACCGCCTCACAAGTAGAACCCCCTCTGACCGAGAAGGAACTAGCTGATTGGTTCGTTAATACGGTAAGGCCAGAATTCTACGAGAGAATGATTAGCAGTACGAGTGCTAACTTTTCCGATGTTGTATCCGTGGGAGTAAAAGTGGAATTCGGATTAAAAAATGGAAAGATGACAAGTATCGCTAGTAGTCCATAAGAAGAAGGAAGGTGAGACTAATGCCGTTTCTGCAGAAAGAAGAAGTCAGGTCAGAAAACCTCAACGTCAGCAACAATTCCGACAACGACCATTATACCCTATGAAATACACTCAGCAACCCTACGTGACAGCCATTACGCCCACGTTTCACAATCAAGCTCCGATTTTTCAGCCAAATCAACCACCACCCGTATATCAACAAGGCTATCAACAGGTACCCAACGCCTCAACCTATCAGCAACAACAGCAACCCAGGGCTCCGATCCTTAGACAAAATATACAAAACAGAAGACCAGGGGCAAGACCTCCTATCCCACCAATTTCAATGAGCTACACTGAATTGTACCCATACATGGTACAACAAGGTCTGATCACCACTTGAAAGATGGGATCACCACCAGATCCTCTCCCATCATTCTATAATCCCAATGCCCGATGTGCGTTTCATGAAGGGGAAGTCGGGCATGATCTAGAAGGATGCTTTTCTTTAAAGCATGTTGTTCGAGAATTAATGGAGAAAAAGATTCTGCCCTTTGGGGATCGTCAACCCAATGTCAAAAAATACCCACTACCCAACCATGAGAGTGTCAATGCAATAGAAGACATGCATAAAGCAGTAATTTCTGATATAATAACAATCAAGACTCCACTACAGGCTCTCCGCAGAATGTGAGGAATGTGCTGAGAATTCCAAGTGTTGTACTCTAGTCCAAGAAGACATACAAAGATTGATGAATGACGGTCTTTTGCAAGTTTGCAATAAAATGAAGAAAGAGGAGGTATCAGTGATTGAACCTATTTTCAATATTCCAAAAGAGATTGAAAAAGTGAAAATATTCAATCTTCCAAATTTTAGTTCAACAGATTCGGCGCCCAAACATGTGTTCAATGTTGAAAAGCCCACTGCATCAACAGCTAGTCAGCCAAGATCGATCAATACTCAAAAATCCATGCCATTCTTTTTCAAGAGTACCAAAGCAGTACTTAGGAAATATGATAACATATGGAGAAATCAGAGATCTGGGAAAGAGGTACAAAATGAAGGGACGAAAAAGAACTCTGATCAGAGATCTGGGAAAGAGGTTCAAGAGTCATCTTCTCTAAGATTGCTGGTACGAGCAAGATGACTCGATGCGGTCGAATTTACCAACCTAAAGTAACTGTGGTCCCTCTCAAAGAAACCATCCTTGTGGAACCTTCAAAAGTAAAGAAGTATCAAATAAAGAAAATGAAGAGTTTTTAAGGATCATCAAAAGAAGTGACTACAAAATCATAGATCAGCTACACAAAACTCCTTCAAAAATGTCGATCATGTCCCTTCTTTTAAGCTCTCCCTCCCACAGGTCTGCATTACAAAAATTGTTGGCACATGCTCATATAACCAAGGACATAACAATTGGTCAATTTGATTCGATGATTGCCAATATTACTGCATGTAATACCATAAGTTTCAGCATTGGTGAATTACCTGTCGAAGGTTGTAAGCACAATTGTGCTTTGCATGTATCATTAAAATGACAAGAGGACACTCTAGAAAGGGTCTTGGTGGACATTGGTTCTTCTCTGAATGTATTACCCAAAAGGATGCTCACTAAGCTGACATATAAGGGGGCTGACATGAAACCGACCTCTTTGATTGTTAAAGCTTTTGACGGTTCCAGAAGAATAGTGAATAGCAGAGTAGATTTACCAGTTATGGTTGGACCCCATGTATTATACATTACCTTCCAGGTGATGGACATCAATCTAGTAAGCAGCTGTTTGTTGGGAAGGCCATGGATTCATACCGCTGGTGTGGTGACCTCTACTCTCCACTAAAAGATGAAATTTATAGTGGATGACAAATTGGTGGTCGTCCATGGAGAAGAGAATCTAATGGTGAGAAATTTGTCATCATTCAGGTACATTGAAGCTGATGAAGATGCTTTAGAAACTTCTTTCCAAGCCTTAGAAATAGCCAATGTCGTGTTGATCGATGAAGATGTGGTTGACAGTGGTCTATCCTTTGCATCTATTCAAAGCATAAAATCTGCATTGAAGAATGACACTCCTACAGGATGGGGGGAGGTCATTGAGGTGGAAGCAAGAGCGAAGAAGAATCGCCGAGGGTTGGGTTACAAACCAACTCATGACAAGACTCAAGAGTTTGCCAAAGAATGGTTGAAGACCATCAATGAGGTGTTTATCAGTGGATGTATCCAAATCAACGCAGTTGAGGAGGATTTTAAAGACAACTATGTTAATCAGTTGGTATATCATGATGAGGCCGCTCTGAACAATTGGGAGGTTGTTGAAATTTCTGTCATCTTTCCCGTGACGAAGTAATTTGCTTGTTTTCTTTTGTAGTTTCCTTTAAAAAAGTTTTCCATAACCATGCCCGAGGTTATCGTATTATTTAGTATGGGCCACATGCTTTCAAATTATTATGATCAATGAAGATGTTTTGTTATAATCCTCATTTGTTTCATTTACTATTTTTTTTCTTATACTTTTAAAGAAAATGGAATTTCTTTTGAAAACCTGCAAAAATATTTCTTTTGTTCTCTTGCATATATCTTTGTTTTTTTTAATAAATCAAACCATTACAAACATGCAGAGAAATTCCAAAACCCGTTGAATCCAATGACTATGTTTTCCCTCCTGACTTCAACTCACCCATATACCAAGCCGAAGATGAGGGTGATGAAGATTTTGAGATTCCGGATGAACTGGAAAAGATGGTTGAATATGAGTACACGGACCTTCAACTTTACAAGAAGTAAGTGGATGTTACTAATCTTGGCACCAAAAAAGACAAGAAGGAAGTTAAGATTGTGGCAATGCTTGAGGCAGAAATCAAGCAGAGACTAGTGAAGCTTTTAGAAGAGTATGTTGATGTATTCGCTTGGTCATACCAAGATATGCCTAGTTTGGATACCGATATAGTTGTTCACAAGCTACCTCTTCGACCTGAATGTCCGCCTGTCAAATAGAAGGTCAGGAGAACCTGACATGACATGGCTCTCAAGATCAGAGATGAGGTCAAAAAGCAGATTGATGCAGGTTTCTTAGCAGTGTCAAAATATCCAAAATGGGTAGCCAACATTGTACCTGTGCCAAAGAAGGATGGGAAAGTTAGAATGTGCATAGATTATAGGGATCTGAACAAAGTTAGTTCGAAGGACGATTTCCCTCTGCCACACATCGACACTTTGGTAGACAACACAACTCGTTTTGTTATCTTCTCTTTCAAGGATGGTTTCTTAGGATACAACCAGCTAAGGATGGATCCCGAGGACATGGAGAAACCACTTTCATCACACCATGGGGCACTTATTGTTATAAATTCACGCCTTTCAGATTAAAGAACGCAGGAGCTACTTATTAGAGAGCAATGGTTGCATTATTTCACGACATGATGCACAAAGAAATAGAGGTTTATATCGATGATATGATAGCCAAGTCTCTAAATGAAGAGGACCATTGTGATCATTTGTTGAAGTTATTTGTAAGACTCAAGAAGTATCAGTTGAGACTGAATCCTGCAAACTATACTTTTGGAGTAAGGTCTGGAAAATTACTCGGCTTTATCGTCAATCAGCATGGAATTGAGGTGGAACTTGATAAGGTGCGATTTATTCAAGAAATGCCTGCTCCGAAGACCAAAAATCAAGTTAGGGGTTTCCTTAGCAGATTAAATTACATCTCCAGATTCATCTCTAATATGACTGCAACCTGTGAGTCGATCTTCAAGTTGTTACGAAAGGATCAGATAGTGGTTTGGAATGAAGACTATCAACAAGCCTTCGACAAGATCAAAGGTTATCTCCAAGAGCCTCCAATTTTGATTCCTCATGTACCTGGAAAACCTCTTTTCATGTACATGATAGTGCTTGAGGGATCGATGGGCTGCGTATTGGGTCAACATGATGAGTTTGGACGCAAAGAACACGCCATTTATTACCTAAGCAAGAAGTTCACCGATTGTGAAATTCGTTACTCACTCTTGGAGAAAACTTGTTATGCTTTGGCTTGGGCTGGAAAACGTCTGAGGTAGTTTATAATATGTCACACCACTTTTTTGATTTCCAAGATGGATCCGATAAAGTATATTTTTAAGAAGCCTGCTCAGACTGGAAGACTCGCTCGTTGGCATATGCTTTTGTTAGAGTATGATATCCAATACGTCGCTCAAAAGTCCATCAAAGGTAGCATCTTGTCAGATTACCTTGCTGATCAGCCAGTAGAAGACTACGAGCCCCTCAACTTTTACTTCCCAGATGAAGACATTATGTTAATCCAAAATGACTACAAAGAGCCAGGCCCAGATGAAAGTCTTGAACCGGGTTCTTGATGGAAGATGATGTTTGACGGTGCTTCCAACCAAAAGGGGCATGGTATATAAGCCATTTTGATAAACCCAAATGATGGGGATACTCTTTTCACAGCAAGATTATGTTTTAATGTGCTAACTGTCGCAACTGCAAAAAGGGCCGGCGGAAACAATCAAAGAAAACCTAAAAGAATGGGAAAAGACAAGGTCATCGCAACCAAATCTTGGGTTTGGGAGTCGGTTACGCAAGGGAAAGGTATGAGCACCCTTCACGTTCGTTGTACTCAACGGGACCCATGCTTGTTGTCTATCAAAGGGGTGAGTTATGTAAAAACTAAAGCTAAACCGGGGAAAAAGAAAAGAAAAGACTCAATAGGACATCACCGTCCTATGCCTACGTATTCCCTCGTGCAATGGGAAAGTCAGAGTCAACGTAGTTCGGGAAACTACGGGTGATGGGGGGGAAAGTTGCTCGACAAGACATCGCCGTCTTGTGCCTATGTATCCTAATCTTGTATGAGAAATTAGAGTAAACGTAGTTCGGGCTACGAAACCATAAGTTGGTTAAGTGTTTTTTATGAGTAGCGCTAAGTTTCCATTCCAGCAGTTAGGAACAATGCTTGTTACGGTAGAACAGAAAGGTAACATACTCTTTTTTGAAAATGATTTGAAGAACGATCCCGAAGGATAAAAAAGTTTAAATTTGGTTTGTTAGTTTTAGTGAAGTGGATTGAGTTAGTTTGAGACTCACGTTGCACTAAAGACTATGACATAAGAGCGAATGCGTTGCATATCGCCCAAAAGGCATACACTAAACACTCTAGACAAGTGAGAAGAAACCCCCACTCATCATTTCCCATGTACTTAAGGCTCGTAGCATACAACGTTTGTCATTCTTTATTAAGCGTCTTAAAGAAGTTTGAGATGAGAAGAGAAGACATAAGCAAACACTAAAGGGGAACTAAAAACCCTAATGTTATCATACAAAATGGTCCTAAGGTTAGGATGAAAGGGAAGTCTACCTAATGTTATCATACAAATAATAGACCTAGAGTTGAGATAAAAGGGACTATCCTAATTGTTATCATACAAAGGATTGAAAGCCTAGTGTCTCTCCTACTCTCATCTTAAACAGAGGGACTAGGAATTCTAAGGGATCATGTGAGCAAGCACAAGTAAAAAATATCCAATTCAATCACAAATGAAAACAAGGATAGAAGAAGTCTCAAAGAGAGAGAAGAAGAAAGACAACAAGACCAAAACCACCAATACAAAAATTCAAACCCAACAAGATGGACAAAACACCTCAAGTTAACATATCATTGGTGCATCTCAAGTCCAATCCACATCCAAGATGTGTAGACAAACACCAAAGGTAAGGAAAACCACACAATGCTCAATCAAATGAACCAAGCAAGAAGAAAAGCAACAAGCAATCAAGTGAACCAAGAGGCAAGGTAGGGCAGTAACATAACAAGGTCAAAAGGTAAAATGAGTGCTGTAACATCCTAATTTTTCCATACACTAAATAATATATCTAGTTAGATTTGAGATTTTAACAATGCTAGTTATTAAAAATTAAATGTTGAAACTAACACTTATAATAATTAATTTATTAATTAATTACTTTTTATATTTATTACTTTTATTCTTCAATTTGAATATCATCGTTTCATTTTATAAACTAAACTTTGAAATTTAAATTGGTACTTAAAACCCTTAACTTTAAGTTAATTAATTATTCATATTATTATTATCATTATTGTTGTTCTTGTTTTGTTATTATTAATTGATTTTATTTTATTTGAATATTATCATTTTACTCTATAAACCAATTAATAAATAAAATAATCTTAAGACAATAAAAATATCAAATAACTATCCTTTTTACTATTTTTATTATTATTAATATTATTAACATTTTACTTTTTATAAAAGAAATATATATCTCATTTTCTATTAATATCCTACATAATATTATGTCATGAAATCAAGCTCCCATACCTTTGTCATAAATTATTTTCACAAAGTCATACTAGAACACCTAAAGCACTATTGATGAAAGATTAGTAAATATTTGATAGAGACATATTTACTAGCAAGAGTTGAAAAGTTGGAAGGTATGGGCAAAAGATGATAAATTATGTTATTTTAATATTTTACAACTAGTATAAATAGGGGTCTCTTCCACCCCATTTTCATTCATTCATTCACAAATCATCTTTCTTACTTCTTTACTTCTTTCCTTCTCTAATTTCTTCATATAGCAATATTAGTTTTAGTTATCGAAGTTCCCACGATATCGGTTCGTAACCTTTAGAGTATTTTGTGGTAAAAGTTCTTCTAAAGTTTCAAGGGAGTTTTATACGTCAAAGTTCTGCCCAAATCATTTTCATAAGTAATCGGTAAGCCGTTATAATGTCCATTTTATTTTAATTATATTATTTTAATTATGTTATTTATATAAAGGTTATTTTAAATTTTCTATGCAAATTCCGTTCAGACGTCGATATATTGAACTTATAAAGTCCAAAATAAATTTTACCATTTTAAGTCGTTATAATGCCCAAATTTTATTATAATTTAAATGTTATTAGAAATATACTCTTGACAATTTTCTAAAACAAACAAATTCAAAAGGAGGTATAATATAATTTATATTTGAATTTAATAATTATTTTGGAGGTTATTATGATATATTTAAATAAATAAATATTTCAAGTTATAACGGGATTATGTTCAATTAACCATAAATTATATTCTAATTATTTCATAAATTTCGTACAATCCAACGGTTATCGTAAATTAGGTTCTTGGCAAAGATCGAAGACAACACTTGTGGACTTTCAACAACACTCAACAAAAGGTGGGGGCAAGATTTCGTATACGATTGGGACGGTTAGCGTAAAATAACTTAATATATATGTGTGTAGTGGTGACCTAAGCCCTACTAGCGATAAATAATTAAGGAGAGCCTATTCTCAAATAATGATTTTCACAAATCACTAGGCGAGGTTACGCCGGCCTTAATTAATTATCATAGGAATAATCTTTGACAATTTGGTATTGTATTGTGCTTGCATTATTCGGTTAATTTTATAATTGTTTATTTTATTTATACTTGAATGATTGTGATTGATAGATTAAGGAAATAATCGGTTAATGAGAGAAAAACATTGCTAGATATTAAGTAATTGATCCCCATTAACATAAGGAAAGTTGGATACAATGAGTAGTTATATTTGGTTGGGTTCTGGCTAAGGAAAGACTTGGTCGACTATGCCGTTTACAGTCCACCTCTCTTACCTGGGAAGTTAACCATACAATTACCCATTATACAAACTGAACTTATTATGTAAGGACAAAGATCAAATATGGCAAGACATTGGATGGATTTGGTACTCAACCTAAGTATCTAGATAATAAGTATAACTTGAAAAGTTGATACGATAATTCCCCATTATTAACTTAATACTTATGGCTAAGAGTTGCCACAAGATGAGTGAGTGATCATATAGACTTGCATTAAGGAATGTGTAAGTCCACCGCCGTGCGGTATGGGACGCACGAGGTTGATCAGTCGCCTGCAATCCCGACGGGGATTATTATCTATGCATGCTAGGCAAGACAAGGTTCTTGGCCTGAATTCTCAGGGACGATCGACTTATAACACCTAGGCTCCATGTGAAGTTAGGTGGCGTAGCTCTTGGTAATTGGGAGTACGTTGGTGGCATGTGGTCTAGTGATATCTGATCTTGGTAAATGGGATAGATATCATTGACAGCGTTTAGTGGCCTGAGTCAGCATATAGTTCAGGGATGCATTAGAATAAATAAAGTATATGTAATTGTGGGTATAAGATACGCTTGTTTGTATAAATATGGTTTCCATATATATTATTATTTTACACATTCATTCCCACTTTTAAACTTGTACATGAATCTTAGCCCTGTGTCATTTTTGTTTTGCATTTTGGATTATTTTATGACGATCAGACGATGAGCTCGAATCTTGCGTACTTCCCGACAACTCAGAAGGAAAGGATATGAAGTGACGTGGAGATGTGTTACTATAACATCTAGATTGGGAGCTGTTAGTGTTTTGTCAAACGCTAATCACATCCCTACTACTACAGTCAGTATAAGTGTCAGTCTTGTTGGACTTAGGAGGTCCCTTTTGGTATGCTTTCTTTTTGGTTTCCTTTCTGTACTTTTATTTTATGTTTTATCTATGTGGCAAGGCCGCTAGTCTTAACGGTGTCAAACTCTGTAAAATATATTTGAAGCATATGTATGTGAAACAGTATGTTTTTAAATAATTAAGTATTGTCCTTTAAAAATTTCAAATTTTTCTGTATTTTTATAAGGTTTCATTAGAATTCCACTAATGGGACATAGGCTGTCTCATTTAATGGTATCAGAGCTGGTCGATTCAGCTCGGACCGTAAGTGTCTAGAATTATACTGACTGTATCAAGTTGGATTCCAAACTGGATGATAACTTTTCTTCTGTGCATTGAGTCTTCATCTTGAGAGCCTTCTAGTATAATGGTCTAGGAAACTTATTTAGCACACTTTATTTTTCCTCCCCAACGGTCACAAACCCAACGGTAACGTAACGGACACTTCACAAAATTCACTTTATAAATACTTCACACCCATCCATTATTTTCATATCAATTCCTAAATATTTATCTATACCTTTCAAATGGCTAAATCCTTTCTTTTATTCATCACTCTTCTTGTCATTATTTTGTTTGTTATTGGTATCATCAAGCATGAAGAATTAGGTAAAGATTTCGTAGCAATAATGATAATTATAGTTTTACCACTATTAGTCTTAGCTTGGTTTACAAGTAGAGGTTTTTGAATGAGACATGGTCACGATTTTTGTAATCGTTGTTATTAAATAAATTGATACATTTTTGTTTATACATTAAATGTTGATTATGTTTTCCTGAATTCTAGTTATATTTAAGATATTAATTCAACATTTTAGACACAATTATCCCTTGCCTGTGGGAGACTTGATAAAAATCCTTATCGATGAATCATTCATTGGGATATAAATATACATAATTGTTATGTTCTTTATGTCTTGTGAATGATTGAACCTAATAACTATTCCTTTTCAGGAAGTTATGGTTCAGAACGTCAGAGGTGCGAGGCGTGGTAGGAGTGCTGCTAGAGGCACTACTAGAGGTATACGTAGGAATGCGAGTGATGAAGTTACTCCTGAAGGAGCACCTACCATTCCCATTGGACGAGAAGATCATTCCCAAACTGGAACGAACTCTCAAGCTGACACTCGAGATGTTCGTGAACTTGCTGCAGCTGTGTTAGTTCAAACACAACAAAATGCTCAAATCCTGCAAATCACTCGAGATCATCAACTCTTTCAGCAACAACAAAGGGAAATGGTGCATGAGGATACAGGATTGAACTCGTTTCTGAAAGGAAAACCACCACAGTTTGGTGGTGACTTTAATCCGGAGGGTGCTGAGAAATGGTTGCAAGAAATGGAGAAGATATTTTCTTTCACTCACTGTAGAGAGAATAGAAGGGTTGGTTATGCAACATTCATGCTGACAGGCGATGCTGAAGCTTGGTGGAGAGGAAAGTATAGATTATTGGAAGAGGAAGGAAGAGAAATCAATTGGACCTTGTTCAAAGAAGAATTTTTGGGGAAGTATTTTCCAAAGTTATGTAGGAAAGAGAAGGAGAGAGAATTTCAGAATCTACGTCAAGGTGTGATGACGGTGGGAGAATATACTAGGAAGTTTGAATCCTTGCTAAAGTATTCTGAGTTTTACCGCTTGCATCCAAGGGAAGAATGGATGTGTGAAAAGTATCAAGATGGATTGAAATATGATATCCAGAGGGCAGTTTTACCTCTGCATATTATGCGCTTTGGTGAGCTAGTAGAAAGGTGTCTGGAGTTGGAAGGGATTGACAATAGGAAGAATCAATATGGATCAGGAGGATCAACCCAAAACAACAATCACAAGGGCCACTTTAACCGAGGCCACGGAGGAAGAATCCAACGAGGGGGTAGGCCATATCAAAGGCCTACACCTTATCATAACCAGGATTCTAGAAGGTTAATGTTCAAGTGTTACAGCTGTGGAGGGGCACATCTTAACAAAGATTGTCCAAATAGAAATATTGGAACTTGTTTTCGCTGTGGTCAGAAAGGCCACTTTCTCAAAGATTGTCCCCAAGGACAAAGTCAACCAACAGGCCAGAGGAGCGGCCTAATAAACAATAACAACATAGGGAGAGCAAGAAATGGAGGCCCAAGTGTTGGTCAGAGACCTCAGAATCAAAATAAGCCAACCACAGGAAGAGTATTTACAATTAGAGGAGCTGAGATCTCAAAGTCAGCTGGGTTAATTCAAGGTATGTGTTTAATTGGAGATAAGTTGGTATCAGTTTTATTCGATTCAGGAGCTACACATTCTTTTATATCTACCTCTTGTGCTGAATTTTTGGGATTCGAAATTGTTGATCACGATTATAAGTTGACTATCACAACTCCCTCGGGAGAAAGAATGGTAACTTATTCAGTCTGTGTAGACTGTCCAATAATCTTAGAAAATAGAAGATTCTTAGTAGATCTTGTGGTACTCCCGCTACAAGACCTAGATGTCATCTTAGGAATGGATTGGTTATCAGCCAACGATGTCAACTTGAGATGCAAGGAGAAAATTTTTACATTTGGAGAAGATAGTGGAGAAATCAGCAAAGCTGAAACCCTCACTCAAAGTTTTATGATGCTATTCTCCATGTCAGTAGGAGAAACCCCTAGTGTGGAAAATTTTCCCGTAGTCTGTGAATTCCCGGAAGTCTTTCCAGAAGAAGTTCCAGGTTTACCACCGGTTAGGGAAGTGGAATTTTCTATAGACTTGGTTCCAGGAACTGGACCAATTTCTATATCTCCTTATCGAATGTCACCCTCAGAGCTTGCGGAGTTAAAGAAACAATTAGACGAGATGTTAGAGAAAGAATTTATTAGACCAAGTGTATCGCCATGGGGAGCTCCAATCTTGTTTGTGAAGAAGAAGGATGGTTCTTCTAGACTTTGTGTGGATTACAGACAACTCAATAAAGCCACTGTGAAAAACAAGTATCCTTTGCCTAGAATCGACGACTTGATGGATCAGTTAAAAGGAGCATCAGTATTCTCAAAGATTGACTTGAAGTCTGGATATCATCAGATCAGGGTGAAGGAAGATGATATTCCAAAAACAGCTTTTAGATCCCGTTATGGACACTATGAGTACTTAGTTATGCCATTTGGTTTGACTAATGCTCCAGCAGTATTCATGGATTACATGAATAGGATCTTTAGGTCATACTTAGATCAATTTGTTGTAGTTTTCATTGATGACATTCTGATTTATTCCAAGAATGAGGTAGAGCACAGAGAACATTTGAGAATTGTGCTACAGATATTAAAGGACCTTCAATTGTACGCGAAATTCTCGAAATGTGAATTTTGGTTGAAGGAGGTACAATTTCTTGGTCATGTAATTAGTAAAGAAGGTATTGCAGTAGACCCAAGTAAAGTCGAAGCAATAACAAAGTGGGAGAGTCCAAAGAATGTTGGCGAGATTCGAAGTTTTCTTGGACTAGCTGGATATTATCGGAGGTTCATTGAAGGATTTTCAAAGATCGCTTTGCCCATGACTCAGTTAACGAGGAAAGGTAAAAACTTTGAATGGACTAAAGAGTGTGAAGAAAGTTTTCAGAAGCTAAAGGAAAGATTGACTTCATCACCAATACTCATCTTACCAGACCCATTAGGAAATTTTGATGTGTATTGTGATGCGTCATATCAAGGTCTTGGGTGTGTGTTGATGCAAGAAAGGAAAGTGATAGCTTATGCATCAAGACAATTGAAGGTGCATGAGAGGAACTACCCAACTCACGACCTAGAGTTAGCGGCAATTGTGTTTGCCTTAAAGATTTGGAGGCATTATCTTTATGGATCAAAGTTCACTGTGTTAAGTGATCACAAAAGCCTGAAGCATTTATTTGATCAGAAAGATTTAAACATGAGACAAAGGCGCTGGATGGAATTCTTGAAGGACTATGATTTTGAGTTGCAATATCATCCCGGAAAGGCCAATGTTGTAGCAGACGCTTTGAGTCGAAAGAAACTTCATGTATCTGCAATGATGTTGAAGGAAGAAGAGTTGATTGACAAATTCGTGGATTTAAACTTAGGAGTACATCACAATGAAGGAAGTATATTCATAGGCGCTATTGTCGTGTCTAATGAATTTCTGAAATGGATCAAAGATGAACAACAACTTGATGACCGTCTAGTGAGCATAAAGGAAAATATAAGAAATGGTCAAAATGGAGAGTTTAACATAAGGAGTGATGGAATCCTAAGGTTTAAAGAAAGGTTGTGTGTACCTCAAAATCAGGATATTCAAAAGTTGATTTTGGAAGAGGGCCACAAAAGTAAGTTGAGTTTTCATCCAGGAGCCACAAAGATGTATCAAGACTTGAAGAAAATGTTTTGGTGGGTTGGAATGAAGAGACATATAGCAGAATATGTTCAAAGTTGCTTGGTATGTCAGAAGGCAAAGATTGAACATCAGAAGCCAGCCGGATTGCTACAACCTTTAGATATTCCAGAGTGGAAGTGGGACGGAATAGCCATGGATTTTGTAACCGCTTTGCCTAAGACTCAGAAACAACATGATGCAATTTGGGTGATCATTGATAGGTTGACAAAGAGTGCACATTTCATTCCCATCAACCAGACGTTTAAATTAGAGAGACTAGCTCAGGTATATGTAAAGGAGATTGTTAGATTGCATGGAATACCTTCAAGTATAGTCAGTGATAGAGATCCCAGATTCACATCAAATTTTTGGCATCAGTTGCATTTAGAGTTAGGAACAAAACTGAGGTTAAGTTCAGCTTATCATCCCCAAACGGATGGCCAGTCTGAGAGGACGATTCAATCGTTAGAGGATTTGTTGAGAGCTTGTGCTCTTGAACACAAAGGAAGTTGGGACGAGTTCTTACCATTGATTGAGTTTACTTACAACAATAGTTTTCACTCAAGTATCGGCATGGCTCCATATGAAGCATTATACGGAAGAAAGTGTCGTACACCTTTATGTTGGTATGAGGTTGGAGAAAATAAAATATTGGGTTCAGAATTCGTGCAACAAACGACAGATCAGGTTAAACTTATTAGAGAAAAAATGAAGGCAGCACAGGACCGTCAAAAGAGTTATAATGATAAGAGGAGAAGACCTTTGGAGTTCGAGGCAGGAGATCACGTGTTCATTAGGGTAACTCCTAGGGCGGGAATTGCACGAGCAATCAAAACTAGGAAGTTAACACCAAGGTTTATCGGGCCTTTTCAAATTCTACGGCGGATTGGACCTGTAGCGTATCACATTGCTTTGCCGCCAAACTTGTCTAATCTTCATGATGTATTTCATGTATCACAACTGAGGAAGTATTATCCGGACCCTTCACATGTCATTGAGCCTGAAACTGTGGAACTTAGAGATAATTTGGAATATGAGGCTATACCTGTCAAGATCTTAGATCATCGTATTAAAGAACTTCGTGGAAAGCAAATACCATTGGTTAGAGTCGTGTGGGATGATGTAACTGGTGATTCTACTTGGGAAAGAGAAGAAGACATGCGTCAGAAGTATCCACATATGTTTTAGGTACGCTAAATTTCGAGGACGAAATTTCTTTTAAGGGGGGTGGTAATGTAACATCCTAATTTTTCCATACACTAAATAATATATCTAGTTAGATTTGAGATTTTAACAATGCTAGTTATTAAAAATTAAATGTTGAAACTAACACTTATAATAATTAATTTATTAATTAATTACTTTTTATATTTATTACTTTTATTCTTCAATTTGAATATCATCGTTTCATTTTATAAACTAAACTTTGAAATTTAAATTGGTACTTAAAACCCTTAACTTTAAGTTAATTAATTATTCATATTATTATTATCATTATTGTTGTTCTTGTTTTGTTATTATTAATTGATTTTATTTTATTTGAATATTATCATTTTACTCTATAAACCAATTAATAAATAAAATAATCTTAAGACAATAAAAATATCAAATAACTATCCTTTTTACTATTTTTATTATTATTAATATTATTAACATTTTACTTTTTATAAAAGAAATATATATCTCATTTTCTATTAATATCCTACATAATATTATGTCATGAAATCAAGCTCCCATACCTTTGTCATAAATTATTTTCACAAAGTCATACTAGAACACCTAAAGCACTATTGATGAAAGATTAGTAAATATTTGATAGAGACATATTTACTAGCAAGAGTTGAAAAGTTGGAAGGTATGGGCAAAAGATGATAAATTATGTTATTTTAATATTTTACAACTAGTATAAATAGGGGTCTCTTCCACCCCATTTTCATTCATTCATTCACAAATCATCTTTCTTACTTCTTTACTTCTTTCCTTCTCTAATTTCTTCATATAGCAATATTAGTTTTAGTTATCGAAGTTCCCACGATATCGGTTCGTAACCTTTAGAGTATTTTGTGGTAAAAGTTCTTCTAAAGTTTCAAGGGAGTTTTATACGTCAAAGTTCTGCCCAAATCATTTTCATAAGTAATCGGTAAGCCGTTATAATGTCCATTTTATTTTAATTATATTATTTTAATTATGTTATTTATATAAAGGTTATTTTAAATTTTCTATGCAAATTCCGTTCAGACGTCGATATATTGAACTTATAAAGTCCAAAATAAATTTTACCATTTTAAGTCGTTATAATGCCCAAATTTTATTATAATTTAAATGTTATTAGAAATATACTCTTGACAATTTTCTAAAACAAACAAATTCAAAAGGAGGTATAATATAATTTATATTTGAATTTAATAATTATTTTGGAGGTTATTATGATATATTTAAATAAATAAATATTTCAAGTTATAACGGGATTATGTTCAATTAACCATAAATTATATTCTAATTATTTCATAAATTTCGTACAATCCAACGGTTATCGTAAATTAGGTTCTTGGCAAAGATCGAAGACAACACTTGTGGACTTTCAACAACACTCAACAAAAGGTGGGGGCAAGATTTCGTATACGATTGGGACGGTTAGCGTAAAATAACTTAATATATATGTGTGTAGTGGTGACCTAAGCCCTACTAGCGATAAATAATTAAGGAGAGCCTATTCTCAAATAATGATTTTCACAAATCACTAGGCGAGGTTACGCCGGCCTTAATTAATTATCATAGGAATAATCTTTGACAATTTGGTATTGTATTGTGCTTGCATTATTCGGTTAATTTTATAATTGTTTATTTTATTTATACTTGAATGATTGTGATTGATAGATTAAGGAAATAATCGGTTAATGAGAGAAAAACATTGCTAGATATTAAGTAATTGATCCCCATTAACATAAGGAAAGTTGGATACAATGAGTAGTTATATTTGGTTGGGTTCTGGCTAAGGAAAGACTTGGTCGACTATGCCGTTTACAGTCCACCTCTCTTACCTGGGAAGTTAACCATACAATTACCCATTATACAAACTGAACTTATTATGTAAGGACAAAGATCAAATATGGCAAGACATTGGATGGATTTGGTACTCAACCTAAGTATCTAGATAATAAGTATAACTTGAAAAGTTGATACGATAATTCCCCATTATTAACTTAATACTTATGGCTAAGAGTTGCCACAAGATGAGTGAGTGATCATATAGACTTGCATTAAGGAATGTGTAAGTCCACCGCCGTGCGGTATGGGACGCACGAGGTTGATCAGTCGCCTGCAATCCCGACGGGGATTATTATCTATGCATGCTAGGCAAGACAAGGTTCTTGGCCTGAATTCTCAGGGACGATCGACTTATAACACCTAGGCTCCATGTGAAGTTAGGTGGCGTAGCTCTTGGTAATTGGGAGTACGTTGGTGGCATGTGGTCTAGTGATATCTGATCTTGGTAAATGGGATAGATATCATTGACAGCGTTTAGTGGCCTGAGTCAGCATATAGTTCAGGGATGCATTAGAATAAATAAAGTATATGTAATTGTGGGTATAAGATACGCTTGTTTGTATAAATATGGTTTCCATATATATTATTATTTTACACATTCATTCCCACTTTTAAACTTGTACATGAATCTTAGCCCTGTGTCATTTTTGTTTTGCATTTTGGATTATTTTATGACGATCAGACGATGAGCTCGAATCTTGCGTACTTCCCGACAACTCAGAAGGAAAGGATATGAAGTGACGTGGAGATGTGTTACTATAACATCTAGATTGGGAGCTGTTAGTGTTTTGTCAAACGCTAATCACATCCCTACTACTACAGTCAGTATAAGTGTCAGTCTTGTTGGACTTAGGAGGTCCCTTTTGGTATGCTTTCTTTTTGGTTTCCTTTCTGTACTTTTATTTTATGTTTTATCTATGTGGCAAGGCCGCTAGTCTTAACGGTGTCAAACTCTGTAAAATATATTTGAAGCATATGTATGTGAAACAGTATGTTTTTAAATAATTAAGTATTGTCCTTTAAAAATTTCAAATTTTTCTGTATTTTTATAAGGTTTCATTAGAATTCCACTAATGGGACATAGGCTGTCTCAAGTGCACAAGAGGGATCACTTAAGTTTGATAGTCAAAGTCAAACTTCAAAGTGAATCAACTATAATTAACAACCATAAATGAGGGATCACCAAAGAAAACATCAAAGACCCAAATGGAATGCGGAGAAGTCAAGAGAATCACCTCATGATGGATCAAAATCATTTGTTCACCTAAAAATAATTAAATCCAAAATAAAACAAATAAAAAAGAAAGCCAAACCTTAAAAAAAGGAAAAAAGGATACCAAGGTATGAGTGAAGACTCAAGGGCATCACCATAGGTCTAGGGCCATCATAGGATCATATGAAAATTTCCTCAACGTTTTTAAATGCTCAAATATAGTTTTAAACTAATTTAAAAAAAGCAAATAAATCAAAAATACATGAAAATACCCAAAACAGAAAACAAAAATCCAAGAAAATCACCATAGGTTCAAAACCATCATAGGATCATGTGAAAATAATTTCATAATTTTAAATGGCTTAAAAGTATTTTTAAACCAATTAAAATCAAGCAAAATAAATAAAAATCATGAAAAATACAAAAAATACAAAATAAAAATGCACAAAAATATAAATCAAAAAGAGAAAAATAAAAGAGAATTTTAGAAAATATTTTGGTATTTTTCTAATAAAAACTGAATTTATTTTGAATTTCTGAAAATAAAATGGATTTAAAAATAAATTAGAAAAAGAAAATAAACAGAAAAAACAAGATGTGTTGGATTTGAGTTCATTAAATGACGTGTCAGATCCAAAGGTCAGAAAGCGCGCATCCACGGTGGATTTGAGCCAACCCCATCATTTCCAAGCAAAAAGGTCAAAACACGTAGGATTAAAACAAGTGGCATGATGGACGGTGAAATCATCATCTTTAACCTCCAGCCACTAAAAAATCCCAGAGATTTTCAGAAAATCATGCATCTCTCAAACCATAACCAATGGAGCTCATAGTGGTTTCATCTGATGTGTCTTTTCAAGACGATCTCAACCATATCATCGCGCCAACTTTCTTTAAATCACAGCTTACTCGATTTGAAAAAAACCAGAACAAGATTCAAACACGAATTTGAAAATCCAGCAACAAAACTCAACTACACCTAAAAACTAACTATACAAACAGCATCAGCATGTCAAGGGCTACATCTTAGCAACAAATTTGAATCAAAATGGTTGAGAATTATACCTGTTGAAGCTCAACCTTGAAGCTCTGAAAATGGAGTTCCCTAGCTTGATTCAGGCCACGATTCTTTAAGTTCTTGATCTGGTTAGCTTCACTGAATGTTGGTGAAGCTAACTGAGTGGAGATTTTGAGTGTTTAAGGTGTGTGTTGTACCCCAAAATTTGACCAACCTTTTATTGTACTTGGCTTATGTTTCATTTCATTTTAGCATTTGCATTTGCATAACATTGTTCTTAACAAGGGATCAAGAGGTGTATTGTGCCATTCAAGAGGAGGGTCTCTTTGGTTTCAAGCTCTAGCCAGGGTATTTGTGCAAGCCACCAAGTGTTTTCATCACCATGGATGGTTCAAAGCTCTTTGAAAGGAGAGATTGGTGTGGGGATGTTATCTCCTATCTTGGGAATCATCAGAGGATTATCAGGGATTCATGAGGTCTCTATCTTGGATAAGACATGGTGCAAAAGCACATTGAGTACCTTAGGGGTCATTTTGGAGCTTGTGCAATCATTCAATTCATCTGCAAAGGGCACAGTCAAAAGATATGGGACTAGGGTTTCATCTAGTCAACCCAAAGTCAATTGTAGACTTGAGAAGGTTCAAGACTTGATTCTAAGCCACTTGAGTCATGGGGAGTCATCTCAAAACATTTAGTATGTCAAGTTAAGATCAAATTAAGAGTAATCAAGGGTTCAAGAAGTTACTAAACTAGGCTTTCAGAGGTTTTCAGTGTAAAATCCCCTTCTTTGGTGCCTAACTTCAAGGACAATTTACCCTATGATGCAAGCTCAATCTATTTTTCATTCAAACATGAGACTTGTAGGGCATGTTCTTAGCTTTCTTTTTAGTACAAGAAATCATCCATTGAGTTTGTACATCTCAAGCTATGAAGCCAACAAGTTAGGGTCCTCAAATGAAGAGAATTTTGGTCAACTTAAAGTCAACCCACTTCCAAGGCATTTTTGACCTAGAAGCAAGTTTATCCTCAACTTCAAGTGAACATGAAAGTTGTTCCTCATGATCTTAGCTTTCCAAAAGTCCTAGAAGTCCTTTTTATCATTTTTACAACTTAAATTATGGATCTCACAAGACAAGGGCATTTTTGGAAAGGTCATTATAGGTCATTTGTTTCAATGGTCTTTTCCATGAACTTATGGACCTCAAATGCATTTCCAACCAACATGAAACTTGTGCCTAAGGGTCTCAACCTCACATTTAACTTAAGATTCATGAGAATTGTTGAATCATGTAATCATGTGGACCATTTTAAAGGTGAAAATTTGACTTTTAGCCATGGTTTGGATATCTTACATTACAAGTCACTCTTTAACCTCATTTTTGATCTTTTCCACACCTTTACATGACACAAGGGAAGCTTACCATAAATGGACCAGCATGAAGAGTCATAATATGCCCCATTTTCAATTTTCTTACTTGAAAAGTTTTGAATTCAAACTTGGAATCAAGGCATCATACATTATTCTAATTAATCCCATTCATTACTACACACCACACATGACTAAATGTTGACCCAATAAGGAATGGAAGGTTGCTAACCCGTGTGTGATTTAAAGTGGAACTTTTTTGGGTCAAATATTGGAATCACACATTGCAGCCATTATGGGCCTACATGGTTGCCATAAACCCATGATATTTAAGCTCAGACTTTGCCCTAATGCCTCAAATTGGATTGCTTGTGTGAGAGGAGAGAGGATAGCTCAAAAATTTTCTCAACACTTTTCATTTTCGAATCTTATTTTTCTCTGCAAATCAACTTCAATTGGAGCTTGTTTCTTCTTCATCAAAGCCTAAGGGTCAGATTGGAAGCAAGAAAGTGAAGCTTGCGTGCCTTAGAAGAGCCAACAGAACTTCTCTGTTCAGTAAGCTTCCACCTCTGATTTCTCTCATTCTAGGCATGATTTAGGGACATTCTGGGATGCATCTAAAGCCCTACCTATGGTAGGCCATGTTTGAACCATTGTTTTGCTTGTATGATGAAATTTCAGCATGTGCGTTCAAACTTTCATGTCTTCGATTCTCTCGATTCAAGGACCTTTTTGGAAAATGATGGTTAGATTTGGAATCCTTGTGAGCTCAGCTTTCTTTTGGTATAAAATTTGTGCATTTTTATTAAGTTTTGGTGACTGGTCTTTGGAGAGCTGGCCGGAGAAGACGACCGGAGCCCTAGCTCCGGCACCCTAGTCACCAGTCTGATTTGAGCTGAGTTGGACATGTTGACTTGTTGACCTACCTATGTGTTTCATTTCAATTGGTTTGACCAAGATGCCACACATGCGCTGAATCCACCTCATTAAATGAAACAGTGTGTTTCATGTGTTAAGTTGAGTTGATTTGGATTGGGCTTCTTTTGATATTCATACCTCCCCTCTTCTGGCCGAACACGATGATTACACTATTTTCAGTTCTTTCTCATTTTACCAGTTGCACCCCCTTAGCTATCTCTTTTATTTTATTTATTTTTCATTTCTATTTTCATTTTATTCTTTTAAAAATACTTCCAATTACCCAAAAATTTCGCAAAAATTATTTTTTGCATTTTAAGATGTTATTTAATTTTCCAAAATTTTTGTTTCAAATTTTATTTTATTTTGCTATTTTATTTCAATTTTGCAATTGGATCACTTTTTATGGTGTATACTTTGTTTGATCATGATTGTTTGGACTTCAAATCCTTATTGCCTATGATCTTGGCTTCTCCCTCACTTAGGTGAGGGATTGAGGCATCTTTGAGGGTGATTTTGAATGGGCATTGATCAATTTTCATTTGACTTTGAGTTGACTTTTATTGTCCCTCGATAAACCCTCGATATGGTGGAGCACCCTTGATAATTGATTTATTTGGTGATGCCTTGAAATGAGTTTGACCACGAAACTTTGGTTTCTGTTTGCCAATTGTTTTATCTTGGTTTAAGATTTTATTTGGATTTTATTAAATAATTCTCCTATTTTTGATGAAGCTTGCAAGTCAAGTTATCTTAGAAGAAGTTCATACAAACTTGTTTTTGACCTAGTTCCTTTGGGAAATGACTTTTATGGATCCCATATGCACCCTATGAGTCTTGATGCTTGTTTATGACATGATTAAGGTGATGATTCTTGATTTTTAGGTCACACATTTGTGTAACTTGTTTCATAAGTTACTTGGAAGTTAGGCATTTCCACTTGTTTTTATGTGTTGAACATGGGATAGAACTTTGGTTCTTCCATTTGCCTTGACTTGGTTCCTTTTGGTGCTTTGCTTCTCATCTTATTTTGAACTCTCTTCTTATGGTTTCACTTCTGCCCCATGTGCTTTGATCATCATTCAACGTGATTTGGTGTTCATGTTTATGCTTTGAGTTTGCCTTGAATGACGTATCTCTTTTAGCACTTGTTTGCTCCTTTCTTTTACATGATCAATTTGAATTTTTTGGTTGAGATACTCTATATGTGCTTGCTGCCCAAGCTTATTTCTCCCATATTCTATTTGATCATGGCCTTTTGGTTTTGCTTTTTGTTTAACTTTGCTTAAGTGATGGATGTTTGAATGGTTGTAGGAGTTGTTACTTCTTCCATTTCATCTCACTCTTTTTGACTTGTTTAAGTCAACTTGTTTTGATCCTTTGTCTTTGTTGCATCATTTGATTCTCACATCTCATCTTTGCATATCATGTTTGCATTGCTTTTGACTTGTTTAAGTAAACTTCTTCTCATTCTTCTTTTCATTTGTGATTGATTTCATTAAGTGTTTACTTGGTCTTTTGCCATGATCCCTTAGGATTCCTAGTCCCTCTGTTTAAGATGGGAGTAGGAGAGACATTAGGTATTTAATCCTTTGCATGATAACATTAGGATAGATTCTTCCCCTCTTAATCCCAACTTTAGGAGCATTGTGCATGACAACATTAGGGTTGATTAGTTTCCCCTTCAAATTTATGTCTTCTCTTCTCATCTCCTAAACATCTTAAGAAACCTAATAAAGGATAATAAATGTTGTACGATACGAGCCTTAAGTACTTGAGGAATGATAGTTGGGAGGCCTCCTCTCAATCTGTCTAGAGTGTTTAGCGTATGCTGTAACACCCCCCTTTCTATACCCCCAAATAAACAATTAAATCATTTAGACACTTAATAAAAATTTTCATCAGAGTATAAATTAACACATGGTATAAAAGAGGCACGTCACATTATCCAGGAAATTCAAAAAACATACAACACCTGCTCATAAAGATATGCAACAAAGGGTAAATCGCCACAAAGGAACTTAGTCCTTAAAACCCACACATCAATATTTAGAATAAAAGCGGAAACATCTAAACATTGAATCACGTCATTCATATAAACATTGTATACATCAACAGTTTAATTCAAGTCATAAGTCATGTTTACAAAACATTCCCAGTAGATACATACACAAATGTATCACAAAAGAACCAAAAGAATTCCTAACTACCCGGTGCTACATATCAGAGCCAACCGACCAAAAAGAACGAAGCCACGCTTCACAAAAGACCTCCAGCAAACCTACTCTGCAATGCCTCATAGAGCATCATAAAACAGCAGAAGGGTGAGAAACATTATCATAACAAACAATGCATAATATATATATATATATATATATATATATATATATATATATATATATATATATATATATATATATATATATATATATATATATATATATATATATATATATATATATATATATATATATATATATATATATATATATATATATATATATATATATATATATATATATATATATATATATATATATATATATATATATATATATATATATATATATATATATATATATATATATATATATATATATATATATATATATATATATACACACACACACACCAACATAGAGTACACATAACACATTTCTCACCGCAATTCATCACTAAGCATATACATCAATCATACTTCTACCATTCACATCATTCACACATAAACATTTACAATTATGTTTAGTTCAACCCTTCACATAAACATACACGATTATGTTCATTACACCAATACATCATATGAAGATGATAATGCAACTCATAGAGACCGACTCACGACTCTATGCAGATGCAAATGCGGTACCGACTCATTCAGCAGGTTCAATTGAAGAACCAAATGGAACCATCGCTCGGTAACGACACACGATCGTTTTTGCATATCCTCCTAGGGATAAAAAATAAACCATCGCTCACACCCCACAAGGGCACACGAGGTTTCTGCATATCCTACACGGGATCAGACACACAAGAATGCAATCATGATGCTTCACATGCAAAACGACTCCATACACTCTTGAAATGCATACACGTTCACAAACATACTCATGCATTCTTCACATCCTACAAACACATACAATTATGCACATTCGCATCAATCTCATCATGCATTTTTATTCAATTCAAACAAATGTACAAAATTGCCAAACGACCACATTTCGCACTTCACGATTCACAATCTAGGATTCACGCCATACGGCTACCCACAATATTTCATATCACAACATACAACTATGCATAATAAGAAAGGATTAATCATACTTAAATCGAAGAATCGACATTTGAGTGAAAACACAAGAAAATAACATGCTGACACACTCGCTACCTTGCTCGCCTAGCGAGTGCTCGCTACCTGTTCGCCTAGCGAACAAGCTCGCGAAGTCAAACAGAAGCCACTGACTTGATTCGCTACCTCACTCGCTTAGCGAAGGCCTAGCGAATGCTCGCCAATCCCTTCGCTACCAGCGATGAACACCAAAACCATTTTGTCCAAGTCTGGGACTGTTCGCTACAGGCTCGCCACAGCGAATGCTCGCGAACTGCTCGCCTAGCGAACTTGCTAGCGAGGGTCTGCGAATTCTGAATTCCCACTGTCCATCACTCCGAAGTTCCTCAAAATCTACCCGATTCAATTCCAACTCGTTCTAGTAGCTTTCGCCCAACATTCCTCGACTAAACTTTACCATTTATTCTCATTTTTAACCGTTAAAACTCGGTTTCTACTGATTAAATCAAATTCAAACTAAAAATGGAAAATGAGCAAAACTCTCCCCAATCCAAAAGCAAACCAATAGAAACATACATAATCATACACATCGAAAGAATGATAAAGTTTCACACCCTTACCCGATTAATCGAAGCTTAGAAGTTTGATTCTTGATGATTCTAGGTTTTCTCCTCTTCCTCCTCTTTTCTCTTCTTTCCTTTCTATTTCTTTCTATCTCTTTTCTTTTCTCTCTATTTCCACTTATACTCTTTCTATTCTATTTCTCTCAAATATCTACTAATTAAGGATTATCTAAAACACCCTCTAATTAATTCCCAAAACTCTCCGAATAATAAAAAACATAACACGCACACATAACATATTAATATTCAAATTCCACAATTAAAAGAATAATCAATCAAAATAAATTAAAAGACCCAACAAAAATGGGAAATCAGAATCGGGGCGTTACAACTCTCCCCCACTTCAGAAATTTTCGTCCTCGAAAATTTTACCTGATCCAAACAATTCCGGATGCGACTTCCGCATCTTACTCTCCAATTTCCAAGTCATATTGCCTTCCGCAGCACCTCCCCATGATACTTTCAAAAGCGCAATATCCTTTCCCATTAGCTTCTTAATCTCACGATCCAAAATCCTAATCGGTAAAACATCAACCATAAGATTATCTCTTACTTCAACTTCGTCCATAGGAATCACATGTGATGGATCCGGAACATACTTCCAAAGTTGCGAAACATGGAACACATCATGCAAATTCGAATGATTCGGAGGCAACGCCACACGATACGCCACAACACCTACCCGTGCAATAATCTGATACAGACCAATAAAACGAGAAGTCAACTTCTTCGACTTCAAGGCACGACCCACACCCGTAACCGGTGTAACTCTCAAAAACACATGGTCACCTTCTTAAAACTCAAGATCTTTCCTTCTCTTGTCATGATAACTCTTCTGCCTACTCTGAGAAGCTTTCATCTTTTCCCGAATAAACTTCACCTTCTCCGTCGTTTGTTGTACCATCTCCGGCCCAACAACCGACTTCTCACCAGTTTCATGCCAACACAAAGGTGTTCAACATCTCCGACCATACAAAGCCTCAAATGGCGCCTGTCGCTTCCGCGAAAATAAGGTGTCGGCAAAACAGAAGAGTCGCCACCTTTCGTTATTTATCCCTCAGAACAGGAAAGGAAACAATCGGAAAAACCTGACGAAAAGGTATAAGACAAGGTCATCGCAACCATTGTCTGGGTTCGGGAGTCGGTTACGCAAGGGGAAGGTATTAGCACCCCTCACGTCCATCGTACTCGATGGGATCCACGCTTGTTGTGTTTAACTGATGGGTTTGTTTACTATCTACCTATCAAGGCTGGCTTTAAAAGAAAAGAAAATGACTCGGCAAAGCGTCACACTTTATGCCTACGTATTCTCATCAGAGAATGAGAAATCAGACTCAACGTAGTTCGGCTAACTACGGGTAAACGGGGAAGGTGGCTCGCCAATACGTCAGTATTGTGCCTACGTACTCTCAACAGGCATGAGAGATCAGAGCTTACGTAGTTCGGGCTAATACGGATTACGGGAATTCAGATTCATCTGTTTTATCGAGTAGGGTTAACAAACAGTTCCAGCAGTTTGGTGTACGCAGCTCGACCCTTGGAGACTTAGGTGTTACCGTTTGCGGTAGAACTGGGAGTTAACGACACTCTTTTCTTCAGAAAAAGCTTCCTTGGAATTATGGGCCCACGGGGCAAAAAAGTTTGAAGTTTGTTTTCTGTCTTTTACGGAAGAACTGTTTTTTATGGATGTTTGAAACTAGTATCGCACTAGAGACTATGACCTGAGAGTGAATGTGTCGTATGTCACCCAAAGGGTGCCATACTAAACATCCAAGCTGTCGAAAAGAAACTCTTCGACAACTCTTTCTCAGGTAGCTTAAGGCTCGTAACGTAGGACGTCAGTTAACCTTTATTACTGTATTTTGATTTGTTTTGAGATGAGAAGAGAGAAGGCTCAACTATGGGGGAGACTATCAAGTCCTAATGTTGTCATGCCAAGGATTCATCCTATGGTTGAGGTTTGAAACAGGGATCTCCTAGAAGTTATCATGCATAGGTTACAACCTAAGGTTCTAATCATCACTTCCTTATCAAAGGAAGTAAGATTCCTAAGGGATCATGTCAAAGATAAACGGAAACAGATAAAGCATCAGCTTAAACAGTAAACAAATATACAGTAAAATGCATGCAATGCAAGTGAGGGAGGAAATGTGTGTGGGGCATCAGCCTCCACAAGCTCATCTCAACCTCAAGCCAGATATGAATAACTGTAATCATACAGAAAAAACATGCTATCAAGCAAAATACAATAACTGCAATCATGCAGAAGAAATGAAATGCTATCAAGCAACACACAACAGACCACATAGGCAAGGGAGCAGGGTTCTACCGAATACCCGCAAGCAAAGCCATACAGTAACAATACAAGCAGAGGGAGCAACTCAACCTCTAGTGCAATCATGCTCCTAGCTTAAAACAATTTAAACATGAACTTATTCTAATGCATCAAGCAAATCAAACAAGTCACATCAATACAGTTGCACAGAAAGCAAACAGACAGTCAAGAAAGCAAATCAACAGCTTCCCCAGCTTCACAGCAAATCAATCTTCTGACAGCAGTTCAGTCCACAGTCTGTAACTGCCCTTCAAGGCTATCATCTTCCATAGAAAGTCTCAACTTGCTTCTCCAAGCTTCTAACACATCCAACATAAGTATCAACTTATTCTCTTCTTCAACTTCCTCAAGCTTCAGCTCCTCAGTCAATTCCACCTTCAGGCTTCACTCCTAATATCAAGTATCAACTTGTTTCTTCAGGCTCTCAAAGCTTCAAACACAAGTATCAAGTTGTTTCCTCAAGCTTCAGCTCCTTCGTCAATCTCCATTTGATCTTCTTCATAAGTGTCAACTTGTTCTTCTTGACCTTCAAACTTCAGCTCTCTTTACAAGTACCAACTTGTTTTTCCTAATCTGCAAGCTTCAGCTTCTAAGAGTAATCTTCAAACACACAGAAGTAGCATCCTCTAGCACTCAATCTTCTTCAAGCAAGAAACTCCATCCTCTAGCAAGGGATAAAGATTCATCTAACAAGAGCAAAGTTTAGATGATTGGTAGCAGAGTGAAGACCAAAGGTCACCACTAAGCATCCTATCATCAGAGAAAGGGAACCTCAAAGATTCTACCAATTTGTAAAGAGCCACACATCCTACCAAAGGAGGGATGAGGCCTTTACAAAGGGACCTTACATCATAGGGAAGAATGGAAGTGATCAACATCTTCCATGTTTATGAAGGAAGAGAATCTATCTAGAAGCTCTGCCTACAAAACCCTAATCTTATCACCTACTCAACACTACACCAAAAGAAGGGAAGATCTTCACATCCAAGCTTCTTCAAGCAATCCATGGTATCCCAAGCTTGTCTTCAACATTATCCAAGAGCAAGAGAGACAAAACCCTAATCTAAGGGAACTAAAGAAGTCATTCTAGTTGAATTAGTGCCTTAGAATCATCTAAAGTTAGCACCTAAACTAAAATCAAACAAAAATAGGAAACTACATTGTAAACTCCTACAAAAATTCCTAAGGGACCCTAATTCAATCATGAATCTACCCTACAAAAATCAGAGGTTGAATCATCCACCAAGTTCTAGAAATAAAACCTAAATCACAAGGTATCAACCATAAACCCTAAAAATGGAGCTCTTAAAGTTTCAACCTAGAACTACCACTTACATTCATCACAAAAATGTGAGAAAAATCTAGGGGGAGGATGCATATCTATGCTATCTACATACAAAAAATCAGGGCCAAAATCATCATCACATGATTAAACCAAATTCAACAAAATCAAGCATCAACCATGATTATTTTAATATCAATTAAAATGTAAAAATGCACATAAAATCAAAAAATGCATGGAATATTAATATTTTTTATCTAAAAAAAACTAGATTAAATCATGAATCCATGGCAAAAAGAATGGGATTAATTGAGTCATTTTTCCATTTTTTATGAATTTTCCAATAACCACGAATAAAATGAAAAATAAAATGAAAATCAAAATAAAATGATAAACGCGTGGTGTGAATAGCATGAAAAATCAGTTCATTATCCAAACTGGGCCAAAAGGGGGGTGGGAGTATCAACTGTGACTTAAGCCCAAAACCATCAGATTAATGAAACGCAGCATTTCATAATAATTCAGAAATCCTTCACAAATTCCCTTCACGCGTGGCCGTTGGATGAGGTCTTCAGTCAAAGTCCACCCAAGATCCTATGGCTATCAAGTCATCTTCAACCTTTTTGAATCTCTGAACTCAGGCCACCTGCGCGCGCTAGAATCACCGCCGGTGACTTCTCCGATCAACATTCCATAACCCTAACTCTCTATAGAGTCCACCATTGGCCACGATTCCTTGATGAATCTTGTCCCAAATTTCCTCAGGAATCCATTCATGCCATTAATTCATTCTAAAACCTCAAGATTCGCAAGAACACAATCTCAACCGAAAATTGGAACAACCCTAATTGGTCACTAATCTCCAAATTGATGATCCAAAAACCATCCTACATTAATCTACAATGCATCTAACACAATAATTCCTCTTGATTCTACCTAACTTGAGCCATGAGATAAGAACTGCATACCTGGTAAACTCGAGTAAACAGAGTGGTTGAATCTTCAAATCAACCCTCAAGAACTTGCAGAATCCTTCACTAGCCCCTAACCAACCTTCTGTATGCAATGAAAAGAGTTGAAATGCTCTGGATTCTTGGAACCAATTCTGAGTTGCAGATGAAAAATGTCAATGGCTATCACACGATTCTTCACCAATCTTGCTCAATTCTCCATCTGGAATCATCCACCAATGTTGGAGCAAGCTTCTGAGAACAAAATCTTGGATTGAAATGGCTTCAAACCTTGTAACCAATTTTGATTTGCAATGAGAAATTTCAAAGTGCAATCTCACTCTCCTCTCTCAATCCTCACCAACCTTCACTCTGAACCACTTTTAAATCATATATAGAACAAGGATGAATGATCTAGAAAGTTCTAGATCACTCTAATGAGAAATTCAATATCTCATTTCACTTGAAAATCCAATCTCATGGTATATTCAAAACAGTCCTTGCATCAGCTTGTATTCATCATGCTTTTCATACAAATTCTCTCCAAATGAGATTATCAAAGTGTTTGGATTGAAAGGAGCCTTGGTTATGCCTTGCATATTGGTTTGGCAATTGTTACTTATGATGTAAGTAACCACTTTTCAAAGCAAGTCCTCAAATTAACCCTCAATTAAAAATTGTGGCAATTTCAATGTTCTTAAAATGTGTTTTACAATCAAATTGGTATGTCATATGGCTTGGTTTGGACATGTAGATCAAAAAATCCCAATTTCCATCTTTGGTTCATTTGAAATTCATCCTTATTTTAGGCCATTTTTTGTGATTTTATGAAGCAAGCTATTCCAAGCTCTCATGAACTCTTGGCTAGCCTTAAAACATAATTTTGAACAAGTTTGATGTTGAAAATTTTCCCATTTGAAGCTTGCAAATAGGAGTTATGGCCTTATGATTGAAATGACCTATAATCTCTAAATGCCCAAAATACCCTTGACTTGTCAAAGCCATAACTTGAGTTCTAAATATCCTATCAAGGACTTCTAGTACTCTCTAGAAATCTAAGAGGGTAAGGAACAACATTCATGTTGACCAAAAGTTCATAGGAATCATCCTTCTAGGGCAAAAGTTTCAGGCAAGTTGGACAACTTTCAAGCTCCAAATTCACATACCTCAGATGACCTGTAACTTGTCAAAGTCATAACTTGAGTTCTACAAATCCTATCAAGGACTTCTAGCACTCAAATTAAAGCTAGGATCATGATCTACAATAATCATGTTGGGGGCAAGATGAGATGACAATCACATCTTGAGCTAAACTGCCTTGAAGATAGGGGTCAAACTAGGGGATTTTACACTGTCAAACCTTAGAAACCCTAGCCTGAAACTTCTCAAAATCTTCAATCATGATGAGTTAACCTTGGAATCATCCTTATAACGTCTCAATGTATCAATCCATGATCACATGGCTCTTGAATTAGGTCTCAACCTCCTTCAAATCCTCAGTTGACTTAGGGTTGATCCAGTCAAACCCTAGCTGCACCAATCATGGCTGAGGCTTCTTATTCTTGCACAATGACCTGTCTAGGCCTCAAAGTGATCTTCAAAACTTCTCATGAGCTCTCTCAAGACCTCAAGTCCATCTTCATGGCTTCAGAATCATCTGATGGCTTTCCACAGCTCTCAAGTTAGGAGACACACCCTCTTGGTTTCAATCACTCTCTCTGAGGATCTTTTAACTTCTCTGACATGGATATCAACCCTTGAATACCTGAATAAGCCTCCCAACTAGCTTCAAAGTCTTGTGTGGCCCTTGATTGGTAATCATACCTCTTGATCTCCTGCATACATGTCAATGAAATGCAAATGATAATGCTAATGTGCATGAAATGAAACATAAGCTAAGTAAAGAAATGTTGAGCAAATTTTGGGGTGCAACAGCTGCCCCTATTCAAACGGCTTGGACCTGACTGGGTGAGAAGCGAACGACTCTCAAACAATCAAGGTAAAAGACGGTTGAATACCACCCAACCCGGAAATTTTCCAACTGCACAAGTACACGGTACTCTGATGGGGACAAATCTTCGGAAACGGAAATAGTAGCTGCACGGCAACTAGCTGGAGAATTACTGATCTGAACCTCCGTCAGGATGATTCTCTGATTTATCTGATATCATTGCATCCTCAAATCATCAAGGGGTCACCAGTTACACGGTAACTGGCGATATGCCAACCGCACAGGTAGATGATACTCTGGTTGGTAGGAACACCTTCAAAACTGAACGTGACAGTTGCACGACAACTCTGCTGGGGAATTGGTCACACGGTAACCAGTGGTACACGGTCGATCGTGCTGTCAGGCATCAGAATTCCTCAGGACTCATCAGGTCACCAATCAAGTTAATCATGCCATCAGGCACTCAAAGAAGTTTTTGGGCGTCAGCCGAACTTCGTCACTAAGTCGGGAATATAATTCTCGGTCAATCATGAACCACATAGGGATATCCAAACTTCCGCCATCAGGCACTCCGCGTCAGCTAGGAGAACTACTTCGACCTCGTAGTTGGACTTTATCAATAAGTCTTCAAAGGGAATCCTTAATCAATCAGGAACCACTAAGGATATACAATCTTTTGCCGTCAGGCGTCCTGCGTCAGCTAGGCAAACTGCTTCGACATCGCAGCTGGACTTCATTAGTAAGTCTTCAAGGAAATTTCAACTTCTCTGCGTGGAACCTGCTGGGGATGACACATCTCCACTGGGGATTTTGGAGAACTATCAAGTAACCCTGCTTCGGGGATCCAGAAATCATTCTGGGCGAATCAACTCTGCTGAGGACTTCAAGAATCATCTTAGACAAATAACTCCGCTGGGGGCTTCAAGACTCATCCTGAACCAATGACTTTGCTGGAGATTTCAGGAATCATCCTGAGCGAACACTCTGTTGGGGACTCTGAGCATCAACTTGAGCAACCAACTCTGGCGACTTCACTGGGGAATTCAAGAATCATCTTAAGCAAACGCCTTCGCGGGAGCCTTCAAGAATCATCTTAGGCAAACGACTTTGCTGGGGAACACCTGCAAAACAAGAATGGTAACGACCTAGCTCATGTTTCATATGCATATGTTTGACAATGACGCAATGCTCCACACGGTGGAAATGCTACGCGTTTAGGGTAAATGCTATGCAATCATGCAAAATGCTACGACCCCATCAGCAAAATAAATGCTAAAGGGAAAATCCTCCTGTCAAGGAGAAAGAACCACTCTGGTGGAGGAAGGAATCATCCTGCCGAGGAGAATAAGTCACGCCAATCTCAATTGGACTCCGCCTGGGAAAACGAACTTCAGTCGACTGCTGCAGGGGAACAAAGTTCTACGAGAACCTGGAGCTACTCATCTGAGTATGCGAACCACAACTGCTGAGGAAAACGATGTCAATCGCAGAAATAAACTGCACGACCTTTGCGGCTAAAACTTTCCTGGAGATAACGACTCCGGTGGGGAAATACAGCATCAGCTATTAAATATTCTACTGGGGAAAACCAATCACGGCCCCCATGGCTTCCAAGGACTCGGCTCTCTTGGGGGTTTGCAAACTCGGCTGGGGAAGAAGGAATCATCCTGCTTACTGGGGGGAGTACGACTCGGTGGGGAATTTCAATCCTCCTGGAGACTGCACACTTCAGTATATGACTCAGCTGGGGGGGACGACGATCCTTCAGGGTACATCCGGTTGGGGAGAGAATCTTCTCTGCTTAGGGAGACACATATCAATGCTCATGATCCCGTGTTCAAACTCCACGGGGAGGTGCTACTGAACTTGCTGGAGAGGAAGGAATCATCTTGTTTGGGGACGCATACGGTGTACTGCCTGGTATATGCTACACCTGCAACAACACAAACAAACAGACAAGATACCCTTCTCAAAGGGACCTATCAAGGTTATCATCTTGTGACAATGTTCAAGTAATTTATTGTTTCAACAATCAGTGGCCTAGGCCAGTAAGTTTATGTATGCACATTTTATCAAAAGCATCGGCGTTCTTTTTCGCAAACAAAACAGATAGATGCTAAACAGGCAAACAAAATTGCTGAATGGTATACATTTTATTGATAACATACCCCTGAATGGGTAAAAATATTTTACAACATATGCAAGCTCCTGGAATGAGGAAGATGCGTGTCGCTTGCGCGAAAATAAGGTGCCGGCAAAACAGAAGAGTCGCCACCTTTCGTTATTTATCCCTCAGAGCGGGAAAGGAAACAATCGGAAAAACATGACGAATAAGGGTAAGACAAGGTCATCGCAACCGTTGTCTGGGTTCGGGAGTCGGTTACGCAAGGGGAAGGTATTAGCACCCCTCACGTCCGTCGTACTCGACGGGATCCACGCTTGTTGTTTACTTGGACGGGTTGGTTATAATCTATCTACCTATCAAGGCTGGCTGAAAAAGAAAAGAAAAATGACTCGACAAAGCGTCGCACTTTATGCCTACGTATTCTCATCAGAGAATGAGAAATCAGAGTCAACGTAGTTCGACCTACGAAGGATTACAGGGAAAGGTTGCTCGCTAGGACGTCGCATCCTATGCCTACGTACTTCCACACGGTATGGAAGATCAGAGCAAACGTAGTTCGGGAAACTACAGGTTATCTCCTGAAAGAAGTGTTTTTTATTGTGTTTGCGATCTCAACCGCACTAGAGACTATGACCTGAGAGGGAATGCGTCCTTTCTCAGATAGCTTAAGGCTCGTAACGTACGAAAGAAATCATTCATGATTACTGTATCTTAAACTGTTTTGAGATGAGAAGAGAACAGGCCCAACTAGGAGGGAGGCTATCAAGTCCTACTGTTATCGCGCCATGGATTCATCCTATGGTTGAGGTTTGAATAGGGAACTCCTAGATGTTGTCATGCATAGGTTTCAACCTAAAAGTCTATCATCAAATCCTTATCAAAGGAAATGAGAGTCCTAAGGGATCATGTCAATGATACACCAAAACAGACAAAGCATCAGCTTAACAGTAAAATGCATGCAATGCAAGTGAGGGAGGAAATGTGTGTGGGGCTTCAGCCTCCACAAGCTCGTCTCGACCTCAAGCCAGTCATGAAATAACAGTAATCATACTGAAAAATAAACAACATGCTATCAAGCAATAAACAGTAAACTGCAATCATACAGATAAAAGAAATGAAGTGCCATCAGGAAAAATAAACACATGGGCAAGGGAACTGGGCTCTACCGAATACCCGCAAGCAAAGCCATGCAATAACAATACAAGCAGAGGGAGCAACTCAACCTCTAATGCAATCATGCTCCTAGACTGAACTTACTCTAGATGAACTTAGTCTAATGCAACAGACAAATCAGACAAAACACACAATACAGAAAAGAAAACAGAAGAAAGCTTCAGCTCCTCCAGCAGCAACTCAGTCTTCAAACTTCAGAGATCACTTGCTTTCCAGGTGTCAACCCTACAACATGAGTATCAACTCATCTTCTCCCCTAAGCTTCAGCTTCTTTGATCAGCTCCACCTTCAGGCTTCACTATCTTCAGGGATCTTCAAGTATCAACTTGATCTCCACAAAGTCTTCAGACTTCAACAATCTTCAAGGATTCATCCTCTTCAAAGCTTCAGCTTCTATCTCCAATGGCTTTTCTTCAAGTCCTGATCTCCAAGCTGAGGAATCAATCACAAGAGTAAACTGGGTGCTAAGCAATTAGTTGACCACCAAGGGTGGCAAACATACTGCCATCAGCACAAGGAATATTTCTCTCAAGAGTTCTATCTCTCAGACATTAGCACCAAGCCTTCCAAAGGAAGGGGGTGAGTGTCTTAGAGAGACTCTGTATCACAGAGAAGAATGGAGGCAATCAAGACCTTCCATGTTTGAGAATCAAGTTGGCTACTCTAGAGCTCTACCTAACTCCTATATCCTACCAACTGAACAAACAAAAGCTCCAACTAAGCTCCTCTTCAAGGTCTTCAAAGCCTTCAATGATGATCCACAAGGTCTTCAACTCAATCTCCAAGGCTCACACACTCAAAGGAGAAGAAAAGAAAGCAAAACAATACAAACTATGCCCTTAAGCAACACACATACTATCCATACATTCCAAAATCAATTAAAAATACTATAATACTATATAATATTCTAGTAAAATTCTAGGGGATTCTATACATACTTACCCTTAACCCATATATTCCCCATACACTAATATGGCCTATAAAACCCAAAACAAAATTGTTCAAATCTACTTATGCAACCTAAAAACCCTAATTTTGTTATACTAATGCTAGCCTACACAAACTAATCAAATTTTAATCTCAAAATTGTGAATTAAATCCTATATGAACTATGATTCAATACCTAGCTATGCCAAAAAGAATGGCTCAAAAATCCTAATGGAAAGTCCTAAAAGAAATTATGCAAAATTGAGTACCAACTAAAATCAATTAAAAAGACTATTTACAAGAATAATATGCTAAAAATATTAAAAGGAAAATAAAATGTAATTTTATTTATTTACATTTTTCTAGACAAAAATATGAATATGTGAAAAAAACAAGCATTAAAAAATACTAATTTTTCTATTTTATATGATTTTTATAAAATGCAAACAATAAAAGAAATTAAAAATTAAAAGAAAATGAATTAAAGGGGAGGGGGTGTCATTAGAAGGGGCGCCCAGTTGATTATCCAGCGTGGGCCTTAGAGGGGAGGTTCATATAGAAAATGCGTTAGGCCCGTTATGAGTCAGAAAATCAATTGAAAAATTAAAGAAAAATAAAAACGAAGCCGGTGCGAATAGCAACCCATGTTAGTTCATTTTTTGATTGGGCCCATGGTGGAGGTGTCAATAGCAAGAATTTCTGAGGCCCAGGATCCCTTATTAAACCAAACACACCGTTTTGAAGTTGAGTCTTCCCTCCACTTTCAGAATTAAATCACAGCCTCACGATTGGATTAAGAAGTCAACAAATCAGGACCATCGGACGGCCCACGGTCATCGTCCCAAACGAGCTAGGGTTTGCAGAAAGAAAACAGTTCCCATGCACAATCTTCAAGCCCTTCATTCTCTCTGATCATTCCATGAAATGCAACAATTCCAAAGGCAAAAATGCTCTATGAATCATCAAGAACACGACTATGCCCATACTTTTCACTGAAACCCCTTAAATCGTTCAAACAGAAAACTCCAACATTAGGGTTTCAATCTCTTCCTCTGCTATCAACCTTGATGGAACTTCAAACTAATGATCCAAACTTGTTCTACATGTTGCCCTAACCACACTATGATATCACATACCAATTAAAACTTAATATACAGCTAGTTCTTAATCTTGCAAGAAATGATGATCTGCTACCAACCTTCATGGAATTAGCTCAAACTTGCCAGGATTCATCCCTAATGGTTGCTAATCAATCTTATCCTAACCACATGACCTAAAAGTGCATAAATAAAGAGACTCGAGTGAATTTGCAAACCTGCAAATTGATAATGGTAGTGGCACTTGCACCTCACTTCAATGCTTGCTACTCTCCAATGTTGCTCCTTGATGACTGCTTTGAGTTCTGTATGCAGAAACTTTGATGTATATTGCTTGAATCTTGAGTTTGATATCAATTTGCTTTTCTTGCAACTTTGGTCTTGCACCTTCAAAAATCCATGGATCCACCTCTAATTTGGTATGCCCTTGTTCATCATGATCAGAATGAAAGGTTTGTGGAGAAGAGAAGAACGAAAATGGAAGAGAATGAGAGTTTGTTATGATTTTGCAAATGGAGGAATTTCACTTTCTTGCACTTTAATCTCACCACTCACTATTAACCATCACCAACCATTTTCTCATGGTGATCTACTCTTCTTATAGCAACCAATGGAATAGTCTAGAGACTCATGGAAGGAGCTAGAATGTTATGGAACTTCTCTTGAAGTGATACATTGTACATCTCATATCTCATGCCTTAAGACTTTCAATTTGGCTTTAAAATCTCCCCTTGTGAGATATTGAAAGAGAATGAGTGTAAAACATGCCTTGGTTTTGCCTTATGTGAAGATTTGCAAGTTGCCTTATTATGCAAGAATGAAACTTACAAAGCAACATCCATTTTGAGACCTCAAATCAAAATTATACTTGAACCATTGTTTTTAGAATGATGTTTGGAGTCAAAATGACATATTGGATGACCTATTTTGGATTTGTGGATCTCCCAAACCAATTTCCAACTTGGATTCATTTACTTTATAAGTCATTTTTAGGTCATTTTTACCCAATCATGAAAATCCTTGCTACAAGCTTTTTCAATAACTCATGACCACTTTAATAGGCTTAAAATCCCATTTTGAACAACTTTGATGTTTTGAGTTTTTTCGTTTGAGGCTTGGAAATAGGAGATATGGCCTTTGCTTAAAATGACCTATAACTTCCAAATGACCAAAATACCCCTGTCTTGTTCAAACCATACGTTGAGTTCTACAAATCCTATCAAGGACTTCTAGTAATCTCTAGAAATCTAAGAAGATGATCTTCAACATTCATGTTGACCAAGAGATCATAGGAATCATCCTACTAGGGCAAAAGTTGTCTGCAAGTTGGGTGACTTTCAAGGACCCAGATTCACACACCTCAGCTGACCTGTAAATGGTCAAAACCATAACTTGAGCTCTGCAACTCCTATCAAGGACTTCTACCACTCAAATTAAAGCTAAGAACAAGCTCTACAATATTCATGTTGTGGGGAAGATGAGATATCAATCACATCTTGAGCTAAAACTACCTGGAAGATAGGGATCAAACTAGGGTTTTTTCACTGACAATCCTTGGAAACCCTAACTTGAAACTTCTCAAACTCCTCAATCATGATGAGTTGGTCTAGGAATCATCTTTATAACATCTCCATGCATCATTCCATGATCTCATGGCCCTTGGATTAGGTCTCAACCTTCTCCAAATCTTCAGCTGACCTAGGATTGACCCAGTCAAACCCTAATTCTACCATTCATGGTTGAATCTTCTGAATTCTTGCACAATGACCTCTCTGGGCTTCATGATGGCTTTCAAGACATCTCAAAGCTTCAAGTTCATTCTCAAAGTCTCAGAATCATCTGAGGGGCTCCCACAACTCTCAAGCTATGAAGCATACAACTCTGGTTTCAACCAATTCCTCTGAGGATCTCTTGAATTTCCTGATGAAGGTATCAACTCTCAAACACTTGATGGATAAATAAATGTTGGTCAAATTTTGGGGTGCAACAGCTGCCCCTATTCAAACGGCTTGAACCTGACTGGGTGAGAAGCGAACGGCTCTCAGCCAATCAAGGTGCGAGACAGTTGAATACCGGTAAACCCGAAAATTTGCCAACTGCACGAGCACACGATACTCTGCGGGGAACAAATCTTCGAATACTGCAACATTAGCTGCTCAACAGCTAGTTGTAGAAATATCAATCTGACATCGCCGTCAATTATCCACATTAAATTCTTCTGACATTGCCTTCAGACAACCACAACACCCAACATCACCGCTGGAAGACTAAACCTGATATCCCCGTCGAACAATCAAAATACCCCGCATCGCTGCTGGAGAAAATACAACACTGAACAACTCTGACCTGGGGTTCACCCCTGGTAAATGGAACAAAAGGTACACTTGCGTATTTGGAGTTACCTTGCTGGGGATGAGAGACTCAACCAAGCACACTCTGATCTGGGGTTCACCCTCAGAACCATAACGAACATCCGAATACTACTGCATACTGCCCACCGTAGGACTTCAACATCAAAGCTATATGAAACCCTGGCCCCTGGCCACTTCCAGCTTCAGCTAGAAAAGATCTTCAAGTACTCCTGAAGATGGTATCCTTGGCCTCCAAGGATACCTTGCCCGTCGGCGATTCCAGCTTCAGCTAGAACAGATCTTCAAGTATTTCTGAAGATAAACATCCTTGACCTTCAAGGATGTAGACTTTGCCCGTCGGCAGCTCTGTAGGAGGTATCTTCGACTTCAGTCTGAAGAAATGGTCCTTGGCCTTCAAGGATACATGGATCTGCCTTCAGGCAACTCCACCTCTGCTATAGAGCATCCGTGACTTCAGCCAGGGATATACTTCGGCCTTCAGTCCGAAAAAATGAATCCTAGGTCATTCATGACCTTGGGGATAACCTTGCCCTCAGGCACCTTCGCTTCAGCTTGGGAAATCTGTGACTTCAGTCAGAGAAGTGGTATCCTGAGCCATTCATGACTCTACGAGGATTCAAACACTTTGCCTTCAGGCAAACTCCACTTCAGCTGGAGAAACATCTTCGACTTCAGTCAGAAGAAACACTATTCACTTGATCGCAATCAATCATCACCTCAGGACAACTGACTTGGTCTTCAGGCCAACACGGATCATCTTGCATACAAAAAATGGACCTACCAACTTCTGAACTCTGTCTTCAGACACACGTTGATTCATCAACAAGGAAATCTCACAGGAACCTTCTGATATCGCCTTCAGGCGTTTACGAAGTCAATCTTCAGAATAGACATCACTGTTGGAGCAGACATATCACGCTGCTATTCTCTTGACATCCTGTCAAGTCGTTGCTAAATAAAAGCAAACATGCTGGGTCACCGGACATAATCATCAGGTTAACAACTCTGTTGAGGAGAGAGGAATGAGGGTTCACCCAAACAATCCTGACGACCCACTGGGGAAAAGGAAGAAGGGTTCACCCAAACAACCTTGTAGACTTTGCTGCAGAAAGACGAGAGAGTTCACCCAAACGACTTCAACAACTGCTGGAGAATAACGAAAGAGTTCACTCAGACGATTCCTACCAACTTTACTAGGGAGCAAGTACTTCTGCTCGAGAGCACGGTAACCACCTGGTTCATGCTTCATATGCAAATGCTGGAAAGATGGGCGTAATGCTCCGCGCGAAGCGGAATGCTACGCTTTTGAGTAAATGTTATGCGATCATGCAAGGAAATGCCCCAGCAAAATAAATGTTGGGAAGAGGAATCATCCACTCGGGGAGAGTAACCATTATGCTGAGGAAGAGCTACCCTTCAAGGGAACTGCATTTTCTGCCAATCTCAACTGGATTTACACTTGAGGATGACGGGATCCTCCGGAGAACACAGCATATCAGGCTGATCAACACACTATCCTCTGCTATACTCTGCACGGGGAAAGCGATAAATGCCCTGAACGGCTCTCTGGGAAACGACCCTTCTGGGGAACATAGCCTCCAGGCTACAAGACACTTGTTTCATTAAGTCTTCAAACCCACGGGGATAAACAAACTTCGGCTTGCTGGACAATCCTCCAGGATCTGCTTGGGGAAACATTTCATCTGCCACTCATGGCTGTGCTCGGCTGGGGATATCAATCTACCTGCCTGCTGCTGGGGAAGTGCCAACCACCTGCTGGGGAAAAGACCTCCACTTCGTTGGGGGTTCCAGAAATCATCCTGGGCAACTCTTGTTGGGGACGCTACTGGGGAGCTCAAGAATCATCCTAAGCAAACAACTCGGGAAACTGCGCTGGGGATCCCACAAATCATCTTGAGCAAATGGCCCTGCTGAGGAATTCAAGAATCGTCTTGAACTGAAGACTTCACTGGGGATCTCGAAAATCATCTTGAGCGAGCGACTGTGGGGATTACACCGGGGTCTTAAGAATCATCTTAAGAAAGCGACCTCGTTGGGGAGAATATCAGGAATCGTCCTGAGCAACTGGTTCTTTGGTGGAACACCTGTAAAACAAGAATGATAATAACCTAGATCATGCTTATGATGCCTATGCTTCGGCGCCATGCCCCACACGGTGGAGATGCTATGCGTTTATGCTAAATGCTATGCAATCATGCACACTGATGCGATCCCGTCAGCAAAATAAATTCCGAGGGGGAAATTCTCCTGTCAAGGAGAAAGAACTACTCAGATAGAGGAGTCATCCTGTTGAGGAGAACGTGGATACGCCAATATCAATCGGAACTCCTCCTGGGGAAATGATCTTCGGTTGACTGCTGCAGGGGAAACAACTTCAGTTGACTGCTGCAGGGGAACGAAGCTCTACAAGAACTTGGACCTGCTGATATCAATCGCGAGAATAGACTGCGTGGCCGCCATGGCTACTTTTCTGGGGATAATACCTCTGTGGGGAAACAACTTCAGCTGCTCAACACTCCACTGGGGAAAAACCAATTATGATCTGATCACCTTCCAAGGATTCGGCTCTTCTTTGACATCTGCAAACTCGGCTGAGGAAGGAGAAGTCATTCTGCTTCGCTGGAGAGAGTGCGACTCTGGGGAAATACAGCATCAGCTGTTCAATATCTGCTAGGGAACATCCATTCAAGGTCCCAACTGCTTCCAAGGATTCGGCCCTCCTGGGGGTTTGCGGACTCAGCCGGGGAGAGAGAAATCATTCTACTTCATTGGAGAGTACGACTCTGATGAGGAATTTCAATTTTGCTAGGGAAGAAAGAATCATCTGACTTTGGGGGAGAGTACAACTCTGCAGGGGAACACAACATCAGCTGTTCCAACACTCTACTGGGGAAGAGGGAATCATCCGGCTTCAGGGGAGAGTATGACTTTGGTGGGGAATTTCAATTCCGCGGGAGACTTCAGTCTAGCACCATCAGTTACTGCATCCTTCGGCATACGAACAGCTTCCTACGAGACCTGCACTTGTGACCCGGTGCTGGGGAACACCTGCTTCGGCGACTTTACTGGAGAAAACACGAGCTCCGACACCCAAACATTTCTATGAAACCTGCACTTGTGACCCGGTGCTGGGGACATGAGCTTCGGCCCTTGACTCAGCTGATGAGGTGACGTTCCTTCAGGATGCGTCTGCTTGGGGAAGAGAATCATCTCTGCCTGGGGACACATATCAATGCTTACTTTCTTGCGTCCAGATTCTGCGGAGGAGAGACTACTGAACTCTGCTGGAAAAGGAGGACTCGCCCCGCTTCGGGGATATCAATACTGGTCTGCTGAGGGTAATCTCGACCCTAATCTGATAAGGGATAAACGCCATCTCAATCTGCTGCAGTCTCAAACTGTACAGGGGGAACAACCTCAAACCGTACATCTCTGCTGAGAAACGATCCTGGTTCAACAACGTCGACACAGGGAATACAGACTACCAATCATGGAGCCGAGTAACAGGTTAGGCTGTAGGATAGCAATCCAATGACCGCAAGGCTTCTTCAGAAGGTTTAGGTTTTGGCAGGGTAATGACGCGATTCTCCGACACTCAATTCTTGCTAGGGCGAATAAGCTCATTTGAACAACTTGCCCCAGCGCAATTCAACTTGCCCCAGTCCGACTTTTGGGAATAGTTCATTCTGAACTGAAAACAACTGGCAGCAAGACAATCTTCAGAGGGCTTGCCTCAACATCTGCACAACAGAAGGATTCATCCTCCACTAATCAACTCTCAGCATGGTCGGCTTCAATATCTCTGAAGTAGTTTGCCCCTGAACGAGCGATGAGCGACTCAACATGCTCTGATTGAACACTGGAGGGATCTGCCCTCAAATCGCAAGAATTCTGGATAACTGCCCCTGATTGGGTCTCGAGAAGATTCACTTCCGATCAAACGCTTCTTGCATAAACTGCCCCATAATCAACTGATGCTCCGGGACTTGTCCTCAGACAAACTGATTCCAAACTCACAGAAAGTCATTGCCCCAAATTCACAGGGCTTCGCAGCACACCATTCTGATCCAGACCTCTGATGATTCAGTCCTGATTGACTATTCCCTGTTGAAGTTCCTTCGTATCAGCGACTGACCTGCAATTAAAATTGTTTATTCACGAATGGTAATTCTAATGCAGTGTTCATGCAAATTTCGAAAAACTGTACTGTCACTCATTTACGTGTCATGCTAGTGAGTGACGAATGAACCAAAGAGTTCAAACGTAGTGCTGACGTGATCAGTGAAAAATACAATAAGGATATGATTAGCAAATCATGAAGGAGTCAGGTTACTCAACCTTATCGTAATGCGTTTTCAGAATAAACCCTGCCTCAATTAGGTCTTTTAAGGGTTGTATCGTGGTCGGGTTCACGGTTCGTGAAACAAAGGATATTTGGCTCAAATTATGATTTATACCCACCCCTTCTACGTGATGATCTCCGATCCTAAAGTCCAGTTAACTTAGCTCGAGCGCTCGCCTCTTCGAGAGGTATGTTGAACATTGGGAACAACTGGTTAAAGAATTCACAAGGCGTTTCGGAGTGACAGTTACTCCTTTTTCGTTTTCGGCGTCTGTGTCTACACGACTTCGTCCTTGTTTGAGGATTTTTCTTTTTTATATCCTTTTTTCATTCTTTTGATTCCCTAACTTTTGCCTGGACTGACTCCTTTTGAGTTCTTTTTGATTTTTCTTTTGAAGTCCAGCGGGATGCCCTGATTTTTGCCTAAGTATTTGCTTTCTAGCTTTTCTTTTTTACTTAGCGGGCTTTCTTATTCCTTTTTTCTTTTGGAACAAGTCGTGCGACACTGGCTGTCTTGATTGCTCCGAAAGGATTGTAACTGTCTCACTCCTGATTGGTGAGGTTTAACCATTGTGGCTGATGAGGTACGACCTCTGGCGAGGAATATGATGTGATTGGTCCTCGAAGGACAACACTCCTCTATAAGACTTGAACGCTCGATCAAGCTGACTGACAACTACCCTGCCCCGGGTTAAGATATGAGGGTTAAAAAAGTCCGAAAGAAACTCCTACTCCTCGGCTCGAAGTGGTTAACAAGGGATTCTCTTCCTTATCTCTCCGGTGTTTAGGGATTTGAAACAATGCCTTATACGTCATCGGAAAGGTTTTATCTGAAAGCAATACAATCATCGGCTATGAGTATTCAGTTTCATCATCCTCCCTCCAATCTTTGCTACTCATAGTAATAAAGTGGAGTAAATAAAATGCAAGTGTCAGTGCAATGCAGCAAATGAGTGACAATGACATAACTAATTCAGAAAAATGCATAGTCACTTTATTAATATTACCATTCGAAACATACAATGTTTAACAGCAAGTAGTAACTAACAGAAAAGAAACTACAAATGCAAATGGTAAAAAGTCCGAGGACTGCCAATGCTGAGGACGTCTGCCTGTCTGGATCACTGGCTTCTGGAAATAACCCTCTGAATCTGCGAGCTCAAACAGCTGAGAGGTTGTCACGTACAACCAAAACTCCGCCTGGAAAGGAAATACACCCTTGGTCGATCAATTGTTGCACTTTCGCTTGGAAAGCCTTGCAATCTTCAGTTGAATGCCCCGGAGATCCACCATGGTAACCACACTGAGCATGAGGATTGTACCCTGGAGGGTAAGGCTCTGGCACGGGCTTGAGAGCTTTCGGTTCCACCAAAGAATTCTGAATCAACTGTGGAAGAATCTGGCTATACGGCACAGGCACTGGATGGAAAGAAGCATTCCTTCGTTCTAAGTGGCTGCGAGGCCTCTTTTGATCCTGGTGCTGGTATTCTTTCCGCCCAAGAGGTCGTCGTTTCTGAGTGGCAATGGTCCCTTGCTTAGGCGCTTGCGTCCTTGAACTTGACCCAGGTAGAAACTGCGAGCGAGGCGATTCAGTCACCAAAGGTCGCGGGACATATTCAAGATCTTTCTCAGCTTCAGGCAAAGGAGTGGAATCATTCACTTCTTCTGCAGGATACGGGATAAACTTTCCCGATGCTCTCATGCCGCCCGGCACAAGCCTAATTGTCCTTGAGTCAATAAGGTCTTGAATCTTATTCTTGAGAGCCTTACATGTTTCAACATGGTGCCCTGGTGCTCCTGAGTGGAAATCACAATGTATGCTGGAATCAATGTCTGGCGACACGTCACCTGGTGTATCCGAGGTCCGAAGCTTGAGAACACGGTTCTGAACCAACAGTGGCAACAGCTGGGCATAACTCACAGGTATCGGGTCCACAGCTCTATCAAGTAGCTTCTTCTTCTGATTATAACCTTCAGGGTTATTCTGAGATGCCCGGCGTGGCTGCTGACGAGACAGGTCTCGAGCTTCATGCTGTGCAGATGATCTATGAGGTCCATTTGGCTTCAGCACAGGCGGCGCTGACGGCAATGGAGGAAGCACTTTGGGCTCCACCTTGGGTGCTTGACCACTCTCCTTTTTTAGCATACTCCTCACCACTCCCATGAGAAAGCTCAACTGATTCTGCAGCTGCTGATTCTCTTCTCTGAGTACTTGCTGGTCCAGACGCACTACCTGTATGTCATTCATGACCTGCCCCAACTGGCTTTGGATTTTCCCCAACTCAACTTGTACCTGCTCCATTAGTCTGAGCTGCTCGATTCTGAGTCAAACCTGTAAACACAAGGGTTAGAAGACATGTCCTGGCTTCTGCCATGCAAGATGAATTATGCTAATGCCATGGGTGTCTGTACGTTTAGGAGATCACCCCTAATTCTGGTGTCAACGTGCCAACATAGTGTCAATGCAGTGATAAGACTGGATCCATTCATGGAAGAAAATATCTCATATTGCTCGGGACACCAGAATCAGGGTACGAAACGCGCCTGCAGCACAGACACATGCTAATGGGATGCAAAAATGGATATGCAAACTAATGCAAAATGCAGTCATGCAATAATATATCCAGGTGGCTGCTGTGGAGATTCTGTATCAACAATCACTGATGAGAAGAAAACCCCGACGTAAGACTACTGATCTGATCTGCTAAGAACGACCTTCTGATAGGACCGAGATCAAACTTCTGCCCTGTCGAGAACAAATGTCTGATAATAAGGACCCTGGATGCATGATCAAGAGATATCTGCTGATGAAGTCTTCAGACCCCAAATCAAAAAATCTGCCCTATCAAGAACAAACATACAACTGCTGATGAGATCTTCAGACCCCACTCAAAAACTGCCCTATCAAGAACAAATAATATCTGCTGATGAGATCTTCAGACCCCACTCAAAATCCGCTCTTTCAAGAACAAACAACATCTGCTGATGAGATCTTCAGACCCCACTCAAAATCTGCTCTTTCAAGAACAAACCACTGATGACGATACTTTGATCAAAACCTGCTCTATCAAGAACAGACATACACCCGATAACAAGATCCTCTGATAAAAAACCTGCTCTATCAAGAACAGACACATCTGCAACTGGGAACCCTGGTACCAGCATAACTGATTCACTGTCAAGAAAACCAGGTGGTCTGAAGGTCAAAGTTTCCTGCAATGAACCCAATCCCCCTCACAGGTATGGACCTAAACTGACTCAAGGTACGGCATCCTATGCGTTCATCAGCGTCACAGACTTTCAAAACTGACGATACGATTCCCAGAAGGAGTGGCATCATCAAGTCTTGAAGAGGCCTCACTTAGCTGAATCACAAATGATCGGTCCCCAGAGTCGACAATTCAACTAACCAGCAACCCACGCCAACCAAAGGAAGGGGCAGGAGGCCAACCAGAGGAACCTCGTCTGAGTGTAGATTTCGCGGGACACCAAAGCAAGCAAAGCAAGCGGGAGCCCACTAATCTCTACTCTAAGTCTAAAGTGCACTCAAGCCCAGGTCCGGCTTCTCACTCAATAGAACTCCCATCCCACAACAGCACAAATAATCATATTATACTGAAAATAAAATGCGGGAAATAAAGTGCGAGAAGTAAAAATGCGATAAATAAACGCAACCCAACAAGCAACCACACAAGCGGTAGGATTGACTCTCTTAAGGGACGTTGGATCCCAAAACTGACTCGCTTTCGGGACGTTGGATCCCTAGGAAACTATCAAGTCCCCAGCAGAGTCGCCAGCTGTCGCTTGCGCGAAAATAAGGTGCCGGCAAAACAGAAGAGTCGCCACCTTTCGTTATTTATCCCTCAGAGCGGGAAAGGAAACAATCGGAAAAACCTGACGAATAAGGGTAAGACAAGGTCATCGCAACCGTTGTCTGGGTTCGGGAGTCGGTTACGCATGGGGAAGGTATTAGCACCCCTCACGTCCGTCGTACTCGACGGGATCCACGCTTGTTGTTTACTTGGACGGGTTGGTTATAATCTATCTACCTATCAAGGCTGGCTGAAAAAGAAAAGAAAAATGACTCGGCAAAGCGTCGCACTTTATGCCTACGTATTCTCATCAGAGAATGAGAAATCAGAGTCAACGTAGTTCGGCCTACGAAGGATTACGGGGAAAGGTTGCTCGCTAGGACGTCGCATCCTATGCCTACGTACTTCCACACGGTATGGAAGATCAGAGCAAACGTAGTTCTGGAAACTACGGGTTATCTCCTGAAAGAAGTGTTTTTTATTGTGTTTGCGATCTCAACCGCACTAGAGACTATGACCTGAGAGGGAATGCGTCCTTTCTCAGATAGCTTAAGGCTCGTAACGTACAAAAGAAATCATTCATGATTACTGTATCTTAAACTGTTTTGAGATGAGAAGAGAACATGCCCAACTAGGAGGGAGGCTATCAAGTCCTACTGTTATCGCGCCATGGATTCATCCTATGGTTGAGGTTTGAATAGGGAACTCCTAGATGTTGTCATGCATAGGTTTCAACCTAAAAGTCTATCATCAAATCCTTATCAAAGGAAATGAGAGTCCTAAGGGATCATGTCAATGATACACCAAAACAGACAAAGCATCAGCTTAACAGTAAAATGCATGCAATGCAAGTGAGGGAGGAAATGTGTGTGGGGCTTCAGCCTCCACAAGCTCGTCTCGACCTCAAGCAAGTCATGAAATAACAGTAATCATACTGAAAAATAAACAACATGCTATCAAGCAATAAATAGTAAACTGCAATCATACAGATAAAAGAAATGAAGTGCCATCAGGCAAAATAAACACATGGGCAAGGGAGCTGGGCTCTACCGAATACCCGCAAGCAAAGCCACGCAATAACAATACAAGCAGAGGGAGCAACTCAACCTCTAATGCAATCATGCTCCTAGACTGAACTTACTCTAGATGAACTTAGTCTAATGCAACAGACAAATCAGACAAAACACACAATACAGAAAGAAAACAGAAGAAAGCTTCAGCTCCTCCAGCAGCAACTCAGTCTTCAGACTTCAGAGATCACTTGCTTTCCAGGTGTCAACCCTACAACATGAGTATCAACTCATCTTCTCCCCTAAGCTTCAGCTTCTTTGATCAGCTCCACCTTCAGGCTTCACTATCTTCAGGGATCTTCAAGTATCAACTTGATCTCCACAAAGTCTTCAGACTTCAACAATCTTCAAGGATTCATCCTCTTCAAAGCTTCAGCTTCTATCTCCAATGGCTTTTCTTCAAGTCCTGATCTCCAAGCTGAGGAATCAATCACAAGAGTAAACTGGGTGCTAAGCAATTAGTTGACCACCAAGGGTGGCAAACATACTGCCATCAGCACAAGGAATATTTCTCTCAAGAGTTCTATCTCTCAGACATTAGCACCAAGCCTTCCAAAGGAAGGGGGTGAGTGTCTTAGAGAGACTCTGTATCACAGAGAAGAATGGAGGCAATCAAGACCTTCCATGTTTGAGAATCAAGTTGGCTACTCTAGAGCTCTACCTAACTCCTATATCCTACCAACTGAACAAACAAAAGCTCCAACTAAGCTCCTCTTCAAGGTCTTCAAAGCCTTCAATGATGATCCACAAGGTCTTCAACTCAATCTCCAAGGCTCACACACTCAAAGGAGAAGAAAAGAAAGCAAAACAATACAAACTATGCCCTTAAGCAACACACATACTATCCATACATTCCAAAATCAATTAAAAATACTATAATACTATATAATATTCTAGTAAAATTCTAGGGGATTCTATACATACTTACCCTTAACCCATATATTCCCCATACACTAATATGGCCTATAAAACCCAAAACAAAATTGTTCAAATCTACTTATGCAACCTAAAAACCCTAATTTTGTTATACTAATGCTAGCCTACACAAACTAATCAAATTTTAATCTCAAAATTGTGAATTAAATCCTATATGAACTATGATTCAATACCTAGCTATGCCAAAAAGAATGGCTCAAAAATCCTAAGGGAAAGTCCTAAAAGAAATTATGCAAAATTGAGTACCAACTAAAATCAATTAAAAAGACTATTTACAAGAATAATATGCTAAAAATATTAAAAGGAAAATAAAATGTAATTTTATTTATTTACATTTTTCTAGACAGAAATATGAATATGTGAAAAAAAAACAAGCATTAAAAAATACTAATTTTTCTATTTTATATGATTTTTATAAAATGCAAACAATAAAAGAAATTAAAAATTAAAAGAAAATGAATTAAAGGGGAGGGGGTGTCATTAGAAGGGGCGCCCAGTTGATTATCCAGCGTGGGCCTTAGAGGGGAGGTTCATATAGAAAATGCGCTAGGCCCGTTATGAGTCAGAAAATCAATTGAAAAATTAAAGAAAAATAAAAACGAAGCCGGTGCGAATAGCAACCCATGTTAGTTCATTTTTTGATTGGGCCCATGGTGGAGGTGTCAATAGCGAGAATTTCTGAGGCCCAGGATCCCTTATTAAACCAAACACACCGTTTTGAAGTTGAGTCTTCCCTCCACTTTCAGAATTAAATCACAGCCTCACGTTTGGATTAAGAAGTCAACAAATCAGGACCATCGGACGGCCCACGGTCATCGTCCCAAACGAACTAGGGTTTGCAGAAAGAAAACAGTTCCCATGCACAATCTTCAAGCCCTTCATTCTCTCTGATCATTCCATGAAATGCAACAATTCCAAAGGCAAAAATGCTCTATGAATCATCAAGAACACGACTATGCCCATACTTTTCACTGAAACCCCTTAAATCGTTCAAACAGAAAGCTCCAACATTAGGGTTTCAATCTCTTCCTCTGCTATCAACCTTGATGGAACTTCAAACTAATGATCCAAACTTGTTCTACATGTTGCCCTAACCATACTATGATATCACATACCAATTAAAACTTAATATACAGCTAGTTCTTAATCTTGCAAGAAATGATGATCTGCTACCAACCTTCATGGAATTAGCTCAAACTTGCCAGGATTCATCCCTAATGGTTGCTAATCAATCTTATCCTAACCACATGACCTAAAAGTGCATAAATAAAGAGACTCGAGTGAATTTGCAAACCTGCAAATTGATAATGGTAGTGGCACTTGCACCTCACTTCAATGCTTGCTACTCTCCAATGTTGCTCCTTGATGACTGCTTTGAGTTCTGTATGCAGAAACTTTGATGTATATTGCTTGAATCTTGAGTTTGATATCAATTTGCTTTTCTTGCAACTTTGGTCTTGCACCTTCAAAACTCCATGGATCCACCTCTAATTTGGTATGCCCTTGTTCATCATGATCAGAATGAAAGGTTTGTGGAGAAGAGAAGAACGAAAATGGAAGAGAATGAGAGTTTGTTATGATTTTGCAAATGGAGGAATTTCACTCTCTTGCACTCTAATCTCACCACTCACTATTAACCATCACCAACCATTTTCTCATGGTGATCTACTCTTCTTATAGCAACCAATGGAATAGTCTAGAGACTCATGGAAGGAGCTAGAATGTTATGGAACTTCTCTTGAAGTGATACATTGTACATCTCATATCTCATGCCTTAAGACTTTCAATTTGGCTTTAAAATCTCCCCTTGTGAGATATTGAAAGAGAATGAGTGAAAAACATGCCTTGGTTTTGCCTTATGTGAAGATTTGCAAGTTGCCTTATTATGCAAGAATGAAACTTACAAAGCAACCTCCATTTTGAGACCTCAAATCAAAATTCTACTTGAACCATTGTTTTTAGAATGATGTTTGGAGTCAAAATGACATATTGGATGACCTATTTTGGATTTGTGGATCTCCCAAACCAATTTCCAACTTGGATTCATTTACTTTATAAGTCATTTTTAGGTCATTTTTACCCAATCATGAAAATACTTGCTAAAAGCTTTTTCAATAACTAATGACCACTTTTATAGGCTTAAAATCCCATTTTGAACAACTTTGATGTTTTGAGTTTTTTCGTTTGAGGCTTGGAAATAGGAGATATGGCCTTTGCTTAAAATGACCTATAACTTCAATATGACCAAAATACCCCTGTCTTGTTCAAACCATAAGTTGAGTTCTACAAATCCTATCAAGGACTTCTAGTACTCTCTAGAAATCTAAGAAGATGATCTTCAACATTCATGTTGACCAAGAGATCATAGGAATCATCCTACTAGGGAAAAAGTTGTCTGCAAGTTGGGTGACTTTCAAGGACCCAGATTCACACACCTCAGCTGACCTGTAATTTGTCAAAACCATAACTTGAGCTCTGCAACTCCTATCAAGGACTTCTACCACTCAAATTAAAGCTAAGAACAAGCTCTACAACATTCATGTTGTGGGGAAGATGAGATATCAATCACATCTTGAGCTAAAACTGCATGAAAGATAGGGATCAAACTAGGGTTTTTTCACTGACAATCCTTGGAAACCCTAACTTGAAACTTCTCAAACTCCTCAATCATGATGAGTTGGTCTAGGAATCATCTTTATAACATCTCCATGCATCATTCCATGATCTCATGGCCCTTGGATTAGGTCTCAACCTTCTCCAAATCTTCAGCTGACCTAGGATTGACCCAGTCAAACCCTAATTCTACCATTCATGGTTGAATCTTCTGAATTCTTGCACAATGACCTCTCTGGGCTTCATGATGGCTTTCAAGACATCTCAAAGCTTCAAGTTCATTCTCAAAGTCTCAGAATCATCTGAGGGGCTCCCACAACTCTCAAGCTATGAAGCACACAACTCTGGTTTCAACCAATTCCTCTGAGGATCTCTTGAATTTCCTGATGAAGGTATCAACTCTCAAACACTTGATGGATAAATAAATGTTGGTCAAATTTTGGGGTGCAACAATGCGCAAAAATAAAAACATAAATATACATCAGTATATACACAAATGTCGGCAATGAGGCGTAGACGAACACCATGAGTTGATCCCTCTATGACCCACTCGACTTCGATACTTCTCCGACGCTTCAGCTTCATAAGAGATTGATTCAGATAAACGGCCCTCAGGTCTTCCGAACCACTAAACAATGAAAGTCCACACGCGGAACGCAGTCATTTGCTTTTTCAAATCCCTAACTTTTGCCTGAATCGCCCTTTCGGGTTTTCGATTCACCGGGATACCCTTTTTTGCAAAAGTCGCCCTTTCGGGTTTTCGATTTTGCGGGTTTACGTTCTTTTCTTTTATATCCCTAATTTTTGCCCGAAACTTTTTCCTTTTTTATGGTTCGCCGGGATGCCCCATTTTTGCCTGGATATTCTTTTTCTTTCCAGCGGGTCATTCTTTAAGCAAAGTATTTTTTAACTGCGTCCGCGTTCACCGGGGATGCAAAATCTTCGCCATCTATCATGGATAACAACAAGGCTCCTCCCGAGAAGACCTTGTTGACAACGTACGGACCTTCGTAATTAGGAGTCCACTTGCCCCGATGATCGGAGTATGGAGGAAGAATCTTCTTCAGGACGAGATCACCCGTCTGAAAGCTTCTAGGACGCACCTTCTTATCATAAGCTTTCTTCATTCGGCTCTGGTACAGACGACCATATGCAATCGATGCTAACCTCTTCTCGTCCATCAGGCTGAGTTGGTTTAGTCGGTTCTTAATCCATTCTGCCTCATCGAGTTTCACATCAACCAAAACTCGCAAAGAGGGAATCTCAACTTCTAACGGTAGGACAACTTCCATACCGTACACTAGTGAGAAAGGAGTGGCCCGGGTTGATGTACGTACCGTTGTACGATAACCGTGCAGTGCAAATGGCAGCATCTCGTGCCAATCCTTATAGGTCACAACCATCTTCTGCACAATCTTCTTAATGTTCTTATTGGCCGCTTCAACGGCGCCATTCATCTTCGGCCGGTAAGGAGATGAGTTGTGGTGTTCAATCTTGAAACTCTGGCACAACTCCTTCATCATCTTGTTATTCAGATTCGAACCATTGTCAGTAATGATCCTCTCGGGAATTCTGTAACGACAGATGATATCCGTTTTTATGAATTTAGCCACCACCTGCTTAGTCACATTAGTGTATGAGGCTGCCTCCACCCACTTGGTGAAGTAGTCGATGGCTACTAGAATGAAGCGATGACCGTTAGAAGCAGTGGGCTCGATCTTGCCTATCATGTCGATGCCCCACATGGAGAACGGCCACGGGGAGGACATGACATTTAACGGGCACGGCGGCACGTGAATCTTATCAGCATAAATCTGGCATTTATGACATATCTTCGCGAATTTAAAGCAATCCGATTCCATCGTCAGCCAGTAGTATCCCGCTCTCAGGATCTTTCTTGTCATAGCATGCCCGTCGGCGTGCGTACCAAATGTGCCTTCATGGACTTCTTCCATGAGCATACTCGCTTCTTTCTCATCTACGCATCTGAGTAGCACGAGATTGTGGTTTCTTTTATACAAAACCTTATCAGGATTGAGATAAAAAATCCCAGATAGCCTCCTCAGAGTCTTCTTATCCTGGGTTGACGCTCCCGCAGGGTACTCCTTAGTCATAAGGAAGGTCTGGATGTCATGGAACCATGGTTTGCCGTCGGAGGCTTCCTCGATTGCAAAGACGAATGCAGGTCTATCACGACGAGAAATGACAATCCTTGGAGCTTCATTCCAAAAATTGACTTTATACATCAAAGCCAACGTGGCTAGGCATCAGCCATTTGATTCTCTGCTCTGGGCAAATGATGGAGTTCCACTCGATCAAAGAACGGAAGCAGCCTTCTGGCATAGTTCATATACGACACCAAATTCGATTGACGAGTCTCCCACTCCCCTTTAATCTGGTTGATCACAAGTGTCGAGTCACCATATACATCGAGGTTCTTGATTCTCAAATCAATTGCCTCTTCTAGACCCATGATGCATGCTTCGTACTCCGCTTCGTTATTGGTGACCGGAAACATCAGTCTAGCCGTAAACGGGATGTGGGATCCATGGGGAGTTGTGATGATTGCCCCTATGCCACTTCCGTAAGAATTAACCGCCCCGTCAAATATCAATTTCCATTGGGATTTCCTATCTGGCCCCTCGTCGGGTAACGGTTCATCACAATCTTTCACCTTGAGAAACATGATATCCTCATCAGGGAATTCAAATTTCATCGGCTGATAATCCTCGATCGGCTGTTCGGCAAGATATTCAGACAATACGCTTCCCTTGATGGCCTTCTGGGAAACTTACTGAATGTCATATTCCGTCAACACCATTTGCCATCTGGAAATCCTGCCTGTCGCTTCCGCGAAAATAAGGTGCTGGAAAAACAGAAGAGTCGCCACCTTTCGTTATTTATCCCTCAGAGCGGGAAAGGAAACGATCGGAAAAACCTGACGAAAAGGTATAAGACAAGGTCATCGCAACCGTTGTCTGGGTTTGGGAGTCGGTTACGCAAGGGGAAGGTATTAGCACCCCTCACGTCCGTCGTACTCGACGGGATCCACGCTTGTTGTGTTTACTGGACGAGTTGGTTTATCTATCTACCTATCAAGGCTGGCTTAAACAGAAAAGAAAAATGACTCGGCAAAGCGTCGCACTTTATGCCTACGTATTCTCATTAGAGAATGAGAAATCAGAGTCAACGTAGTTCGACCTACGAGGTTATGAGGAAGGTGGCTCGCCAATACGTCAGTATTGTGCCTACTTACTCTCAATAGGTATGAGAGATCAGAGCTTACGTAGTTCGGGATACTACGGATTATGGGGATTCAGATTCATCTGTTTTATCGAGTAGGGTTAAACAACAGTTCCAGCAGTTAGGGACAAAGCCTGTTTGCGTTGGCGCTGAAGTTTAACGACACTCTTTTCTTCAGAAAAGCTTTCCTTTGAATTATGGGCCCACGGGGCAAAAAGGTTTGAAGTTTGTTTTCTGTCTTTTACGAAAGAAGTGTTTTTTATTGTGTTTGCAATTTCAATCGCACTAAAGACTATGACCTGAGAGTGAATGCGTCGCATGTCACCCAAAGGGTGCCATACTAGACATCCAAACTGTTGAAAAGAAGCTCTCCAACAGTCCTTTCTCAGATAGCTTAAGGCTCGTGACATACGAAAGAAATCATTCATGATTACTGTATCTTAAGCTGTTTTGAGATGAGAAGAGAAGGGGCTCAACTAACGGGAGACTATCAAGTCCTACTGTTGTCATGCCAAGGATTCATCCTATAATTGAGGTTTGAAACAGGGAACTCCTAGAAGTTGTCATGCATAGGTTTCAACCTAAGGTTCTAATCATCACTTCCTTATCAAAGGAAATGAGATTCCTAGGGGATCATGTCAATGGTAAACAGAAACAGATAAAGCATCAGCTTAAACAGTAAACAGCAAACGACTGTAAAATGCATGCAATGCAAGTGAGGGAGGAAATGTGTGTGGGGCAGCAGCCTCCACAAGCTCATCTCAACCTCAAGCCAGATATGAATAACAGTAATCATACATCAAAAATAAAATAAAACATGCTATCAAGCAGAATATAAGTGGCTGCAATCATACAGAAGAAAATAAAATGCTGTCAAGCAACACAAACCACATGGGCAAGGGAGCTGGGCTCTACCGAATACCCGCAAGCAAAGTCATACAGTAACAATACAAGCAGAGGGAGCAACTCAACCTCTAGTGCAATCATGCTCCTAGATTAAAGTCAGTCTAGATATGGACCTATTCTAATGCATCAAGCAAATCAAACAAGTCACAACAATACAGAAAAGAAAACAGACAAGAAAGAAAGCAGATCAACCCCTCTCTCAATTTCAAGCTTCAGCATTTCAGAGTAACTCAGTCTTCAGGCTTCCATCACCCTTCAAGGCTACCATCTTCCATGACAAATATCAATTTGTTTCTCTAGGGTTTCAATCCATCAAACATAAGTGTCAACTTATTCTCCTTCTTCAAGCTTCAGCTCTTCAGTCAATTCCACCTTCAGGCTTCACTCTTAACTACAAGTATCAACTTGATTCCTTCAGGCTCTCCAAGCATCAGTGTAAGTGTCAACTTATCCTTTATTCCTCAAGCCTCAGCTCCACCCTCAATCTCAATTGAATCCCCTTCATAAGTATCAACTTGGTCTTCAAGCTTCAGCTCTCTTTGCTTTACCAGTATCAACTTGGTCTTCTCTCTTCATCTACAAGCCTCAGCTTCTCAGAGTAATCCTCAATGACATGGAAGTGTCAACTTCATCCTTCAATCCTTTAAGCCTCAGCTCTTCACTCAATCTCAATTGAATCTTCAAGTATCAACTTGTTCTTCTTGCTCTTCAAGCTTCAGCTGCAATGGCAATGCTCAAGGAATCATCCTCTTCCACACTCTTCAATGAAATCCTCATCTTCAAACTCAAGTCCAACACCTTTCAAGATACTCAAACCAGAAGATAATTGATTTAACAGGATGAGAGGAAATGATAAACAGCTTACTGACAACCAAAGGAAGCCTGTAAGGGTTCATCATTATGAGAGACTGGTTCCCTCAAAGTTCTACTTCCCAGATAAAGCCACTCATCCTTCCAAAGGAGGGATGTGAATATCTGAGAAGGACTTTTAGTCATTGGGAGGAATGGAAGCACAAGATGCTTTCCATGTTTGTGAAAGAAATTATTCTAACTATAAGGCTCTCCCTATGTCTCCTATCTCCTAAACCTTCATCAGAAACCTTCAGGCACCAACAAATCCAAAGCTCCAAGCCACTTCAAGCAACTTCAAGCATCCTCATCTTGTATTTAACTTGTCTTCAATCTCAACCAAAGGCAAACCAAGCACAAACCCTAATCTAAGGGGACTAAGGAATTTAAACTAGTTGAATTAGTAAGTTAGGATCACCTAAAACCTAGTACTAAAGTTAGTCCTAACTAAAATACTAAAATCAATTGTAAAATCCTAAAAAAATATCTATGGGAACCTAGGTCAATCATGACTCTACCACATTAGTTTCAGAGATCAAATCAACAAATTAGACCTAGAACTAAATCCTACATTATGAGGTATCAAACCTAAACCCTAAAAAGGAAGCATCTAAATATCAATCTAGAAAGCACACCTATTTTCATCACAAAAATGTGAGAAAAATTATATGGGGTCATACATGTCTAACCTAATCACACACAAAAAATTAGGCTCAAAATCATCACCACATGATCACACAAAATTCCACAAAATTATGTATCAAACATAACCATTTTAATATCAATTAAAATGTAAAATTCCCATTAAATCAGAAAATACATGAAATGAAAATATTTTTTCTCTAAAAAATACTAGACTCAATCATGAGTAAAATGCAAAAAGAATGGGATTAACTAGATTAATTTTCAATTAATTATGATTTTTACAAGAACCATAAACAAAATGAAAAAATAAAGAAAATCCAATTAAAATAATAGCACGCGCGATGTGGATTACAATCAGAATCAATTCAAACTTTGGGTTGGGCCATCAGGGGGTGTGGATATCACTTAATTCATTAAGCCCAAAACACTGAATAAATGAAACGCTGCGTTTCATTTCTTCAGATCCTTCACAAATCAAGTTTAAAGCGTGGTCGTTGGATGAGCTCCCAGTCAAAGGTCAAACCAAGATCCAAGGGTGTTCTGATCATCTCCTACCTTTTGAACATCTGCAACTCGCGCCCAGCTCCGGCCACCACCGGTGGTGCTCCGGTCGTCTTCCCCAACCCTAGTTCTCTCTACAGGCCTCTATTACAAACGGTCAAAACATGAAACTCATTCCAAATCTTGCCACGAATTCAACCATACCCTTAGTTTCCTCTGAAACCTCAAGATTCACCATATCTAATTCTCAACCGAAAATGTTAATTCACCTATTTTGTCTCTAATTCTCAAATTAACTATCTGAAATCCATCCTACACCATTCTACAATAAATCTAACACCTTAATTCAACTTAATTCTACCTAAATCATGCTATAGGAAGAAAGTTACCAACCTGAAAATCTTGGTTGAACAGATGCCCTAAACCTCCAAATCAAGCTCTCTAATCTTCTGGACACGATCAATGAACCTTCTTCTTGCTTCTGTATGCAAAAGAACCAGTTGAAAGTGCTTGAATCTTGAAATTCGATGGTGAGTTGCAGGTAGAAAATTCTGACTTCAAGAGCACCAATTAGCCACGAATCCTTCTTGATTATGATCTGGAATCACTCCTTGACATCCATGGAAGAAGTTTCAATCAAGAAAATGGAAGGAAAATGGAGAATTTGGTGAAACCGATTTCAATTGCAATTCAAGAAATTTCAATCTCACTCTATGCTCTCTCCTTCAATCATCACCAACCTCTTCAATGGATCATCTCTACTCAATATATAGATGATGTTTGGATGATCTAGAACCCTCTAGATCCTTCTAATGAGAGTTTCCAATTCTCATGTCATGAGATTTTCAATCATGTATCATGAGATGCACAATTCTGTTTGTAGCTTGAAAACCATCCCAATCTCTTTCAATTTCTCCGCTAGTGACATTTTGGAAGAGTTTAGCTTGCCAAGGGCCTTGCTCATGCCTTGATTTTGAGTTTTGCAAATGTTACTTAATATGCAAGTAAGTGCTTTTCAAAGCAAGTCCACAAATTGAATCTCAACTCAAAAATGTGGCTAAACCAATGTTCTTAAAATGTTTTCTAGAGTCAAAATGATATATTACATGCCATGGTTTGGATGTGTAGGTTGAAAATATCAATTTCCAACTTTGGTTTATTTAACTTATGCCCTTATTTTAGGTCATTTTTGCATCATCTCATGAGCTCCTTAATAGCCTTTAAAACATCATTTTGAACAAGTTTGATGTTGAACATTTTTCCATTTGAAGCTTGGAAATAGGAGTTATGGCCTTATGCTTGAAATGACCTGTAATCTCCAAATGACCAAAATGCCCTTGACTTGTCAAAGCCATAACTTGAGTTCTACAAATCCTATCAAGGACTTCTAGTACTCTCTAGAAACCTAAGAAGATAAGGAACAACATTCATGTTGACTAAAAGTTCATAGGAATCATCCTTGGGCAAAAGTTTGATGCAAGTTGGGTAACTTTCAAGGCCCCAGATTCACATACCTCAGATGACCTGTAACTTGTCAAAGTCATAACTTGAGCTCTACAAATCCTATCAAGGACTTCTAGTACTCAAATTAAAGCTAGGAACAAGCTCTACAACATTAATGTTGGGGGAAAGATGAGATGAAAATCACATCTTGAGCTAAACTGCATTGAGGATAGGGGTCAAACTAGGGGATTTTACACTGTCAAGCCTTAGAAACCCTAGCTTGAAACTTCTCAAACTCTTCAATCATGATGAGTTAGCCTTGGAATCATCCTTATAACATCTCAATGTGTCAATACATGATCACATGGCCCTTTAATTGGGTCTCAACCTTGTTCAAATCATCAGTTGACCTAGGGTTGACCCAGTCAAACCCTAATTACACCACTCATGGCTGGGTCTTCTTAATCTTGCACAATGACCTGTCTAGGCTTCATGATGGCTTTCAAGACATCTCATAAGCTCTCTCAAGGCTTCAAGTCTACATTCATGGCTTCAGAATCATCTGAGGTCTTTCCATAACTCTCAAGTTAGGAGGCACACACTCTTGGTTTCAACCACTCTCTCTGGGGATCTTCTAACTTCTCTGACAAAGATATCAACCCTTGACCACTTGAATAATCTTCTTGGCTAGCTTCAAAATCTTGTGTAGCCCTCGATTGGTAGTCATACCTCTTGATCTCCTGCATACATGTTAATGAAATGCAAATGGTAATGCTAATGTGAATGAAATGAAACACAAGCTAGGTAAAGAAATGTTGGTCAAATTTTGGGGTGCAACAGCTGCCCCTATTCAAACGGCTTGAACCTGACTGGGCGAGAAGCGAACGGCTCTCAACCAATCAAGGTGCGAGACGGTTGAATACCGACAAACCCGGAAATTTTCCAACTTCACAAGTACACGGTACTCTGATGGGAACAAATCTTCGAAAACCGAAATATTAGCTGCACGACAACTAGCTGGGGGAATTGGTCACACGGTAGCCGGTGATACATGGTCGACCATGCCGTCAGGTATCGAGATTCCTCGGAACTCATCAGGTCAACAATCAAGTTAATCATGTCGTCGGGCATTCAAAGAAAACTTTCGGGCATCAGCCGGACTTCATCAGTAAGTCGGGGATAGAATTCTCGGTCAATCATGAACTAGTTGGGGATATCCAACTTCTACCATCAGGCGCTCCGCATCCGCTGGGAGAACTGCTTCGCCAATACGGTCGAACTTCAATCATCAGGCCTTCGAGGGAAGTTTCAACTTCGCTGTTTAGAAACCTGCTGGGGATGACGCACCTCCGCTGGGGATTCTGGAGAACTATCAAGTAACTCTGCTTCGGGGTATTCAGAAATCATTCTGACTGAATCATCTCTGCTGGGGAAATCAAGAATCATCTTGAACAAATAACTCCGTCGGGGACTTCAAGGATCATCCTGACCCAATAACTCTGCTGGAGATTTCAGGAATCATCCTGAGCAACTCTGTCGGGGATTTTAAGCATCAAATTGAGCAACCAACTCTGGCGGCTGCACTGGGGATTTTTAAGAATCATCTTAAGCAAACGACCTTGCTGGGGAAAAATTCAAGAATCATCTTGAGCAAGCGACCCTGCGGAGGAACACCTGCAAAACAAGAACGGTAACGACCTAGCTCATGTTTCATATGCATATGATCGACAATGGCACAATGTTCCACACGGTGGAAATGCTACGCGTTTATGACAGATGTTATGCAATCATGCAAAATGCTACGGCCCCGTCAGCAAAATAAATGCTGAAGGGAAAAGCCTCCTGTCAAGGAGCAAGAACCACTCTGGTGGGGGAAGGAATCATCCTGCCGGGGAGAAAGAACCACACCAATCTCAATTGGACCCCGCCCGGGGAAGCAAACTTTAGTTGACTGCTGCAGGGGAACGAAGCTCTACGAGAACCTGGACCTGCTGAGGAAAGCGATGTCAATCGCGGAAATAAACTGTGCGGCCTTCGCGACTACATCCCTGGAGATAACGATTCCGGCGGGGAAATACAGCATCAGCTATTCAACATTCTACTGGGGAAAACCAATCATGGTCCGAACGGCTTCCAAGGAATCGGCTCTCTTGGGGGATCTGCAAACTCGGCTGGAGAAGAAGAAATCATCCTGCTTCGGGGGAGAGTACGACTCTGCGAGGAATCTCAATTCCGCCGGGGACTTCAGTCTGGAACTATCAATTACTACACACTTCAGTGTATGACTCAGCTGGGGAGACGACATTCCTTCAGGATGCATTTGATTGGGGAGAGAATCTTCTCTGCCTGGGGAGACATATCAATGCTTACGATCTCACATTCAGACCCTGCGGGGAGAGACTGCTGAACTTTGCTGGAGAAGGAGGAATCATCCTGCTTGGGGGCGCAGACGGCGTACTGTTGGGTACATGCTACACCTGCACCAACACAAACAAACAGACAAGATGCCCTTCTCAAAGGGACCTATCAAGGTTATCATCTTGTGACAATGTTCAAGTAATTCATTATTTCAATAATTAGTGGCCTAGGCCAGTAAGTTTATGTATGTGCATTTTGTCAAAAACATCGGCGTTCTTTTTCGCAAACAAAACAGATAAGTGCTAAACAGACAAACAGAATTGCTGAATAGTATACATTTTATTGATAACGAACCCCTGAATGGGCAAAAATGTTTTACAACAGATGCAAGCTCCTGGAATGAGGAAGCTGCGCAAATATAAACATAAATATACATCAGTATATACACATGTCGGCAACGAGGCGTAGACGAACACCATGAGTTGATCCCTCTATGACCCACTCGACTTCGATACTTCTCCGACGCTTCAGCTTCAGAAGAGATTGATTCAGATGAAAGGCCCTCAGGTCTTCCAAACCACTAAACAATGAAAGTCCACACGCGGAACGCAGTCATTTGCTTTTTCAAATCCCTAACTTTTGCCTGAATCGCCCATCCGGGTTTTCAATTCACCGGGATACCCCTTTTTGCCAAAGTCGCCCATCCGGGTTTTCGACTTTGCGGGTGTACATTCTTTCAATTTATATCCCTAATTTTTGCCCGAACCTTTTTCCTTTTTTATGGTTCGCCAGGATGCCCCATTTTTGCATGGATATTCTTTTTCTTTCCAGCGGGTCATTTTTTAAGCGAAGTATTTTTTAACTGCGTCCGCGTTCACCGGGGATGCAAAATCTTCACCATCCATTGTGGATAACAACAAAGCTCCTCCCGAGAAGACCTTGCTGACGACGTACGGACCTTCGTAATTGGGAGTCCACTTGCCCCGGTGATCAGAGTGTGGAGGAAGAATCTTCTTCAGGACAAGATCACCCGTCTGAAAGCTTCTAGGACGCACCTTCTTATCGTAAGCTTTCTTCATTCGGCTTTGGTACAGACGACCATGCGCAATCGATGCTAACCTCTTCTCGTCCATCAGGCTGAGTTGGTTCAGTCGGTTCTTAATCCATTCTGCCTCGTCGAGTTTCACGTCAACCAAAACTCGCAAAGAAGGGATCTCCACTTCTAACGGTAGGACAACTTCCATACCGTACACCAAGGAGAAAGGAGTTGCCCCGGTCGACGTACGTACCGTTGTACGATAACCGTGCAGTGCGAACGACAGCATCTCATGCCAATCTTTATAGGTCACAACCATCTTCTGAACAATCTTCTTGATGTTCTTATTGGCCGCTTCAACGGCGCCATTCATCTTCGGCCGACAAGGAGATGCGTTGTGGTGTTCAATCTTGAAACTCTGGCACAGCTCCTTCATCATCTTGTTATTCAGATTCGAACCATTATCAGTAATGATCCGCTCGGGAATTCCGTAACGACAGATGATATCCCTCTTTATGAATTTAGCCACCACCTGCTTGGTCACATTAGCATATGAGGCTGCCTCCACCCACTTGGTGAAGTAGTCGATAGCTATTAGAATGAAGCGATGACCGTTAGATGCAGTGGGCTCGATCTTGCCTATCATGTCGATGCCCCACATGGAGAACGGCCACGGGGAGGACATGACATTTAACGGGCACGGCGGCACATGAACTTTATCAGCGTAAATCTGGCATTTATGACATCTCTTCGCGAATTTAAAGCAATCCGATTCCATCTTCAGCCAGTAATATCCTGCTCTCAGGATCTTTCTTGTCATAGCATGCCTGCCGGCGTGCGTACCAAATGTGCCTTCATGGACTTCTTCCATGAGCAAACTCGCCTCTTTCTCATCTACACATCTGAGTAGCACGAGATCATGGTTTCTTTTGTACAAAACTCCATCAGGATTGAGATAAAAATTTCCGGACAGCCTCCTCAGAGTCTTCTTATCCTGGGTTGACGCTCCCGCAGGATACTCCTTAGTCATAAGGAAGGTCTGGATGTCATGGAACCATGGCTTGCCGTCGGCGGCTTCCTCGATCGCAAAGACAAATGCAGGTCTATCAAGACGAGAAAGGACAATTCTTGGAGCTTCATTCCAAAAATTGACTTTATACATTGAAGCCAACGTGGCTAAGGCATCAGCCATCTGATTTTCGGCCCTGGGCACATGATGGAGTTCCACTCGATCAAAGAACGGAAGCAGCCTTCTGGCATGGTTCATGTACGACACCAAATTCGATTGACGAGTCTCCCACTCCCCTTTAATCTGGTTGATCACAAGCGCTGAGTCACCATATACGTCTAGGTTCTTGATTCTCAAATCAATTGCTTCTTCTAGACCCATGATGCATGCTTCGTACTCTGCTTCGTTATTGGTGACTGGAAACGTCAGTCTCGCCGTGAACGGGATATGGGATCCGTGGGGAGTCGTGATGATCACCCCAATGCCACTTCCGTAGGAATTAACCGCCCCATCAAATATTAATTTCCACTGGGATTTCCTATCTGGTCCCTCGTCAGGCAACGGTTCATCGCAATCCTTCGCTTTGAGAAACATGATATCCTCATCAGGGAATTCAAATTTCATCGGCTGGTAGTCCTCGATCGGCTGTTTGGCAAGGTAATCAGACAATACGCTTCCCTTGATGGCCTTCTGGGAAACGTACTGAATGTCATATTCTGTCAACACCATTTGTCATCTGGCAATCCTGCCCGAAAGCGCTTGCTTCTCGAAGACGTACTTGATCGGATCCATCTTCGAAATTAGCATGGTGGTGTGATTGAGCATGTACTGTCGTAAACGTTTGGCAGCCCAGGTTAGTGCACAACACGTCTTCTCCAGCATCGAGTAACGAGATTCATAGTCCGTGAACTTTTTACTCAAGTAGTAAATGGCATGCTCCTTTCTGCCCGTCTCGTCGTGCTGACCGAGAACACACCCCATACTATTCTCAAGAACTGTCAAGTACATGATTAGAGGTCGTCCAGCCACTAGGGGTATCAAGATTGGAGGTTCCTGCAGATACTGTTTTATCTTGTCAAATGCCTTCTGGCAATCCTCGTTCCTGATAATCGCCTGATCTTTCTTTAGTAGTTTGAACATCGGTTCACACGTGGCCGTGAGCTGAGAGATAAACCTTGCAATGTAGTTTATTCTGCCCAGGAAACCACAAACTTCTTTTTCTGTTTTTGGCACTGGCATTTCTTGTATCGCTTTTATCTTCGCAGGATCAACCTCGATGCCTCTTTCGCTCACGATAAACCCCAGTAGTTTTCTGGACCGTACTCCGAAAGTACACTTGTTAGGATTCAGCCTCAACCTGAACTTCCAAAGCCTCTCAAAAAGCTTCAGCAAATTGACCAGATGTCCCTCCTCCGTTTGGGACTTCGCAATCATGTCATCAACATAGACTTCAATCTTATGATGAATCATGTCATGAAACAAAGTTACCATAGCTCGTTGGTAAGTGGCCCCTGCGTTCTTCAGACCGAAAGGCATTACCTTGTAGCAAAATGTTCCCCAGGGTGTGATAAACGTAGTTTTCTCCATGTCCTCCGGCGCCATCTTGATCTGATTGTAACCGGAGAAGCCATCCATGAACGAAAACACGGAGAACTGGGCTGTATTGTCGACCAACACATCAATATGAGGCAGCGGGAAATCATATTTAGGGCTCGCCCTATTCAAATCCCGATAATCGACGCACATTCGTACCTTACCGTCCTTCTTCGGTACAGGCACTATGTTGGCGACCCACGGAGGATAAGTAGTGACCGCTAAGAAGCCAACATTAAGTTGTTTCTGCACTTCTTCTTTGATCTTAACACCATATCTGGTCTCGTCCTCCTAAGCTTCTGCTTAACGGGAGGACAATCTTCTCGCAACGGCAAGTGGTGGACCACGATGTCAGTGTCAAGTCCGGGCATATCCTCGTATGACCAAGCAAAGACGTCACTATACTCTCTCAGCATCTCGACCAATCTCTGCTTGACATCGCTCTGCAATGCAGCCCCTATCCTGACGTTCCTGACCAGTTCTTCAGAACCCAGATTCACAATCTCGATCTCCTCTTCATGAGGCAGAATAACTTTCTCTTCTTGTTTCAACAAGCGGGCCAACTCTTCGGGAAAGTCCTCGTCTTCATCAATCTCTTCCTCGGCTTGATAGATCGGGCAATCGAAGTCGAAGTGAGTCGTAGAAGGTCCAAAGTCGATGTCATCTACTATATGGATCCTGCAATAACAAGGGTTAAGCTTAAAACAAGGATATGCAGGTTAGCATGAACCCCATTGCCATTTTGTTGTTTTTCAAAACAAATATAAAACAGGAATAACAGAGATCACAATATTTGAATACGAAGAAAAACGCCTTTTGATTTATTAATAAAATGCATGTACATAATCAAACGAGGCCCTGACAATGAAACCACTATGCCCCGGGTAGGACATAGGGTTGTACAATGATTGGAAAAAGTAAATCATTACTCTTCGTTTGTCATCTGGATGATATCCTTGATGGACCAGTTGGTAAGGCCCTCTCCTGGCTTGCTTGGCTGGATCCAAGAGTCTAGATCATAGTCGCTATCTCCGCTGTCTTCAGACACCGCGTTGATGCTTTCAAATATCACCCCGCCGCTAGTAAACTGGATCGGCCCTTTACCTCGCGACGCACTGCTAGAAGAGGAGGCTCCCGCCGCAGGAGAGTACCCTAACCTAAATTTGTCTTACTTGTTAGGTATCTCTAGAATTCGCCCCCAGCCTGGGGTAGATCCGGCTTGAACAACGGCCCGGGCTTCCTTGAAGGAAGAGAGAGTCATCTCTGGTTTCTCAATGACTATAGGAGCTACGTTCTTGACTTTAACAACTTCGAACGCTTGACATAGGGTTTCGTGGATTTCCCCATCCATCTCAACATATTTGAAGGACGACAAATGGCTCACCATTATGTCTTCCTTGCCACAAACAGTCACGATGCTACCTCCGACGGTGTACTTGAGCTTCTGGTGCAACGTGGAGGTCACGGCTCCAGCAGCATGGATCCACGGCCGGCCCAAGAGACAGCTGTAGGCAGGCATGATGTCCATAATGTAAAAGATCGCGTCGAACGTTTCCGGCCCGACTTGGATTGGCAGGGTCACCTCCCTGAAAACATGGCGTTTGGTTCCATCGAACGCCTTCACAACCAGATCACTGGGCGTGCAGATCACTCCGCGAGTATCTAACTTCATTAATGCCTTCTTCGAAAGAACATTGAGTGACGACCCTGTGTCCACCAACACGTGCGACATAATCGTTCCCCTACACTCTATCGAGATGTGCAGGGCGCTATTGTGGTTCCTCCCCTTCGGCGTCAGCTCTAGGTCAGTGAACCCTAACCCATTTCCAGCATTTACATGGGCTACGACCTCTTCTAGCTGGTTTACCGATATTTCCTGCGGTACATACGCGGCGTTCAACACCTTCAGCAGCGCGTTGCGGTGTGCTTCAGAACACAGCAACAAATTCAGGATGGAAATCTTCGAGGGTGTCTGATGGAGATGATCCACAATCTTATAGTCACTCTTTTTAATCAACCTCATAAATTCCTCAGCGTCTTTAACAAGTAAGTCTTTTTCTACCCCGCGAGGGGTCTCTTCAACGACTTTACTCTTACCTTTATCAGTTGCATCAGCTCTGTCAACTTTGTCTGCCACGACCTCAGGTGGTGCAAACACTCTTCCGCTGCGAGTAATACCACTGATTCCCGCAAGGTTCTCCACAGACGACCCAAAAGGTTCTAGCTCCAACTTCTGGCCGTTGCAGTAGCCTTTGGCCCCATAATGCCATGGGACAGCATTAGTGCTTTCGAACGGTATCGGCCCAGCTTTGGTGATGGTAATCGTAGGCGGCCTGGGTGCAGAAATAGTTATCTTCTGGCGAGGGATGGTGATGGTAGCGACCTCATCATCTTGCTTCAGCATTACCTCTCCTGATCCACATTCGGCCCTTCGGCTAAACTGCAGGATTCCTTCAGTCATCAGACTTTGAATTCCCTCTATCAGCTGTTCACATCCATCAGGACTAGTCGTACAGCCCATACACAGTTCTCCGCAACCTGGGAAGAAACCTCTTTTCATCAACTTAGCTTTAACGAAGCTAAGCGGTGTCTTCAGATCTCTGACCCCAGTCAACAAATCCAAACTCTTGTCTTCAATAATGGCGTTTACTCCACCTCCCATATGATTCGGCATAGGGTTCTTCGTGACATTTGGCACATTATCCGAGAAGTTGATGATCTTAGCATCCACCATGTCCTGCACCTTATGCTTGAAGGCTTTGCAATTCTCTATGGTGTGGCCTGGTGCCCCTGAGTGAAACTCGCAAGTTGCATTCGCATCATAACCTGGCGGAGGTGCCCCTGTCAAGGGAGCCAAAGTTCTCTTCTGGATCAACTGTAGCTGAAGCAAAGTCTGTAACAGTTGCGCGTAAGACATGGGCGGAGTCTCGAGGTGACGGCTCGATAGAGGTGCCCTGTTCTGATACTTTCTGTACCCTTGTTGACTCGGTTGCTGCTGCTGCTGTTGCTGTTGTGGCTGTTGGACTGCCGAGATAGTTATGCTGGCCACCTGTTGGTGAGGGCCTTTACCCTTCCTTCGAGCGTTGGACACAACGCTCGTTTCTCCTTCCCGTCTTTTGCCACCATAAGCTTTCTTTCTGCCTCCTCCAGCTGAGGATGACTCACCTTGAATTTTCCCGAGTTTGATCCCATTTTCAATGTGCTCACCTGTGATAATGAGATCTGAGAAGGTTCCAGACATACCGCTGACCAATTTCTCATAATAAACCCCTGGGAGGGTGGCTACGAACATCTGCACAAGCTCACGTTCAACCATCGGCGGCTGAACCCTGGCTGCCAACTCACGCCACCGCTGGGCGTATTCCTTAAACCCTTCGTTGTTCCTTTGCGACAGATTCTGCAGTTGGACTCGGTTCGGGGCCAAGTCACTATTGTATTGGTAGTGGTGCACAAATGCTTCAGCAAGGTCCTTCCATGTGCGCACACTGGTAGGCTCCAGACTCATGTACCATTCGAGGGATGGCCCGGACAGACTGTCCTGAAAGAAGTGCATCAGCAACTTCTCGTCCTCAGAATGTGCTGACATTTTCCTGTAATACGATCTCAGGTGGACGCGAGGTCAAGTGGTGCCCTTATACTTTTCAAAGTCAGGTACCTTGAACTTGGGAGGCACCTTGAAATCAGCTATCAGTCCCAACTTGGACATATCAACGCCCAGGGTGTTCTGGTTCTCGATATTTCTCATCTTATCCTCGAGTGCCTTGAACCTTAGACATGCTTCAGCAGTCAGCTCCCCTTCAGCACCTCTCTGAGAGAACACATCGTCCTGACGATCTTCCAACCACGGCTGAGGCCCAAACAGATTCCCAACACCTACATTGCCGTTGCCCAGCCCAACATTGACGTTAGCTTCAAGACTCCCATTACCGACGCCCGTCGTATTGCCATTGAGTCCCATGTTAGCTATCACATTGCCGTTGGCACTGCCATTCCCCCCGGTCACGGGGACGCCATTCTGCGGAGTTTCAACTGGTGGAGGAGTAGGCACGGTTCCACCGTGGAGTACACCATTGCTATCGACCCTTGAAATCAGAGGCTGGACCAAGGTTCTGAGCTGATCCTGGCCATTGGCGACCGCTTGCATGAGCTCCATGAAGCGATCCATTCTTTCACGGAGTTCCTGAACATCAGTTTGCACTTGCTCCATGATTCTGGTTTGATTTGCTCTGGTCGAATAGCGGTGAATAGGTCTCTGATCAATCCTGAAACAACCTGAAACAACCTGAAAACACAAAAGGGGTTAGGAAAAAACGACAAAGTGCTCGTTATGCAAATGCTTCATGCAAATGCAAACGTGTGTCTATGCGTTAGGGAGATTTCCCCCGATCCTAGTGCCTGAGTTCCAGTGATGATAATAAGAAGTCCGAGTCCAGTCATGGAAATAACAATCTCATATATAAAGAAAGCCTATCAAGGCAGTACACGACATCAGCGAGTACAAGCCGAATCAATAGCATGACCTCAACCAACAAGCCTGGTGATGGTCAGCATACAACGATGATCAAACAAAAGGAATACAAATACAGTCAAGTACGGCCACGGGCGCGAAACTCTTCTAACAACCCCTGCGTTTCTGGATGATCAGGACGAGTGAGTAACCCTTCGACGAGTAGCTCCCTCTGCATAATGGTGTATTGAAGACCTTCGACCGAATCTTCCCATGCTCCTTCGCCAAAACAATCTTCTAACCTCCGCTTCTTGGATTCAAACGTCCGTTTGCGCTCCTTCAGGTTAGCGAGAGCCCTGTTGAGCTGGCCTTCAGCGGCATATTTGCGAGCGGTTTCTTCATCAAACCTCTTCTCACTAGCCCTCACCTGGGCCTTCAGCTTGGAGATCTGTTGCATCAGCTTATCCTCCCGCTCTTTCCTATTGGCTAGGGAGGCCTTCTAGTGCTGGTTGAACTTGGATATCCTCCGATACGCTTTGTCCAAGTGCTGCTTCTTCGTGGCCAGTACATCGTTGACAGCTTTGAAGTCTCGACCCATGCGCTCACGCTCAGCTATCTGCTTAGTCAAGTCTGTCCCTAGCTGGTTCACCAGCTCTGTTTGCCTTTTGAAGGAATAAACGGCTTCGTTTCTCTCGCTTCTGAGCTGCGCCAATTCTTTCTCCAGTTCTTCATTTTCCCTCTTCAATTCATCTCTCTCAGCTAACACCTGATTATGCTGCTGAATAGGAACGGTGGTAGGCTCTTCAATCACTGGAGGGCTTTCTTGCTTGGCAGGAGGAAACGGCATCCCTATAGCATCTGCTCTGGCTCTGATCCACGTCACATACGGAGCGTAGGCTTGACTATTACTTTTCCCCAGCAATGGTTTTCCCCTCTTACTGATACCATTCCAAGCGCGCTGAAGCTTAGATAACATATCCCCCTCTAGAAGACTAGTGAGGTACAGAGATTCATGCACCTCTTCATCCTTCGACGGAGCTCTCAAAGCATAAGCAAACTGTCGGACTAGCAGAGACGGATTATAGTTTATGCAGCCCTTCCTGCCTATCAAAGGCACATTCGGAAACCCGCTGCAACTGGAGATGATCTCAGTGCCCAACCTATCTCTATCAAACCAGTCAACATCCTGCGCTGATAGACTCATCAAACGCTAAGACCACTCAACTGTGGCTGCAGACGAAGCAAAGGGACCCCTCTTGGGTAGATGACTATCAAGCCATTTATAGAGCAAGGACACACAGCACGAGACATTCTTACCCCTTATGTTCTCGTGTTTGTAGTGGATGGAATGGTAGACATCTCCTATCAAGGTAGGGACTGGATTCCCTGAAGCAAAGATGTGGAAGGCGTCGAAGTCCACAAAGTCGGGCATATTAGGGAACAGAATGATGCCATATATGCACAGAGCGAGAATGGCGTTGAACACGACCCAACATCTGTCTTTGGCACACTGCTGAGCTTTTCCCACCAAGAACTGCAAGGAGAAATCGGGAACCTTGTTCCAACTAGACAGGACCAACTCGGAGGCATCTAGGTGAAATGAAGGAGCTAGACTAGCCAGATTAGGCTCAACATCCATATGAACAAAAGGCATCTGCCTCTTGATAGGCACACCTAACAAATCAACATATTCCTCCAGTGTGGGTGCGAGAATAAAGTCCGGGAAAGTAAAGCATCTCAACGGAGGATCGTAGAACTGCAGCAGAGCGTGCAACCCATTCAACTCGAACGCAGAAGGTTTACGAACCAAACTGAGCAATTTGCCGTAAGATTTTATGAACTCATCTCTCACAGAATCATCTGCTAAAGCAATCAAACCAGTCAGCTGAACCACATCAGGGGCAGGGAGCTTGTAAGCCACGGTCTTCCTCAAAGAACCCATAATAACACAATAGGAGGCAGGAAATCCCGGATCAGGGGAAACGGTACCTGCAACACAGACATACATTAATGAAATGCAAATGAGTATGCAAAGCAATGTAAAATGCAGTCATGCAGCAGGAGATCAAGGCAACTGCGCTGTGGAGATTCTGTATCAACAAAACCATAATCCTGCTCTATCAAGAACAACCACTATATCTGATAAGAAGAAAACCACAGTATCGGACCATAAATCTGCTCTATCAGGAACAAACACACATCTGATAATAAGGACCTCTGATACAGGACCATAAATATGCTCTGTCAAGAACAAACACATCTGCTGCTAAGATCCTCTGATCCCAATCATAAACCTGCTCTGTCAAGAACAAATACACATCCCCGAAGATAAGGTCCTCTGATACAGGACCAAAGCTCTGCTCTGTCAAGAACAATCATATATCTGATGATGAGAACCTCCGGTACCAACAAAACTGATTCACTATCAAGAAAACCAGGTAGTCTGAAGGTCAAAGTTTCCTGCAATAAACCCAACCCTGCTCACAGGTATGGACCTAAACTGAATCAAGTTCGGCATCCTATGTGGTCATCAGCGTCACAGACATTCAAGAGGGGTGATACGATACCCAGAAGGTGTGGCATCACCAGCTCATGAAGCGGCCTCACTCGGCTCAATTACAAATGATCGGTCCCCAGAGTCGACAATCCTCCAAACCAACAACCCCCTCAACCAAAAGGGTTGAAAAAGAAGCCAACCGGGAGAACCTCGTCTGAGTGTGGATTTCATGAGACACTAGTGCCTGCCAAGCTAGCACGCGCCCACTAATTTCCACAACTAATGCTATGTTCACTCAAGCCTGGGTCTGGCTTCTCACTCATCAGAATGCCCCTCCCACAACAGCACAGATAATCATATCATACTGAAAATAAAGTGCGGGGAATAAAAATGTGATAAATAAACACAACCTAACAAGTAATCATACAAGCGCTAGGATTGACTCTCGCAGGGGACGTCGGATCCCCAAACTGACTCGCATTCAGGATGTTGGATCCCAGGAAACTATCAAGTCCCCAGCAGAGTCACCAGCTGCTGGGGACAGGCCCAGACAGCTAGGAAGAAAACCCAAGGCGAGACTCACATAGGGAACCATCGCAGTCCCCAGCAGAGTCGCCAGTTGTCGCTTCCGCGAAAATAAGGTGCTGGCAAAACAGAAGAGTCGCCACCTTTCGTTATTTATCCCTCAGAGCGGGAAAGGAAACGATCGGAAAAACCTGACGAAAAAGGGTAAGACAAGGTCATCGCAACCGTTGTCTGGGTTCGGGAGTCGGTTACGCAAGGGGAAGGTATTAGCACCCCTCACGTCCGTCGTACTCGACGGGATCCACGCTTGTTGTGTTTACTGGACGAGTTGGTTTATCTATCTACCTATCAAGGCTGGCTTAAACAGAAAATAAAAATGACTCGGCAAAGCGTCGCACTTTATGCCTACGTATTCTCATCAGAGAATGAGAAATCAGAGTCAACGTAGTTCGACCTACGGGGTTATGGGGAAGGTGGCTCGCCAATACGTCAGTATTGTGCCTACGTACTCTCAACGGGTATGAGAGATCAGAGCTTACGTAGTTCGGGATACTACGGATTACGGGGATTCAGATTCATCTGTTTTATCGAGTAGGGTTAAACAGCAGTTCCAGCAGTTAGGGACAAAGCCTGTTTGCGTTGGCACTGAAGTTTAACGACACTATTTTCTTCAGAAAAGCATTCCTTTGAATTATGGGCCCACGGGGCAAAAAGGTTTGAAGTTTGTTTTTTGTCTTTTACGAAAGAATTGTTTTTTATTGTGTTTGCAATTTCAATCGCACTAAAGACTATGACCTGAGAGTGAATGCGTCGCATGTCACCCAAAGGGTGCCATACTAGACATCCAGACTGTTGAAAAGAAGCTCTCCAACAGTCCTTTCTCAGATAGCTTAAGGCTCGTGACGTACGAAAGAAATCATTCATGATTACTGTATCTTAAGTTGTTTTGAGATGAGAAGAGAAGGGGCTCAACTAACGGGAGACTATCAAGTCCTACAGTTGTCATGCCAAGGATTCATCCTATAGTTGAGGTTTGAATTAGGGAACTCCTAGAAGTTGTCATGCATAGGTTTCAACCTAAGGTTCTAATCATCACATTCTTATCAAAGGAAATGAGATTCCTAGGGGATCATGTCAATGGTAAACAGAAACAGATAAAGCATCAGCTTAAACAGTAAACATCAAACGACTGTAAAATGCATGCAATGCAAGTGAGGGAGGAAATGTGTGTGGGGCAGCAGCCTCCACAAGCTCATCTCAACCTCAAGCCAGATATGAATAACAGTAATCATACATCAAAAATAAAATAAAATATGCTGTCAAGCAGAATATAAGTGGCTGCAATCATACAGAAGAAAATAAAATGCTGTCAAGCAACACAAACCACATGGGCAAGGGAGTTGGGCTCTACCGAATACCCGCAAGCAAAGCCATACAGTAACAATACAAGCAGAGGGAGCAACTCAACCTCTAGTGCAATCATGCTCCTAGATTAAAGTCAGTCTAGATATGGACCTATTCTAATGCATCAAGCAAATCAAACAAGTCACAGCAATACAGAAAAGAAAACAGACAAGAAAGAAAGCAGATCAACCCCTCTCTCAATTTCAAGCTTCAGCATCTCAGAGTAACTCAGTCTTCAGGCTTCCATCACCCTTCAAGGCTACCATCTTCCATGACAAATATCAATTTGTTTCTCTAGGGTTTCAATCCATCAAACATAAGTGTCAACTTATTCTCCTTCTTCAAGCTTCAGCTCTTCAGTCAATTCCACCTTCAGGCTTCACTCTTAACTACAAGTATCAACTTGATTCCTTCAGGCTCTCCAAGCATCAGTGTAAGTGTCAACTTATCCTTTATTCCTCAAGCCTCAGCTCCACCCTCAATCTCAATTGAATCCCCTTCATAAGTATCATCTTGGTCTTCAAGCTTCAGCTCTCTTTGCTTTACCAGTATCAACTTGGTCTTCTCTCTTCATCTACAAGCCTCAGCTTCTCAGAGTAATCCTCAATCACATGGAAGTGTCAACTTCATCCTTCAATCCTTTAAGCCTCAGCTCTTCACTCAATCTCAATTGAATCTTCAAGTATCAACTTGTTCTTCTTGCTCTTCAAGCTTCAGCTGCAATGGCAATGCTCAAGGAATCATCCTCTTCCACACTCTTCAATGAAATCCTCGTCTTCAAACTCAAGTCCAACACCTTTTAAGATACTCAAGCCAGAAGATAATTGATTTAACAGGATGAGTGGAAATGATAAACAGCTTACTGACAACCAAAGGAAGCCTGTAAGGGTTCATCATTATGAGAGACTGGTTCCCTCAAAGTTCTACTTCCCAGATAAAGCCACTCATCCTTCCAAAGGAGGGATGTGAATATCTGAGAAGGACTTTTAGTCATTGGGAGGAATGGAAGCACAAGATGCTTTCCATGTTTGTGAAAGAAATTATTCTAACTATAAGGCTCTCCCTATGTCTCCTATCTCCTAAACCTTCATCAGAAACCTTCAGGCACCAACAAATCCAAAGCTCCAAGCCACTTCAAGCAACTTCAAGCATCCTCATCTTGTCTTTAACTTGTCTTCAATCTCAACCAAAGGCAAACCAAGCACAAACCCTAATCTAAGGGGACTAAGGAAGTTAAACTAGTTGAATTAGTAAGTTAGGATCACCTAAAACCTAGTACTAAAGTTAGTCCTAACTAAAATACTAAAATCAATTGTAAAATCCTAAAAAAATATCTATGGGAACCTAGGTCAATCATGACTCTATCACATTAGTTTCAGAGATCAAATCAACAAATTAGACCTAGAACTAAATCCTACATTATGAGGTATCAAACCTAAACCCTAAAAAGGAAGCATCTAAATATCAATCTAGAAAGCACACCTATTTTCATCACAAAAATGTGAGAAAAATTCTATGGGATCATACATGTCTAACCTAATCACACTCAAGAAATTAGGCTCAAAATCATCACCACATGATCACACAAAATTCCACAAAATTATGTATCAAACATAACCATTTTAATATCAATTAAAATGTAAAATTCCCATTAAATCAGAAAATACATGAAATGAAAATATTTTTTCTCTAAACAATACTAGACTCAATCATGAGTAAAATGCAAAAAGAATGGTATTAATTGGATTAATTTTTAATTAATTATGATTTTTACAAGAACCATAAACAAAATGAAAAAATAAAGAAACGTTGGGTTGGGCCATCAGGGGGGTGTGGATATCACTTAATTCATTAAGCCCAAAACACTGAATAAATGAAACACTGCATTTCATTTCTTCAGATCCTTCACAAATCAAGTTTAAAACGTGCCGTTGGATGAGCTCCCAGTCAAAGGTCAAACCAAGATCCAAGGGTGTTCTGATCATCTCCTACCTTTTGAACATCTGCAACTCGCGCCCAGCTCCGGCCACCACCGGTGGTGCTCCGGTCGTCTTCCCCAACCCTAGTTCTCTCTACAGGCCTCTATTACAAACGGTCAAAACATGAAACTCATCCCAAATCTTGCCACGAATTCAACCATACCCTTAGTTTCCTCTGAAACCTCAAGATTCACCATATCTAATTCTCAACCGAAAATGGTAATTCACCTATTTTGTCTCTAATTCTCAAATTAACTATCTGAAATCCATCCTACACCATTCTACAATAAATCTAACACCTTAATTCAACTTAATTCTACCTAAATCATGCTATAGGAAGAAAGTTACCAACCTGAAAATCTTGGTTGAACAGATGACCTAAACCTCCAAATCAAGCTCTCTAATCTTCTGGACACGATCAATGAACCTTCTTCTTGCTTCTGTATGCAAAAGAACCAGTTGAAAGTGCTTGAATCTTGAAATCCGATGGTGAGTTGCAGGTGGAAAATTCTGACTTCAAGAGCACCAATTAGCCACGAATCCTTCTTGATTATGATCTGGAATCACTCCTTGACATCCATGGAAGAAGTTTCAATCAAGAAAATGAAAGGAAAATGGAGAATTTGGTGAAACCGATTTCAATTGCAATTCAAGAAATTTCAATCTCACTCTATGCTCTCTCCTTCAATCATCACCAACATCTTCAATGGATCATCTCTACTCAATATATAAATGATGTTTGGATGATCTAGAACCCTCTAGATCCTTCTAATGAGAGTTTCCAATTCTCATGTCATGAGATTTTCAATCATGTATCATGAGATGCACAATTCTGTTTGCAGCTTGAAAACCATCCCAATCTCTTTCAATTTCTCCGCTAGTGACATTTTGGAAGAGTTTAGCTTGCCAAGGGCCTTGCTCATGCCTTGATTTTGAGTTTTGCAAATGTTACTTAATATGCAAGTAAGTGCTTTTCAAAGCAAGTCCACAAATTGAATCTCAACTCAAAAATGTGGCTAAACCAATGTTCTTAAAATGTTTTCTAGAGTCAAAATGATATATTACATGCAATGGTTTGGATGTGTAGGTTGAAAATATCAATTTCCAACTTTGGTTTATTTAACTTATGCCCTTATTCTAGGTCATTTTTGCAACTCTGAGCTACAAGCATTTCCATCATCTCATGAGCTCCTTAATAGCCTTTAAAACATCATTTTGAACAAGTTTGATGTTGAACATTTTTCCATTTGAAGCTTGGAAATAGGAGTTATGGCCTTATGCTTGAAATGACCTGTAATCTCCAAATGACCAAAATGCCCTTGACTTGTCAAAGCCATAACTTGAGTTCTACAAATCCTATCAAGGACTTCTAGTACTCTATAGAAAGCTAAGAAGATAAGGAAAAACATTCATGTTGACTAAAAGTTCATAGGAATCATCCTTCTTGGGCAAAAGATTGATGCAACTTGGGTAACTTTCAAGGCCCCAGATTCACATACCTCAGATGACCTGTAACTTGTCAAAGTCATAACTTGAGCTCTACAAATCCTATCAAGGACTTCTAGTACTCAAATTAAAGCTAGGAACAAGCTCTACAACATTCATGATGGGGGTAAGATGAGATGACAATCACATCTTGAGCTAAACTGCCTTGAGGATAGGGGTCAAACTAGGGGATTTTACACTGTCAAGCCTTAGAAACCCTAGCTTGAAACTTCTCAAACTCTTCAATCATGATGAGTTATCCTTGGAATCATACTTATAACATCTCAATGTGTCAATCCATGATCACATGGCCCTTGAATTAGGTCTCAACCTTGTTCAAATCATCAGTTGACCTAGGGTTGACCCAGTCAAACCCTAATTACACCACTCATGGCTGGGTCTTCTTAATCTTGCACAATGACCTGTCTAGGCTTCATGATGGCTTTCAAGACATCTCATAAGCTCTCTAAAGGCTTCAAGTCTACATTCATGGCTTCAGAATCAGCTGAGGTCTTTCCATAACTCTCAAGTTAGGAGGCACACACTCTTGGTTTCAACCACTCTCTCTGGGGAACTTCTAACTTCTCTAACAAAGATATCAACCCTTGACCACTTGAATAATCTTCTTGGCTAGCTTCAAAATCTTGTGTAGCCCTCGATTGGTAGTCATACCTCTTGATCTCCTGCATACATGTCAATGAAATGCAAATGGTAATGCTAATGTGAATGAAATGAAACACAAGCTAGGTAAAGAAATGTTGGTCAAATTTTGGGGTGCAACACTGCCCGAAAGCGCTTGCTTCTCGAAGACGTACTTGATCGGATCCATCTTCGAAATTAGCATGGTTGTGTGATTGAGCATGTATTGTCGTAAACGTTTGGCAGCCCAGGCTAGTGCACAACATGTTTTCTCCAACATTGAGTAACGAGATTCACAGTCTGTGAACTTCTTACTCAAGTAGTAGATGGCATGCTCCTTTCTACCCGTCTCGTCGTGCTGACCGAGAACACACCCCATACTATTCTCAAGAACTGTCAAGTACATGATTAAGGGTCGTCCGACCACTGGGGGTATCAGGATTGAAGGTTCCTGTAGATATTGTTTTATCTTATCAAATGCCTTCTGGCAATCCTCGTTCCAGACAATCGCCTGATTTTTCTTTAGTAGTTTGAACATCGGTTCACACGTGGCCGTGAGCTGAGAGATAAACCTCACAATGTAGTTTATTCTGCCCAGGAAACCACGAATTTCTTTTTCGGTTTTTGGCACTGGCATTTCTTGTATTGCTTTTATTTTCGAAGGATCAACCTCGATGCCTCTTTCGCTCACGATAAACCCCAGTATTTTTCCAGACCGTACTCCGAAAGTACACTTGTTAGGATTCAGCCTCAACCTGAACTTCCTAAGCCTCTCAAAAAGCTTCAGCAAATTGACCAGATGTCCCTCCTCCATTTGGGACTTCGCAATCATGTCATCAACATAGACTTCAATCTCATGATGAATCTATCATGAAACAAAGTAACCATTGCTCGTTGGTAAGTGGCCCCTGCATTCTTCAGACCGAAAGGCATGACCTTGTAGCAAAACGTTCCCCAAGGTGTAATAAACGTAGTTTTCTCCATGTCCTCCGGCGCCATCTTGATCTGATTGTAGCCAGAGAAGCCATCCATGAACGAAAATACGGAGAACTGAGCTGTATTGTCGACCAACACATCGATATGAGGCAGCGGGAAATCATCTTTAGGGCTCGCCCTATTCAAATCCCGATAATCGACGCACATTCACACCTTACCGTCCTTCTTCGGTACAGGTACTATGTTGGCGACCCACGGAGGGTAAGTAGTGACCGCTAAGAAGCCAGCATCAAGCTGTTTCTGCACTTCTTCTTTGATCTTAACGGCCATATCTGGTTGTGTCCTCCTAAGCTTCTGCTTAACGGGGGGACAATCTTCTCGCAGCGGCAAGTGATGGACCACGATGTCAGTGTCAAGTCCGGGCATATCTTCGTATGACCAAGCAAAGATGTCACTATACTCTCTCAGCATCTCGACCAATCTCTGCTTGACATCACTCTGCAATGCAGCCCCTATCCTGACGTTCCTGACAAGTTCTTCAGAACCCAAATTCACGATCTCAATCTCTTCCTCGTGAGGCAGAATAACTTTCTCTTCTTGTTTCAACAAGCGGGCCAACTCTTCGGGAAGGTCTTCGTCTTCATCAATCTCTTCTTCGGCTTGATAGATCGGGCAATCGAAGTCGAAGTGAGTCGTAGAAGGTCCAGAGTCGATGTCATCTGCTATGTGGATCCTGCAATAACAAGGGTTAAGCTTAAAACAAGGACATGCAGGTTAGCACAAACCCCATTGCCATTTTATTGTTTTTCAAAACAAATATAAAACAGGAATAACAGAGATCACAACATTTGAATACGAAGAAAAACGCCTTTTGATTTATTGATAAAATGCATGTACATAATCAAACAAGGCCCTGACAATAAAACCACTATGCCCCGGGTAGGACATAGGGTTGTACAACAATTGGAGAAAGTAAATCATTACTCTTTGCCTGTCACTTGGATGATATCCCTGATGGACCAGTTGTTGAGGCTCTCGCCTGGTTTGCTTGGCTGGATCCAGGAGTCCAGGTCGCAATCACTGTCTTCGCCGTCTTCAGACACTACGTTGACGCTTTCGAATATTATTCCGCCGCTTGTAAACTGGATCGGTCCTTTACCTCGCGACGCACTGCTAGAAGAGGAGGCTTCAGCCGCAGGAGAGTATCCCAACCCAAACTTGTCCTGCTTGTTGGGTATCTCTAGAATTCGCCCCCACCCTGGGGTAGATCCGGCCTGAACAACGGCCCTGGCTTCCTTGAAGGAAGAGAGGGTCATCTCTGGTTTCTCAGTAATTACAGGAGCTACGTTCTTGACTTTAACAACTTCGAACGCCTGACATAAGGTTTCGTGGATTTCCCCATCCACTTCAACATACTTGAAGGATGACAAATGGCTCACCATTATGTCCTCCTCGCCACAAACAGTCACGATGCTTCCTCCAACAGCATACTTGAGCTTCTGGTGCAACGTGGAGGTCACGGCGCCAGCAGAGTGGATCCATGGCCGGCCTAGGAGACAGCTGTAGGCAGGCATGATGTCCATAATGTAGAAGACTGCATCGAATGTTTCCGGCCCAACTTGGATTAGTAGGGTCACCTCCCCGAAAGCATGACGTTTGGTTCCATCGAACGCTTTCACAACCAGATCACTGGGTGTGCAAATCAATCCCCGAGTATCCAACTTCATCAATGCTTTTTTCGGAAGAACATTGAGTGACGACCCTGTGTCCACCAACACATGAGACATATTCGTTCCTTTACACTCTATCGAGATATGCAGGGCGCTATTGTGGTTTCTTCCCTTCGGCGTCAGCTCCAGGTCAGTGAACCCTAACCCATTCCCAGCATTTACATGGGCTACGACCCCTTCCAACTGGTTGACCGATATTTCTTGTGGTACATACGTGGCATTTAACACCTTCAGCAGCGCGTTGCAATGTGCCTCAGAACACAGCAACAAATTCAAGATGGAAATTTTCGAGGGTGTTTGATGGAGGTGATCCACGATCTTGTAGTCACTCTTTTTAATCAACCTCATAAACTCCTCAGCGTCTTTAACGAGTAAGTCCTTCTCTATCCCACGAGGGATTTCCTCAACGACTTTACTCTTTCCCTTATCGGTTACTTCGGCTTTGTCCGCTTTGTCCGCCATAACCTCAGGCAGAGCAAATACTCTTCCGCTGCGTGTGATTCCGCCAATGCCCACTAGGTTATCGACGCACGACCCTGATGGTTCCAATTCCAACTTCTGTCCTTTGCAGTAGACGTCTGCCCCATAATGCCACGGGACAACATTGGTGCTTTCGAAAGGTATCGACCCAGCTTTGGTGATGGTAATCGTGGGCGGTCTAGGTGCAGAAATAGTGATCGTCCGGCGAGGGATGGTGATGGTGGCAATCTCATCATGCTTCAGCATTACCTCTCCCGATCCGCTTTCGGCCCTTCGGCTAAACTACAGGATTCCTTCGGTCATCAGACTCTGAATCCCCTCTATCAACTGTTCACATCCATCAGGACTAGTCACACAGCCCATACATAGTTCTCCACAGCCCGGGAAGAAACCTCTTTTCATCAGCTTGGCTTTAACGAAGCTAAGCGGCGTCTTCAGATCCTTGACGTCAGTCAATAAATCTAAGCTCTCGTCTTCAATAATGGCTTTTACCCCACCTCCCCTATGATTCGGCATAGGGTTCTTCGTGACGTTTGGCACATTATCTGAGAAATTGATGATCTTAGCGTCCACCATATCCTGCACCTTGTGCTTGAAGGCTTTGCAATTTTCTATCGTGTGGCCTGATGCCCATGAGTGAAATTCACAAGTTGCATTCGCATCATAACCTGGCGGAGGTGCCCCTGTTAAGGGAGCCAGGGTCCTCTTCTGGATCAACTGTAACTGAAGCAGAGTCTGTAATAGCTGAGCATAGGACATGGGCGGTGTCTCGAGGTGACGGCTCGACAGAGGTGCCCTGTTCTGATACTTTCTGTACCCTTGTTGGTTCGGCTGCTGCTGCTGCTACTGCTGTTGTGGCTGTTGGACTGCCGGGATAGTTATGCTGGCCACCTGCTGGTGCTGGCCCTTGCCTTTCCTTCGAGCGTTGGACACGACGCTCGTCTCTCCTTCCCTCCTTTTGCCACCATAAGGTTTCTTCCCTCCTCCAGCTGAGGACAGATCACCTTGAATTTTCCCCAGTTTGATCCCATTTTCAACGTGCTCACCCGTGATAATAAGATTTGAGAAGCTTCCAGACATACTACTGACCAATTTCTCGTAATAAACCCCTGGGAGGGTGGCTACGAACATTTCAACAAGCTCCCGTTCAACCATCGGCGGCTGAACCCTAGCTGCTAATTCCCGCCACCGCTGGGCATATTCCTCGAACCCTTCGTTGTTCCTTTGCGACAAATTCTGCAGTTGGACTCGGTTCGGAGCCAAGTCACTGTTATATTGGTAATGGTGCACGAATGCTTAAGCAAGTTCCTTCCACGTGCGCACACTGGTAGGCTCCAGACTCATGTACCATTCTAGGGATGGCCCGAACAAGCTATCCTGGAAGAAGTGCATCAGCAACTTCTCGTCCTCGGAGTGAGCGGACATTTTCTGGTAGTATGATCTCAAGTGGACGCGAGGGCAAGTGGTGCCCTTGTACTTTTCAAAGTTAGGTACCTTGAACTTGGGAGGCACCTTGAAATCAGCAATCAGTCCCAACTTGGACATGTCAACACCCATAGTGTTCTGGTTCTCGAAATTCCTCATCTTGTCCTCGAGTGCCTTAAACCTTAGCCGTGCTTCAACAGTCAGCTCCCCTTCAGCACCTCTCTGTGAGAACACATCGTCTTGACGGTCTTCTAACCATGGCTGAGGCCCATACAGATTTCCAACACCTGTGTTGCCGTTGCCCAGCCCAACATTGACATTAGCTTCAAAATTCCCATTACCGGCGCCAGTCGTATTACCGTTGAGTCCCATGTTAGTGATTACATTGTCGTTGCCACTACCGTTCCCCCCAGTCACGGGGATGCCATTCTTAGGAGTTTCAACAGGTGGAGGGGTTGGAACAGTCCTATCATGGAGTACGCCATTGCTGTCAACCCTTGAAATCAGAGGCTGAACTAGGTTCTGAGCTGATCCTGGCCGTTGGCGACCACTTGCATGAGCTCCATGAAGCGGTCCATCCTTTCTCGGAGTTCTTGAACGTCAGTTTGCACTTGCTCCATAGCTCTGGCTTGATTTGCTCTGGTCGGATAGCGGTGGATAGGTCTCTGATCAATCCTAGAACAACCTGAAACAACCTGTATACACAAAAGGGTTACAAAAAACGACAAAGTGCTCGTTATGCCAATGCTTCATGCAAATGCAAACGTGTGTCTGTGCGTTAGGGAGGTATCCCCCGATCCTAGTGCCTGAGTGCCAGTGCTGATAATAAGAAGTCCGAGTCCAGTCATGGAAATAACATCTCATATATGTAAAGAAAGCCCATCAAGGTGGTACACAACGTCACTGAGTACAAGATGAATCAATAGCATGACCTCAACCAACAGGCCTGGTGATGGTCAGCATACAACAACGATCAAAACAAAAGGATTACAAATAGTCAAGCACGGCCACGGGCGCGAAACTCTTCTAACAACCCCTTCGTTTCTGGATGATCAGGCCGAGTGAGCAACCCTTCGACAAGTAACTCTCTCTGCATGATGGTGTATTGAAGACCTTCAACCGAATCTTCCCATGCTCCTTCGCCGAAACAATCTTCTAACTTCTGCTTCTTGGACTCAAACGTCAGCTTGTGCTCCTTCAGGTTAGCAAGAGCTTTGTTGAGCTGGCCTTCAGCAGCATATCTGCGAGCGGTTTCTTCATCAAACCTCTTCTCACTAGCCTTCACCTGGGCTTTCAGCTTGGAGATCTGTTGCTTCAGCTTATCCTCCCGTTCTTTCCCGTTGGCTAGGGAGGCCTTCCAATGCTGATTAAACTTGGATATTCTCCGGTACGCTTCATCCAAGTGCTGCTTCTTAGTGGCCAGTACATCGTTGACAGCTTTGAAGTCTCGACCCATGCGCTCGCGCTCAGCTATCTGCTTAGTCAAATCCGTCCCTAACTGGTTCACCAGCTCTGTTTGCCTCTTGAAGGAATGGACGGCTTCGCTCCTCTCGCTTCTGAGCTGAGCCAATTCTTTCTCCAGTTCTTCATTCGCCTTCTTCAGCTCATCTTGCTCAACTAACACCTGATTATGCTGCTGAATAGGCACGGTGGTAGGCTCTTCAATCATTGGAGGGATTTCTGGATGGACGGGTGGAAACGACATCCTATAATATCTGCTCTGACTCTGATCCAAGTCACATATGGAGCGTAGGCCTGGCTATTACTTTTTCCCAGCAATGGCTTTCCCCGTTTACTGATACCATTCCAAGCGTGTCGAAGCTTAGATAACATATCCCCCTCTAGAAGACCAGTGAGGTACAGAGATTCCTGCACCTCTTTATCCTTCGGCGGAGCTCTCAAAGCATAAGCAAATTGTCGGACCAACAGAGACGGATTATAGTTTATGCAGCCCTTCCTGCCTATCAAAGGCACGTTCGGAAACCCGTTGCAGCTAAAGATAATCTCGGTACCCAACCTATCTCTATCAAACCAGGCAATATCCTCCGCTGACAGACTCATCAAGCGCTCGGACCACTCAGCTGTGGCTGCAGACGAAGCAAAGGGACCCTTCTTGGGTAAATGACTATCATGCCATTTATAGAGCAGGGGCACACAACACGAGACGTTCTTACCCCTTCTGTTCTCGTTTTTGTAGTGGACGGAAAGGTAGACATCTCCGATCAAGGTAGGGACCAGATTCCCTGATGCAAAGATGTGAAAGGCGTCGAAGTCTACAAAGTCAGGCATATTGGGGAACAAAATGATGCCATATATGCACAGAGCGAGGATGGCATTGAACACGACCCAACATCCGTCTTTGGCGCACTGCTGAGCTTTTCCCACTAAGAACTGCAAGGAGAAACCAGGAACCCTGTTCCAACTAGACAAGATCAACTCGGAGGCATCCAGATGAAGTGAGGGAGCTAGACTAGCCAAGTCAGGCTCGGCATCCATGTGAACAAAGGGCATCTGACTCTTGATAGGCACACCTAACAAATCAACATACTCCTCTAGTGTGGGTGCGAGAATTAAGTCCTGGAAAGTAAAGCATCTCAATGGAGGATCGTAGAACTGCAGCAGGGCGTGCAACCAATTCAACTCAAACACAGAGGGTTTACGAACTAAACTGAGAAGTTTACCATAAGACTTTCTGAATTCATCTCTCACAGAATCATCTGCCAAAGCAATCAAACCAGTCAGCTGAACAACATTAGGAGTGGGGAGCTTGTAAGCCACAGTCTTCCTCATAGAACCCATAATAGCACAATAGGAGGTGAGAAAACCTGAATCAGGGGAAACGGTACCTGCAACACAGACACACGTTAATGCAAATGAGTATGCAAAGCAATGTAAAATGCAATCATGCAGCAGGAGATCAAGACGACTGTACTGCGAAGATTCTGAAGGTTCTGTATCAACAAAACCACAATACTGCTCTGTCAAGAACAACCACTATCTCTGATAAGAAGAAAACCCTGGTATCAGACCATAAGTCTGCTCTGTCAAAAACAAACACATATCTGATAATAAGGACCTCTGATACAGGACCATAAATCTGCTCTGTCAAGAACATACATCATTTGATGATAAGGACCTCTGATATAGGACCACAAATCTGCTCTGTCAAGAACAAACATCTCTGAAGATGAGGACCTCTGATACAGGACCATAACTCTGCTCTGTCAAGAACACATATACATCTGATGATGAGAACCTTTGATACCAACAAAAATGATTCACTATCAAGAAAACCAGGTAGTCTGAAGGTTAAGGTTTCCTGCAACAAACCCAACCCTGCTCACAGGTATGGACCTAAACTGACACAAGTTCGGCATCCTATGCGGTCATCAGCGTCACAGACATTCAAGAGGGGTGATACGATACCTAGAAGGTGTGGCATCACCATCTCCTGAAGCGGCCTCACTTAGCTGAATCCCAAATGATCGGTCCCCAGAGTCGACAATCCTCCAAACCAACAACCCCTCAGGCCCAAAGGGCCGGAAAAGAAGTCAACCGGGAGAACCTCGTCTGAGTGTGGATTTCATGAGACACTAGTGCCTGCAAAGCAAGCACGCGCCCACTAATTTCCATAACTAATGCTAAGTACACTCAAGCCTGGGTCTGGCTTCTCACTCATCAGAATGCCCCTCCCACAACAGCATAGATAATCATATCATACTGAAAATAAAATGCGGGAAAGAAAACGCGATAAGTAAACACAACCTAACAAGTAATCATACAAGCGCTAGGATTGACTCTCGTAGGGGACGTTGGATCCCCAAACTGACTCGCATAAGGGACGTTGGATCCCAGGAAACTATCGAGTCCCCAGCGTTTTCCCCAGCAGAGTCGCCAGCTATCGCTTCCGCGAAAATAAGGTGCCGGCAAAACAGAAGAGTCGCCACCTTTCGTTATTTATCCCTCAGAACGGGAAAGGAAACAATCGGAAAAACCTGACGAAAAGGTATAAGACAAGGTAATCGCAACCATTTTCTGGGTTCGGGAGTCGGTTACGCAAGGGGAAGGTATTAGCACCCCTCACGTCCATCGTACTCGATGGGATCCACGCTTGTTGTGTTTAACTGATGGGTTTGTTTACTATCTACCTATCAAGGCTGGCTTAAAAAGAAAAGAAAATGACTCGGCAAAGCGTCGCATTTTATGCCTACGTATTCTCATCAGAGAATGAGAAATCAGAGTCAACGTAGTTCGGCTAACTACAGGTAAACGGGGAAGGTGGCTCGCCAATACGTCAGTATTGTGCCTACGTACTCTCAACAGGCATGAGAGATCAGAGCTTACATAGTTCGGGCTAATACGGATTACGGGAATTCAGATTCATCTGTTTTATCGAGTAGGGTTAACAAACAGTTCCAGCAGTTTGGTGTACGCAGCTCGACCCTTGGAGACTTAGGCGTTACCGTTTGCGGTAGAACTGGGAGTTAACGACACTCTTTTCTTCAGAAAAAGCTTCCTTGGAATTATGGGCCCACGGGGCAAAAAAGTTTGAAGTTTGTTTTCTGTCTTTTACGGAAGAACTGTTTTTTATGGATGTTTGCAACTAGTATCGCACTAGAGACTATGACCTGAGAGTGAATGTGTCGTATGTCACCCAAAGGGTGCCATACTAAACATCCAAGCTGTCGAAAAGAAACTCTTCGACAACTCTTTCTCAGGTAGCTTAAGGCTCTTAACGTACAACGTCAGTTAACCTTTATTACTATATTTTGATTTGTTTTGAGATGAGAAGAGAGCAGGCTCAACTATGGGGGAGACTATCAAGTCCTAATGTTGTCATGCCAAGGATTCATCCTATGGTTGAGGTTTGAAACAGGGATCTCCTAGAAGTTATCATGCATAGGTTTCAACCTAAGGTTCTAATCATCACTTCCTTATCAAAGGAAGTAAGATTCCTAAGGGATCATGTCAAAGATAAACGGAAACAGATAAAGCATCAGCTTAAACAGTAAACAGTAAACGACTGTAAAATGCATGCAATGCAAGTGAGGGAGGAAATGTGTGTGGGGCATCAGCCTCCACAAGCTCATCTCAACCTCAAGCCAGATATGAATAACTGTAATCATACAGAAAGAACATGCTATCAAGCAAAATACAATAACTGCAATCATATAGAAGAAATGAAATGCTATCAAGCAACACACAACAGACCACATAGGCAAGGGAGCAGGGCTCTACCGAATACCCGCAAGCAAAGCCATACAGTAACAATACAAGCAGAGGGAGCAACTCAACCTCTAGTGCAATCATGCTCCTAGCTTAAAACAATTTAAACATGAACTTATTCGAATGCATCAAGCAAATCAAACAAGTCACATCAATACAGTTGCACAGAAAGCAAACAGACAGTCAAGAAAGCAAATCAACAGCTTCCCCAGCTTCACAGCAAAGCAATCTTCTGACAGCAGTTCAGTCCACAGTCTGTAACTGCTCTTCAAGGCTATCATCTTCCATAGCAAGTCTCAACTTGCTTCTCCAAGCTTCTAACACATCCAATATAAGTATCAACTTATTCTCTTCTTCAACTTCCTCAAGCTTCAGCTCCTCAGTCAATTCCACCTTTAGGCTTCACTCCTAATATCAAGTATCAACTTGTTTCTTCAGGCTCTCAAAGCTTCAAACACAAGTATCAACTTGTTTCCTCAAGCTTCAGCTCTTTCTTCAATTTCCATTTGATCTTCTTCACAAGTGTCAACTTGTTCTTCTTGACCGTCAAACTTCAGCTCTCTTTACAAGTACCAACTTGTTTTCCCTAATCTGCAAGCTTCAGCTTCTAAGAGTAATCTTCAAACACACAGAAGTAGCATCCTTTATCACTCAATCTTCTTCAAGCAAGGAACTCCATCCTCTAGCAAGGGAGAAAGATTCATCTAACAAGAGCAAAGTTTGGATGATTGGTAGCAGAGTGAAGACCAAAGGTCACCACTAAGCATCCTATCATCAGAGAAAGGGACCCTCAAAGATTCTACCAATTTATAAAGAGCCACACATCCTACCAAAGGAGGGATGAGGCCTTTACAAAGGGACCTTACATCATAGGGAAGAATGGAAGTGATCAACATATTCCATGTTTATGAAGGAAGAGAATCTATCTAGAAGCTCTGCCTACAAAACCCTAATCTTATCACCTACTCAACACTACACCAAAAGAAGGGAAGATCTTCACATCCAAGCTTCTTCAAGCAATCCATGGTAGCCCAAGCTTGTCTTCAACATTATCCAAGAGCAAGAGAGACAAAACCCTAATCTAAGGGAACTAAAGAAGTCATTCTAGTTGAATTAGTGCATTAGAATCATCTAAAGTTAGAACCTAAACTAAAATCAAACAAAAATAGGAAACTACATTGTAAACTCCTACAAAAATTCCTAAGGGACCCTAATTCAATCATGAATCTACCCTACAAAAATCAGAGGTTGAATAATCCACCAAGTTCTAGAAATAAAACCTAAATCACAAGGTATCAACCATAAACCCTAAAAATGGAGCTCTTAAAGTTTCAACCTAGAACTACTACTTACGTTCATCACAAAAATGTGAGAAAAATCTAGGGGGAGCATGCATATCTATGCTAGCTACATACAAAAAATCAGGTCTAAAATCAACATCACATGATTAAACCAAATTCAACAAAATCAAGCATCAACCATGATTATTTTAATATCAATTAAAATATAAAAATGCACATAAAATCAAAAATTTCATGGAATATTAATATTTTTTATCTAAAAAAAACTAGATTCAATCATGAATCTATGGCAAAAAGAATGGGATTAATTGAGTCATTTTTCCATTTTTTTTATGAATTTTCCAATAAACATGAATAAAATGAAAAATAAAATGAAAATCAAAATAAAATGATAAACGTGTGGTGTGAATAGCATGAAAAATCAATTCATTATCCAAACTGGGCCAAAAGGGGGGTGGGAGTATCAACTGTGACTTAAGCCCAAAACCATCAGATTAATGAAACGCAGCGTTTCATAATAATTCAGAAATCCTTCACAAATTTCCTTCACGTGTGGCCGTTGGATGAGGTCTTCAGTCAAAGTCCACCCAAGATCTTATGGCTATCAAGTGATCTTTCAACCTTTTTGAATCTCTGAACTCAGGCCACCTGCGCGCGCTAGAATCACCGCCGGTGACTTCTCCGATCAACATTCCACAACCCTAACTCTCTATAGAGTCCACCATTGGCCACGATTCCTTGACGAATCTTGTCCCAAATTTCCTCAGGAATCCATTCATGCCATTAATTCATTCTAAAACCTCAAGATTCGCAAGAACACAATCTCAACCGAAAATTGGAACAACCCTAATTGGTCACTAATCTCCAAATTGATGATCCAAAAACCTTCCTACATTAATCTACAATGCATCTAACACAATAATTCCTCTTGATTCTACCTAACTTGAGCCATGGGATAAGAACTGCATACCTGGTAAACTCGAGTAAAAAGAGTGGTTGAATCTTCAAATCAACCCTCAAGAACTTGCAGAATCCTTCACTAGCCCCTAACCGACCTTCTGTATGCAATGAAAAGAGTTGAAATGCTCTGGATTCTTGGAACCAATTCTGAGTTGCAGATGAAAAATGTCAATGGCTATCACACGATTCTTCACCAATCTTGCTCAATTCTCCATCTGGAATCATCCACCAATGCTGGAGCAAGCTTCTGAGATCAAAATCTTGGATTGAAATGGCTTCAAACCTTGTAACCGATTTTGATTTGCAATGAGAAATTTCAAAGTGCAATCTCACTCTCCTCTCTCAATCCTCACCAACCTTCACTCTGAACCACTTCTAAATCATATATAGAACAAGGATGAATGATCTAGAAAGTTCTAGATCACTCTAATGAGAAATTCAATATCTCACTTCACTTGAAAATCCAATCTCATGGTATATTCAAAATAGTCCTTGCATCAGCTTGTATTCATCATGCTTTTCATCCAAATTCTCTCCAAATGAGATTATCAAAGTGTTTGGATTGAAAGGAGCCTTGGTTATGCCTTGCATATTGGTTTGGCAATTGTTACTTATGATGTAAGTAACCACTTTTCAAAGCAAGTCCTCAAATTAACCATCAATTCAAAATTGTGGCAATGTCAATGTTCTTAAAATGTGTTTTACAATCAAATTGGTATGTCATATGGCTTGGTTTGGACATGTAGATCAAAAAATCCCAATTTCCATCTTTGGTTCATTTGAAATTCATCCTTATTTTAGGCCATTTTTTGTGATTTTGTGAAGCAAGCTATTCCAAGCTCTCATGACCTCTTGGATAGCCTTAAAACATCATTTTGAACAAGTTTGATGTTGAAAATTTTCCCATTTGAAGCTTGCAAATAGGAGTTATGGCCTTATGATTGAAATGACCTATAATCTCCAAATGCCCAAAATACCCTTGACTTGTCAAAGCCATAACTTGAGTTCTACAAATCCTATCAAGGACTTATAGTACTCTATAGAAATCTAAGAGGATAAGGAACAACATTCATGTTGACCAAAAGTTCATAGGAATCATCCTTCTAGGGCAAACGTTTCAGGCAAGTTGGACAACTTTCAAGCTCCAAATTCACATACCTCAAATGACCTGTAACTTGTCAAAGTTATAACTTGAGTTCTACAAATCCTATCAAGGACTTCTAGCTCTCAAATTAAAGCTAGGATCATGCTCTACAACAATCATGTTGGGGGAAAGATGATATGACAATCACATCTTGAGCTAAACTGCCTTGAAGATAGGGGTCAAACTAGGGGATTTTACACTGTCAAGCCTTAGAAACCCTAGCCTAAAACTTCTCAAACTCTTAAATCATGATGAGTTAACCTTGGAATCATCATTATAACGTCTCAATGTATCAATCCATGATCACATGGCTCTTGAATTAGGTCTCAACCTCCTTCAAATCCTCAGTTGACTTAGGGTTGACCCAATCAAACCCTAGTTGCACCAATCATGGCTGAGGCTTCTTATTCTTGCACAATGACCTGTCTAGGCCTCAAAGTGATCTTCAAAACTTCTCATGAGATCTCTCAAGACCTCAAGTCCATCTTCATGGCTTCAGAATCATCTGATGGCTTTCCACAACTCTCAAGTTAGGAGACACACCCTCTTGGTTTCAATCACTCTCTCTGAGGATCTTTTAACTTCTCTGACAAGGATATCAACCCTTGAACACCTGAATAAGCCTCCCAGCTAGCTTCAAAGTCTTGTGTAGCCCTTGATTGGTAATCATACCTCTTGATCTCCTGCGTACATGTCAATGAAATGCAAATGATAATGCTAATGTGCATGAAATGAAACATAAGCTAAGTAAAGAAATGTTGAGCAAATTTTGGGGTGCAACAGCGCCATACCAATACTTGAGTGAAAACTGTTATTGTAGGTGAATTCAATCAACGCTAAATAACTATCCCAAGCACCACCTTGCTCTAGTACACAAGCATGCAACAAATCCTCCAACAACTAAATCGTTCTCTCGGTTTGACCATCTGATTGTAGATGGTAAGCCGAACTCAATCTCATCTTAGAACCCAAAGCCTTTTGCAAACTCTCCCAAAACCTTGAAGTAAATCTAGGATCTCTGTCCGATACAATACTCTTAGGAACTCCATACAACTTCACAACCACACGAACATAAATCTCGGCTAACTTCTCCAAAGGATAACTAATATCAATCGGAATGAAATGAGCAGATTTAGTAAGCCTATCAACAATCACCCAAATAGCATTATGACCTCTTTGTGTATTTGGCAATCCCATAACAAAATCCATCGATATACTATCCCATTTCCACTCTGGAATATCCAACAGTTGCATCAATCCACTAGGCTTCTGATGTTCTACTTTAGACTTCTGAAAAGTCAAACACACATACACAAACTGAGCTACATCTCTCTTCAATCCGGACCACCAAAAGATTTTCTTCAAATCTTGATACATCTTATTCTCTCCCGGATGAGTACTTAAGTTACTTCGGTGTCCTTCCTCCAATATCATCCTTTTTAACTCTGCATCATCGGGAATACAAATACGACCACGAAATCTTAAAACTCCAAAATCATCAACCTTGAAATCCTCATTCTCACTCGTCATCAAGTCAACGAACTTCAAGTCCAACTTTTTCCTTTCACATACGGTAGCAAGAAAATCATTCGTAATACGAAGCATACCAAGTCTCACGCTTCTCGGCGTCATTTCACAAACCAAACTCAAATCTCTAAAGCTCTCCAAAAGTTCCCATTCTTTCATCATCAATGTAGACATGTGCAACGACTTCCGACTTAGAGCATCGACCACCACATTTTCCTTACCCGGATGGTAATTCAAACCAAAGTCATAGTCTTTCAAAAGCTCTAACCACCTCCTTTGCCTCATATTCAATTCCTTTTGGTCAAATAAATACCTCAAACTCTTGTGATCATTAAAAACTTCAAATCTTGCACCATAAAGATAATGCCTCCAAAATTTCAAAACAAACACCATGACCGCTAATTCCAAATCATGCGTAGGGTAATTCTTTTCATGCACTCTCAACTGTCTCGAAGCATAAGCCACAACTTTTCCCTCTTGCATAAACACACCACCCAAACCTATCAAGGAAGCATCACAATAAGCCACAAAAGGTTCCGTAGGATTAGGCAAAATCAAGACTGGCGCTGTTGTCAATCTTCTCTTTAACTCAATGAAACTCTCCTCACAACCAGCATCCCAAATGAAAGCCTTTCCTTTACAAGTCAACTGCGTTAACGGAAGTGCCAACTTCGAAAATCCTTCAATAAACCTCCGATAATAACCTGCCAAGCCCAAAAAGCTTCGAATCTCCATAACCAATTTATGAGTATCCCATTGCATTACCGCATCAATCTTGGATGGATCAACACTAATACCACTACCGGAAATAATATGTCCGAGAAAACTCACTTCCGACAACCAAAATTCACACTTTGACAACTTAGCATACAATTTCTTCTCTTTCAAAATCTGTAACACAATCCTTAAATGTTCTTCATGCTCCTCTTGAGACTTAGAGTAAATCAAAATGTCGTCGATGAACACAACCATAAAACGATCCAACTGCTCATGAAAAATACGATTCATGTATTCCATAAACACACCCGACGCATTAGAAACTCCGAATGGCATCACAAAATATTCGTAATGATCATACCGTGTCCTAAAATCCGTCTTTGGAATATCCTCCTCCTTAACTCGAATCTGGTGATAACCCGATCTCAAATCAATCTTGCTAAAAATACGCGCTCCAACCAATTGGTCCATCAAATCATCCATTCTTGGAAGCGGATACTTATTCTTAATTGTCACCTTATTCAACTGCCAATAAACAATGCATAATTGCATACTTCCATCCTTCTTCTTTACCAACAATACCGGCGCACCCCATGGAGAAACACTTGGTCTTACGAATCTCTTATCCAACAAATCATTCAACTGCCCCTTCAGTTCTAACAACTCCGATGCTGACATACGATACGGTGCCATCGAAATCAGTCTAGTATCGGGAACTAGATCAATAGAAAACTCAACTTCTCTTTCCGACGGTACATCCGTAATCTCCTCCAGAAATACTTCTGGAAAATCACACACCACTGGAAACACATCAAGCTCAACTTTACTCTCCACAGACAACGATGCAAACAAGCTGAACAACTGAGCTTCGTCCGCTAAAAGCTTCTTCAACTCTTTAGTGGATAGAAAACTCTCACCTTCATCATCTTCCAAAGAAGGAAACCTTACTAACTTGTGATAGAAATCTAAATGAACTCTATTAAATTGCAACCAGTTCATACCCAAGATCACGTCCAAATCTTCCAACGGCAAACACACCAAATCCATAATGAAGTCTTTACCATACATGGTCAAAGAACAACTTACACACACCAAAGAAGTAGTTACCGACCCCGAAGCGGGAGTCTCAATAACCATGTCTCCACTCAAAGACACCATGCACAAACCCAAACGCTTAGCACACTCAAGAGAAATGAATGAATGAGTCGCTCCAGTATCAATAATAGCAACTAAAGGCATATTATTAATAAAGCATGTACCTTTAATCAAGCGATCCGCATTAGTAGTGTCTGAACCTGCTAATGCAAATACTTTTCCATCCGACTGAGCTTGCTTCGGTTTGGTACACTTGGTGCTAATATGACCAACTTCCCCACAATTAAAACACTTTACCACATTCCTTCTACAACCAGAAGTGGCATGTCCAAGACTTCCACAATTAGCACACTTCTCCACAGACTACCCACATTCAAAAGATTTATGACCCATCACGCCACACTTGTAACATTTGACCGCACCAAAACTTCCTCCTCCGGGTCTCCTATCAAAGTTTCCCTTATACTTGCCCTTATCAACAGGCGTCACATAAGGTCCACTCCTTACTTGTTGCTTGCCCTTCTTCTCACTCAAACTCTTATAATGAGTAGATCGAGCCCTACCGTCCTCTTCAAAAATCCTACAACATTCAGCCAAGTCCGAAAATCTTCGTATTCTTTGGTATCCCACTGCTTGCTTTATCTCAAGACGCAAGCCATTCTCATACTTAATGCACTTAGAGAACTCCTCCATAACCGCCGCATAAGAGGATGAAACTGAACTAATTCCACAAACTTAGCCGTGTAGTCCACCACGTACATATTGCCTTGCTTCATCTCAAGAAATTCCATTTCCTTTTTCCCCTTTACACTCTCGGGATAATACTTTCTCAAGAATTTGGTGTGAAATAAATCCCAGGTTATTTCTTCGTCATCTACCTCAAGAACTTGTCTCATACCGACCCACCAGTCGTCGACCTCTTCTCTCAACATGTGAGTTCCAAGTCTCACCTTGTTTCCTTCAGCACACCCCATAACTCTAAAGATTCTCTCAACTTCCTTCAACCAGATCTGAGCACCGTCTGGATCAAACCTCCCCTTGAATACCGGCGGCTGATTCTTTCTAAACTCATCATTAGCGTTCGTATTCGGTGCACCTTGCACCGTCCTAGCCATAGCCTCCAACGCTGCAGCCATAGCACTGTCATTTCGACCAGCCATATTTTGATGATTCCCAAAAATAACAACAAGGTTAAACAACCGTTCAACCAACACAACAACAAGACAGACACAACTGACTCAACACTGGCTCTGATACCACTTAATGTAACACCCCCCTTTCAATACCCCCAAATAAATAATTAAATCATTTAGACACTTAATAAAAATTTTCATCAGAGTATAAATTAACACATGGTATAAAAGAGGCACGTCACATTATTTAGGAAATTCAAAACACATACAACACCTGCTCATAAAGATATGCAACAAAGGGTAAATCACCACAAAGGAACTTAGTCCTTAAAACCCACACATCAATATTTAGAATAAAAGCGGAAACATCTAAACATTGAATCACTTCATTCATATAAACATTGTATACATCAACAGTTTAATTCAAGTCATAAGTCATGTTTACAAAACATTCCCAGCAGATACATACACAGATGTATCACAAAAGAACCCAAAGAATTCCTAACTACCCGGTGCTACATATCAGAGCCAACCGACCAAAAAGAACGAAGCCACGCTTCACAAAAGACCTCCAGCAAACCTACTCTGCAATGCCTCACAGAGCATCATAAAACAGCAGAAGGGTGAGAAACATTATCATAACAAACAATGCATATAATATATACCTATATACATCAACATAGAATACACATAACACATTTCTCACCGTAATTCATCACTAAGCATATACATCAATCATACTTCTACCATTCACATCATTCACACATAAACATTTACAATTATGTTTAGTTCAACCCTTCACATAAACATACACGATTATGTTCATTACACCAATACATCATATGAAGATGATAATGCAACTCATAGAGACCGACTCACGACTCTATGCAGATGCAAATGTGGTACCGACTCATTCAGCAGGTTCAATTGAAGAATCAAATGGAACCATCGCTTTTTACCGAAGTAATTCCCCGTCGGGCCTACGATGTTCACCCATCGCTCACACCCCACATGGGCACACGATGTTTCAGGATTGCTCACACCCCACGCGGGCACACAATCCGATTGCTCACACCCCACAAGGGCACACAATCGTTCTGCAGATTCTCCATGAAATCAAATATAAACTATTGCTCACACCCCACAAGGGTACACGATCGTTTCTGCAGATCCTCCTAGGGATAAAAAATAAACCATCGCTCACACCTTACAAGGGCACACGAGGTTTCTGCAGATCCTACGCGGGATCAGACACACAAGAATGCAATCATGATGCTTCACATGCAAAACGACTTCATACACTCTTGAAATGCATACACGTTCACAAACATATTCATGCATTCTTCACATCATACAAACACATACAATTATGCACATTCACATCAATCTCATCATGCATTTTTATTCAATTCAAACAAATGCACAAAATTGCCAAACAGCCACATTTCACACTTCACGATTCGCAATCTAGGATTCACGCCATACGGCTACCCACAACATTTCATATCACAACATACAACTATGCATAATAAGAAAGGATTAATGATACTTGAATCGAAGAATCGACATTGGAGTGAAAACACAAGAAAATAACATGCTGACGTGCTCGCTACCTTGCTCGCCTAGCGAGCTCCTAGCGAGGGCCTAGAGAATGCTCGCCACCCCCTTCACTACCAGCGAAGAACACCAAAACCATTCTGTCTAAGTCTAGGACTGTTCGCTACAGGCTCGCCACAGCGAATGCTCGCAACTTGCTCGCCTAGCGAACTTGCTAGCGAGGGTCTGCGAACTCAGAATTCCCACTGTCCAACACTCCAAAATTCTTCAAAATCTACCCGATTCAATTCCAACTCATTCTAGTAGCCTTAGCCCAACATTCCTCGACCAAACTTTACCACTTATTCTCATTTTTAACCGTTAAAACTCGGTTTCTACTAATTAAATCAAATTCAACCGAAAATGGAAAATGAGCAAAACTCTCCCCAATCCAAAAGCAAACCAATAGAAACATACATAATCATACACATCAAAAGAATGGTAAAGTTTCACACCCTTACCTGATTAATCGAAGCTTAGAAGTTTGATTCTTGATGATTCTAGGTTTTCTCCTCTTCCTCCTCTTTTCTCTTCTTTCCTTTCTATTTCTTTCTATCTCTTTTCTTTTCTCTCTATTTCCACTTATACTCTTTCTATTCTATTTCTCTCAAATATCTACTAATTAAGGATTATCTAAAACACCCTCTAATTAATTCCCAAAACTCTCCGAATAATAAAATAACATAACACGCACACATAACATATTAATATTCAAATTCCACAATTAAAAGAATAATCAATCAAAATAAATTAAAAGACCCAACAAAAATGGGAAATCAGAATTGGGGTGTTACAACTCTCCCCCACTTCAGAAATTTTCGTCCTCGAAAATATTACCTGATCCAAACAATTCCGGATGCGACTTCCGCATCTTACTCTCCAATTCCCAAGTCATATTGCCTTCCGCAGCACCTCCCCATGCTACTTTCACAAGCACAATATCCTTTCCCATTAGCTTCTTAATCTCACGATCCAAAATCCTAATCGGTAAAACTTCAACCGTAAGATTATCTCTTACTTCAACTTCGTCCATAGGAATCACATGTGACGGATCCGGAACATACTTCCGAAGTTGCGAAACATGGAACACATCATGCAAATTCGAAAGATTTGGAGGCAACGCCACATGATACGCCACAACACCCACCCTTGCAATAATCTGATACAGACCAATAAAACGAGAAGTCAACTTCTTCGACTTCAAGGCACGACCCACATCCGTAACCGGTGTAACTCTAAAAAACACATGGTCGCCTTCTTGAAACTCAAGATCTTTCATTCTCTTATCATGATAACTCTTCTGCCTACTCTGAGAAGCTTTCATCTTTTTCCGAATAAACTTCACCTTCTCCGTCGTTTGTTGTACCATCTCCGGCCCAACAACCGACTTCTCACCAGTTTCATGCCAACACAAAGGTGTTCGAAACTCTGTGACGCTGACAACCGCATAGGATGTTGAACCTTATCAGAGATAGGTCTATACCTGTGAGTGGAAGGAATATGTAGGAAACCTTGACCTTCAACCTACCCGATTTTCTCGTCAGTGTGAACTTTTGATCCTTGACACAGTGGGTTCCTTATATCAGTGCTATGTTATTTTCTCACCGAAGGGAAGCTCTAGTTCAACACAGTCAGCAGCACAACAATCTTGATCCCCTGTTGCATTTTCATAGTCATTTGTATTTTAACATTTTGCATGTATTTGTGTTACAGGTGTATATTTTCTCCTTGATTCTAGTAATCTAATCCACTGCCGCTATGGAGCCTAATTTGAAGAAGAGTGTGTTGTACAAGTTCCCGACACCAGAGATAAGACCTCTGCTTAAGCTAATATCTGTGGCTGATCATAGTGTGATGGAAGATTTCAGAAAGGAGAATGGAAGGGTTCTGAGTTTTGTCTGTAAGGCCTCCAAGTTTGAGTTAGATGTCATTTATGCGCTTTTGCAATTTTATGATCCTCAGTTGTGTTGCTTTATGTTTCCAGGATATGTTTTATTACCCACTTTAGAAGAGTTTGCCCAACTAATAGGAATTCATGTGTTGGAAGAAGTGCCTTTTATGATCTCTGACAAGGAGCCTGAGTTATCCAAGTTGGCTGGTGCTCTTCATCTCGATGTTTTTGAGTTGGAGGGTAATTTGGTATGGAGAATTGGAACTCCTGGCTTTCCACTTCCATTCTTGACGGTAAAGCTCAACATTTCACTAAGGAGGGATATTGGTTGGTTTTCAACGTTATCTTGGCTTTGTGCATCTATGGGATAGTCCTGTTCCCCAACCTACCTGACTTTGTAGATTTGGATGCCTTTTATATCTTCGCTTCTAAGAATCATGTGCCAACCTTTTTAGGTGTTGTTTATCATTCAATTCACTACAAGAATGAGAATAGACGAGGAAAGAACGTCTCCTGTTGTGCTCCGTTGCTATACAAATGGTTTATTTCGCATCTGCCCAAGTCTGGACCTTTTGTTGATATTGCAGGCACTGTTGGTTGGCCGGAAAGACTTATGGGTTTAAGGTCGGAGAATATTGTATGGTTTAACAGAGACCTTTTGGGTATGGAGATTTTTCACAGCTGTGGAGATTTCCCCAATGTTCCTTTGATTGGGAGGAATGGGGCATTAATTATAACCCTGCTCTCATAGTCAGACAATTTGGTTACGCTCTAAATGAACCTCCAAGGGAAGAGGAAATACAGGAATCTCTGTATTTCTCCAATTTAGTTGACAATGAGACCTTAATCAGATTGGAAAAGGCTTGGGGTAAGATTCACCGGCAAGAGTGATTGCAGAGCCTATGGTCCATATGTGGAATGGATCCATGAGAGAGTTGAGAGACTGTTGCTACCATTTCTAGTCATGGAGCCTTTGTATCCTCTAGTAGTTGAAAAACCAAACATAATTGATATTCATAAATATAATCAACTATGGGCTAAAAAGAAAGAAATACGCAAGGCTAACGCAGAGTTGGAGAAGGAAATCATTCAACTTAGAAGTGAGACAAATCAGGCCACCTACTCATCCAAGAAGCAGACAAAGATATTGAACAAGATGGGTAGGGAATTGACAGAAGAGATCCGCGCCCGAGAGCGAGTAGGTCGAGACTTGAAGAGTGCCAATGGTATTCTCAAGGATAAAAAGAAAGAGCTAGAGAAAGCATATTTAGAGATATCAAAGTTCAATGCTCAGTGGAATGCCATCTTAACTAACAACAAAGAAAGAGAAGATGGACTTCGTCAACAGATTGACAGGCTGAAGACTCAACTCCGAATCAAGAATGAAAAAGTTTGTGGAGAATCTGCTCGTCAGTACGAAAGCGACCGCAAACTACGAGAAGCTTTTGCAACGTTGGAAGAGTACAAGCTGAAAGCAGACCTGAAAAAGCTCAGACTTGAGGATGCATTTGGGGAGGATGTCTGGGAAGATTATGCTCAAGGCTTGCAACCTACCATCAGCAAGAGAGAGTTGCTTATCCAGGGATTAATTGCCAGACCTGATCATCCTGATACGAAGGAGTTATTGGAAGTATTCCAGACTTGTTGTCGTACTTGACGCACTTTCTCTTTTGTATTTATTATTTTATACTCCGACCATCACCAGGATTGTTGGATAAGGTCGTGTTGACTCAGTTGTATTTTCCTTGGTGATGTGATGTGTGTTGATACTCTATTTCTCATTCTATTTATAAGAGAGGTTTTGTGGCTCCATCTGTTGGCTCTTCATTCTCCTATTGTTCCCGTGGAACTAGAATCAAAGGGAAGATTTCCCTGAACCATATTTACATGTCTGCATTTTGCATCATTTTTCATATTGCATTGCAGGTGTTCTGGTTCCGTTTACCTTATTTCTTTCTATGGTTTTCTCAGCATTGTTTCAGGATTGAAGATCGCATAATTCACCGCTATTCAACAAGGTGAAATCAACAAAAGGCCATGGACCAAATTCAACTTGAGCTACAGGAGTTCCGTGACTGCATGGTATAATTCATGGACTTAATGCAAAGGGTCGCTAACGGCCAGGAACAACTGAGAACACTCGTTCAACCTCTGATTGCTAGGGTTGACGGAAGTGGAGTTCTGCATGGTGGGACTGCTGTTGTTCCTCCTCCAGCTGACAATGGCACTCCTTATGCCAAAGTCATCCCAACAGTTGTTATTCCTCCAAGCGGAGGTAATCAGAATGGATCCCATGTTCCAGGGGCAACGTGCGATGTGCATGGAAACGCTGGTCCTCAGTGGGAGGAGGACGAACAAGATGATATTTTCTCTATGGGAGATCTGGGAGCAGGTTTGCAGTCTGATGTAGACATGAGGTTCAAATTGATAGAAGAGAAGATGAGTAACCTTAAAAATCAGAATTCTCTTGGTCTGGATATGTAAAACTTGGGGTTGATCCAAGGTCTGAGGATCCCTCCAAAGTTCAAGGTCCCATACTTTGACAAATACTAGGGGACCACCTGTCCTAGGGTGCACCTTCACTCATACTATAGAAAAATGTTTGCGTACTCTGATGACGAGAAGTTGCTGATGCATTTCTTTCAAGATAGTCTGTCTGGCCCATCCTTAGAGTGGTATATGGGTTTGGAGCCGGTCAATATTAGAAGCTGGAGAGACTTAGCAGAGGCCTTCGTCCGACACTATCAATATAATAGTGATTTGGCGCCTAACCGTGTGCAGTTGCAGAATCTATCGCTACAGAGTAATGAGGGATTTAAAGAGTGCACCCAGAGGTGGCGCGAGCTTGCCGCAAGGGTTCAACCACCCATGGTGGAGAGAGAACTCATTGACATGTTTATAGCTACACTTCCTGGTGTGTACTACGAGAAGTTGATAGGGAATATGTCTGGTAGCTTTTCAGATTTAATCATCACTAGTGAACGAGTTGAAAATGGGATTAAACTGGGAAAGATTCAGGCGGGAGAGGGATCATCATCTGGAGGAGGTAGGAAGAATTTTTGTAACAAGAAAAGGGAAGGAGAGATGAACGCGGTCTCAGGATACAGGAGTAACAACAGAAATAGAAACAGAAATCAACAATATCATCAGCAATAGCCTCAGGTTGCGAGTATTGCTATTCCAGCAGTACAGCCTCAACAACAACAACGTCCACAACAGCAGTAACATAATTACGCACTGCGACGGTTTCAAGACCGGGGGAGAGTAATGAATAGATAGTTTGATGCACCACCAATTTCGTACTCACAGCTCTTACAACACTTGTTGTAGCTTCAGTTGGTTCAAAAGAGGACAATGGCACCTCTGACCGGCGCGCCACCCCCGGGGTATGACGCAAACGCCAGATGTGAGTTCCATTTGGGTGCCCCTGGCCATCATATAGACAACTGTAAGGCCTTCAAACATAAGGTTCAAGACCTTATAGATAGAAAGGCAATCAATTTTACAAATGATGCGCCAAATGTTGTTCAAAATCCTATGCCCAATCATGGAACGCCTGGGGTAAATGCTATTGTGGGGGAAGAGAATTTGAATTTGGTGACCAACATTGAAGAACTGAGAACTCCTTTGAGTTTTGTTAAGAGTAGGTTGTTGAAGGGTGAGGTGTTTCCAAGCTGTATGGAAAACTGTGAAGGTTGTTTGGCTCATCCTGAGGGATGTGATGACTTGAAAAATCATGTGTAGAGATTAATAAATGAAGGCGTGCTACAATTTGACAAAATTGGTGAAGAGAAAGATGAGAAGGTTATTGGTCAATAGCAGGATGAGGTTGTCACAATCTCAATTCCTTTTAGAACCATTAACATATCTGCGCTGCCGAGGCCAGCTACCGTTATAATCACCAAGGCAGGGCCTGTGCCTTACGAAAGTACTAAAGCAGTCTCGTGGAATTATGGGGCTGAATTCTTGTGTAATGGTCAAAACCAAGAGCTGAAGGGAATGATGTTTGATTCTATGGATAATTTAGTGGGAATAGGCAGAATGACAAGAAGTGAGAGGGTGTTTGCACCTCCAGAGGCTAATGTTGAAAGACCAGATAAAGGAAAGGGGGAAGGTTGTTGTTGAAGAAAGTTCTCAACAGGGAGAGAAGGATGCTTTGTTGAAAGACGCTGAGGAATTCATGCGTCTGATTAGAAAAAGTGACTACAAGATTGTGGACCATCTACAACAAACCCTGTCAAAAGTATCAATCTTATTGTTATTATTGTGCTTTGAGGCACATCAGAATGCCCTTCTGAGGATTCTAAATGTAACAACCCAATTTTCAATAATTAATTATTTATATTAATTAATTGATTTATTTGGATGATTTTAATTATTGGAATTATTGGTAGATAATTGAGAGGAGAAATATGAGGGAAGAAAATAGAATGGAAAGAATATAAGGAAAAGTGGAAAGAAAAGGAAAGGTAGAAACATAAGAGAAAAAGAAGAGAAAGAAAGAGGGAGAGGAGAAAAGGGAAGGAAAAAGAGGAAAACTTGGATTCTTCAAGAACAACTTCCAACTTTGGATTAATCAAGGTAAGGGTGTGAAATGTTGTTATCCTATCAATGCTTGTGATCATGTATGTGTGTGTTTGGATTTGTTTGGTTGTTTTCCATCTTTTTCCATTTTAGGTCGAAATGGATTAATCGGTATAAATTGATGTTTGAACGGTTAGAATCGGGAATAAATGGCGTAGTTTAGTCGGGTAATGTTGGGTTAAGATTACTGGAGTTGATTGGAATTGAATCGGTTGATTTTGGGAGGATTGGGCGATTTTGAACAGTTTGGGGTTCTGAGTTCGCAGGTTCGCTAGCGTTCGCTAGGCGAACAGGAAGCGAAGGTTCGCCAAGAGAAGCCCAGTGAGTGGGTAGCGAACCATTACAGTGGCCAAACTCAGTCTTCGCTGGTGTGTTCGCCAGGTGAAGGAGGTGGCGAGAGGTTTTTCCAGGCGAAGGAGGTAGAGAGTGGTAGAGAACACTTTCAGTAGCTACTGTCTGCCTTCGCCAGTGAGTTCGCCAGGCGAGTGAAGCCGCGAGCATTCGCCAGATGCTTCACCAGGCGAAGCTCAGCGAATGTGACAACATTTTTCTTTTCCTGTGTTTTCCATCCAATGTTGATTGTGTGGTTTGATTATGTTTAGTCCTTATCTGAATTGAATAGTTTGTGTACTATTGTGATAAGATGTGTTGTGGGTAGCCGTAAGGCGTGAATCCTAGGTTGTGAAATTGATTATGAAATGTGGTCTTTTAACAAATTTACGCATTGTTTAAAATTGATTAAAAATGCATGACGAATATAATGAATGTGATTGTGTTCGTTGTCGTTGGCACAATATTGTGAATGCATATTGATTGTATGCGATTGTATGTGAAGAATGCATGGGAACATATCGTGAATATGTGTGCATTGCTTGATAATTGTGGTGATGGTATTGAATTATGAATATTTTGATTATTTGAGATATGTTGTGTGTGCAATCATTATTATAATTATTGAGTGAGGAATTATTTGAATGCATGGGATTAAGATGCGAGAATGGTCTTAAGTGCATTTGGTGGTAGATTGCATATGCATTGTTTAGTCAAGAGGCAATGTTTGCTGGTTTCGTGGAGACTAGTGAATTGTCCCAAAACTAGAAGGGTGGGTTTGAAAGCTTGGGAACGGGCTTTTATTGTTATCGGTCTAGAAGGGTGGACCCGGTTTAAATGTAAAAACCGAAAAATGATAACAAGTGTTGGTACCACATGACATTGAGTTGCATTGAGTCGCATGGCATATATATCATTATTATATGAAGTATGCTTGTGTGTGAATTATTGCGTTGAGGATTATGGATGTGTGTATGATGAAAACATGCTTGATGATTATCCATATTTGCTTATACATATTGTGATATATCTGATGATTGAAATGAATTGTGGTGAGAAAATGTGGAATATATGTAATCTATACTTGTGTATGTATGTATGACTATATGCATTGATTATTATGATAATATTTCTCACCCTTCTGCTGTTTTATAATGCTCTATGAGGCATTGCAGATTAGGTTTTGCTGGAGGTCTTTTGTGAAGTATAGCTTCATCCTTTTGTCGGTTAGCTCTGATATTTAGCACCGGGTAGTTAGGATTGTATAGTATTCTTTTGGGATACATTTTGTATATGTATCTAATGGTAAATGTTTATGTAAACACGAATGATGTGATGAAACAAACTGAAGGATATGTATTTATATGATTACATGTTTTAAGTGATTCAATGTTTAGATTTTCCGCTTTAATTCTAAATATTGAGGTGTAGGTGTAAGGACTAAGTTCCTCTGTTGAAGCTACCCCACTGTTACATGTCTTTTATAGAGCAGGTTTTGTATGTTATTTTGTGCATGATGTGGCATACTTCTTTTATACCATGTTTCAAATTTACTCTGATGAAATTTTATTATGTGATTTATTTGTTTATTTGGGGGTATAGAAGGGGGTGTTACACTAAACACTGCGTATATGCCACAAGAGATATCAGTGAACCAACTGGAAGGAGTGGTCGCGCATGTGAATGCTGGAAATGGATTGGGATTTACTAATCTGGACTTGACACTTAAAGGAAGAAACCACAATCACGCCCTGCACATTTCTATTGAGTGCAAGGGAGTTGTATTATCTCATGTTCTGATGGATACTGGGTCTTCACTTAATATGTTGCCCAAAAAGGCTTTGATGAAGCTTGACACCCAAGGAGTAATATGCACTCCTAGTGACTTGATTGTGCGACGTTCGATGGAACAAGGAGGTTTGTGTTTGGAGAAGTGACTCTTCCTATCCAAGTTGGACCGACAGTTTTTGACGCTGTCTTCTACATAATGGATATCCAACCAGCATACAGTTGCTTGTTAGGTCGTCCCTAGATTCACTCGGCAGGGGCAGTGACATCGACATTGCATAAGAAGTTAAAGTATATGGTGGGGGGTAACATTTCCACCGTTTGTGGTGAGGAGGACATCATGATCAGCCATTTATACTCGTTCATGTATGTGGAAGTTAATGGGGAGATGATGTTGACTCCTAATTTTCGACGCCAGTCGGAGATCATATTATTTGAAGACAAGAACATCAATGCTTGGAAAAAAAGAGAGTTTCAACCAACATCAAAGGTTTTAGTTGAAGTAAAGGGGAAAAGAAGATGAAAAATGCTAAGTGTTGAGAAGGGTTCGACAAAGACTACAACAGGGGAAGCGCGGAGAAGATTTACCAAAAAGTGGAGGGAATTTCCGAATGTTTAAAATTCAAACCAAGTGGTAAAACGTGGGAACGGTTAGGAAAGCGAAGTTAGCGCCAAAAGAAGCCTCAACCGCTATGTAGAAGTTATTTTACAGCACTATAAATAGATGTAAAAATTATGTAATAGGTGTGTTCATTCATTACCGTACTAGTTCATACAACTCTGAGTACCCGCGTGTAGAGAAACGAGTTTAACGAGAATGTACGTGATACAACACCAAACTTTTTATCATCAATGCAATTTGTCTTTACAATTCACATGCCCTTCTTAACTTTCAGTTTTTACATTTCAAACTGCCCTTGACATTTTTCTGCCCATTTGCGTTGCAAAGATCCCCTAGTCGAACGCGGAGTTCTGATTAGAGTTATCCTTCAAGTCATTTATTTAATTGCATCTTTATTTTAAAGTCCTTTAAGATTTCAAAAGGTTTTGCGTCAAACGCGGAGTTTGGCAATAATCTTAGTATTTCATGTCCAACATTTACGTTTTTTACTTTACGTTCTTGATTTCATTCCGTTGAAACAATCTTAGCACGTGTTCTAGGATTTAGTATGGTCGATCCTGCATGTTAGTCAATTTATTACAAATTGATAGACCAGCGGTTGTTTACCAAAAATCACAGTAAACAAATTGGCACACCCGGTGGGACCTAGTGCTAAGTAGTGTTCTTTGAAACTTCGTTGCATGTTATTAAGAAGTGGAAAGTTAGCCACGATGCAAGACGAAGTGCCAAACAGACAGACTCCGAAAAAGATGGCCACAAATGCCAGTCAACAAGTTGATCTTGAAGGGAGCGTCTCGAATGTTCAGTCCAGTATGGGATCTCAAAATATACCATATTCTGTGTCTTCGACAGAAGGACAACCATTCGCGACGGTTGGGTCTAAACAAATGCAATATGTTCCTACCTCAGGACCGACGGTTGTACGAACATATAATCAACCCGTGTTGGAGTATATAGGGCCACAAAGTCCCAATCCTCCAACGCCTCCAGGAAGTTCTATATATAGACAAATTGCTCCTCCAGGGTTTTCACAACCATTGTCGAGGAGTCCATCAATTGGTATGCATACAGCGACCATGCAAAATTTTCAAAGTGCACCAGCCGTATTCTCAGATAATGTAGCGTCTTCGCCAGCACAAGGATCTAGATCAAGTGGTCAAAACAGTCAAGGTTTGGGCATAGGATCTTCTCCATAAATGCCTAGTCTTACAACTACATCGATTAATTGCCTAAGACAACAAATGGATGAGATTAACATGCAAATGGTACACACCTTATCCCAAACTATGGGAGATATTTTTCAACCATTAATTCAAAGCACCACGCAAACAAATCAACAAGTGGTGACACAATTGGCTCGCATGGCTGACTTTTTAGGGGTACCAGCATGCGAACAAAGGGCAGCAGTCGTCGAAAATGTTCCTCACTATCCACCGTTGAATGATCAAGGGGAGAATTTGAGAGGCCATAGAGTCGATGAACCTTTCATACTGGACCATAGAAGGAATCAAGAACCTCCTCTTAGAGAGGAGCCAGAAGTGGTTATAGTGAATAGGAATTAAAACGCTGACCAAGTGCTCAGACAAGTTCGACGACATGACGTAGCCGAAGAAAATAATCTGGCAGCCATGGTCGAGAGGATAGTGACGAGAAATGGCGTGAATTTTGGCTTTACCAGGCCAAACTACACTTCACCAATAGTGGATTATATCTTACAAGCGGAATTACCGCCAAGGACGAAAGTCCCGAAATTCAGTAAGTTCGCGGGAGATACCACTAAATCGACTATCGAACATGTGGCTAGGTACATGATTGAAGCAGGAGAAATTATGAGGGACGAAAGTCTGAGGATCAAATATTTCCTAAGTTCTCTGATGAAAAATGCTTTTACATGGTTCACCACGTTGCCACCAAATTCAGTTTATAGTTGGGCCCAATTAGAACGGTTATTTCATGAGCAGTTCTATATGGGACAAACTAAGATTAGTTTAAAGAAGTTGGCTAGTATTAAACGTAAAATTACAGAGCCAATTGATGATTACCTGAATAGGTTTCGACTTCTTAAAGCCAGGTGCTTCACCAAAGTACCAGAACACGAGTTGGTTGAAATGGCTGCAGGAGGCCTAGATTATTCTATTAGGAAAAAACTAGACACTCAGTATCTTAGAGATATGGCGCAGCTAGCAGATCGAGTTCGTCGCCTAGAAAGGTTGAAAGAAGAGAAGACTAGGTTTAGCAAAAGCAAAAAAGTAGCCTTTGTCGAATGTAATGAGGATGTCGAAACTACGTGTGACGAAACACTTTATCTCGACAAAAATGAGGTAGACCTTGCTTAATTAAAACAGGGTCCACCTTACGCTTGTAAGTTCTTAATTCCGTCAAATGGGAAAAATCCCACAGAGTCGAATGACAAGTTTCCTAAAAGAACGTATACTTTTGACGTTACAAAATGTGATGAAATTTTTGACTTACTAGTTAAAGATGGTCAAATAATAGTACCTGCCGGTGCTAAAATACCACCATTAGAACAAAGAAAGAAAAGAGGGTTTTGTAAATACCACACTTTCTTGGGTCATAAGATTTCTGATTGTTTTCTTTTCAGGGATCTGGTGCAAAACGCCATCCAAGAGGGAAGGCTTATGTTCGGAGATAAAAGAAAGGCTCAGATGAAAATTGATTCTGATCCGTTGCAGAAAGTGGAAGCCCACTACACAGAACATGAAGTCCATATGGTGGAAGCCTTTGGAAAAGATCCCATTCACTTGGGAGAATTTACTGAGGATTCCGCTATCAGAGCCAAGACGGTTAACACAACCGAAAGAGATGACGATGCTAAAGAGAATGAAGATCATGGTCTGATGCTGGTAACTAAGGCAACTGCTGAAGAGTTCATCCAATTCGACAACAACATGAAGGGATGGAACGCGTTAGGTAATGCATTGGGACAAAGTACTACTGAGGAGGTCCAGACAGTCGAAGTCAGTGAAAGGGTTGACGATGGTTTTGAGAGTGTTGAGGCCACCCAAGGGTAAAAAAATGTCCTCAATACACAGGCAACTTAGAAGGTAGGACGCCTGCCAATGGTAACGTGTTAGAGAATTGGGTCTGTTTGGCAGCAAAAAGGTATTTCAAACATTCTCCTATCGTTGAAAGGTTTGATGTTGAAGGTTCCAGTTTAGTTGAAAATTCTGGAGAGGTTAAAAAATTGGAAGATCATTTGTCCAACATGAAGTTGGAAGATGACGTTGACATCAACATGGTCGAAATTGAAGACCACAAGGTTAAGGAAACTGTGAAAGCAGAAAGAATAGAAGAGCCTAATGCGGTAGCATATCCTGATCAAGATGAAAGCCTCATTAACTTTCTACGCCGATGTCAGAAGAACAAGTCAGGTGTAATGTTATGCCCTAGATGCAGTGCTATTTTTGACGAAAAGGCCGCTCGAGAGTTGGAAGAGGGTAAGAAAATCTACACAGCCTAGGGGGAGAAGGAAGATCAAGTCCCTAAGAAGAACCAGATGAAGGTAAATACACCGGCGAAACCCAGTACTTTCAAACCAATGGGGAATGTACCTATAGGAAAATGGGTGAAACCTGTCGAAGGACAGGGTCAGAAAAAGTGGAAAAAATTTGATATAGAGAGAGGCTCATCGTTCGAGTATCATAAAGAGAACCACATCACCAACAAGTCATCATATGTATCAGCAAATTACAAAGGGAAAAATCCCATGACTAGATCCCAATAGTGAAGAGAACAGAGGAGACGAAAAGCTGCCATGGAAGCACAGGCGGAGGAGACTCCAGGTTTAGAATATAGTACCAACCATGAGGATAGGAAGAATGTCACAGGGAAGTTGCCCATAAAAAGGAGGTTGTTTGGAGATCATAATAATGAGCCAGTGGGGGTAATTGAAGATGACGACAACATGACCAATAATTTCGACAGTGAATCTGCTGCATCTTTTGATGTCCTAGTCAACGTGGTATCTATCATGCCCAGAGAATTTAATCAGATTACTGAAGTCGAAGATATAGACCAGAGTGCTGAGTTGGAGATGATGGCGCACAAACCTGTATGTTATTATATTATGAATAATGGATGTGTTGAGGAACAAAATGCATTCTTTGAACGTCCCACAGAGGAGATGAAAAATCACCTAAAATCTATTTTCATTACTGGAAAGGTGGAAAATGTGCCTATCAACAAGATATTGGTTAATTGTGGTGCGACAGTCAATTTAATGCCTCGATCATTATTAAACAAAATCGGGAAAGATGAGGATGACACAAAACCTCACAACATGGTGTTGTCAAATTATGAGGGAAAAGTGGGCTCAACATTGGGAGTCATTCAATTTAGCCTTACAATAGGAACCATTACAAAACCTACCGTATTTATGGTGGTCAAAACCAAAGCCAATTACAATTTGCTGTTAGGCCGAGAATGGATCCATAGTGTTGGTGTTGTACCCTCCTCAATGCATTAGAGGATTGTTATCTGGCGCCCAGATGGAATTGTGGAGAATATCGAAGCTGACCAAGGATACTTCAAAGTTCCTGTGAATCATGTGGATGGGAATCAGTTCGACAAACATTTGGCGAATATGGCTCCATGTCCCCCAACAGGATTTGAGTTTGCCCAAAATGAAGCAACATTTCACTCGTTGTACTTGCATCCTGTCGAAGGTTTTAGTTGGGATACTGATGTCCTAGGAGAAAGGCTACCAATGATACCAGGGCCTTCAGTGGACCCCACTGGGTGGGGGGAAGAATTCGGTGACAATGACTGAATACGAAACCTTGAGAAGAATTTCGGCCTACGTGGCTGAAAAACATTTACAAACGGCCCTAGAGGCTGTAAATAATTACATGGCTGACAAAGCTATTCCCCATCATACAAGTCTGAAAGAAGACGTCGACGTAAAGAAGTCAGATGGCGGCCAAGATCAACGATTGGACGCCATTTATGAAAACGAACCTTTGGGGTTCGAAAAGGATCCTCTTGCAAATCCTATCAAGATGCTAGCACATGACCCTTTAGAAGAAGTTGATTTAGGCGAAGGGGAAGTCAAAAGGCCGACATACGTCAGCGCAAAATTAGATCCCCAACTCAAAACCAAGGTGGTCCAGTTGCTGAAAGAATTCAGAGATTGTTTCGCGTGGGACTACGACGAGATGCCTGGTTTAGGCAGAGAACTGGTTGAACAAAAATTACCTTTGATACCTGGGAAGAAGCCTGTCAAGCAACGTCCGAGACAGTTTGCCCCAGAAATATTGTCAAAGATTAAAGAAGAGGTTGAAAGACTACTTCGATTCAAATTCATTCGTACAACAAGGTATGTCGAACGGTTAGCTAATATTGTGCCTATCATAAAAAAGAATGGATCTTTAAGAGTATGCATAGATTTTAGAGATCTAAACACTGCTACTCCTAAAGAAGAATATTCAATGCCAATAGCTGAAATGCTAGTAGATTCCGCGGCTGGACACGAATATTTATGTATGTTAAATGAATATTCTGGGTACAACCAAATATTCATCGCTGAAGAAGATATTTCAAAAACTGCTTTTTGATGTCCTAGGGCTTTAGGCACTTACGAATGGGTAGTGATGCCTTTTGGTCTAAAAAACGTTGGAGCTACTTACCAAAGAGCCATGAATTCTATTTTTCATGATTTTATAGAAACTTTCATGCAAATCTATATTGATGATATTGTCATAAAGTCTGTTTCCGGACAAATACATCTTGACTATTTGAAACGATCTTTTCTTAGGATGAGAAATTTTGGTCTTAAGATGATCCTCTTAAATGAGCTTTTTGTGTATAGGCAGGAGATTTCTTGGGGTTTGTGGTCCACAAGAAAGGAATTGAAATCAATAAAAATAAAACCAAAGCAATAATGGAATCGAAAGCGCCATCAACAAAAAAGGAGTTGCAGTCGTTGCTGGGCAAAATCAACTTCTTACGAAGATTCATATCCAACCTAAGTGGCAAGACGCAAGTGTTTTCGCCATTGCTTCGTTGCAACAAAGATCATTTTGAGTGGGGGCAACTTCAGCAAGATGCTTTTGACAAGATCAAGGAGTACTTAAGTCACCCACCAATTTTATCTCCACCTTGTAGCCGCAAAAGTATGAGGTTATACATAGCTGCATCATATAAAACCTTAGGGAGCATGTTATCTCAAGAAGATGAAAATGGATTCGAAAGAGCCATTTATTATCTAAGTAAAGTTTTAAATGATGCAGAAACTAGATACAGTATGATTGAAAAATTGTGTCTTTGTTTGTATTTCTCTTGTACTAAATTAAAGCAATATATAAGGCTTGTTGATGTGTATGTTTCGTCTCATTTTGATGTCATAAAATATATGCTCTCCAAACCTATTTTGCATAGTCGAATTGGTAAATGGGCTTTACCTCTAACAGAATATTCATTGACTTACCAGCCTTTAAAAGCTATGAAAGGCCAGATTGTGGATGATTTCTTAGTCGACCATTCTATAAACGAGACTAATTTATATTACGTTGAGATACCCTCCTGGAAGTTATACTTCGACGGATCTAGCCATAAAAATGGCACAGGAGTACGTATGGTGATTATTTCTCCTGAGAAAATTCCAACAAAATTTAAATTCAGAATTGAGAACCCTTGTTCTAACAATGAGGCTGAATCCAGAAAGGGCATAATCGAATATCTGCAAAATCCAGCAATTTCGACAGATCGAAAAATCAAGTACCAAGCATTGAGTTACACACTCATGGGTAAGAATTGTTCAAAAAGACCCCTGAGGGGGTTTTTCTGAAATGCCTCAGTGAAGAAGAGGCCTACATCGCTTTTTCGACAGTGCACAGTTGGGCATGTCGAACGTCACCAAAAGATGCTACTAACACTACACCATTTAGGCTAACCTTTGGTCACGATGCAATGCTGCCTGTCGAAATATGCTTACAATCAGTAAGAATCCAGAGACATCACGAGATCTCTTCGCAAGCTTATTGGGCGATGATGATGGATGAATTAGTGGATTTAGACGAAGAAAGGCTGAAAGCCTTGGAAGTATTAAGACGACAGAAATAGAGAGTCGAAGACTCTTACAACAAAAGGGTTAGGTTTCAGTATTTCTTAGAAGGAGATGTCGTATGGAAAGTAATTCTGTCTATGGATCGAAGAGATAGAACCTTAGGCAAATGGTCTCCTAAATGGGAAGGTCCGTTTTGCATTACCCATGTATTTTCAAACGGGGCTTATGAAAATGAAGAACTGGACAGAGATAAAAGAATCTTGAAAGTAAACGGCAAGTATTTAAAAAGATATAGGACTATCTTGCAAGAAGTCCATATCAAAGATTAGATTCCATTAAGATTAACGTCAGGGGCCAAAATAGGCCAAAAGGCCAATATGGCGTACAATAAGAAAACAAAAGATAACATTACAAAGGTTCATAACTCAAGAAATTATTCAGAATCTCTCAAATCAATGGATTTAAGATACTCCATATAATCTTCGTCAGCTTCATCCGAAGGGGGAGAACGAGGACGCCTTGTCTGAAGCAACTTCATATGAGTTTCCGTTCTCTTTGAGGGAGGAGGTTCTCCTTGGGAGGTTCCAGATCTTGAAGACAAACCGGGACGTGCCGCCACCACAAGATTATACCCTTCTCTTGGTTGGGTATGGACAACAGATTTCTTTGGAGTAGAACTCATGTTTGCTAGTAGTAAGTATGGAACGATGAGTCAAGGAAAGAGAGATTTATAGAAGAAAGAGTGTGAGCCGGGATTGGTCAAGAAAACGGCAAAAAAGGACCAAAATTAGGTCACGCCGTTGGAGCAACCAATAAAAAATCTTTTTTAAAAAAAATGAGGCATTTCGTTATAGGAAAAGAGAAGGCCTCAAAAAACAAAATGGACTCAAATCTCCTAGACCGTACTTAAACAAAATGTGGCATAAAAAGTTGCATAAATAAATTCAAGTACAAAATAATAGATTGTCATTACAAAAAGTGGCGTCAGCCAGATGATAAGATGATGATCATAAAAGGTCGAGAATGCTAGAAAGGTAGTTTCGACTTTAGCTTAGAGAAAGTGTCCAGATGGTGATTGATGCGAGCTTCACAGAGAGATTGGTCGAGCCGTGCCGTCGCCAGTTCTGTTTCAAGTCTTTGAGCCACATCAATATAATCAATAGTGATCTTTAATTCATGGGCTACATCAAGGTCGGCAGAAGATTTTAGTTCCAAATTTCGTCTTTCAGCATTGACGATCTTGTCCTGGAGTTCCTTGATTTGTTGTTGCCACAATATAATATCTTTTTGATTGGTTTCAATCTCCTCGTGGCGTTTCTGGTGAGCAGCTTCCAGTGTGGCAACCCTGGCTTCAGATTCTTGTGCACCGGTCCAGGTTGCACTTTCTTGACCAACTTTGTTTTCAATGTCTTTTAAGATAGGAGGAAGTTGTCGAAGCTCCAAAGATAAAGCATCTATCACGACCGACAAGTCCTACAAGAAACCATGAATCTCTGGGATGAGATGAGTCAAGTTTATCTTTTTGAGTTGGTCTTTCAGGTATAGTCGAGATGTAGGATCTGCAGTCAGGACAGTTTTGATATCACCTTTGAAGAACTTCTTTTTGATAGATTGAAGGATGGCCTTGACTAGAGCCTCTGAAGTAGGAGAAGTAGGAGGTGTCGAAGAGCCAGAAGCATGGCCACATTTCTGCTCAAGGATTATCTTGGCATACTCTCGTGGGTTTGACCATTTAGGGGCTATGAAAGGGTCCTCAGTGCTTGCTAGTGAAGAAGGATGAGGCTCATGAGCAGTATGATCATCTTCATTCACAATTTCTCCTTCCTCTTCCTCCTCCTCTTCTTGGTCTTCAAGTTCCTCAGAACTATTGTTATCCCTCGAATGGTTTTCTTCAGCATCTTCCTCCATAGACTGTGGCACTTCCTCTTTGTCATTATCAAGTTGAGCATCACTAGGAGTATCAGGAGCATTGGAAGGGGTATCGTTATGTTCTTTTTGAGGCTCCAGAAGAAAGGTATCAGTGTCTAGTATGGTCGAAAGTATGGGAGTTTCCTCTAACACCACTTCATCATGAACTATGGGAGCAGAATGGACAGGGTTTGGAGTGCTAGAAGCATCATCGTCTACAGAATTACAGTCATCAGCATGAGCTGGTTGAGTATTGGTGGGCACCAAAGGAGTTTTGTTTCCTACAGAAGGAACAGCAGGTTGGTTTACTTCACTTAAACCAGAACCAAGATCAGAAGAGGGGTGATAAGTCCACTCACCTTGGCTATTGATTGAATAAGGAGCAGAAGTACCAGAAGTGGGTGTTGGAGCCACAACGTTGGTATTAACCTGGAAACACAGTTAAGAAAAGTAAGACGAAGGTATTGCACAATGAAGGTTGCCAACCTAAAGAGGAAAACTCATGCATACCTGAGTTGAAGTAACCCCGGGGGTAGGAAGAGTGTCCCCGTGAGCACTGGTAGTTAGATTCACAGCAGTCACAAGGGCACGCCCTTCGCCATCACTAGGAGAGGATGTCAAACCAAGAATTTTGGCCACCTTCGCCGGAGGTGGGCCAGTAGAGCCAGAAACTTTCATTGGTTTCTTCCTCTTGTGTACCAAAGTATCGTCAGGAGATTCATCTGCGTCAGAAGTGACAATGATAGACACATCCTTCTTTCCTTTCTTCGAAGGAGTATGAGGTTTACGCCTTGTCTAAAAAGAGAAGGAGACAATATGAGTATGAAAATGAAAAGCATATCCAAGGAGAAGGCAAAGGAAACGATACGTACCGTTTTGTTTTCAATTTCATTACCACCTCGAGCAGTGGTGGCCCTTCTAGACAGCGCCTTCCTAGGCATAGCTGAAAATAATGTATGATTTCCAGATTAGGAAACAAAAAGATAATTGTACGATCGTAAGCAAAAAAGTGTTAAACCTTCATACACGTCAGATTCGATCCGAATGTTTTGAATCCCTATATGAAGGTGGCCTTTGAAACTATCTAAAGTATGCTTAGTCGGAACCACCCGTCGAGCCTTTGGTTGGGATTGCTGTTGAATGACCTTTAAGTCCTCAGCGCATATAAACCAGTCTGGAAATGGAGGGGCAAGTGCCACTCCAAAATCAGCAGTAGGCAAGCGAGGGAATTTGGGAGGAAAAAGCTTTAAAGCTACCTCATAACGTTTCTCACGAGGAACATTGTAACGCCCCCTTTCTATACCCCAAAAAAAAACACATATCAAATCACATAGTCACTAATACAAGTATTTTTATTTTCATCAGAGTATATTTTCATTAAGGTATAAAAGAAATGCGTCACAATACTCACGAAACGACCACATGAATATTAATGTTTAAAAAGAATTAACTCAAAAGGGGTAAATCTCAACTGAAAATAAACGCATGATCCTACGAAGTTACATATTCATGTTTTCTATTAAAGCGGAAGACTAAAACATATATATATTCACTTAAGACATGACAAAACATAAATACATGTCATCTGGTTGTTCACCACTTCATTCACATTTAAACAAATGTCATTAAGATATTCTACAAGCCTATCTACCCAAAGTTACATATCAGAGCGACCGACTCGAGGGAAAAGAGCTATACTCCAAAGGAAACCTCCAAGCAAAATCCTAATCTGCAATGCCTCGAAGGACATTATGAAACAATAGAAGGGTGAGAAACATTACCATAATAATCAAGGCATAATATATATATATATATATATATATATATATATATATATATATATATATATATATATATATATATATATATATATATATATATATATATATATATATATATATATATATATATATATATATATATATATATATATATATATATATATATATATATATATATATATATATATATATATATATATATATATATATATATATATATATATATATATAATATATATATATATATATATATATATATATATATATTATATATATATATATATATATATATATATATATATATATATATATATATATATATATATATATATATATATATATATATATATATATATATACATATATAGAAATACACAAGTACCGAATGCCTATATTCTACAGCTTTTCACTACGGTGCGTAATAATAAATTCTCACCACATCAAATACACTTAGACGTATACACTCACACTAAACCATCCATCCATTAGTCAATATCCTACACATTCATTTATTCGCTATCCGCGTCCCATCAATTCCTGCACGCATGCATATTACATATAACAACCACAACCATGCTGTGCGATTCGTATAATACTCATCTAATATCCTCAATCCTCTTTCCGGGTTATGGGCATATCGCTCATGCCCTACCTGGAACAACATCTCAGTCATTCTACCCCGATAACTTCTTCACTAGGAACGACACATTGCCATCCTACCCTAGTGAGTACAACTCCTCCACGCTTACTTCAACGTCATCCTCCCATCTGTCAGACCATACATACATATATACCATTATATTCATAGAGATTATTCTTCGTTCATCGTCTGAAGATGATAGTGCAACTCATTGGGACCGACTCATTCATCCGCCAGATTCTCCTGTGAACCTATCACTTATCAAATCCTCCACGGGATCAAATAACCGTCGCATCAAGCGAGGTTCTGCAGATCCTACACGGGATCAAATATAACCATCGCATCAAGCGAGGTTCTGCAGATCCTACACGGGATCAAATATAACCATCGCATCAAGCGAGGTTCTGCAGATCCTACACGGATCAAATATAACCATCGCATCAAGCGAGGTTCTGCAGATCCTACACGGGATCAAATATAACCATCGCATCAAGCGAGGTTCTGCAGATCCTACACGGGATCAAATATAACCATCGCATCAAGCGAGGTTCTGCAGATCCTACACGGGATCAAATATAACCATCGCATCAAGCGAGGTTCTGCAGATCCTACACGGGATCAAATATAACCATCGCATCAAGCGAGGTTCTGCAGATCCTACACGGGATCAAATATAACCATCGCATCAAGCGAGGTTCTGCAGATCCTACACGGGATCAAATATAACCATCGCATCAAGCGAGGTTCTGCAGATCCTACACGGGATCAAATATAACCATCGCATCAAGCGAGGTTCTGCAGATCCTACACGGGATCAAATATAACCATCGCATCAAGCGAGGTTCTGCAGATCCTACACGGGATCAAATATAACCATCGCATCAAGCGAGGTTCTACAGATCCTACACGAGATCAAATATAAATACACAGCCACTAGGAATGATGTTATATCATTCTACCCTTGTGAAATCCACTCCGACACTACGTTCACTACTCAATGCCCACATAATCCCATTATGTTCTCATACATTCATATTATCATGCCGACGGCAACGAACTCGATCATCTCATCATGCAATCCTATTCGATCTAGCGATTGCATAAAATTGCCGATCAGCCACACTCACGCTTCACAAACCATAAACTAGGATTCACGCCATTCGGCTATCCACAGCACCTCACGGGCCAGCATACCCGCTTTTAAATCGAGGGAAGGTCGATCGCAATCAGGGTCCCAAGCCACAACAGTACACAACAGGAGAGAAACTCATTCTGCTACGTTCGCTACACGCTCACCTAGCGAGCTACTAGTGAACATTCGCTACCTCCTCGCCTAGCGAACTGCTAGCGAGTGCAAACAGAACCTCCAAACATTGCTCGCTACCTCGTTTGCCACAGCGAACCCCCAGCAAGCTCTTCGCTACTCCCTTCGCTACTAGCGAAAGACCACAATACCATTCTGTCCCAAGTCTGGGACCGTTCGCTACGCACTCGCCTAGCGAGATGCTAGCGAACACTCGCGACCTGCTCGCCTAGCGAGCTGCTAGCGAGCGTCTGCGAACAGAACTTCTCCCCACTGTTCAGAATTCGAAAAAGCCGATAAATTCACCTGATAATTCCCCACTTGCTCCAGTAATCATAACCTAACGTTTCCCAACATAAATCCTACCACTTATTCTCATCTTCATTAAACAAAGCTAGATTTCTACCGATCGAATCAATTTCGACCTAAAACGGAAATTATAGGAAACTCTCCAAAATCCTAACTCAATCAACCATACACATACATAATCATACATATTGATTTAGATAGTAAGATTTCACACCCTTACCTTGGATTAATCGAAGCTTTGAGCTGTTCTTGATGATCCCACACTTTTCTTCTTCTTCTTCTCTTTTCTCCTCCTTTTCCTTCTTCCTCTTTTCTTTCCTTCCTTTTCTCTTATGTTTCTTTTCTCTTCTATTTCCCTTTTAACATCCTTCTCATTATTTCTCCAAAACATCTATTAATTCAATATCCCATAAAATATCCCACTTATCATTAAATAGGAAATGTCCAAAATACCCTCCAAACTATTTTCCCCGAAAACTCTCAAAATCGGTTAAAATAGAATAATATGTAAACTTAACATATTTCCACACAAATTCCATATCAAAAATAATATTCGTCCAATTAAATTAAGTAGGGACTCGATAAAAGAGACAATCGAAATCGGGGCGTTACAACTCTCCCCCACTTAGGAATTTTCGTCCTCGAAAATATTACCTGATTCAAACCATACCGGACGTAACATCGCGTCCGCTCTCTAATTCTCAAGTTGCACATGATCGCCCACGTGCATACTTCCGTACCACAAACATAGTCATTCCGCGTGACTCAATTAAGACCGTCAATCTACACCAATCTCCATTGGAGATTACAGGCACTCCACATACACTCCACCAGGAACGACATCTCAGTCATTCTACCCTGGTGATCGTCTCACTAGGAACGACGCATAGTCATTCTACCCTAGTGATTGCAACCATAACACTTATACCTCATCGGGAATGACACACTAGTCATTCTACCCCCAATGAGTTTGAATCTCGGATACAAACTTTTATCCATCATCATCATCCTAAAGTCTTCGCTCCCACTCACCATAGAATCAACGGAATTCAAATCCGACTTCTCTCTTCGGCGGTACAACAATCTAACATGCTATTTCCCACGCTTCTGTCGCGCTACTCTGGTACAGGTTCAACAAGACACAGTGTGTTCCCGAACTTCAAGCTCGACTAACACCGGTTACTATTGTAACCCTCAAAACACGATCTCTCTTGGATCCTCTATCCTCTTCAGTCGTCTCACGCACAAATCTCGGGTCCGAGTACAACACTCTCGCCTGAATCATATTATTACAAAGGAGTCCTACGCCCCCCTGCCATACAAGGCTTCAGATTCTCATCTGACTCAATATTTCGACGATACAACATACAATCTTTATCACCTCAGCGATATTCATTACAACCAGTTCCAACCTAGAATGACTAATCCTCATCAACAGAAAAAGGGTCAATCCACTTATTCAACCCAGAATTCTCTTAACTAAAATCATATTCCTCATTGCATCCTTATCTTTCAGAACTGTGAGCAAAAGCTTGGACTTTGCTAAGACAACATCCTTTGTGGTAGCTTCGCCCATTAAAGCCATATGGTTTAACAAATCATTAAGCGAAGGTTTAACTTCATAGTAACTAAAATCCTTATTCTTACTCAAGCAATCCCACACAGATTTTGCTGATGTTTCCTGATTCTTCTTCACGAAATGCATGAAGTAAACAGTGATCAAAATAGTCCTTATGGTATCCTCGTAGCTCTTCCTTGGCTTTTGAAGTTTGATCCATTTACCATCCCTCGATAGCACTGATATCTCAGACTTGACATTGGAAAGAAGGTCAAACCCCCATGCTATATCTTGCATAAAATAAAATTTCTTTAGCCCATTATCGGCCTTACTGTGCAAAAACACTTTAGGTTTTCAAGGTCATTACTCGCCTCAAACCTTTACTAAACAATTGAAGCTCCCAACCTCTGGCACGAACACACAACCGCGACCAACTCTAAGTCACTCTTCAGATGACTCTCCTTGTACCCCTATTTGCCATAAAGCACACTTGGAACTTTGCTGGTGTGCATTTAACGCATCTTCCCAGTGTGCCACCAAAGCATCATGAAACGCAACATATGGTTTAGTCGGGTTAGACAAAACCAATGCACAAATTGTTGACAGTTCTTCTCAAAACTCCTCGAACCTCTCCACAGTGACATAACACTGCCTTCTCCTCCAACACGGATAACACAAGCTCCCGATGTTCAATAATACACCGAGCTACAGCCCCACACTTGTAGCATCCTGGAGAACCACAAGTTCTCCCCCACTTAGATCATTCTTACTTCTGCAGACAATGGTTAAGCAACAAACACGTACCGACAGTGTCTTCACACACATGTCGTATACAAGGGAACAACCAACATTAGACACCTGGCCGGATGGACCGAACTGCTCTGATACCACTTTGTAACGCCCCCTTTCTATACCCCCAAAAAAAACACATATCAAATCACATAGTCACTAATACAAGTATTTTTATTTTCATCAGAGTATATTTTCATTAAGGTATAAAAGAAGTGCGTCACAATACTCACGAAACGACCACATGAATATTAATTATTAATGTTTAAAAAGAATTAACTCAAAAGGGGTAAATCTCAACTGAAAATAAACGCATGATCCTACGAAGTTACATATTCATGTTTTCTATTAAAGCGGAAGACTAAAACATATATATATTCACTTAAGACATGACAAAACATAAATACATGTCATCTGGTTGTTCACCACTTCATTCACATTTAAACAAATGTCATTAAGATATTCGACAAGCCTATCTACCCAAAGTTACATATCAGAGCGACCGACTCGAGGGAAAAGATCTATACTCCAAAGGAAACCTCCAGCAAAATCCTAATCTGCAATGCCTCGAAGGACATTATGAAACAACAGAAGGGTGAGAAACATTACCATAATAATCAAGGCATAATATATATATATATATATATATATATATATATATATATATATATATATATATATATATATATATATATATATATATATATATATATATATATATATATATATATATATATATATATATATATATATATATATATATATATATATATATATATATATATATATATATATATATATATATATATATATATATATATATATATATATATATATATATATATATATATATATATATATATATATATATATATATATATATATATATATATATATATATATATATATATATATATATATATATATATATATATATATATATATATATATATATATATATATATATATATATATATATATATATATATATATATATATATATATATATATATATATATATATATATATATATATATATATATATATATATATATATATATATATATATATATATATATATATATATATATATATATATATATATATATATATATATATATATATATATATATATATATATATATATATATATATATATATATATATATATATATATATATATATATATATATATATATATATATATATATATATATATATATATATATATATATATATATATATATATATATATATATATATATATATATATATATATATATATATATATATATATATATATATATATATATATATATATATATATATATATATATATATATATATATATATATATATATATATATATATATATATATATATATATATATATATGTATATATATATATACATATATAGAAATACACAAGTACCGAATGCCTATATTCTACAGCTCTTCACTACGGTGCGTAATAATAAATTCTCACCACATCAAATACACTTAGACGTATACACTCACACTAAACCATCCATCCATTAGTCAATATCCTACACATTCATTTTTTCGCTATCCGCGTCCCATCAATTCCTGCACGCATGCATATTACATATAACAACCGCAACCATGCCGTGCGATTCGTATAATACTCATCTAATATCCTCAATCCTCTTTCCGGGTTATGGGCATATCGCTCATGCTCTACCGGGAACAACATCTCAGTCATTCTACCCCGGTAACTTCTTCACTAGGAACGACACATTGCCATCCTACCCTAGTGAGTACAACTCCTCCACGCTTACTTCAATGTCATCCTCCCATCTGTCAGACCATACATACATATATACCATTATATTCTTAGAGATTATTCTCCGTCCATCATCTGAAGATGATAGTGCAACTCATAGGGACCGACTCATTCATCCGCCAGATTCTCCTGTGAACCTATCACTTATCAAATCCTCCACGGGATCAAATAACCGTCGCATCAAGCGAGGTTCTGCAGATCCTACACGGGATCAAATATAACCATCGCATCAAGCGAGGTTCTGCAGATCCTACACGGGATCAAATATAACCATCGCATCAAGCGAGGTTCTGCAGATCCTACACGGGATCAAATATAACCATCGCATCAAGCGAGGTTCTGCAGATCCTACACGGGATCAAATATAACCATCGCATCAAGCGAGGTTCTGCAGATCCTACACGGGATCAAATATAACCATCGCATCAAGCGAGGTTCTGCAGATCCTACACGGGATCAAATATAACCATCGCATCAAGCGAGGTTCTGCAGATCCTACACGGGATCAAATATAACCATCGCATCAAGCGAGGTTCTGCAGATCCTACGCGGGATCAAATATAACCATCGCATCAAGCGAGGTTCTACAGATCCTACACGGGATCAAATATAACCATCGCATCAAGCGAGGTTCTGCAGATCCTACACGGGATCAAATATAACCATCGCATCAAGCGAGGTTCTGCAGATCCTACACGGGATCAAATATAACCATCGCATCAAGCGAGGTTCTGCAGATCCTACACGGGATCAAATATAAACATCGCATCAAGCGAGGTTCTGCAGATCCTACACGGGATCAAATATAACCATCGCATCAAGCGAGGTTCTGCAGATCCTACACGAGATCAAATATAACCATCGCATCAAGCGAGGTTCTGCAGATCCTACACGGGATCAAATATAACCATCGCATCAAGCGAGGTTCTGCAGATCCTACACGGGATCAAATATAACCATCGCATCAAGCGAGGTTCTGCAGATCATACACGGGATCAAATATAACCATCACATCAAGCGAGGTTCTGCAGATCCTACACGGGATCAAATATAACCATCGCATCAAGCGAGGTTCTGCAGATCCTACACGGGATCAAATATAAATACACAGCCACTAGGAATGATGTTATATCATTCTACCCTAGTGAAATCCACTCCGACACTACGTTCACTACTCAATGCCCACATAATCCCATTATGTTCTCATACATTCATATTATCATGCCGACGGCAACGAACTCGATCATCTCATCATGCAATCCTATTCGATCTAGCGATTGCATAAAATTGCCGATCGGCCACACTCACGCTTCACAAACCATAAACTAGGATTCACGCCATTCGGCTATCCACAGCGCCTCACGGGCCAGCATACCCGCTTTTAAATCGAGGGAAGGTCGATCGCAATCAGGGTCCCAAGCCACAACAGTACACAACAGGAGAGAAACTCATTCTGTTACGTTCGCTACACGCTCGCCTAGCGAGCTACTAGCGAACGTTCGCTACCTCCTCGCCTAGCGAACTGCTAGCGAGTGCAAACAGAACCTCCAAACATTGCTCGCTACCTCGTTCGCCACAGTGAACCCCCAGCGAGCTCTTCGCTACTCCATTCGCTACTAGCGAAAGACCACAATACCATTCTGTCCCAAGTCTGGGACCGTTCGCTACACACTCGCCTAGTAAGATGCTAGCGAACACTCGCGACCTGCTCGCCTAGCGAGCTGCTAGCGAGCGTCTGCGAACAGAACTTCTCCCCACTGTTCAGAATTCGAAACAGCCGATAAATTCACCCGATAATTTCCCACTTGCTCCAGTAATCATAACCTAACGTTTCTCGACATAAATCCTACCACTTATTCTCATCTTCATTAAATAAAGCTAGATTTCTATCGATCGAATCAATTTCGACCTAAAACGGAAATTATAGGAAACTCTCCAAAACCCTAACTCAATCAACCATACACATACATAATCATACATATTGATTTAGATAGTAATATTTCACACCCTTACCTTGGATTAATCGAAGCTTTGAGTTGTTCTTGATGATCCCACACTTTTCTTCTTCTTCTTCTCTTTTCTCCTCCTTTTCCTTCTTCCTCTTTTCTTTCCTTCCTTTTCTCTTATGTTTCTTTTCTCTTCTATTTCCCTTTTAACATCCTTCTCATTATTTCTCCAAAACATCTATTAATTCAATATCCCACAAAATATCCCACTTATCATTAAATAGGAAATGTCCAAAATACCCTCCAAACTATTTTCCCCGAAAACTCTCAAAATCGGTTAAAATAGAATAATATGTAAACTTAACATATTTCCACACAAATTCCATATCAAAAATAATATTCGTCCAATTAAATTAATTAGGGACTCGATAAAAGAGACAATCGAAATCGAGGCGTTACAAACATTAGGAGGGAGTTTCAAGGTGTCCAGTGTTTGAGAGAATTTGTATTTTAAAATAACATCAGCCTCATGGATGGTTCAACTAAGATCATCTGGTCGATAAACAGTTTCAAAGTACTTCTGAAAAGCTTGAATTTTTTGAATATGAGTAAGCTTACTTTTCTTCGACTTGTCCTGCACGGCAAGAAAAGCTTGATCAAGCAGAAAAGAAAAAGTAACAATGTCAAGGAAATGTTCATCATAATGTTTTGACCATCAATGGTGGAAAGAAGAAGTACATAAAACAGATGGTTTGAAAAACACGGGCGAAAGTATGCCCGAACTATGGCTAGACTCAGCGAAGATGTCATTAAAATTATCTTCATAAAAGCTAGCAGTAAAAAGGATCACTTAGCCTTTCTTATCATACAAACATTTGGGAAAGCTTTGAATTAACCCGAATTAGCGTGATACAAGGTTAGGCTGATAGGCAATTAGAGATGCTAGGCGTTTTCCAGCATCAGGCGTGTTAACAATGAATCTAGGAATCAAAAAGGATTTCCAGATTGCAGTAGAATCCTCATCACCGTGTCCCTGGGGAACAGGAAATGGTCTTTTGAACCATGAAGAGCCAAAGCGCCTAGTAACAAAGGGTTCCATGCTAGAAGTAAAATCGGAGCAACTGGCAAACATCATAACATAGCTAGTAAAGGCGTCCTTAACAGTTACCCCATCATCGATGGGAGTTAAGTAAAGAAAACGAGGCCATTCGACGTGCCTGTCCTCAATTCCAGCAGATGCTTCGACAACGGGTCTTGGTCTGGGAAAGTTGGTCCCAAAGGTAGCGTTCAACCACAGTTGAAGTCGCCATAAAGGACCAGCCAAAGATACGTTGTCACAGGCTTTTAAACGCCTCAGTCGAGAGACCGTTTCACTAGGAGACTCATAAAGAGATGCCAGAATCAGTTCACTTAGGCAAAGACCTGTGTTATAGTGTAATTGATTGGCCAGAGGGAAATACTTTTTGTCCACTTGGAGAGACTAGGTGCAGAAAACATATCTCGACAACCACAAAGCAAGAAACGCCACGTGTTCTTCATGTGACACACTATCCGTATCCTGATCAAAATGATGGTTGATGAAGTGACTATAGGTGAGCTTAGGACTGGAGGGGTGAATATAGTCATCAGCATCGAAATCAGGTTGATAAGCAAGGTCGTCAGGTCGAAGGCCGGCAATAACGGCTATGTCGAAAAGCGTAGGGAAACCATTCCACATGGCAGGTGAAAGGTGTAATGGGTGTTGTCCCAGAAATACAACGAAGCCATCAGCAAACTGAGGCAATAGTGAAGAGGAGTTTTTGATAACATCAAGAGGTCATAAATTCCCACAGACTTCCAATGGTCAGCCTTGACTTTCTCTATCTTTGACATCCAAAGGTCGAAATCCTTCAAGGGACCAACAACTCTTAATAAACGAGTACCATCAGCAAGGTAACTTAAGTGAAAAGGGATCATTACCTGAGAATTATAAATGCTCTTGGCAGTCTCAGAGGTAGGTTCCAGAATGCATGGGCGATTCTCCACAACATGAGGACCGGCCAGGTTAGTGAAGGAAGGAAGAGGTTGTTTTGTTTGGGTGGTGCTTCCTTTCTGGATTTTCCTTTCTTGAGCAGCGGTTTAAGAAGAAGCCATTATTAGCAACAAAAAAGGGAAACAAATCATTTTCTGGAAAAAGGAAGGGGAATAGAGAAGGAAGAAAACGTTTGAAATTCAAGAGAGTGTAAAGATTTCACGAAACGGTAGAGAATGGTATTTATAAGTATTTGTAAATTCCAAAGGAAAGAGATCCACCGTTGAAAATGATCAAGCAGTGGGACACGTGTTAGTTTTAAGAGGCGTGTAGAAAACGATGGTCAGAATATAGACGCATGTTTCCAAGACAAATGATGATGAATACGGCTGAAAAGACGCTTAAGATTGGACGTAGTGGCGTAGTGGAAGTCATAAAGAAAACTAAACAATTGCGCCACTATACAAAGAATGGAAGTTGAGATGAAGACATGCAAAGTAACATGTCAAAAATAAAAGAAAGAAAAATTGACCTTCCAAACCCAAGATTGGCGAAAGGACAATTTTTGGGGGAAATTTGTTGACTCGTAATTTTTGACACCAGTCGAAGATCATATTATTTGAAGACAAGAACATCAATGCTTGGCACAAAAGAGAGTTTCGACCAACATCAACGGGTTTTAGTCGAAGTAAAGGGGAAAAGAAGATGAAAAATGCTAAGTGTTGAGAAGGGTTCGACAAAGACTACAACAAGGGAAGCACGAAGAAGATTTACCAAAAAGTGGAGGGAATTTCCGAATGTTCAAAATTAAAACCATGTGGTAAAACGTGGGAACGGTTAGGAAGGCGAAGTTAGCGCCAAAAGAAGCCTCAACCACTACGTAGAAGTTATTTTATAGCACTATAAATAGATGTAAAAATTATGTAATAGGTGTGTTCATTCATTACCGTACTAGTTCATACAACTCTGAGTACCCGCGTGTAGAGAAACGAGTTTAACGAGAATGTATGTGATACAACACCAAACGTTTTATCATCAATGCAATTTGTCTTTATAATTCACTTGCCCTTCTTAACTTTCAGTTTTTACATTTCAAACTGCCCTTTACATTTTTCTGCCTATTTGTGTTGCAAAGATCCCCTAGTCGAACATGAAGTTTTGATTAGAGTTATCCTTCAAGTCATTTATTTACTTGGACCTTTATTTTAAAGTCCTTTAAGATTTCAAAAGGGTTTGCGTCGAACGCGGAGTTTGGCAATAATCTTACTATTTCATGTCCAACATTTACGTTTTTTTATTTTACGTTCTTGATTTCATTCCGTTGAAACAATCTTAGCACGTGTTCTAGGATTTAGTATGGTCGATCTTGCATGTTAGTCAATTTATTACAAATTGATAGACCAGCGGTTGTTTACCAAAAATCACAGTAAACAGATACTTGAGACTCTACGCCAAGCATTTGAGGTGGTCTAAGTCAGAGAGAAGGCGCCAGTTGTGGGCAGAGTCCCTGAGGTTGCTATGTCCTCATTTAAAGAAGTGCAAGCTGTGCTAAAGTCTGGATCATCTCAAGGTTGGGGGCAAGTGCTGAGTATCCCCAATAAGCAAGATAAGTTTGGGTTGGGGTACAACCTGTCGTCTTCTTCTTCATAGAGCGCTCCACGCTACAGAGGATCAATCCAGTTTACAAGTGGTGGAGTGATATTTGACCGAATCAATGTTGTGTCTGAGGATGAGGGTGATAGTGACTGTGATATGGATGCATGGATCCAGCCATGTGTTTCCGGCCAGAGCCTGAGCAACTGGACTATTGAAGAAGTTGTCTAAGTGACCCGTGAAGAGTAATTATCTTGTTTTCTGATTATGTGTAGCCTTATGTTATACCCGGAGCATAGTGGTCTTTGTCTGTAGGGCCTTATCCTTGTTTATGTTTTGAACAATTGTTTTATCATTAATCAAAGGGCTTTTTTACATTCAAATATTGTGATCCTTGTTTTTCTTGTTTTTATTTTTTAACAATAAAACGGAAATGTGGTTTGTGCTTGTTTGCATATCATTTTAAGCATCAAATAATCATCATTGCAGGTTTCACATAGCATATGCCACCGATTCAGACTCGTCTATGACTCGATATGACTTTGATAATCCAATCTTTCAAGCTGAAGAAGAGATTGAAGAAGACGAAAACCTGCCTGAAGAGCTCGCTAGGTTGCTGAGACAAGAAGAAAAAGTTATTCTGCCTCATCAGGAGGAGATTGAAGTCGTCAACCTGGGTACAGAGGAAGACAGAAAAGAAGTCATGATAGGGGCTGCTTTAGAGGATGATGTCAAACAAAGACAGGTAGAAATGCTCCGAGAGTATAGAGATGTCTTTGCTTGTCCATACAAAGCTATGTCCGGACTTGATACGGATATTGTGGTTCATTGCTTGCCTCTTCGAGAAGAGTGCCCACCTGTGAAACAAATGCTAAGAAGAACTAGACCGGACATGGCAGTTAAGATCAAGGAAGAGGTCCAATAGCAGTTGGACGCCAGATTTCTTGCTATGACGAACTACCCTCTGTGGGTCTCTAACATTGTACCTGTACCTAAGAAGGATGGTAAGGTCAGGATGTGCGTAGATTACCGTGATCTAAACAGAGCGAGCCCGAAAGATGATTTCCCGCTGCCCCACATTGATATGCTTGTTGATAATACGGCCCAATATTCAGTGTTTTCCTTCATGGACGGTTTCTCCGGGTATAACCAGATCAAGATGGCCCCGGAGGACATGGAGAAAACGACCTTTATCACGCCGTGGGGGACTTTTTTCTATAAGGTAATGCCCTTTGGATTAAAGAATGCAGGGGAAACCTATCAGCGAGCGATAGTTGCTTTGTTTCATGATATGATTCATCATGAGATTGAGGTCTATGTTGATGACATGATCGCAAAGTCACAAATGGAGGAGGAGCATCTGGTGAATCTGTTGAAACTGTTTGAGAGACTAAGGAAATTCAGACTAAGGTTGAATCCGAACAAGTGCACTTTTGGTGTACGGTCAGGAAAGCTATTGGGATTCATAGTCAGTGAAAAAGGAATCGAGGTCCATCCTGCAAAAATAAAAGCTATACAAGAGATGCCAGCACCGAAAACAGAGAAGGAGGTTCGTGGTTTCTTGGGTAGATTGAACTACATTGCAAGGTTCATATCTCACCTCACAGCCACGTACGAACCAATGTTCAAGCTGTTAAAGAAAGATCAAGCGGTGGTCTGGAATAAAAATTTCCAAAGGGCATTTGAAAAAATAAAGGAATATTTGTAGGAGCCTCCAATATTGATGCCCCCAGTGGAAGGAACACTATTGATAATGTACTTGACGGTTCTTGAGAACTCCATGGGTTGTGTTCTCGGTCAACACAACGAGACAGGAAGAAAAGAACATGCCATCTATTATTTGAGTAAAAAGTTCACAGATTGTGAATCAAGATACTCAAAGTTAGAAAAGATGTGTTGTGCACTTGCTTGGGCCGCCAAATGCTTAAGGCAATATATGTTGAATCACACAACCATGCTGATTTCGAAGATGGATCCGATTAAGCATGTGTTCAAAAAGCAAGCGCTTTCGGGAAGGATCGCTAGATGGAAGATGGTTTTGACAAAATACGGCATTCAATACGTCTCCCAAAAGGCTATTAAGGGGAGTGTTCTGTCAGAATATCTCGCAGAGTAACCAATTGATGATTATTATTCGATGAAGTTTGAATTTCCTGATTAGGATATCATGTTCTTAAAAATGAAAGATTGCGATGAGCCGTTACCGGATGAGGGTCCTGAGATAGGCTCCCAGTGGCAAATGATCTTTGACAGAGCTGTTAACTCCTATGGTACTAGAATTGGGGCAATCATTACCACTCCCCATGGTTCACACATACCATTTACTGTCAGGTTAACGTTTCCATGCACTAATAACGAAGCTGAGTATGAAGCATGTATCATGGGGATTGAAGAAGCGATTGATCTGAGAATCAAGAACCTTGATATTTATGGTGATTTAGCTTTGGCAGTCAATTAGATCAAAGGAGAATGGGAGACTCGTCAGCCTAACTTGATTCCCTACATGAACTATGCAAGGAGGTTGTTACCTTTCTTCGACAGGGTAGAGTTTCATCATGTGCCAAGAGCAGAGAATCAGATGGCAGATGCCTTGGCTACATTATCCTCGATGTATAAGGTGAATTATTGGAATGACGCTCCGAGAATTGTCATCTCCCGCCTCGATAGGCCAGTGTTCATATTTGCAATAGAGGAAGCTTCAGATGGGAAGCCATGGTATTATGATATCCAGAACTTTCTTAAGAATCAGGAATATCTACCTGGGGCATCGAGCCGGGATAAGAAGACCTTAAGAAGATTGTCTAGAAACTTCTATCTGAACAAGGATGATGTACTGTACCAAAGAAACTTCGACTTAGTTCTGTTAAGATGCGTGGATGAAAAAGAAGCAGGTTCACTTATGGAGGAAGTCCACGAGGGTGCTTTTGGTACGCATGCAGGCGAACATGCAATGTCTCGGAAACTGTTGAGTGCGAGCTATTATTGGATGACCATGGAGTCTAATTGTTTCAAATACGCCAAGAAATGCCAGATCTATGCTGATAAAATCCATGTGCCGCCGAGTCCTTTGAATGTCATGGCATCTTCATGGCCCTTTTCTATGTGGGGCATTGATATGATCGGTAAGATTGAACCGACCGCATCCAACGGACACCGCTTCATCTTAGTGGCAATTGGTTATTTCACTAAGTGGCTTGAAGAAGCTTCTTTTGCCAACGTTACTAGACAGGTCGTGGAAGCTATCCTACCATTGGAAGTCGAGATTCCTTCTTTGAGAGTTCTGGTTGACGTCAAACGAGACGAGGCATAATGGGTGAGGAACAAATCGAATTAACTCAACTTGATGGACGAGAAGAGATTGGCATCCCTTGCATATGGCTGGTTGTATCAAAGCAGGATGAGGAAAGCTTTCGATCAGAAGGTACGCCCATGAAGCTTTCAGGCAGGTGACTTAGTGTTGAAGCGGGTTCTCCCTCCACAGACAGATCACAGGGACAAATGGACTCCCAATTACGAAGGTCCATATGTCGTAAGGAAAGTCTTCTCAGGAGGAGCCTTGCTAATCTCAACCATGGATGGAGAAGATTTCACATCCCCTGTGAACGCAGACGCAGTTAAAAAATACTTTGCTTAAAACAGACCCGCTGGAATAATAAAAAAGAAAATCCAAGAAAAAATGGGGCATCCCGGCGAACCATAAAAAGAATGGATTCGGGAAGAATTTAGGGATAAAAAGAAAAAGAATGTAAACCCGCAAAGTTGAAAACCTGAAAAGGCGACTTTGGCAAATATGGGTATCCCAGTCAACCGAAAACCTGCAAGGGCGATTCAGGCAAAAGTTAGGGATTTGAAAAGCAAATGACCGCGGTCTATGTATTGATCTCTTGAATACAGTGGATTCTGGGAGAACTCGAGGGTCAATCAATCAAGTCAGCCTCTTCGGAAGATGAATCATCATGATAAGCATCAAAGTCATGCGAGTCATAGATGAATCGATGCATGGTGGTTATCTGTACCACATTGCCGACATTTTGTATAGTTTCTTGCATTTCTGTAATATTTGCGCAACTTTTTCTTTTCAGGAGTTGTATATGTTGTAAATCTGCCTATTTACAGGCCATTTATCAATGAAGTACATGTTATTCAGAAAGCTTTTATGCTTGTTTGAGCTTCTACTGTTTTGTTTGCAAAAGGCGCTCGATGTTTTTAATAAAACTTTGCATACATAAACTTGTGGGCTTTGCTGATAATCATTAAAACTTTGATTTGCTTGAACAATGTCGTGGACAATAACCAAGATAGCTCTTGTTGTATACATGATACTTTGTTTGTATTTGTTGCAGGGCTCTCATTCCCGAGACTATTCCCTAGGTGCATCCCCAGTAAAGTCACCTTGTCTATGTCCCTGCAATAGGAAGATGTGCAGTTTGAGACTAGTATGTCCCCAGCAGGTTGGGATTACATACGATTAAGGCTATCCTCAGCAGGTTGAGATTGATATCCCCGGCAGAGCAGAGTTATCCCCAGCAGATTCCCAGCGAAGTCGCCGGAGTAGCTTTCTTCCCCGCTGAGTGGGATGGACCCAGAGAATTGTTATTCTCCATCAGCAGAGAGTTTGGGATAGCTCCCCAGTAAGTCTTATCCCTAACAGATAGCGAATTTAATCTTCAGTAGAGCGGAATCTCTTACAGAGAAGAGCTATTCCCAACAGTTTGCTTTACTCCTCGGTAGAGTCGCATTCTGAAAGGCCATCCAGGGTTGTTTCTCCAGTAAAGTGGACTCGTTTTCCCCAGCTGAGTTGTTTCTTCCCCAGAAGAGTCATATTCTGGTAGGTCGTTCAGGGCGCTTTCCTCAGTAGAGTTGATTTGATCCCCAACGGAGTGGATTTTGTTCTCAGCAGAGCAGTTATACCCAGGAGAGCTCTTATCCAGGAAGTCGTCCAGGGTTTATTTCTCCCAGCAAAAGTCCAATCGCACTTGGCACACCCAGTCAGCCCCAGCGGAGTTAGCTCCTTCTCTTCAGCATTTATTTTACATTTGCATTTGCATTGTGCATAACATCCTCCCAAACATGTATCATTTCCATTTCGTATGGAGCATTACGCCATATTCAAACATGTGCATTTGAAACATAAGCCAGGTTGTTACCTCTTGTTTCCGGTTGTATCTCCAGCAGTCAATGATGCGTTCATCTTACCAACAGTATTTCTTGAGCCCGTGCGGTATCCAGACCCCGAAAAATATTTGTGTTTTTCTTGAGCCTGTGTGGTATCCACACCCCAACAAGATCTTTGACATATGCGTTCATCTTATCATTCTCCCCAACAGAGTTTACTTATTCAAGTTCATCTTTCCCCCAGTGGATTTCTTCTCCCAGATTGTGAATCGATGAAATGTTCTTCTCAACTTCGTGTTGAGCCGGCCTTCGGGTTCGATGCTTGTTTGTTTAACAGATGCTTGACAGCGAGGTCAGATGTTCTTCTCAACTTCGTGTTGAGCCAGCCTTCGGGTTTGATGCCTGTTTGTTTAATAGATTCCTGACGGCAAGGTTAGATGTTCTTCTCAACTTCTTGTTGAGCCGGCCTTCTGGTTCGATGCTCGCTTTAATTAGCGGATGCCTGATGGCGAGGTTAGATGTTCTTACTGACTTAGTTTCATTGCCTACATGTTAGCAGATATTTTTCTCTACTGCGTGTCGATGCTTTCTAATTGGTAATGAGTTAGCTCACTGTCCTTGCGGTTATCAGTTATAGTTTTCTCCAGTGATTCTACTTCCACTTCGGTGGATCAGTTCTGCTATTTTCTATTTTTGTGGTTGGAAAATTTTCGGGTTCTGTTGTATTCAACCCCCTTTTACCATGAATGTTTGAAAGCCATTCGCTTTCCATCCCTTCAGGTCCAAGTCGTTTGAATAGGGGCAGCTGTTGTACCCCAAAATTTGACCAACCTTTTCTTGTACTTGGCTTATGTTTCATTTCATTTTAGCATTTGCATTTGCATAGCATTGTTCTTAACAGGGGATCAAGAGGTGTATTATGCCATTCCAGAGGAGTGTCTCTTTGGTTTCAAGCTCTAGCCAGGGTATTTGTGCAAGCCACCAAGTGTTTATCATCACCATGGAAGGTTCAAAGCTCTTTTAAAGGAGAGATTGGTGTGGGGATGTTATCTCCTATCTTGGGGATCATCAGAGGATTATCAGGGATTCATGAGGTATCTATATTGGAGAAGACATGGTGAAAAATCTCATTTAGTACCTTAGGGGTCATTGTGGAGCTTGTGCAATCATTCAATTCATCTTCAAAGGTAACAGTCAAAAGATATGGGACTAGGGTTTCATCTGGTCAACCCAAAGTCAACTGTGGACTTGAGAAGGTTCAAGACTTGATTCTAAGCCACTTGAGTCATGAGGAGTCATATTAAAACATTTAGGATGTCATGTTAAGATCAAATTAATAGGAATCAAGGGTTCAAGAAGTTACTAAACTAGGGTTTCAGAGGTTTTCAGTGTAAAATCCCCTTCTTTGGTGCCTAACTTCAAGGACAATTTACCCTATGATTCAAGCTCAATATATTTTTCATGAAAACATGAGACTTGTAGGGAATGTTCTTATATTTCTTTTGAGTATAAGAACTCATCCATTGAGTTTGTACATCTCAAGTTATGAAGCCAACAAGTTAGGGTCCTTAGATGAAGAGAATTTTGATCAACTTAAAGTCAACCCACTTCCAAGGCATTTTTGACCTAGAAGCAAGTTTCTACTCAACTTCAAGTGAACACGAAAGTTGTTCCTCATGATCTTAGCTTTCCAAAAAGTCCTAGAAGTCCTTTTTATCATTTGTACATCTTAATTTATGGATCTCACAAGACAAGGGCATTTTTGGAAAGTTCATTATAGGTCATTTGTTTCAATGGTCTTTTCCATGAACTTATGGACCTCAAATGCATTTCCAACCAACATGAAACTTATGCCTACGGGTCTCAAACTCACATTGAACTTAAGATTCATGAGAATTGTTGAATTACGTGATCATGTGGACCATTTTAAAGGTGAAAATTTGACTTTTAGCCATGGTTTGGATATCTTACATTACAAGTCACTCTTTAACCTCATTTTTGATCTTTTCCACACCTTTACATGGCACAAGGGAAGCTTACCATAAATGGACCAACATGAAGAGTCATAATATTCCCCATTTTCAATTTTCTTACTTGAAAAGTTTTGAATTCAAACTTGGAACCAAGTCATCATACATGATTCTAATCAATCACATTCATTACTACACACCACACATGACTAAATGCTGACCCAATAAGGAATGGAAAGTTGCTAACCCGTGTGTGCTTCAAAGTGGAAAATTTTTTGGTCAAATATTGGAATCACACAATGCAGCCATTATGGGCCTGCATGGTTTCCATAAACCCATGATATTTAAGCTCAGACTTTGCCCTAATGCCTCAAATTGGATTGCTTGCGTGAGAGGAGAGAGGATAGCTCAAAAATTTTCTCAACACTTTTCATTTTTGAATCTCATTTTTCTCTGCAAATCAACTTCAATTGGAGCTCGTTTCTTCTTCATCAAAGCCTAAGGATCATATTGGAAGCAAGAAAGTGAAGTTTGCGTGCCTTAGAAGAGCCAACGGAACTTCTCCATTTAGTAAGCTTCCACCTCTGATTTCTCTCATTCTAGGCATGATTTAGGGACATTCTGGGCTGCATCTGAAGCCCTACCTATGGTAGGCCATGTTTGAACCATTGTTTTGCTTGTATGATGAAATTTCAGCATGTGCATTCAAACTTTCATGTCTTCGATTCTCTCGATTCAAGGACCTTTTTGGAAAATGATGGTTAGATTTGGAATCCTTGTGAGCTCAGCTTTCTTTTGGTATAAGATTTGCGTATTTTTATTAAGTTTTGGTGACTGGTCTCCGGCGAGCTTGCCGGAGAAGACAACCGGAGCCCTAGCTCCGGTGTCCCAGTCACCAGTCTGATCTGAGCTGAGTTGGACATGTTGACTTATTGACCGACTTATGTGTTTCGTTTCAATTGGTTTGACCAAGATTCCATGCATGCGCTGAATCCACCTCATTAAATGAAACAGTGTATTTCATTTGTTAAGATGAGTTGATTTGGATTGGGCTTTTTTTATATTCACACCTCCCCTCTTTTGGCCCAGCACGCTGATTACACTATTTTCAGATCTTTCTCATTTTACCAGTTGCACCCCCTTGGCTATCTCTTTTATTTTATTTATTTTTCATTTATGTTTTCATTTTATTCTTTTAAAATTACTTCCAATTACCCAAAAATTTCCCAAAAATTATTTTCTTACATTTTAAGATCTTATTTAATTTTCCAAAGTTTTTGTTTCAGATTTTATTTTATTTTTCTATTTATTTTAATTTAGCAATTGGATCACTTTTATGGTGTATACTTTGTTTGATCATGATTGTTTGGACTTCAAATCCTTATCCCCTATGATCATGGCTTCTCCCTCACTTAGGTGAGGGATTGAGGCATTTTTTAGGGTGATTTTGAATGGCCATTGATCATTTTTCATTTGACTTTGAGTTGACTTTTATTGTCCCTCGAATAGGTGGAGCACCCTTGATAATTGATTTATTTGGTGATGCCTTGAGATGAGTTTGACCATGAAACTTTGGTTTCTCTTTGCCACTTGTTTTATCTTGGTTTGATATTTTATTTGGATTTTATTGAAAAATTCTCCTATTTTTGATGAAGCTTGCAAGTCAAGTCACCTTAGAAGAAGTTCATACAAACTAGTTTGACCTAGTTCCTTTGGGAAATGACTTTTAAGGATCCCATATGCACCCTATGAGTCTTGATGCTTGTTTATGACATGATTAAGGTTCTGGTTCTTTATTTTTAGGTCACACATTTGTGTATCTTTTTTCATAAGTTACTTGGAAGTTAGGCATTTCCACTTGTTTTTAAGTGTTGAACATGGGATAGAACTTTGGTTCTTCCATTTGCCTTGACTTGGTTCTTGTTGGTGCTTTACTTCACATCTTGTTTTGAGCTCTCTTCTTATGGTTCCACTTCTTCCCCATGTTCTTTGATCATCATTCAAGGTGATTTGGTGTTCATGTTTATGCTTTGAGTTTGCCTTGAATGACGCATCTCTTTTAGCACTTGTTTGCTCATTTCTTTTACATAATCAATTTGAATTGTTTGGTTGAGATACTTTATATGTGCTTTCTTCCCAAGCTTCTTTCTGCCATCTTCTCTTTTATCATGGCCTTTTGGTTTTGCTTTTTGTTTAACTTAGCTTAAGTGATGGATGTTTGAATGGTTGTAGGAGTTGTTACTTCTCCCATTTCATCTCACTCTTTTTGACTTGTTTAAGTCAACTTGTTTTGATCCTTTGTCTTTGTTGCATCATTTGATTCTCACATCTCATCTTTGCATCTTTGCATATCATGTTTGCATTGCTTTTGACTTGTTTAAGTAAACTTCTTCTCATTCTTCTTTTCATCTGTGATTGATTCATTAAGTGTTTACTTGGTCTTTTGCCATGATCCCCCAGGATTCCTAGTCCCTCTGTTTAAGATAGGAGTAGGAGAGTCATTAGGTGTTCAATCCTTTGCATGATAACATTAGGATAGATTCTTCCCCTCTTAATCTCAACTTTAGGAGCATTGTGCATGACAACATTAGGGTTGATTAGTTCCCCCTTAGAGTTTGTGTCTTTTCTTCTCATCTCTTAAACATCTTAAGAAACTTAATAAAGGATAATAAATGTTGTACGCTACGAGCCTTAAGTACTTGAGGAATGATAGTTGGGGGGCCTCCTCTCAATCTGTCTAGAGTGTTTAGCTTATGCCCTTTGGGTGATATGCGACACATTCGCTCTCAAGTCATAGTCTTTAGTGCAACATGAGTTACAGACTTAACTCAATTCACTTCTTCATAAAAAAACATAAAACAAAACATTAAACCTTCTTATCCTTCGGGATTGTTTGCAAAATCATTTTCAGAAAGAGTGTTAGCCTGAAGTACGTTTGCTCGAATATCTCATACCAGATGAGGATACGTAGGCACAAGACGGCGATGTCTTGGTGAGCAACCTTCCCCCTTCACCCGTAGTTTACCGAACCACGTTGACTCTGACTTTCCCATTGCACGAGAGAATACATAGGCATAAAGCGGCGATGCTCTATCGAGTCTCTTTTCTTTTCTTTTGTCCCTGTGAGCCAACTTTTGATAGATTAACACCCTTTTAGATAGACAACAAGCGTGGATCCCGTTGAGTACAACGGACGTGAGGGATGCTCATACCCTCCCCTTACGTAACCGACTCCCGAACCCAAGATTTGGTTGCGATGACCAGTCTTTTCCCTTCTTTGTAGGTTTTCTCTAATCGTTTCCTTTCCCTCTCTTTGGGATAAATAATGAACAATGGCGACTCTTCTGTCTTTGCCTGCCCCTTTTCGCAGCGATGCGACAGTTTGGAAATGGAAATTCCAAGTTCAAGCTTAAGAGTTCAAATGGGATCTTAGCAGAGTGGTTTTTGCTATCAAAAGCTTATGGAAATGGGTGGAAATGACACTATTTATAGAAGAAGCTATCTGAATCAAAATGGAGGGTGAATGAGGCAATTTGGATGGAAATCATGCATACCTGCAACATGAGCAAAATGTGACTTGCAATCTGTCAAAACTCACTCAAATCATGCATTTCAAGGTGCTGATCACTTTAGGAAAGTTGGCTAAACATGTTTAAGTGCAATTCATGCATTAATTTGGTGATTAGGAGCCAATTCAATCAAATTCAAATCTGACTTGTAGTGAAAATCCATCTTTGAAATTCAATTTTTGCAGTCATGGCTCTCACAATGTAGGAGGATTTTTGAGATGCTTCTTCTTACATTGAATAGAGGGAAATGCAATATTTGCAATGTGAAAATAAAGTATTGATTTGGCAGCTTGAGTTGAGAGATATGGTCTTTCAAAGTAGCCTCCATGAAAGAAGTGAAAATCATAAAACACTTAGAAACTTTTCAAGTCTTTTAGGGACCAAAAAGAGACCTATAATTTTTTGATGAAAACTAAGACCTTACATGGGTTTTTAGCTTTTCCATGTTGAATCAAAGTTGTATAGGACATCTTTAAGTTTATTCTAGAAAAAGAATGGGCTTCAAATGATGAAAATTGACCAAGTTATGCTCTTTTGAAGTTGACTAAGAAAACCTTCCAAAACCCAAAATGACCTATAATGTCTTGAAACTTTTGATGACCTTCCAAGCATAATTTGATCTTTCCTTGCAAAGAGAACTTGTTAGGGATGATGATAAGAGTTCATTAGAAAAAGAACCACCTCAAGATGTTGAAAATTGAAGGATATATGCTCATTTGATCATAGCATCCACAAATGGCTCTATTAGGTCAAACACCTTGCACCAAACATGAATCTCTTGATGATTTCTTGTACAATAAGCCATGATGAAACACATATGGTATTGCCTTGAACCTCACTTGATGATGAGGAACTTCTAGGGTTGATAATACCACAAAGTCATAGAGAACACTTTGCTTGAACCTGAAGAAACACAACCTTCTTCTTTATGAAACAAACCACGATACCTTGATCCCCTGCCAAGAACAAATGATATGCAAACATTAATATGATAATGCAAAGAAATAGAAGCCAAGAACACAAGAAAAGATGAGCAAATTTTGGGTGCTACAGCTGCCCATAATCAAACAACTTGGACCTGAAGGTTTGAAAAGCAACCACTTTCAAATGTTCAAGGTAAAAGATGGTTGAATACCAAAAGAACCCAGAAATTTGCAACTTACAGGGATGCAAACCCAGTGAATACCAACCAAAAGTTGGAATGAAACACAACGAGGATAAAAATCCAAAGCGAACAACAACTAATCAACCAAAAGTTGAAACTAAAGCACCGGATACCAACCAAAAGTTGGGATAGAGCCAAAAGATACCAACCAAGAGTTGGAATGCAGGTTACTAACCAAGAGTTAGGATTACCAGGAACATAGATTACCAACCAAAAGTTGGGATGAAACACCCACAGGGCACCAACCAAGAGTTGGAATGACAAACTGGGGATACCAACCAAAAGTTGAGATGGGAAACAGCGAATACCAACCAAAATTTGGGATGTTAAACCTAAAGGATACCAACCAAAAGTTGGAATAACAGTGAATACCAACCAAAAGTTGGGATGCCAATTCCAAAGGGTACCAACCAAAAGTTGGGATGAAAGACAAAGGCCATCAACCAAAAGTTGGGAAACAAACTTGCCGAGGAAACATAAAGATTACCAACCAAAAGTTGGGATAACGGGAGTTACTAACCAAAAGTTAGGATTACACAACAGAAATACCACCAACCAAAAGTTGGAATGAAACAACTGAATACCAGCCAAGAGTTGGAAAAGCGACTCCGCTGGGAGATCAAAAGGGCACCAACCAAAAGTTGGAATAACCTCACAAGAAAAGATGATCACGCCGGGGATTACCAACCAAGAGTTGGGATGAAACAGGTACACGAACTAGAATCAAACGAATTATAACCTAGGCAAAGGGGTTCTGCTGGAGAGGGAAATGTTTATAACAAACTAACTCTGCCTGGATACAAAAGATGAACACAACCATCAATGACATGTCTGATTAAAGATGACGAGTTCTTTAGTCACACCAATATCAACTGGAGAAACGTCTGGCCGAACTAAAACCAGACTTGGCTTATGCTTCAGATGCATATGTTTGAATATGGCGTAATGCTCCATACAAAATAGAAACGCTACGCGTTTAGGAGGATGTTATGCAAAACGCAAATGCAAAGAACACCACCGAAAGAAGTGTTGAAGAGAGAAACTGCAAACCAAAATCTGCTTAGAAGAATGCCCTGAACGACCTTCCTAAACACAGGTCCTCTTGGGGGAGAAAACCACTCCGTTGGGGAATTAAGAACAACCTTCGTTAGGGGAATCAACCCTGAAACTGCCTCTGAGATGTGCCAATGAACATTGGACTTTGTTGGAGATATCGACCACCGCTAAATTCCCATCGAGGAAATCAACAACAACCTATACTTGGGGAGAATAATCTAACACATCAAGCACGCCATGGGGTTTACCTTACCGTTGAAGAACGTCCTTCACCCTTACCCTGCTGGGGTTAACCGTATGTCACTGCCGGTGACATCATTTCTAATTTGATGACGAAACTCTGTGGGTATGACAAAAACATTGCTATAGGGAGACAAAGAGCCTTTTACTGAAGCACTGTCTGACTGCATAGCATCACCTTGACCAGTATAAACCCTCTTTGAATTTCTTTGATGGGAGATAAGTGATACTAGGGCAATGACCTTAACGACCTGCAAGCACACAACAACAAATAGGGTGTCCTGACCGCAAAAATGGTTACCTCAATTACCATACATGATATTGGTCTTGTAAATTTCATTTTAAACATGTTTTGTAGAGCCCCTAACCTTTTCACATGTAAAATTTCTCAAAAATATAAACGCCCTTTTTGAAAACAAAAACAACAAAAGTGAAGAAAAGCAATGAAAAGCTCTTTGAGTGAATAATATTGTAATAATTGGAAAAGGCCTGTAAATAGGCGAATTAGAAATGGATGAAATCCCTGAAAAGAGGAAATTGCTTAGAAAGTAAAAACGAGAAAGTACATAAATATCGACAATGTGGAAACAGACAACCACCATGTGTCGATTCATCTATGACCTATATATCCTTGATGCTTCACCAATGCTCTTTCTTCCAGAAAAGACTGATTGGACTGATCTTTAACCTTTAAGGTGACCATGTACCAAGATAGATTCGTAGGTCGAACGCATATTGTAGTTGTTTTCTTTTTAATCCCTAACTTTTGCCTGGATCGCCCTTGCGGGTTTTCAATCCATCGGGATACCCTTTTTTGCCAAAGTCTCCCTTGCGGGTTTTCAACTTTGCGGATTCACTTTTTATTTTCATTTTATCCCTAATTTTTGCCCGAACCTTTTGTTTTTACGGTTTCCCGGGATGCCCCATTTTTTCCTAGACTTTTTCTTTTTATGTCCAGCGGGTTTATTTTAAAGCAAAATATTTTTTAACTACGTCTGTGTTCATAGGGGACGTAAAATCTTCGCCGTCCATGGTTGATAGCAATAAGGCTCCGCCAGAGAAAACCTTTCTTACTACATATGGACCTTCGTAATTGGGAGTCCATTTTCCCCTGTGATCTGTTTGTGGAGGGAGGATCCTCTTCAACACCTTGTCACCTACCTGGAAATGTCGAGGAAGTACCTTCTGATCAAATGCCTGCTTCATTCTGCTCTAGTATAGTCGTCCATAGGAGATAGCTTCTAATCTCTTTTCCTCAATCAAGCTCAACTGATTCAATTTGGTCTTCACCCATTCTGCTTCATCAAGCTTCACATCAGACAATATCCTCAGAGAAGGAATTTCGACTTCTAATGGTAAGACAACTTCCATACCGTATACCAGCGAGAAAGGTGTTGCCCCAATAGATGTACGCATCGAAGTGTGATAACCATGTAAAGCAAAGGGCAACATCTCGTGCCAATCTTTGTAGATCACCACCATCTTTTGCAGAATCTTCTTGATATTCTTATTTGTTGCCTCAACAAAACCATTCATCTTTGGATGGTACGACAAAGAGTTGTGGTGTTTAATTTTAAAACTCTGGCATAATTCTTTCATCATCTTATTGTTCAAATTCGAACCATTATCAGTAATGATTCGTTATGGTATCCTATATCGAAAAATGAGGTCCTTTATAAAGCGGGCTACCACCTGCTTCGTGACGTTGGCGAAAGAAGCTGCTTCTACCCACTTTGTGAAATAATCAATGGCGACAAGGATGAAATGATGTCTGTTGGAGGTTGTCGGTTCAATCTACCCAATCATGTCAATGCTCCACATAGCAAATGACCAAGGAGATGTTAAAACATTAAGAGGACTCAGTGGCACATGCATTTTATCGGCATAAATTACACTTATGGAATTTCCTGGAATACTTAAAATAGTCAGACTCCACGGTCATCCATAAATATCCCGCTCTCAACAATTTTCTAGACATTGCATGCCCACTGGCATGAGTACCAAAAGAACCTTTGTGGACCTCTTCCATTTGCGAGCTTGCTTCATTTTCATCCACACAACGCAGTAATAGCATATCAAAGTTTCTCTTGTACATCACATCGTCCTTATTCAAGTAAAAATTACCCGACAGCCTCCTCAGAGTCTTCTTGTCTCTACTTAATGCCCCAGGCGGATACTCCCGAGTCTTGAGGAAATGTCTGATGTCAAAGTACCAAGGCTTCCCATCTGACGCTTTTTCTAATGCAAATACAAAGGTTGGCCTATCAAGTCGCATGATAGTGATTGCTGGAGCATCATTCCAAAAATTCACCTTATACATTGATGATAACATCGCCAAAGCGTTCGCCATCTGATTTTCAGCCCTCGGTACATGATGAAACTCAACCCTATCAAAGAAAGGCAATAATCTCCTGGCATGTTCTTGTAAGTTACCAGGTTGGCCTGGCGAGTTTCCCACTCTCCTTTAATCTGGTTGACGACTAATGTTGAATCGCCATACACATCCAAATTCTTGATTCTCAAGTCAACAACTTCTTCTAGACCCATGGTGCATGCCTCATATTCAGCCTTATTGTTCGTGCAAGTTAATGTCAATCGGGTTGTGAACGGTATGTGAGAACCATAAGGAGTTGTAATAATTACCTCGATTCTGTTGCCGTATGAATTAACAGCATCGTCAAAAACTAATTTCCACTGAGACCCAATTTTTGGACCCTCATCAGGTAGAGGCTCATCACAGTCCTTCATCTTCAAAAACATTATATCTTCATCAGGAAATTCAAATCTCGTAGATTGATAATCCTCAATAGGCTGTTCAGCCAAATACCCTGACAATACACTCCCCTTGATATCTTTCTGGGAAACATACTGAATATCGTATTCTGTCAGAACCATCTTCCATCTAGCAATTCTTCCAGAAAGTGCCTGCTTCTCAAATACATATTTAATCGGATCCATCTTCGAAATCAACATGGTTGTGTGATTTAACATGTACCTCCTTAGGCGTTTGGTTGCCCAAGCAAGCGCACAACATGTTTTCTCCAGTATTGAGTACCTAGACTCACAATCAGTGAACTTTTTACTCAAATAATAGATAGCATGCTCTTTTCTACCTTTCTTGTCGTGTTGACCAAGCACACAACCCATTGAATTCTCCAGAACCGTGAGATATGAACCTTGCAATGTAGTTCAATTTCCCCAGGAAACCATGAACCTCTTTCTCTGTTTTCGGCTCAGGCATTTCTTGTATAGCTTTTATTTTGGCAGGATCTACCTCAATTACTTTTTCACTGACAATGAACCCCAATAGCTTTCCTGACCTTACTCCGAAAGTGCACTTATTTGGATTCAACCTCAACCTGAATTTCCTTAACCTCTCAAATAGCTTCAAAAGATTGACCAGATTTCCTTCCTCCGTCTATGAATTCACAATCATGTCATCAACATACTCTTCGATCTTATGATGAATCATATCATGAAAGAGAGTCACCATTTCTTGCTGGTAAGTTGCCCCTGTATTTTTCAATCCAAAAGGCATAACTTTATAGCAAAAAGTCCCCCAAGGTGTGATGAAAGTAGTTTTCTCCATGTCCTCTGGGGCCATTTTGATTTGGTTATACCTAGAGAAACCATCCATGAATGAAAACACCGAATATTGAGCTGTATTATCAACCAGAACATCAATATGAGGGAGCGGGAAATCATCCTTTGGGCTCGCTCTATTCGAATCCCGATAATCAACGCACATCCTGACCTTTCCATCTTTCTTAGGTACAGAAACAATATTATCTACCCACAGAGGGTAAGTGGTAACGGCAAGGAAACCAGCATCTAACTGCTTCTGAACTTACTCTTTGATCTTGACTACCATATCAGGTCTGGTTCTCCTCAGCTTTTGCTTCACAGGCGGGCATTCTTCTCGAAGAGGTAGACGGTGTACCACAATATTTGTATCCTACCCAAGCATGTCTTGGTACGACCAAGTGAAGATATCTCTATACTTACGGAGCATTTCTACCAATCTTCTCTTGACATCGTCTTTTAATGCAAACCCAACTCTGACTTCTTTCTTGTCTTCCTCGGTACCCAGATTGATAACTTCAATATCCTCCTGATGAGGCAAAATGATCCTTTCTTCCTTGAAAATTCTGGCCAGCCCACGATGTATGTTCTAACAGAAGTTATAACATCCACTGTGACATTCACTACAGACCTACTATTATGCAGTAATTGTAAAACAGTAAATAACACAGTTGGTTGTTGACCCAGTTCAGTGCAACACACTTACATCTAGGGGTTGCAAAGCCAGAGAGAAATTTCACTATCAGTAGAATTAATTTAGAATCAAACCTCCAGTTTTCACTCCTCACTTATGACCTACCCAATGACAATTTAACCTAGAGACACTCTAGACCTGAGTATACCCACTCACTCCCTACAATCACACAACAGTGATATCCAAAAACACTTTCAGATTAAACAGTAGTATGAAGAGACACTTCAATTACACACACCTTGATATTGCTTCAAAGCTTTGATCAAGTGACACACACACTTGCTTAACAGCTTCGAGTGGTACACCTCCTAGAAACTACCTAACCAATGCAATCAACAGTTGCTTGGATTACAAGTGTTCCTAAGACACAATCGTGAAGGGCACCCTCTTCACTTCTAAACCACTATAGTGATTTCTATGTTTCTTTATCTTCAACCGCTGCCTTCTAGGATTGCTTCTCCTGTTATTTATAGCAGTAGATCAGTCTTTGGGCCTGGGCGCATAATTTAGGCTTTATCCATAATAAAACCTTTCTTCAGTATTTTGTACGCTTGCCACATTAATCAGGTACATATTAGTTCCCCTAGGGCTTCTAAAATGTCTCCTGCATTCCAGCTTGAGCTTCTGATTTGTTTCCTGAGTTCTAGCTACCAGAATAACAAACCTCCGCTTGATGTCATACGACCTATGTCATAACATTGAGTATGACATCCAGTTTAACTTATAGTTAGCTTAGTTAACTTACCCTGTACAGTCCTTATTATGAATGTATCAACATCAGACATGACATTCATACATACACTCATATTTTGCCACAAAATGAAGCCAATCAAGAGCACATACAAACTCCCCCTTTGGCAAATTTTTGGCTAAAACACTATGTACTCACACCAGATATTTACACACAGCAGAAGACTTAACATAGGTCCTATCATGCAGGAAAATCACTAGCTGCTCAAGCTCTTAGACTCCTCACAGTTGGCTTTCAGCTCTGTTAACATTCACTTTGTTAGCCACCTGTTAGTTATCACTACATGTGTTATTCTTTGCTGAGTGAGTAACACACAGAGTTACTCCCCCTCAACTGATGCACATCAGTTGTACACTTCTCCTGCAAACAGCCTACAGTCACACATATGAATCCAGCCTGCTCTGGATGTTATGACCTTCAAGATAACATTCTGAAGTCTTACTGTTGTACTACTCCCCCTGAAGGGATGCACTATGCTATTATTCTGCTCCTGCATATAGTTCCTAGTTCTAGCATACATGGCATACATATCATATCAGTAGCCGTTCTAGCATACATGGCATACATAACATATCAGTAACAGCCCAAATAGCTGTTATCACACACACACACACATCTCATTAGCAGCACCTGTAGTTACCACTGCAAATGTACCTTGCAAATGTACCATGGTGCATATGCTTAAGCACAGTTCATGGCTGTCTTGTTCTTCCACCTGCTGTACCTGCTCATGTTTTTATCTAACACTCTACATATGCTCAAGCACAACTCCACCTATTGTACCTGCTCATGTTTTTATCTAACACTCTACATATGCTCAAGCACAACTCCACCTATTGTACCTGCTCATGTTTTTATCTAACACTCTCTCCCCCTTTTTAGCCACAAATTAAGATCCAACTAACACATAGCATAGACCATAAATTGTACCAATACATAAGTATGGGGTTACAATACAAAACTGCTCATAGAGAGCCCTACACAACCAGTGCAATTCTTGCTGTCAAAAAGGTCTGCCCAACATAACTCAAAACATAATACAAAAGTTCACACAACTAGCTCAATCAGCACGAGCTTCACAGCATTTTATCAGCACATGTCATCCTTCTTCTTCAGATGCAGAACTTGACCTACCTTTGTCATATTCTCCATCACTAGTCTCCTCAGCCTCAGGGGATTCATCTTCATCACTATTCTCTCTTTCTTCCTCTGAATCAACTTCCTGATATTCACTCTCTTCTGCACCATCGTTTTGCCTGTCCTCATCAGTGAACTCAGCCTTGTCACTTTGCTCAAGGGCCCTGATTAGTGCTTCAAGAGTTCTTTTCCTCGCATCCATCTCTTGATATGTTTCTTTTAGCTTGATAATCACTTCTGCTTTTGTTGATGTGGACTTTGATGTCTCAGCTGATGTTGCAACAAGGTCAGGGACATGGTTGCCAAGAAACAGCTTGGGATGAAATGATAAGGGGCTTTCTTGTTTGCTCGCAACATCAATCTTTTTGAGAATGTTGGGAAACTGTTTCAAAATGATGCCACATATGAGGGAAGGGAATGCAATGGGACCCTTGATGCTGTAGCTGCCCGCATGCTTCATAGTTTGATCAAACACATATGTTCCAAAATCAAATTTTTCCTTGGTCCCAATAACATATATGATTTTACCAAGACCAGTTGCCACAATAGATTTATGGTTTGTGGGCACCCAATTTGCTGCTCCAATCTTATGCAACATAACATATTTGATACTCAATTTGCTGGCAACTAGCTTTCTTTTGGATGGCCATCTTTGTACCTAGTTGCATGTTATCACTTGGCATATTGCGTTTTCTGAACCATTTACATTAGGACGAGCTCTATCTGATCTTCCCAGATATTTATTGATTCTTGATGGAGTGAAACTAACACACTCCCCTCTTACATGCACCTTGCCAAACTCTTTAGATTTCCTGTCAGCACATTCCTCTAAGAGATTAACTAAGAATTCCCTGACAAGTAGCTCATAGCATGAAGAGAAGTCACTAACTGTTTTCATTAGTCCTACATCATTAATGAGTCTCATGATTTCTTTACTTTCAAGCACATTTTGTCCCAGATCCCTTTCCACTGCCAGCCTTTTCTGAACCACATACTTCCACCTATTGACACACGAGGGGTAATGAAATGAAATATTGTCAATTGGGACTTCAGGGACCTGTTCAGCCAGTTTGCTCTTGGAGGGTTTCTTCTTGTTTTGAATGTCAGTGACATCTTCAGCAACATCAGACTCAGTCTTTGATTCAGTACCAGAGTCATCCTTTCTTTTCTTGGTGACCACTTTGCTCTAGGCTTTGGGAGGTCCAACTGGTCTTCTTTTAGTCCCAGCCTTCCTTGAGGGAGTGTCATGTTCAGCTGTCTTCTTCTCTGTGAGGTTGTCTTGCTCAACAGCCTGTTCAACTGCCTTTTTCTTGGGGAGAACTTGTTCAGCCATCTTTTTATCTTTGCTTGTCATAAGCCTTTTAGCTATGCCTGGATTGATGTTTGCAATTAACTCGTTATCATAATATTTATCAAGGTCCACCAACTCAGCATTCTTGGTGTCTTGTACTTCATCACCTCCACCATCCGAGCCTATACCCTTGTTTTTATTTTCTGAAGTATGGTCTTTCAAGGTTCCAACATTAGGCATACCATCCCTTTGATCATGCACAGTTGGACCATACCCCTCATTGTTGGGTGAAATAGGGATGTTCAGAGCCCTAGCTACCATGCCAGCAATGATGTTGTGCGTGTTTTTGGCTCCATCATCATTCACATCAGAGGTTGCCAGAGTAGAAGTGTTACCTGAGACGAGGTCTTTGGACCTTCTTGCATGTTGGCTCCTTGGATTTTTTACTAGAACCCCTTCTGGAGTCATCATGCGCAGAGGTGCTATTTCAAGCACTGAGTCAGGGTTTCTTGACTCAGTTCCTATCTCAGACTCATTGGTGGGTATGTTCTTGGAGGGAGAGGATTTTGGCGAATGTTGAGACATTGTACAGAATGTTGATCGTGTGAATAGGGGTTTCCGTTTGTTGAAGGTTGTAGGGAAGATGAACAGTTCGATAGTGGACCAAGTTGAGTAGAAGGTTGAGATGGAAGGGCTCACTAGGTGATATAGCAAATGAGGAGGGAACTTAATGTTTTGACCAATCAGTAAATGATTGAATTTTAAATTATAATTCCCTATTCCCATTAATTGTTATAACTCACCCTTACTTAAAGGCCTTAATTTCTGTAACTCATTTTTATGGGCCTTGACCCTACATGCACCAATTTCAGTCCTATTCATTGCATCCTTATTTGGTATAGCACCAATCCCTTGCCCTGTACACGAGTGACCCTTGAACATGCCTCCTTTGGACTCACCAGGACTTGTTTGAATGGTGCGTTGGATGTCACAGAACAAGGTCATGACATCAGGAGTGACATTGCTTCTTTTCAGCAGGGTAGCTTCCATGGACTCCATCAGGTTCCAATATAGCCTATCTAGCTTTACCTGATGACCAATCTTTGGGTATCCCTTCTTATCTAGCCTTCCCACCTGACTTTTCTTACAACCTGTCCTTCTTTCTGAAGCATATTTTGAGGATCCTTTAGCTGATGATTTGGATCTGGTTCTTTTCTCTAGCCCTAGGTGATCCTTTTCTTCATTTACCAATCCATTTATGTTACTGCTGGGTTCCCATAGGTAACAATTATTCTTGGATCTAGATCCCCTCATTTCTTCCTTACCCTCTTCATTGATCACCACACACTTGTCTTTGGAAAAGTGGACTTTTAAACCTTGATCACATAGCTGACTTATGCTTATTAGGTTGACAGTTAATCCTTTAACTAACAGGACATCCTTCAATTCTGGAGCTTTAGGACTGTCAAGTTGTCCAACACCTGTGATTTCTCCTCTAGCTCCATCACCAAAAGTTACATGACTAGATGAATGAGGTTTGAGTTTGATCAACAGATCCTCAATTCCCGTCATATGTCTGGAGCAGCCACTGTTAAAGTACTAATCTTCATTGGTAGGCATCCTTGGAAAAGTGTGTACTGCTAGTGCAACAGTCTTGGCAATCCATTGATTTTGCTTGTTATGCACTTCTTTCTTAGCCTGATTTTGCCTCTCGCCAGGCTTGGCATGAAGTTGTCTTTTTCCATGTGTATCATGATGCTGTATTTTTCCATACCTTGTTTGGTCTTGCTTTGGCCAGGAAATCCATGCAACCAGAAGCACACGGCACGAATATGCCCAAGTTTTCCACAGTGGTAGCATCTATGCCTTTGTAATTGTCTCTTGACTTGATTCCAATTTCTGTGTGAAGGATGTTGTAACTTTGACTATGACATCCTTTGTACCTTTTGAATCTCAGGCTGCAACCTCTTGAGTTTCAAGATAGGATTTTGTTTTTCAACAAATCCTAGACCAGACCTCTTTCCTGCAGTCTGACTACTCTGAAGAATCTCCTCTACGGTGTTAGTTCCAGAGTTGAGCATCCTTATGGATTTTTTCATTTGCTCCTTTTCTCCTTTCAATTCCTTTACCTCTCCTTGGAGTGAGTTTATAGTAACTAGATACTCTCTCTTTTCAGCTTCTAGCTCTTTGATGAGCTTCTTATGAAGCTCTCCTTGTTGGTACATCTATATGCTTCTGATGGACAACTTCTTATATGATTCAGCTAGTTCATCATAAGTTAGCTCCTCTTCACTTGAGTCACCATCTGATACACACACACTGTTGAGAACAGTAACATGTTTGGATGATTCTCCTTCTGATCCATTGTCAGAATCTTCATCAGACCAAGTGACTGTTAGACCTTTTCCCTTCTTTTTGAGGTATGTGGGACATTCCTTTCTAAAATGTCCATATCCCTCACACTCATGGCACTGTACTCCTCTGCTTTGGTTGGCTTTATCTTCAGTTTTTTCTTTGTCAGTGTCGCTACCGCGAAAATAAGGTGCCGGCAAAACAGAAGAGTCGCCACCTTTCGTTATTTATCCCTCGGAACGGGAAAGGAAACGATCGGAAAAACCTGACGAAAAGGTATAAGACAAGGTCATCGCAACCATTGTCTAGGTTCGGGAGTCGGTTACGCAAGGGGAAGGTATTAGCACCCCTCACGTCCATCGTACTCGATGGGATCCATGCTTGTTGTGTTTATCTGACGGGTTTGCTTTATCTATCTACCTATCAAGGCTGGCTTAAAAAAGAAAAGAAAATGACTCGGCAAAGCATCGCGCTTTATGCCTACGTATTCTCATCAGAGAATGAGAAATCAGAGTCAACGTAGTTCGGCTAGCTACGGGTTACGGGGAAGGTGGCTCGCCAATACATCAGTATTGTGCCTACATACTCTCAACATATATGAGAGATCAGAGCTTACGTAGTTTAGGATAATATGGATTACGGGAATTCAGATTCATCTGTTTTATCGAGTAGGGTAAACAAACAGTTCCATCAGTTTGGGGTATGCAGCTCGACCCTTGGAGACTTAGGCGTTATCGTTTGCGGTAGAACTGGGAGTTAACGACACTCTTTTCTTCAGAAAAGATCCCTTTGAATTACGGGCCCACGGGGCAAAAAGATTTGAAGTTTGTTTTCTGTCTTTTACGGAAGAACTGTTTTTTAGTTGTCTGTAGTTTGTACAGCACTAGAGACTATGACCTGGGAACGAATGCGTCGCATATCGTCCAAAGGACGTATACTAAACATTCTAGACGATTGAGAGGAGGCCGCTCAATTATCATTACCCAAGTAGCTTAAGGCTCGTATCGCGCTTATACTAACTTGCCTTTATTACGTTTTTTACTGTTGTTTGAGATGAGAAGGGAGAGGGACAACTACGGGGAGACTATCAAGTCCTAATGTTGTCATGCCAAGGATTCATCCTATAGTTGAGGTTTGAAACAGGGAACTCCTAGAAGTTATCATGCATAGGTTTCATCCTAAAGTTCTAATCATCACTTCCTTATCAAAGGAAGTGAGATTCCTAGGGGATCATGTCAATGATAAACAGAAACAGATAAAGCATCAGCTTAAATAGTAAACAGTAAACGACTGTAAAATGCATGCAATGCAAGTGAGGGAGGAAATGTGTGTGGGGCATCAACCTCCACAAGCTCGTCTCGAGCTCAAGCCAGATATGAATAACTGCAATCATACAGAAAAATAAAATGCCATCAAGCAAAACACAAACCACATAGGCAAGGGAGCAGAGCTCTACCGAATACCAGCAAGCAAAGCCACACAGTAAAAATACAAGCAGAGGGAGCAACTCAACCTCTAGTGCAATCATGCTCCAAGCTTAACACAATCTAAACATGAACTTATTCTAATGCATCAAGCAAATCAAACAAGTCACATCAATACAGTTGCACAGAAAGCAAACAGACAAGAAAGAAAGCAGATCAACAGCTTCCACAGTTTCACAGCAAAGCAATCCTCTGCCAGCAATTCAGTCATCAGTCTGTAACTATTCTTCAGGTCTATCCTCTTCAATAGCAAGTATCAACTTGCTTCTTCAAGCTTTCAATGTATCATACATAAGTGTCAACTTGTTCTCCATCTTCTTCAAGCTTCAGCTCTTAATTTGATCCCATTCACACAAGTGTCAACTTGTTCTTCTTGATCTTCAAGCTTCAGCTCCACAGGCAGTCTTCAAACACAGAGAAGTAACAACCTCTAACATCTTCAATATTCTAACAAGGAACTCCATCCTATAGAAGGGAGAAAGATTCATCTAACAAGAGCAAGGTGTGGATAGTGGTGAGCAAAGTGAAGACCAAAGGTCACCTCTCAGCACTCCACCATCAAGGAAAGGCACCCTCAAAGGTTCTACCAATTTCTGAGGGGCCAATCATCCTACCAAAGGAGGGATGAGGCCTTCACAATGGGAACTTACATCATAGGGAGGAATGGAAGTGATCAACACCTTCCATGTTTCATGAAGGAAGAAAATCTATTCTAAGAGATCTCCCTACAACCCTAAACCTTAATCCTAAACAAACTACACCAAAGGGAGAGAAAACTTCAAGTCCAAGCTCCACCATGCATTCCACAGCAGCTCACACATGTCTTCATCATCATCCAAGAGCAAGAGAAGCACAAGCCTAATCTAAGGGAACTAAAGAAATCATTATAGTTGAGTTAGCAAGTTAGAATCACCTAAAACCTAGTACTAAAGTTAATCCTAACTAAAATACTAAAACCAATTGTAAAATCCTAAAAAAATCACTATGGGAACCTAAGTCAATCATGACTCTATCATGTTAATTCCAAAGATCAAATCATCCAATAAGTCCTAGAATTAAATTCTAAACTATGGGATACTAAGGTTAAACCCTAAAACTAGAGCACCTAAAGTTTCAATCTAAAAACCACACCTAATTTCATCACAAAAATGTGATAAAAATACTATGGAAACATACATGTCTAAACTAGCTACACACAAAAAATCAGCTCAGAATTCATCATCAAATGATCACACAAAAATCAGCAAGACAAGGTATCAACCATTATGAAATTAATATCAATTAAAATACAAAAAACGCAATTAAAATAAAAAATGCATGAATTCCTAAACTCTTAATTTCCTAAAATTCTAGACTCATTCATGAGTCAGGGGAAAAAAACCTAGATCAAATTGAGTTATTTTTCCATTTATTATGAATTAATTTCAAACTACATGAAATGATGAAAAATAAAGAAAAAATAAAGAAAATAACAAGAAGCGCGTGCTGAATAGCAATTATTCTCAGTTCATTTTCCAGACTGGGCCAATTGGGGGGTGTGGATAGCACTTGGATCCTTAAGCCCAAAACACCAATTAAATGAAACGGTGCGTTTCATCTCAATGTCTCTCTTCAGATTTTGAAAACCAATCGTGGCCGTGTAATCCTTGCCCAAGTCAATGGTCAAACACCCATCCAATGGCTCCCATGCATCATCCCCAAATTCAAATCAGATGGAGGGAGTTTCCCAGACGGTGGTCTGAGCTGCAGCGCCACTGTCTTCTCCGGCGAGGTGGTGTCCACAGGTCATCAAAAACAACAAAACAAATCATCATCTCACTCGATTTTTCCTCCTGAACACGAATCCAATCTCCAAATTCTCCAATTCTTGCTCTAACTTAAAACACGATAGGATTTTCAGAAATACACCAAATCTTGATCATCACAATTCTCAAAGATAATGATCCTAATGCAATCTACACTTCTCACTGATCAATTTCCACTATCCAAACATGATTATTCCTTCAAGAATCCTGAGATATCAGCCTCAACAAAAAATGATCCATGACCTAAAGTGTCTCTATTCCTCAAATTCTTGTACCAAAACCCATCTACATCATGCTATGAACATAACCACCTAAAGGTTTCTAGCTATCTCTCCATAAATTAAGCAAAATTTTGATTTGTACAAACCTGGTTTCAGATGAAGAACAGGTACAATTCTTGCTCGATTCTTCCTCCAATATGATCCAGATTCACTCCAAATCTTCCACTGAAGCTAATGCACACCTCAATTTGGCTTGATTTCTCTTCAATTTCAGAATCCGATCTTGAGTTGTAGCTCTGAAAAATCCAATGCTCTCTCTGCTACCAGCTTCAAATGCTTCCAAAAAACTGGCTGAACACACTCCAAATCTTATATAGAACTCAATGGAAATGTCTAGAAAGTTCTGTAAGCTTCCAAATGAGATTTTGCAATTTCAATTTCTCTCTCAAAATCTCCTATGCACAGTCACGATTTGCACTCTGTTTGGGCATGAAAATACTTGAAATCTTCATCTCATGAGATATTGGATTGATTGGTTATGATCATTTCCTTGTTTGCAATCCAATGGCGTGAATTTGATATGTTGCTTCATCATGAAGCAATAAGGTAAAAGTGCATGAAAATGGACTCAAACCAAAATTCTAATATTTCCAAAGTTTCTAAAATGATTTTTCCATTCAAAATGATCTATAACTTTGCCTTGTTTGGACACAAATCAATTTATTTCAATTTTTGGTCATTAAATGCCTTTAATCCTTCCTTTTTCACAATTTCTTGAATCAAGTCTCTCCTTGGGCCATTTCAATGCCTCCTTGATACATGGTAAAGGTTAAAAACCCATTTTGAGCAACTTTCAAGTTGAACAAAATTTCATTTGAGGTGTCTAAGTTGGTGAAAGTGACCTATAACCAAGAATGACCTATAATCACAAATTCCCAAAATACCCTTGACTTGTCAAAGCCATAACTTGAGTTCTATAAATCCTATCAAGGACTTCTAGCACTCTATGGAAATCTAAGCGAATAAGGAACAACATTCATGTTGACCAAAAGTTCATAGGAATCATCCTTCTTGGGCAAAAGTGTCATGCAAGTTGGGTAACTTTCAAGCTCTAAATTCACATGTCTCAGATGACTTGTAACTTGTCAAAGCCATAACTTGAGTTCTACAAATCCTATCAAGGACTTCTAGTACTCAAATTAAAGCTAAGATCATGCTCTATAACAATCATGTTGGGGTCAAGATGAGATGACAATCATGTCTTGAGTTAAATTGCCTTGAAGATAGGGGTCAAACTAGGGTATTTTACACTGTCAAGCCTTAGAAACCCTAGCTTGAAACTTCTCAAATTCTTCAATCATGATGAGTTAGCCTTAAAATCATTCTTAGAACATCTCAATGTATCAATCCATGATCACATAGCTCTTGAATTAGGTCTCAACCTCCTTCAAATCATCAGTTGACTTAGGGTTGACCCAGTCAAACCCCAGCTGCACCACTCATGGCCGAGCCTTCTTATTCTTGCACAATGACTTGTCTAGGTCTCAAAGTGATCTTAAACACTTCTCATGAGCTCTCTCAAGACCTCCAGTCTAACTTCATGGCTTCAGAATCATCTGATGACTTCCCATAACTCTCAAGTTAGGAGACACACCCTCTTGGCTTCAATCACCCTCTCTGAGGCTCTTTTAACTTCTCTGACAAGGATATCAACCCTTGAACACTTGAATAACCTTTTTAGCTAGCTTCATAGTCTTGTATAGCTCTTGATTGGTAATCATACCTCTTGATCTCCTGCATACATGTCAATGAAATGCAAATGATAATGCTAATGTGCATGAAATGAAACATAAGCTAGGTAAAGAAAAGTTGGGCAAATTTTGGGGTGCAACAGCTGCCCCTATTCAAACGGCTTGGACCTGACTGGGTGAGAAGCGAACGACTCTCACACAATCAAGGTAAACGACGGTTGAATACCAACAAACCCGGAAATTTTCCAACTGCACAAGTACACGGTACTCTGATGGGAACAAATCTTCGGAAACTGAAATAATAGTTGCCCGGCAACTAGCTGGAGAAATATTGATTTGAACCTCCGTCAGGATGATTCTTTGATTCATCTGATATCATTGTGTCCTCAAATCATCAAGGAGTCACCGGTTACACGGTAACTGATGATTCGTAAACTGAGTATGACAGTTGCACGACAACTCTGCTGGGGAATTGGTCACACGGTAACCGGTGAAGGGTCTAATTTCAATTCTCCGTCAGGATGATCATTTGATTTTGCTGTAGATCTTCGTTCTCAATTCATCAAGGGGTCACCGGTTACGCGGTAACTGGTAATGGATGGTCGATTATGCCGTCAGGCATTCTGCGTCATAGCAGAAGGATTCCTCGGGACTCATTAGGTCATTAGGAACTTTTTAACAATCAAGTTAATTATGCCATCGGACATCAAAGAAATTTCGGGCGTCAGCTGGGCTTCGTCAGTAAGTCGGAAACAGAATCCTCGGTCAATCCTGAACCAAATAAGGGTATACGATCTTTTGCCGTCAGGCACCCTGCGTCAGCTGGGATAACTGCTTCGGTCTCGCAGTCGGACTTCGTCAATAAGTCTTCAAATGGAATCCTTAATCAATCAGGACCCACTGAGGATATACAATCTTTTGCCTTCAGGCACCCTGCGTCAGCTAGGCAAACTGCTTCGACATCACAGCTGGACTTCATAAGTAAGTCTGGGGTTTTGGCACCGCTGCCGGACTTCAATCATCAAGTCTTCAAGGAAATTTCAACTTCTCTGTTCAGAAACCTGCTGGGGATGACACATCTCCGCTGGGGATTCTGGAGAACTATCAAATAACTCTGCTTCGGGGATCCAGAAATCATTCTGGATGAATCAACTCTGCTGAGGACTACAAGAATCATCTTGGACAAATAATTCCGCCGGGGACTTCAAGAATCATCCTGAACTAATAACTCTGCTGGAGATTTCAGGAATCATCCTGAGCAAACACTCTGCCGGGGACTCTAAGCATCAACTTGAGCAACCAACTATGGCGACTTCACTGGGGATTTTAAGAATCATCTTAAGCACACAACTTTGCTGGGGAATTCAAGAATCATCTTGGACAAGCAACTTTGCTGGGGAATTCAAGAATCATCTTGAGCAAACCATTCTGTGTAGGAACACCTGCAAAACAAGAACGGTAACGACCTAGCTCATGTTTCATATGTATATGATTGACTATGGCGCAATGCTCCACACGGTGGAAATGCTACATATTTAGGGTAAATGCTATGCAATCATGCAAAATGCTATGACCCCGCCAGCAAAATAAATGCTGAAGGGAGAATCCTCCTGTCAAGGAGAAGGAACCACTCTGGTGGAGAGGAGGAATCATCCTGCCGAGGAGAAGACGTCACACCAATCTCAATTGGATTTTGCCCGGGGAAACGAACTTCAGTTGACTGCTGTCGGGGAACAAAGTTCTACGAGAACCTGGACCTGCTCAACTGGGCATACGAACCACAACTACTGAGGGAAACGATGTCAATCGCAGAAATAAACTGCACAGCCTTCGCGGCCAAACATTCCTGGAGATAACGACTCCGATGGGGAAGTACAGCATCAGCTATTCAACATTCTACTGGGGAAAACCAATCGTGGCCTGAACGGCTTCCAAGGACTCGGCTCTCTTGGGGATTTTCCATCTTGGCTGTGGTAGAAGGAATCATCCTGCTTGCCGAGGAGAATACAACTCTGTGGGGAATTTCAATTCCGCTGGGGACTTCAGTCTTGAACTATCGAGTGCTGCATACTTGCGAGTAGTCTTCTACGAAAACTGCACTTTGACCCAGTGTTGGGGAATGGACGCACACTTCAGTGTATGACTCAGCTGGGGAGATGACGTTCCTTCAGGATATATCTGATTGGGGAGAGAATCTTCTCTGCTTGGGGGATACATATCAATGCTCTTGGTCCTATGCTCGGGCTCCGTGGGGAGATGCTGCTGAACTTGCCGGGGTAGAAGGAATCATCCTGCTTGGGGACGCATACGGCGTACTGCCTGGAATAGGCTATACCTGCAGCAACACAAACAGACAGACAAGATACCCTTTTCAAAGGGACCTATCCAGGTTATCATCTTGTGACAATGTTCAAGTAATTCATTGTTTCAACAATCAGTGGCCTAGGCCAGTAAGTTTATGTATGCGCATTTTATCAAAAACATCGGCGTTCTTTTTCGTAAACAAAACAGATAAATGCTAAACAAGCAAACAAAATTGCTGAATAGTATATATTTCATTGATAACGAACCCCTGAATGGGTGAAAATGTTTTTACAACAGATGCAAGCTCCTGAAATGAGGAAGCTGCGCAAAAACATAAATATACATCAGTATATACACAAATGTCGGCAATGCGGCGTAGACAAACACCATGAGTTGATCCCTCTATGACCCACTCGACTTCGATACTATTCTGACGCTTCAACTTCAAAAGAGATTGATTCAGATAAACGGCCCTCAGGTCCTCCAAACCACTAAACAATGAAAGACTATACGCGGAACACAGTCATTTGCCTGTTCAAATCCCTAACTTTTGCCTGAATCGCCCTTTCGGGTTTTCGATTCATCGGGATACCCTTTTTTTCCAAAGTCGCCCATCCGGGTTTTCGACTTTGCGGGTGTACATTATTTTCATTATATCCCTAATTTTTGCCCGAACCTTTTTCTTTTTTATGGTTCGCCGGGATGCCCCATTTTTGCCTGGATATTCTTTTTCTTTCCAGCGGGTCATTCTTTAAGCAAAGTATTTTTTAACTGCGTCCGCGTTCACCGGGGATGCAAAACCTTCGCCATCCATTGTGGATAACAACAAGGCTCCTCCCGAGAAGACCTTGCTGACAACGTACAGACCTTCGTAATTGGGAGTCCACTTGCCCCGGTGGTCGGAGTGTGGAGGAAGAATCTTCTTCAGGACGAGATCACCCGTCTAAAAGCTTCTAGGACACACCTTGTTATCGTAAGCTTTCTTCATTCGGCTTTGGTACAGACGACCATATGCAATCGATGCTAACCTCTTCTCGTCCATCAGGCTGAGTTGGTTTAGTCGACTCTTAATCCATTCTGCCTCATCGAGTTTCACGTCAACCAAAACCCGTAAAGAAGGAATCTTAACTTCTAACGGTAGGACAGCTTCCATACCGTACACCAGTGAGAAAGGAGTTGCCCCGGTTGATGTACGTACCGTCGTACGATAACCGTGTAGTGCAAATGGCAACATCTCGTGCCAATCCTCATAGGTTACAACCATCTTCTGTACAATCTTCTTGATGTTCTTATTGGCCGCTTCAACGGTGCCGTTCATCTTCGGCCGGTAAGGAGATGAGTTGTGGTGTTCAATCTTGAAACTCTGGCACAACTCCTTCATCATCTTATTATTCAGATTTGAACCATTATCAGTAATAATCCCCTCGGGAACTCCGTATCAACAGATGATGTCCCTCTTTATGAATTTAGCCACCACCTGCTTGGTCACATTATCATACGAGGCTGCCTCCACCCACTTGGTGAAGTAGTCGATGGCTACTAGAATGAAGCGATGACCGTTAGATGCAGTGGGCTCGATTTTGCCTATCATGTCGATGCCCCACATAGAGAACGACCACGAGGAGGACATGACATTTAACGGGCACGGCGGCACATGAATTTTATCGGCATAAATCTGGTATTTATGACATCTCTTCGCGAATTTAAAGCAATCCGACTCCATCGTCAGCCAGTAATATCCCACCCTCAGGATCTTTCTCGTCATAGCATGCCCGCCGGCGTGCGTACCAAATGTGCCTTCATGGACTTCTTCCATGAGCATACTCGCTTCTTTCTCATCTACACATCTGAGTAGCACGAGATCGTGGTTTCTTTTATACAAAACTCCATCAGGATTGAGATAAAAATTTCCAGACAGCCTCCTCAGAGTCTTCTAATCCTGAGTTGACGCTCCCTCAGGATACTCCTTAGTCATAAGGAAAGTCTGGATGTCATGGAACCATGGCTTGCCATCGGAGGCTTCCTCGATCGCAAATACGAATGCAAGTCTATCAAGACGAGAAAGGACAATCCTTGGAGCTTCATTCTAAAAATTGACTTTATACATCGAAGCCAACGTGGCTAAGGCATCAGCCATCTGATTTTCAGCCCTGGGCATATGATGGAGTTCCACTCGATCAAAGAACGGAAGCAGCCTTCTGGCATAATTCATGTACGGCACCAAATTCGATTGACGAGTCTCCCAGTCCCCTTTAATCTGGTTGATCACAAGTGCCAAGTCACCATACACATCTAGGTTCTTGATTCTCAAATCAATTGCTTCCTCTAGACCCATGATGCATGCTTCGTACTCTGCTTCATTATTGGTGACCGGAAACGTCAATTTAGCAGTGAACGGGATGTGGGATCCATGGGGAGTCGTGATGATTGCCCCAATGCCAATTTCGTAAGAATTAACCGCCCCGTCAAATATCAATTTCCACTGGGATTTCCTATCTGGCCCCTCGTCGGGCAACGGTTCATCACAATCCTTCGCTTTGAGGAACATGATATCCTCATCAGGGAATTCAAATTTCATCGGCTGATAATCCTCGATTGGCTGTTCGGCAAGGTATTCAGACAATACGCTTCCCTTGATGGCCTTCTGGGAAACGTACTGAATATCATATTCCGTCAACACCATTTGCCATCTGGCAATCCTGCCCGAAAGCGCTTGCTTCTCGAAGACGTACTTGATCGGATCCATCTTCGAAATTAGCATGGTTGTGTGGTTGAGCATGTACTGTCGTAAACGTTTGGTAGCCCAGGCTAGTGCACAACACGTCTTCTCCAGCATCGAGTAACGAGATTCACAATCTGTGAACTTTTTACTCAAATAGTAAATGGCATGCTCCTTTCTGCCCGTCTCGTCGTGCTGACCGAGAACACACCCCATACTATTCTCAAGATCTGTCAAGTACATGATTAAGGGTCGTCCGACCACTGGGGGTATCAAGATCGGAGGTTCCTATAGATACGGTTTTATCTTATCAAATGCCTTATGGCAATCCTCGTTCCAGATAATCGCCTGATCTTTCTTCAGTAATTTGAACATCGGTTCACACGTGGCCGTGAGCTGAGAGATAAACCTTGCAATGTAGTTTATTCTGCCCAGGAAACCACGAACTTCTTTCTCGGTTTTTGGCGCTGGCATTTCTTGTATCGCTCTTATCTTCGCAGGATCAACCTCAATGCCTCTTTCACTCACGATAAACCCCAGTAGTTTTCCAGACCGTACTCCGAAAGTACACTTGTTAGGATTCAGCCTCAACCTGAACTTCCTAAGCCTCTCAAAAAGCTTCAGCAAATTGACCAGATGTCCCTCCTCCGTTTGGGACTTCGCAATCATGTCATCAACATAGACTTCAATCTCATGATGAATCATGTCATGAAACAAAGTGACCATTGCTCATTGGTAAGTGGCCCCTGCGTTCTTCAGACCGAAGGGCATTACCTTATAGCAAAATGTTCCCCAAGGTGTAATAAACGTAGTTTTCTCCATGTCCTCCGGCGCCATCTTGATCTGATTGTAGCCGGAGAAACCATCCATGAACGAAAATACGGAGAACTGGGCTGTATTGTCGACCAACACATCAATATGAGGGAGCGGGAAATCATCTTTAGGGCTCGCCCTATTCAAATCTCGATAATCGACGCACATTCGTACCTTACCGTCCTTCTTCGGTACAGGTACTATGTTGGCGACCCACGGAGGGTAAGTAGTGACCGCTAAGAAGCCAGCATCAAGCTGTTTCTACACTTCTTGTTTGATCTTAACGGCCATATCTGGTCGCGTCCTCCTAAGCTTCTGCTTAACGGGAGGACAATCTTCTCGCAGCGGCAAGTGATGGACCACGATGTCAGTGTCAAGTCCGGGCATATCTTCGTAAGACCAAGCAAAGATGTCACTATACTCTCGAAGCATCTCGACCAATCTCTGCTTGACATCACTCTGCAATGCAGCCCCTATCCTGACGTTCCTGACCAGTTCTTCAGAACCAAGATTCACAATCTCAATCTCTTCCTCGTGAGGCAGAATAACTTTCTCTTCTTGTTTCAACAAGCGGGCCAACTCTTCGGGAAGGTCTTCGTCTTCATCAATCTCTTCTTCGGCTTGATAGATCGGGCAATCGAAGTCGAAGTGAGTCGTAGAAGGTCCAAAGTCGATGTCATCTGCTATGTGGATCCTGCAATAACAAGGGTTAAGCTTAAAACAAGGATATGCAGGTTAGCACAAACCCTATTGTCGTTTTGTTGTTTATCAAAACAAATATAAAACAGGAATAATAGAGATCACAACATTTGAATGCGAAGAAAAACGCCTTTTGATTTATTGGTAAAATACATGTACATAATCAAACAAGGCCCTGACAATAAAACCACTATGCCCCGGGTAGGACATAGGGTTGTACAATAACTGGAGAAAGTAAAGCATTACTCTTTGTCTGTCACTTGGATGATATCCCTGCTGGACCAGTTGTCGAGGCTCTGGCCTGGTTTGCTTGGCTGGATCCAAGAGTCTAGGTCGCAATCGTTGTCTTCGCCGTCTTCAGACACTGCGTTGACACTTTCAAATATCACCCCGCCACTGGTAAACTTGATCAGCCCTTTACCTCGCGACGCACTGTGAGAAGGGGAGGCTTCAGCCGCAGGAGAGTATCCTAACCCAAACTTGTCCTGTTTGTTAGGTATTTCTAGAACCTGCCCCCAGCCTGGGGTAGATCCGGCTTGAACAACGGCCCGGACTTCCTTGAAGGAAGAGAGAGTCATCTCTGGTTTTTCAATCATCACCAGAGTCACGTCCTTGACCTTAACAGCTTCGAACGCCTGACATAGGGTTTCGTGGATTTCCCCATCCATCTCAACATATTTGAAGGATGACAAATGGCTCACCATTATATCTTCCTCGCCACAGACAGTTACAATGCTGCCTCTGACAGCATACTTGAGCTTCTGGTGCAACGTGGAGGTCACGGCGCCAGCAAAATGGATCCATGGCCGGCCTAAGAGACAGCTGTAGGCTGGCATGATATCCATGATGTAAAAGACCGCGTTGAAAGTTTTCGGCCCGACTTGAATTGACAACGTTACCGCTCCAAAGACATGACGCTTGGTTCCATCGAATGCCTTCACAACCAGATCACTGGGTGTACAAATCAATCCTCGAGTATCTAACTTCATCAATGCTTTTTTCGGAAGAACATTCAGTGATGACCCAGTGTCTACCAACACATGAGCCATAACTGGTCCCCTACAGTCTATCGAGATGTGCAGGGCACTGTTGTGGTTTCTTCCCTTCGGCGTCAGCTCCAAGTCAGTGAACCCTAACCCGTTTCCAACATTCACGTGGGTTACTACCCCTTCCAACTGGTTGACCGAGATCTCCTGTGATACGTACGTGGCATTCAAAACCCTTAACAGCGCGTTGCGATGTGACTCCGAACACAGCAACAAATTCAGGATGGAAATTTTCGAGGGCGTTTGATGGAGGTGATCCACGATCTTGTAGTCACTCTTCTTGATCAACCTCATGAACTCTTCAGTGTCCTTTACAAGTAAGTCCTTCTCTACCCCACGAGGGGTTTCCTCAACGACTTTACTCTTTGCCTTATCAGTTTCCTCAGCTTTGTCTGCTTTGTCCGCCACAACCTCAGGTGGAGTACATACTCTTCCGCTGCGCGTGATTCCGCCAATTCCCACTAGGTTATCCACCGACTGCCCAGATGGTTCCAGTTCTAACTTCTGTCCGTTGCAGTAGACGTCTGCCCCATAATGCCATGGGACAGCATTGGTGCTTTCAAAAGGTATCGGCCCAGCTTTGGTGATGGTAATTGTGGGCGGCCTGAGTGCAGAAATGGTTATCGTCTGGCGAGGGATGGTGATGGTGGCAACCTCATTATCTTGCTTCAGCATTACCTCTCCAGATCCATATTCGGCCCTTCGGCTAAGCTGCAAGATTCCTTCGGTCATCAGACTCTGAATCCCCTCTATCAACTGTTCACATCCATCAGGACGAGTCGCACAGCCCATACATAATGCTCCACAGCCCAGAAAGAAACCTTTCTTCATTAGCTTGGCTTTAACGAAGCTAAGCGGTGTCTTCAGATCCTTGACATCAGTCAGCACATATAAATCCTCTTCTTCAATAATGGCATTCACCCCACCTCCCCTATGATTCGGCATAGGGTTCTTTGTGACATTCGGCATATTATCTGAGAAATTGATGATCTTAGCATCCACCATATCTTGCACCTTTTGCTTGAAGGCTTTGCAGTTTTCTATCGTGTGGCCGGGTGCCCCTGAGTGAAAATCACATGTTGCATTCGCATCATAACCCTGCGGAGGTGCCCCTGTCAAGGGGGCCAGGGTTCTTTTCTGGACTAGCTGTAACTGAAGCAGAGTTTGTAACAGCTGTGCATAAGACATGGGTGGTGTCTCAAGGTGACGACTTGATAGAGGTGCCCTGTTGTACCCTTGCTGATTTGGCTGCGGCTGCTGCTGTGACTGGGGTTGTTGGACAGCAGGGATGGTTATGCTAGCCACCTGCTGGCGCTGGCCCTTACCTTTCCTTCGAGCGTTAGACATGGCGCTCGTCTCTCCTTCACGCCTTTTGCTACCATATGGTTTCTTTCCTCCTCCAGCTAAGGATAGATCACCACCTTGAATTTTCCCGAATTTGATCCCATTTTCAACGTGCTCGCCAGTAATGATGAGATCTGAGAAACTTCCTGACATACCGCTGACCAGTTTCTCGTAATAGACCCCCAGGAGGGTGGCTATAAACATCTCAACGAGCTCTCGTTCAACCATCGGCGGCTGGACTCTAGCTGCTAGTTCACGCCATCGCTGGGCGTATTCTTTGAACCCTTCGTTGTTTCTCTGTGACAAGTTCTGCAGTTGAACCCGGTTCGGAGCCAAGTCACTGTTATACTGATAATGGTGCACAAATGCCTCAGCAAGTTCCTTCCACGTGCGCACACTGGTAGGTTCCAAACTCATGTACCATTCCAAGGATGTCCCGGACAAGCTATCCTGAAAGAAGTGCATCAGCAGCTTCTCGTCTTCAGAGTGGGCAGACATCTTCCGGTAGTATGACCTTAAGTGGACACGAGGGCAAGTGGTGCCCTTGTATTTCTCAAAGTCGGGTACCTTGAATTTAGGAGGCACCTTGAAATCAGAAATCAATCCCAATTTAGACATGTCGACACCCATAGTGTTCAGGTTCTCGAAATTCCTCATTTTGTCCTCGAGTGCCTTAAACCTCAGACGTGCTTCAACAGTCAGCTCTCCTTCAGCATTACTCTGTGAGAACAAATCTTCTTGTCGATCTTCTAGCCATGGCTGAGGCCCATACAGATTTCCAGCACCTGTGTTGCCGTTGCCCAGTCCGGCATTGCCATTAGCTTCAAAATTTCCATTGCCGACGCCAGTCGTATTACCATTGAGCCTGATGTTAGTGATTACATTGTCGTTACCATTGCCATTTCCCCCGGCCACGGGGATGCCATTCTGAGGAGTTTCAACAGGTGGAGGGCTTGGAACGCTCCCTCCATGGAGTACACCGTTGTTGTCAACCCTTGAGATCAGAGGCTGGACCAATGTTCTGAGCTGGTCTTGGCCGTTGGCAACCACTTGCATGAGCTCCATGAAGCGGTCCATCCTTTCCCGGAGTTCCTGGATGTCAGTTTGCACTTGTTCCATTGCTCTAGCTTGATTCGCTCTGGTCGGATAGCGGTGGATCGGCCTTCGATCAATCCTGGAACAACCTACATACACAAAGGGTTAGAAGAAAAAACGACAAGGTGCCCGTTATACAAATGCTTCATGCAAATGCAAACGTGTGTTTGTGCCTTGGGGAGATTCCCCCCGATCCAGTTTCCGAGACAAATAAAGTCTATGATCCAATCATGGAAAAGAAATCCTCATATATTCATCTAAAAAGCCCGCTCGAGTAGCGTACAACTGTAATCACATACAACTGAAGTAACATGACCCCAACCAACAGACCTGGCGGTGGTCAGCATATCAATGCATAAAATGTACAAAGAAAGATACAAAAGATCAGGCGCGGCCACGGGCACGAAAATTTTCTATCAACTTCTTTGTAGTGGAGTGATCTGACTGAGTAAGCAAACCCTGGGTCAGCAGGTCCTTCTGACTGATGGACTTTGGGAGGTTCTCGGCAACGCTCCTAGAAATACCTTCTTTAGAATGTTTCTCGACTCTTCTCCTTTTAGCATCATCCCGGAGTTGAGAATCTTGCAAATTCGCCTCGGCCTCAGCCAATCTATACTAGACGTCCTGTCGCAGGGAGGCTTCAGCCTCTGTGTTCTCATCTTTCACCATAATCTGAGCTTCTAGCTCGGCTACTCGCTGCTTCAGCTTTTCTTCCCGCTCTTTGTACTTGGCTATGGTGCTGCTCCAAACCCTCTCGTACTGGGTAAGCTTCCGGTACACTCTGTCCAGATCCTGTTTCTTGGTTGTCAACACGCCATGTACTGACTTTAGATCCAACCCCAGACGTTCCCTAGCATCAGTTTCTTTGGTCAGGTTGGAGCCTAGACGGTTGATCATCTCAGTCTGCTTCTTGCAGGTATAAACAGCTTCACTTTTCTCTTTCCGAAGTTGAGCAATCTCTTTCTCCAACTCTTCGTTGGCCTTTTGTAGCTCTTCCTTCTCTCGGAGTACCTGATTGAATTTATGAATATCAACGGCAGTAGGCTCTTTGTACACAAGAGGATACAATGGTTCCACAGCAGGAAACGACATTAGAAACTTGGCGGCTCTCTCTCGAACCCAAGCCACGTACGGATCAAAGGCCTTGTTGTTGCTTTTTCCTAGCAAGACTTTCCCCTTTCGGTGAATTTTGCTCCAAGCATTATGTACCTTGATCAAAGTGTCACCTTCAAGCAACCCTGTGAGATACAGAGATTCCCGTATCTCTTCCTCTTCAGGAGGACCTCGTAGTGCATATCCAAATTGGCGTACAAGCAGAGAGGGATTGTAGTTGATACATCCATTCCTTCTGACCAAGGGGACGTTCGGAAAGCCACAACAACTATACACAATATCTTTGCCCAGCAGATCTCTATCAAACCAGATGATATCGTCAGCAGTCAAACCCATCAAACGCGCAGACCAAGGCGAAGACTCAGCAGAATCAATGAACGGCCTTGACTTAGGAAGATGGCTAGCAAACCACTTATACAGTAAAGGAGCACAACATGCCACGTTCTTCCCCTTTCTGTTTTCGTTCTTGCTGTGAACTGAATGGTAGACGTCTCCGAGGAGGTGGGCACTGGATTCCCGGAGGCAAATATGTGGCAAGCATCCATGCTTATGAAGTCCGGGTGACTTGAGAATAGCACGATCCCATAGATACAGAGGGCTAAGAAGGCATTGAACACATCCCAGCGATCCTTCTCGGCAAACTTTCGGGCTTTTTCCATCAGGAAAGGCAAAGGGAAACCATGAACTCCGATCTTTCTGGATACCATCCCTTCCAATTCAGAGTCATCTACATGCAGAGCGTCAGTCAGCTTACTCAATTTGGGTTCACCCTTAACACGGTAGTAAGGCATTTGATTCATCAAAGGCACCCCCAACAGGTCAGAGTACTCTTCTAAGGTCGGGGCGAGGACATAGTCTGGAAACACAAAGCATCTGAGCTATGGGTCGTAAAAATGCAGCAGGGCGTAGAGGCCATTCAACTCGTATGTAGGAAGCTTATACACAATACTCAGAAGTATCCCATAACTCTTTCTGAAACTCTCCATCACTGTCTTATCAGCCAAAGAAATCAAAGGTCGTAACTCTCGAATGTCAGGTGTTGGTAGCTTGTAAGCCACAGTCTTCTTCAGAGACGCCATATCTGCCATAAGGATCAAGATCACTAGAACCAAGGGAGAAATATGTGAAGGTGAGATAATACTTAGAAGGGGGGGTTGAATAAGTATGAAAGATTAATACTTTAGAAATAAAAACACAATTATTTTTATCCTGGTTCGTTGAACTCAACTACTCCAGTCCACCCTTCCTAGAGTGATTTGCCTTTCTCAACAAGGACTTAATCCACTATTTAATCAAACAGATTACAATAGTAACACCTAAGAACAACTGTTCTTAGTCTTCTCAAGAGCTACTGATTCCAACTGAATCCTCTTAAGGAAAACCTTTACAATCAATGTAAATCAAATACAAGAGTATGAATGCTTCTAAAAAGCTTTTATCACAACAGTGATATTTCTCTTAAATTTAAGTACAAATAACTCTAAGAAGAATATGAAAGAATGAGAGCTTTGAATATTATGATTTCTTTTCAGCAAAATGTGTAACTGAAGAATTTGGTGGATACTTCCTTTTATAAGCAGCTGATCCAAGGAAGCTGAATGTTGAGAAGAGTGTCCCAAAAAGGTCTGAGCCTTTTTGTCTTCACATCAAGTGACCTTTCCTAGAAGTAGAAAGCACAGAAAAATCCTTTTTGTCTGTGTTCTTGTGTCTAGCACAAATGAGGAAAGAGACGTTTGATTTACTCCAACGGATATAATCTTTGAATATTTCTTCTTCAGTTTTCAGCAAGTTCTTCAGAATCTGATTGAGTCAGAGTCTTCTAATGATGTTCAGAACTTTGCTGTATCAGAGTCTTCTGCAGCATGTGTGCTTTCAGCGTGTTGATCATCAGAGCATATTTGACACAGAACTTCAGTACTTGGCAGCTTTAGTGCTTTCAGAAACTTCTGTAGAAACTATGCTTTGAGAAACTCTTCATACAATATTCTTCTTAGCTTCAGATGCTTCTGCTTCAGAATCTTCTAGAGCTTCTTGCTTCAGATCCTTCTGGAGACTACGCTTAGGATCTTCTGTAAACAGCAATCAGAATCTTCTAATGAGTGCATCTGGTGCTTCAGAGTCTAGATAACTTCTTGTATACAATTCAGATTTGCTTCTGGAGTGTTAATTTCATTTCAATCTGCAGTAAAACTCACAAGCAAATTTTAGAGTATATAATTCTTAAATATAAAATTTCCTAACATTTATCATCAAAACAAAGAGATATTATTAAGAACCAATCTGTGTTCTAACAATATGCACCTGCAACACACACACATGTTAATGACATGCAAATGAGGATGCAAACAATGCAAAATGAAATCATGCAGCAGGAGATCAAGACGACTGTGCTGTTGAGGAGGTGAAGGCTCTGTATCAACAAAACCACAACACTGCTCTGTCAAGAACAACCATATCTCTGATGAGAAGAAACCCTTGATACCAGACCATAAATCTGCTCTGTCAAGAACACACATATCTGATGATGAGAACCTTTGATACCAACAAAACTGATTCACTGTCAAGAAAACCAGGTAGTCTGAAGGTTAAGGTTTCCTGTAACAAACCCGACCCTGCTCACAGGTATAGACCTAATCACGAAAAAGGTTCGGCATCCTATGCGGTCATCAGCGTCACAGACTTTTAAGAAACGATGGTACGATACCCAGAAGGTGTGGCATCATCATCTCTTGAAGCCGCCTCACTTAGCTGAATTCCAAATGATCGGTTCCCAGAGTCGACAATCCTCAGATCCGACAACCCCTAGAGTCCAAAGGACCAATAGGAAGCCATCAAAGAGAACCTCGTCTGAGTGTGGATTACATGGGAACAACTGCAAGCAAAGGAAGCACGTCCTCCACTAACCCACTCTAATACTATGTAGCTCTCAAGCCTGGGTCTGGCTTCTCACTCATCAGAATGCCCCTCCCACAACAATACAGATAATCATATCATGCCAAAAATAAAGTGCGGGAAATAAAGTCCGATAAATAAACACAACCCAACAAGTAATCATACAAGCGCTAGGATTGACTCTCACAGGGGATGTTGGATCCCCAAACTGACTCGCATAAGGGACGTTGGATCCCAGGAAACTATAGAATTCCCCAGCAGAGTCGCCAGCTGTCGCTACCGCGAAAATAAGGTGCCGAAAAAACAGAAGAGTCGCCACCTTTCATTATTTATCCCTCGAAACGGGAAAGGAAACGATCGGAAAAACCTGACGAAAAGGTATAAGACAAGGTCATCGCAACCATTGTCTGGGTTCGGGAGTCGGTTACGCAAGGGGAAGGTATTAGCACCCCTCACGTCCATCGTACTCGATGGGATCCATGCTTGTTGTGTTTATCTGACGGGTTTGTTTTATCTATCTACCTATCAAGGTTGGCTTAAAAAAGAAAAGAAAATGACTCGGCAAAGCATCGCGCTTTATGCCTACGTATTCTCATCAGAGAATGAGAAATCAGAGTCAACGTAGTTCGGCTAGCTACGGGTTACGGGGAAGGTGGCTCGCCAATACATCAGTATTGTGCCTACGTACTCTCAACAGATATGAGAGATAAGAGCTTACGTAGTTCGGGATAATACGGATTCCGGGAATTTAGATTCATCTGTTTTACCGAGTAGGGTTAACAAACAGTTCCAACAGTTTGGCATACGCAGCTCGACCCTTGGAGACTTAGGCGTTACCGTTTGCGGTAGAACTGGGAGTTAACGACACTCTTTTCTTCAGAAAAGCTCCCTTTGAATTACGGGCCCACGGGGCAAAAAGGTTTGAAGTTTGTTTTCTGTCTTTTACGGAAGAACTATTTTTTAGTTGTCTGTAGTTTGTACAGTGTTGCACCCTAAATTTTGACCAATATTTCTTTTACTAGCTCATGTTTCATTTCATTCACATTAGCATTATCATTTGCATTTCATTGACATGTATGCAGGAGATCAAGAGGTATGAGTACCAATCAAGAGCTATACAAGACTATGAAGCTAGCCAAGAAGGTTAGTCAAGTGCTCAAGGGTTGATATCCTTGTCAAAGAAGTTAAAAGATCCTCAGAGAGAGTGATTGAAACCAAGGGTGTGTGCCTCCAAACTTGAGAGTTGTGGGGAGTCCTCAGATGATTCTGAAGCCATGAATGTGGACTTGAAGCCTTGAGAGAGCTTATGAGATGTCTTGAAAGCCATCATGAAGCCTAGAGAGGTCATTGTGCAAGATTAAGAAGACTCAGCCATGAGTGGTATAATTAGGGTTTGACTGGGTCAACCCTAGGTCAACTGATGATTTGGAGAGGATTGGGACCTAATCCAAGAGCCATGTGATCATGGATTGATGCATTGAGATGCTATAAGGATGATTCCAAGGTCAAATCATCATGATTGAAGAGTTTGAGAAGTTTCAAGCTAGGGTTTCTAAGGCATGACAGTGTAAAATCCCCTAGTTTGACCCCTATCTTCAAGGCAATTTAGCTCAGGATGTGATTGTCATCTCATCTTACCTCCAACATGAATGTTGTAGAGATTATTCTTAGCTTTAATTTGAGTACTAGAAGTCCTTGATAGGATTTGTAAAACTCAAGTTATGACTTTGACAAGTTACAGGTCATCTGAGGTATGTGAATCTGGGGCCTTGAAAGTCACCCAACTTGCATCCAACTTTTGCCCAAGAAGGATGATTCCTATGAAATTTTGGTCAACATGAATGTTATTCCTTACCTTCTTAGATTTCTAGTGAGTACTATAAGTACTTGATAGGATTTGTAGAACTCAACTTATGGCTTTGACAAGCAAAGGGCATTTTGGTCATTTGGAGATTATAGGTCATTTCAAGCATAAGGCCATAACTCCTATTTCCAAGCTTCAAATGGAAAAATCTTCAACATAAAACTTGCTTAAAATGATTTTTTAAGGCTATTAAGGAGGTCATAAGATGTTGAAAAGGCTTGTAGCTCAAAATGGTAAAAATGACCTAAAATGGAGGCATAAGTTAAATAAGTCAAAGTTGGAAATTGAAATTTCCAAGCTACACATCCAAACCATGGCATGTAATATACCATTTTGACTCTAGAAAACATTTTAGAAACAATGGTTCAGCCACATGTTTGATTTGAGGTCTAAATCATGGACTTGCTTTGGAAAATGGTTACTTGCATATTAAGGTACATATGCAAAACCTAAGGAAGATCAATGCACAAGCTAGCAAAGCATCCTAACACCTCATGCATCTCATCTAAGGAGATTTTCAAAGGAGAACAAGTGCTGCAATGAGCCAAACACAAGCTGGTATATGAGATGGATTGAAATCAAAAACTCATGACATGAGAATCTCAAATTCTCATTGGATGATTCCAGAAAGTTCTGGATGGTTTAGAACCATCCTATATATTGATTAGAAGTTGCTCAGATGCAAGGTTGGTGAGAGATTAGAGAGGAGAGTGAGATTGCCATTTCATTTTCTTCCATTGCAAGTTGAAATCAATTTCTATATTCTGCATCGTTTCCATTGATTCTTTCTATCCTAACATCTTCCATTGATCATACTGAGTGTGTGCATACCAAATTGAGAGCAAGATCATGAAGAATTGAGAAGATAGCATTTGGATTTGGGAAGCTGCAAGTCACCATCGGATTCTGAGTTTCAAGCATCCTCCATCAAAACTTTTGCAAATAGTAGCAAGATCTTGGCACAAGGAGTGATTCTGAAGAGATTGAGAGGTTGAAGTGAAGATTTGACCTATCTGGTATTCAAGAATTGACAGGTTTGCAACTTTTACTCTACACCTTAATTTAGGCATTGTTAGTTAGATTTGTTAGGTTAGAATGGTTAGAGACAAGTAGGAGATGGATTCTGGAGATTTTGAGGGCATTTGGTGAGGTTCAAGGTAGTGACCCCATTTCTGTTTGGATCAAGAACGTGTTTGATATGGTGAATTGATGAGAGTTCTATAGCAAGAATTAAACAGTGTAACATGAGGAAGAGATTGAGCACTTTAATTTCAAGAATGGTTAGAGTTGAGGTTAGACCCTAATTTTGATTCATTATCGGGTTTAGAGATTGAAGGCATTTCAATGAAATCTAAGTGGATGGTTGTGATCAGGGATGAATTTAGAACAGGTTAGGGTTTTGAACCATGGATTTTGGTTGAGTTTGGATGGAGTCCGAGTGAGGAAGATGAGGCAGATGAAGCTCTGCAACCATGGTGGTTTCCCTCCTTTTTCATTTCAAAGGAAGAAGATAATGTATTGGCCGTTGGATGGAGAGTAGACCATTGACCAAAGCTAGATCGTGTGGCTGTGATTTGATTTCACGTTTTGAAGAGGGAAGTCTGAAACAATGAAACGCATCTGTTTCATTAATTGGAGTCTTGGGCTTTAGTGGATTGATTGCTAGCCACACCCCCATCCACGGCCCAATCATGATTTGCACTAGTTTTCTTTACTTATTGCACCGTGTGTTTTTCTTTTTTCTTTATATTTTTGAGTTGTTTTCTGATTAAATATATGGGCCTAGCGCATTTACTGATGACACCCCCATTTAGAGCCCATTTGGTTAATGAACTGCATATCATTGCTATCTGCACCAAACATTTCACATTTTATTTTCTTTTTCTTTATTTTTCTTTAAACTTTGAAAAATCATATTAAATAGAAAAATAATGATTTTGGCATGGGGATTTTTTATCCTATTTCACATTTATGTCTAGAAAATTATAAAATCAAAACATTTTCATTTCATGCATTTTTAATATTTTTTGTGTATTTTCTCTTTTAATAGCTTTTCAATTCATTTTATGTTGATGCATAGTTTTGTAGAATTTTGTTTAGCTAGTTTCCTTCATATTTTTGCACCATTCTTTTTAGGATAGTTAGATTAGGACTTTAGCTACCCTCTGGATTTCTTCCATAATTTTGTGATTAGTTTTTGATTAGTTTTGATTAGATGACTTTAGGTTGTGTAGATTTAGGTCAATCCTTAACATAGGTCCACCATAACACTAGAATTTTGGGTTTCTAGGTCAAGTTAGATGTTGGGACATATAGGGTATTAAGGGTAGTTATATAGGATCCCCTAGAAATTATATTAGATTTTAATATAATGGTATACTATTTTTAATTGATTTTTGTAGTTGATTGTTGTTTGTGTTTCCCTTGTGGGCTTGTATTTTGTTTTGCTTTGCTTTGTGGGCCTTTGCTTGGCTTGGTGGGCTTGGTCTTGCTTTGTGGAGCATGGAGGAGCATAGTGGAAGACTTGAAGATTGAAGAAGGAGCTTGAGAGCTTGAAGACTTGTTTGTTTTGTTGTTGTTTTAGGGTTAGGAATTAAGTAGAGCTTAGACTTAGTTAATTTCTTTCTTAAACATGGATGGTATCTTTCACCTCCATTCCTCCCAATGATTAAAAGTCCTCCCATGGTATTCACCTCCCTCCTTTGGAGGGATAAGTGATGGTACCTAGAAAGTAGAACTTTTGAGGGAACCATTCTTTTGATGTTAAACCCTTATAGGTCACCTTTGGTGGTCAATAAGCAGTTTAATATCCTAGCTGATCCAGTTAAGTGACTTCTTCTGGTTTGAGTATCTTGAAGATGTTGGGCTTGAGTGTGAAGATGAAGACTTCATTGAAGAGTATGGAAGAGGATGATTTCCTGAGCATTGCCATTGTAGCTGAAGCTTGAAGAGCAAGAAGAAACCAGTTGATACTTGAAGACCCCATGAAGATCCAGTAAAGACTGAATGAAGAGCTGAGGCTTAAAGACTGAAGGATGAAGTTGACACTTCTAAATGTTTAAAGATTACCCTGAGAAGCTGAAGCTTGAAAGTGAAGAAGACCAAGTTGAGACTGGTAAAGTAAGAGAGCTGAAGCTTGAAGGCTAAGTTGATACTTATGAAGAGGATTCAATTGAGATTGATTGAGGAGCTGAAGCTTAGAGAAGAGAGAATAAGTTGAAACTTATGTTGAAGGGTTGAAACCTGGAGAAGCAAATTGATATTTGTCAAGAGTGATGGAGGTCTGAAGACTGGATTGCTGTCAGAAGAGCTGAGGCTTGGAATTGAGAGAGGAGTTGATCTGCTTTCTTGTCTGCTTCTGTATTGATATGCCTTGTTTGACTTGCTTGATGCATTAGAATAAGTCCATATCTAGACTAACTTTAATATAGGAGCATGATTGCACTAGAGGTTGAGTTGCTCCCTTTGCTTGTATTTTTTACTGTATGGCTTTGCTTGCGGGTATTCGGTAGAGCCCAGCTCCCTTGCCCATGTGTTTAGTTTGCTTGATAGCATTTTATTCTTTCTGTATGATTACAAGTTCTTATATTTTGCTTGATAGCATGTTGTTTGTTTCAGTATGATTAGTGTTATTCATATCTGGCTTGAGGTCGAGACGAGCTTGTGGAGGCTGATGCCCCACACACATTTTCCTCCTTCACTTGCATTGCATGCATTTTACAGTCGTTTATTGTTTACTGTTTAAGCTGATGCTTTATCTGTTTCCTTATCATTGACATGATCCCTTAGGACTCTCATTTCCTTTGATAAGGAAGTGATGATAGAACTTTAGGTTGAAACCTATGCATGATAACTTCTAGGAGTTCCCTTTTCAAACTTCAACCATAGGACGAATCCTTGGCATGACAACAGTAGGACTTGATAGTCTCCCCGTAGTTGAGCCCGTTCTCTTCTCATCTCAAAACATCTTAAGATACAGTAATCATGAATGATTTCTTTCGTACGTTACGAGCCTTAAGCTATCTGAGAAAGGATTGTTGGAGAGTTTATTTTCAACAGTCTGGATGTTTAGTATGGTACCCTTTGGGTGACATGCGACGCATTCACTCTCAGGTCATAGTCTTTAGTGCGATTGAAATTGCAAACACAATAAAAAACACTTCTTTCGTAAAAGACAGAAAACAAACTTCAAACCTTTTTGCCCTGTGGGCCCATAATTCAAAGGAAAGCTTTTCTGAAGAAAAGAGTGTCGTTAAACTTCAGAGCCAATGCAAACAGGCTTTGTCCCTAACTGCTGGAACTGCTGTTTAACCCTACTCGATAAAACAGATGAATCTGAATCCCCGTAATCTGTAGTAGCCCGAACTACGTAAGCTCTGATCTCTCATACCTGTTGAGAGTACGTAGGCACAACACTGATGTATTGGCGAGCCACCTTCCCCGTAACCCGTAGTAGGTCGAACTACGTTGACTCTGATTTCTCATTCTCTGATGAGAATACGTAGGCATAAAGCGCGATGCTTTGCCGAGTCATTTCTTTTCTTTTTTAAGCCAGCCTTGATAGGTAGATAGATAAACCAACTCGTCCAGTAAACACAACAAGCGTGGATCCTGTCGAGTACGACGGACGTGAGGGGTGCTAATACCTTCCCCTTGCGTAACCGACTCCCGAACCCAGACAACGGTTGCGATGACCTTGTCTTATACCTTTTCGTCAGGTTTTTTCCGATCGTTTCCTTTCCCGCTCCAAGGGATAAATAACGAAAGGTGGCGACTCTTCTGTTTTGCCGGCACCTTATTTTCGCGGAAGCGACAGCTGGCGACTCTGCTAGGGACTTGATAGTTTCCTGGGATGCAACGTCCCGTATGCGAGTCAGTTTGGGGATCCGACGTCCCCTGTGAGAGTCAATCCTAGAGCTTGTATGATTACTTGTTGGGTTGTGTTTATTTATCGCATTTTTACTTCCCGCACTTTATTTTTCAGTATGATATGATTATCTGTGCTGTTGTGGAAGGGGCATTCTGATGAGTGAGAAGCCAGACCCAGGCTTGAGTGAACATAGCATTAGTTGTGGAAATTAGTGGGCGCGTGCTTGCTTGGCAGGCACTAGTGTCTCATGAAATCCACGCTCAGAGGAGGTTCTCCCGGTTGGCTTCACTTTCAACCCTTTGGGTTGAGACGGTTGTTGGTTTGGAGGATTGTCGACTCTGGGGACCGATCATTTGTGATTCAGCCGAGTGAGGCCGCTTCATGAGCTGGTGATGCCACACCTTCTGGGTATCGTATCACCCCTCTTGAATGTCTGTGACGCTGATGAACGCATAGGATGCCGAACTTGAGTCAGTTTAGGTCCATACCTGTGAGCAGGGTTGGGTTTATTGCAGGAAACTTTGACCTTCAGACCACCTGGTTATCTTGATAGTGAATCAGTTTTGTTGGTACCGGAGGTTCTCATCATCGGATATATGATTGTTCTTGACAGAGCAGAGCTTTGGTCCTGTATCAGAGGACCTTATATTCAGAGATGGGTATCTGTTCTTGACAGAGCAGGTTTTTGATTGGGATCAGAAGATCTTATTATCAGATGTTTGTTCTTGACAGAGCAGAGTTTTGGTCCTGTATCAGAGGTCCTTATTATCAGATGTTTGTTCTTGATAGAGCAGAGTTTTGGTCCTGTATCAGAGGTCCTTATTATCAGACGTGTGTTCTTGATAGAGCAGATTTCTTGGTCCTGTATCAGAGGTCCTTATTATCAGACGTTTGTTCTTGACAGAGCAGAATTATGGTCCTATGTATATGGCCCTATCAGATGGTTGTTCTTGACAGAGCAGATTTGTGGTCTGATACCCGGGTTTTCTTATTATCAGATACAGTGGTTGTTCTTGATAGAGCAGGATTATGTTTTTGTTGATACAGCATCTCCACAGCACAGTTGCCTTGATCTCCTGCTGCATGACTGCATTTTACATTGTTTTGCATACTCATTTGCATTTCATTAATGTGTGTCTGTGTTGCAGGTACCGTTTTCCCCGATCCAGGATTTCTTGCCTCCTATTGTATTGTTATGGGTTCTCTGAGGAAGACCGTGGCTTACAAGTTCCCTGCCCCTGATGTGGTTCGGCTGACCAGTTTGATTGCTTTAGCAGATGATTCTGTGAGAGATGAATTCAGAAAGTCTTACGGCAAGTTGCTCAGTTTGGTTCGTAAACCTTCTGCGTTCGAGTTGAATGGGTTGCACGCTCTGCTGCAGTTCTACGATCCTCCGTTGAGATGCTTTACTTTCCAGGATTTTGTTATCGCACCCACGCTAGAGGAATATGTTGATTTGTTAGGTGTGCCTATCAAAAGGCAGATGCCTTTTGTTCATATGGATGTTGAGCCTGATCTGGCTGGTTTAGCTCCTTCACTTCATCTGGATGCCTCCGAGTTGGTATTGTCTAGTTGGAACAAGGTCCTTGGTTTCTCCTTGCAGTTCTTAGTGGGTAAAGCTCAGCAGTGCGCCAAAGACGGATGTTGGGTCGTGTTCAACGCCATTCTCGCTCTGTGCATATATGGCATCATTCTGTTCCCCAATATGCCCGACTTTGTAGACTTCGATGCCTTCCGCATCTTTGCTTCAGGGAATCTAGTCCCTACCTTGATAGGAGATGTCTACCATTCCATCCACTACAAAAACGAGAACAAAAGGGGTAAGAATGTCTCGTGTTGTGTGCCCTTGCTTTATAAATGGCTTGATAGTCATCTGCCCAAGAGGGGTCCCTTTGTTTCGTCTGCAGCCACAACTGAGTGGTCCGAGCGTCTGATGAGTTTATCTGCAGAGGATATTGACTGGTTTGACAGAGATAGGCTGGGTACCGAGATTATCTTCAGCTGCAGCGGGTTTCCAAACTTGCCTTTGATAGGCAGGAAGGGCTGTATAAACTATAATCCGTCTTTGCTGGTCCGACAGTTCGCGTACGCTTTGAGAGCCCCACCGAAGGATGAAGAGGTGCAGGAATCTCTATACCTCACTGGTCTTCTGGAAGGGGATCTGTTATCCAAGCTTCAGCGCGCCTGGAATGGCATCAGTAAGAGGGGAAAGCCATTGCTGGGGAGAAGCAACAATCAAGCCTACCCTCCGTATGTGACTTGGATCAGAGCCAGAGCAGATGCTATAGGGATGCCGTTTCTTCCTGCCAAGCCGGAAAGCCCTCCAATGATTGAAGAGCCTACTGTCGTTCCCATTCAGCAGCATAATCAGGTGTTGGCTGAGCGAGATGAATTGAAGCGAGCAAATGAAGAACTGGAGAGAGAATTGGCTCAACTCTGAAGCGAGAGGAACGAAGCCGTTCATTCCTTCAAAAGGCAAACAGAGCTGGTGAACCAGCTAGGTACAGACCTGACTAAGCAGATAGCCGAGCGTGAACGCTTGGGTCAAGACTTCAAAGCTGTCAACGACGTACTGGCCACGAAGAAGCAGCACTTGGACGAAGTATATCGGAGGATATCCAAGTTCAACCAGCACTGGAAGGCCTCCCTAGCCACCAGGAAAGAGCGGGAGGATCAGCTGATGCTACAGATCTCCAAGCTGGAAGCCCAGGTGAAGGCTAGTGAGAAGAGGTTCGATGAGGAAACCGCTCGCAGATACGCCGCCAAAGGCCAGCTCAACAGGGCTCTTGCTAACCTGAAGGAGCGCAAACTGACGTTTGAGTCCAAGAAGCGGAAGTTAGAAGATTGTTTCGGCGAAGGAGCATGGGAAGGTTCAGTCGAAGGTCTTCAGTACACCATTGTGCAAAGGGAATTACTCGTCGAAGGGTTACTCACTCTGCCTGATCATCCAGAAACGAAGGAGTTGTTAGAAGAGTATCGCGCCTGTGGCCGTACTTGACTATTTGTATTCCTTTTGTTTTGATCATTGTTGTATGCTGACCATCACCAGGTGTCGCTTGCGCGAAAATAAGGTGCCGGCATGACAGAAGAGTCGCCACCTTTCGTTATTTATCCCTCAGAGCGGGAAAGGAAACGATCGGAAACACCTGACGAAAAAGGGTAAGACAAGGTCGTCGCAACCATTGTCTGGGTTCGGGAGTCAGTTACGCAAGGGGAAGGTATTAGCACCCCTCACGTCCGTCGTACTCGACGGGATCCTCGCTTGTTTGTTTACTTGGACGGGTTGGTTATAATCTATCTACCTATCAAGGCTGGCTGAAAAAGAAAAGAAAAACGACTCGGCAAAGCGTCGCGCTTTATGCCTACGTATTCCCGTCTGGAACGAGAAATCAGAGTCAACGTAGTTCGGCTAACTACGGGTGAAGGTGGGGAAGGTTGAAGGTTGCTCGCTAGGACGTCGCATCTTATGCCTACGTACTTTCATCTGGTATGAAAGATCAGAGCAAACGTAGTTCGGGAAACTACGGGTTATCTCCTAAAAGAAGTGTTTTTATTGTGTTTGCGATTTCAACCGTACTAGAGACTATGACCTGAGAGTGAATGCGTCGCATGTCACCCAAAGGGTACCATACTAAACATCCAGACTGTCGAAAAGAAACTCTCCCACAATCCTTTCTCAGATAGCTTAAGGCTCGTAACGTACGAAAGAAATCATTCATGATTACTGTATCTTAAACTGTTTTGAGATGAGAAGAGAACAGGCCCAACTAGGAGGGAGACTATCAAGTCCTACTGCTATCATGCCATGGATTCATCCTATGGTTGAGGTTTGAACAGGGAACTCCTAGATGTTGTCATGCATAGGTTTCAACCTAAAAGTCTATCATCAAATCCTCATCAGAGGAAATGAGAGTCCTAAGGGATCATGTCAATGATACACCAAAACAGACAAAAGCATCAGCTTTAACAGTAAAATGCATGCAATGCAAGTGAGGGAGGAAATGTGTGTGGGGCTTCAGCCTCCACAAGCTCGTCTCGACCTCAAGCCAGTCATGAAATAACAGTAATCATACTGAAATAAACAACATGCTATCAAGCACAAACAGTAAACTGTAATCATACAGACAGGAGAAATGAAATGCTATCAAGCAAAATAAACACATGGGCAAGGGAGCTGGGCTCTACCGAATACCCGCAAGCAAAGCCAAGCAATAACAATACAATCAGATGCACTCATGCTCTTAGACTGAACTTATTCTAAATGTGCTTAATCTAATGCAGCAGACAAATCAGACAAAACACACAATACATCAAAGAAAACAGAAGAAAGCCTCAGCTCCTTCAGCAGCAACCCAGTCTTCAGACTTCAGAGATCACTTGCTTTCCAGGTATCAACCCTACAACATGAGTATCAACTCATTTTCTCCCTTGAGCTTCAGCTCCTTTGATCAGCTCTACCTTCAGGCTTCACTATCTTCAGGGATCTTCAGGCATCAACTTGATCTTCACAAAGTCTTCAGACTTCAATAATCTTCAAGGAATCATCCTCTTCAAGGCCTTAGCTTCTATCTTCAATGGCTCCAATGCTCCAGCAAACAAGATTCAGTTACCAAGATGAGGTGGGGATGTTACAGTACTCACTGACTTCCAAAGGATGCCATTGAGAACTTAACATCAAAGGAAAGGCTCTCTCAAAGTTCTACCTTATAGGGCAAGGTCACTAATCCCTCCAAAGGAGAGAGGTGAATACCCTTAAGGGACTCTATGTCACAGAGAAGAAAGGAGGTGAACAAGACACTCCTTGTTTATTGAACAAAATATTCTATCTAGGGCTCTGCCTATGCACCTATCAACCTATGAACAAAACAAACAAAAACTATGCTAAACTCCTCTGCAAGGTCTTCAAAGCTTCCATGATGATCCACAAGGTCTTCAACTCAATCTTCAAATCTCACACACTCAAAAGAGAAGGAAAGAAAACACAACAATACAACTTATGCCTTTAAGCAACACACATACTATCCATACATTCAAAAATCAATGAAAAATACTAAAACACCATGCAATATTCTAGTAAAATTCTAGGGGATTCTATACATACTTACCCTTAACCCATATATTCCCCATACACTAATTTGGCCTATAAACCCCAAAACAAATTTGTTCAAGTCTACCTACACAACCTAAAACCCTAATTAGAGCACCTAAATGTCCAACAATCAAACTACATCAAATTTTAATCTACAAATCAAGAGATAAATCCTACATGAAACTAGGGTTCAATATCTAACTATGCCAAAAAGAATGGCTCAAAAATCCTAAGGGAAAGTCCAAAAACAATTCATAGAAAATGAGATATCAACTAAAAGAAAATAAATGCCCTATTTAAAAGAAAATATCACCAAAAATTCTACATTAAAAATAAAATCCTATTTTTATTTTTATAATTTTCTACACATTATTATCTAAACATAGCAAAAAGAATGAACAAAAAACATTATTTATCAATTTTTTATGAATTATCAAAGTTCATTAAAATTATAAAACAAAACAAAAAATATAAAATGAGGAAAATGAGGGAAGGGGTGTGGATAGAACATGCGCGCAGTTATTATATGAGATGGGCTGAATGGGGTGGGGTGCGAATAGCGATTTCCACTTAGGCCCAGACGCGCTCATTAAACAAAACGACGCCGTGTTGATTTGAATTTTTCCCTCCGTTTTCAATTCGATCTGAGCCGCACGATGGTAGGAAAGAGTCAAAACCTGGGGACTAATCCAAGGGTCCATGGCCTTCGTCCCCAAACACAAACCCTAAGTTCAGGAAAAAGCTTCCATGCACTAACTTTCCCCTCTCCCGTTCTCTCTCTACAGGCCATGATTCTCGAAACTTCCAAAGCTAAAAATGATCCTTGAATTATGGAGAAAACAACCACATGAATTTTGTTCATGGAATCTTGGTATCATGCACGAACAGAATGGATGAAAGCTAGGGTTTCACGTGTTCACTCTGCAATCAATCATGAAGAAACTTAAATCTAAGGGTATGATCTTGTTCTACTCCTCACCCTGATCTCCACAAGCTATAACATGTTAATTGTAGCTCATAATCCAGCTAGTTCTTGATCTTTAAAGTTTCATGTCAAAATTACAAACTTCTCAGAATGAGCTCTAACTTCCCAAGATCCATCCCTAATGGTTGCTAATCATAACTGTCCTAACCACATGATCTAGAAATGCATAAATAGAGAGGTTCGAGTGAATTTGCAAACCTGCAAATTGATGGTGGTAAGTGTAGTTTCTGTCCACTTCAATGCTTGATACTCTCTTGGATGAACCTTTTCTTGATGCTAGAGATTCTGTTTGCAAGAACTTTGGTGTATCACACTTGTATCTCGAGTTTGGAATCAAATTGCTCTTCTTGCAAATTGGATATTACACCTTCAATATGCCATGGATCTTCCTCTAACTTGGTATGCAACTCTTGATTATGATCAAAATAGTGTGTTTGTGGAGAAGAATCAGGTGGAGATGAAGAAGAAAATGGAGTTTGTTATGAATTTGTAAATGGAATATTTTGGCTCTTTTTGCACTTACTTACCATTAACCATCACCAACCCCTTGCATGAATGATCTCTGCTCAATATATAGACCATAATGGAAGCATCTAGGAGTTGCTGGAAACTTCTAAGAGCTTTCTAGAAGTTTCATGCCATGAACTTATGGATTTCTCACATATCTCATGACATCTCATGATATAATCCTTACCACCCTTTAATTTCAAGTCAAAATCTCCCCATATGAGTTATAGAGGTGATTAGAGTGCTAAAACAACCAATGTGTTCACTTATTTCAAGTTTTCCCAAGTTGCCTTAATATGCAAGAAAGAACTTTACAAAGCAACCTCCATTTTTAGGCCTTAAACCAAAATTGTGGCTGAACCATTGTTTTTAAAATGATATTTCCAATCAAAATGATATATTGGATGACCTATTTTGGATTTGTGGATCTTCCAAACCAATTTTCAAATTCAACTTTTCAAACTTATAAGCCATTTTTAGTTCATTTTTGACCAATCATGCAAATCCATGCTATGAGCTTTTCCAACAATTCATGACCTTCTTTCTAGACTTAAAATCACATTTTGAACAACTTTCATGTTTTGAGTTTTTCCATTTGAGGCTTGGAAATAGAAGATATGGCCTTTGCTTAAAAATGACCTATAACTGACAAATGACCAAAATACCCCTGTCTTGTTCAAACCATAAGTTGAGTTCCACAAATCCTATCAAGGACTTCTACCACTCAAATTAAAGCTAAGAAGATGCCCTCCAACATTCATGTTGACCAAGAGATCATAGGAATCATCCTACTAGGGCAAAAGTTGTCTGCAAGTTGGGTAACTTTCAAGGACCCAGATTCACACACCTCAGCTGACCTGTAATTTGTCAAAACCATAACTTGAGCTCTGCAACTCCTATCAATGACTTCCACCACTCAAATTAAAGCTAAGAACAAGCTCTACAACATTCATGTTGTGGGGAAGATGAGATATCAATCACATCTAGAGCTAAGACTGCCTGGAAAATAAGGATCAAACTAGGGTTTTTTCACTGACAATCCTTGGAAACCCTAACTTAAAACTTCTCAAACTCTTCAATCATGATGAGTTGGTCTAGGAATCATCTTTATAACATGTCCATGCATCATTCCATGATCTCATGGCCCTTGGATTAAGTCTCAACCTTCTCCAAATCTTCAGTTACCCTAGGGTTGACCCAGTCAAAACCCTAATTCTACCATTCATGGTTGAATCTTCTGAATTCTTGCATAATGACTTCTCTGGGCTTCATGATGGCTATCAAGACATCTCACAGGCTTCCTCAAAGTATCTAGTTCATTCTCAAAGTCTCAGAATCATCTGAGGAGCACCCACAACTCTCAAGCTATGAAGCACACAACCCTGGTTCCAACCAATTCCTCTGAAGATCTTTTGAACTGTCTGATGAAGGTATCAACTTTCAAACACTAGATGGATAAATAATTGTTGGTCAAATTTTGGGGTGCAACAGCTGCCCCTATTCAAACGGCTTGAACCTGACTGGGTGAGAAGCGAACGACTCTCACCCAATCAAGGTGCGAGACGATTGAATACCGGTAAACCCGAAAATTTGCCAACTGCACGAGCACACGGTACTCTGCGGGGAACAAATCTTCGAATATTGCAATGCTAGCTGCACGACCGCTAGCTGGAGAGATACTGATCTGACATCGCCGCCAGTTATCCTCGTTAACTTCTTCTGATATTGCCTTCAGACAACCACATCACCCAACATCGCCGCTGGAAGACTAAACCACCTGACATTATCGTCGAACAAGATTCTGAGGAACGCCCAACATCGCTGCTGGAACACCAAATCATCTGACATCGCCGTCAAGAACACCCATAACTCGGGGAAACAAGCGCCCAACATCGCCGCCGGAGACCTAAACCTGAATCACCAAAATATCCAACATCGCCGCTGGAGAAAATACAACAATGAACAAAATACCCCGCATCGTCGCTGGAGAAAATACATCTCTAAACGAAGTACTCCGCATCGCCGCTGGAGAACTACACCTGACAGAATACCCTGCATCGCCGCTGGAGAAACACATCTGACAGAACACCCCGCATCGCCGCTGGAGAACTAAATATGTCAAAATACCCCGCATCGCCGCTGGAGAACTAAAGGATCTGCGTCACCTAACATCGCCGTCGGAAGACTGGATCACCTTGACACGCCCAACATTGCCGCTGGAAAATCGAATCTGACATCGCCGTCGGAAACAAACATCATCTCTACTGGGGATTTAAAGAGTCTGACCTCGCCGTCAAACAAACATAATTTGACCTCACCGTCGAATCCAAACATTCAACCTCGCCGTCGAACAAACATCCAACCTCGCCGCCGGACAAATGATGATCTGACCTCGCCGTCAAATCCAAACGTTCAACCTCGCCGTCGAACAAACATCCAACCTCGCCGCCGGACAACTGATGATTTAACCTCGCCGTCAAATCCAAACGTTCAACCTCGCCGTCGAACAAACATCCAACCTCGCTGCCGGACAACTGATGATTTAACCTCGCCGTCAAATCCAAACGTTCAACCTCGCCGTCGAACAAACATCCAACCTCGCCGCCGGACAAATGATGATCTGACCTCGCCGTCAAATCCAAACGTTCAACCTCGCCGCCGAACAAACATCCAACCTCGCCGCTGGACACATTCAACATCTGACCTGGGGTTCACCCCTGGTAAATGGACCAAAAAGGTACACTTGCGTATTTGAAACTACTCCGCTGGGAATGAAAGACTTAACCGAGCACACTCTGATCTGGGGTTCACCCTCAGAACCATAACGAACATCGGAATACTACTGCACAATGATCTCACCGTAGAACTTCAACATCAAAGATATATGAAACCCTGGCCCTTGGCCACTTCCAGCTTCAGCTAGAAAAGATCTTTAAGTACTTCTAAATATGAATGAAACCCTGGCCCCTGGCCACTCCAGATCCACTGGAGAATCTTCAAGCTCTTCTGAAGATAGACATCCTTGGCCTTCAAGGATATAAACCTTGCCTGTCGGCAACTCTGCAGGAGGTATCTTCGACTTCAGTCTGAAGAAAATGATCCTTGGCCTTCAAGGATACATGGATCTGCCTTCAGGCAACTCCGCCTCTGCTATAGAGTATCCGGGACTTCAGTCAGGGATATAATTTGGTCTTCAGTCCGAAAAAATGAATCCTTGGTCATTCATGACCTTGGGGATAACCTTGCCTTCAGGCACCTTCGCTTCAGCTTGGGGAATCTATGACTTCAGTCAAAGAAATGGTATCCTGAGCCATTCATGACTCTACGGGGATTCAAACACTTTGCCTTCAGGCGAACTCCGCTTCAGTTGGAGAAACATCTTCGGCTTCAGTCAGGAGAAATATCATTCACTCGATCACAACCAATCATCACCTCAGGATAACCAACACGGATTATCTTGAATACAAAATTTGGAACCTTGTCTTCAGCCACACGTTGATTCATCGACAAGGACCCCTGAGCTCACGGGAACCTCTGGTATCGCCTTCAGGCACCTACGAGGTCAATCTTCAGACTAGACATCACTGTTGGAGCAGGCATTTCACGCTGCTAAGAACAAACAAATCCGTCAGGCACCTTCAAGAATCATCTTGAACCAATAACCATTCCGAAGACTTTATTCTGCGGGGTATTCCAGGAACCTTCCTGGGCAACTCTTGTTGGGGACGCTACTGGGGAACTCAAGCATCATACTAGGCGAACAACTCGGGCAGCTGTACTGAGGTCTTAAGAATCATCTTAAGCAAACGGCTCTGCTGAGAAATTCAAGAATCGTCTTGAACTGAAGACTTCGCTGGGGATCTCAAAAATCATCTTGAGCGAGCGACTGTGGAGATTACACCGGGGTCCTGGGAATCATCTCAAGAGAGCGACCTTGTTGGAGGGACTGTCAGGAATCATCCTGAGCAACTAGTCTCTTGGTGGAACACCTGTAAAGCAAGAGTGATAATGACCTAGATCATGCGTATGATGCGTATGCTTCTGCGCCCTGCCCCACACGGTGGGAATGATATGCGTTTATGCTAAATGTCGTGCAATCATGCACAATGCTATGCAATGTTAAATGCTATGCAGTGTTGAATGTTATGCAGTCATGCACAATGATGCGATTCCGTCCGCAAAATAAATGTTGGGGGAGGAAACCCTCTTGTCGAGGAGCCAAGAACTCAGGTAGAGGAATCATCCTGCTGAGGAGAACGTGGACATGCCGATATCAATCGGCCTCCGTTTGGGGAATTGATCTTCCGGTTGACTGCTGTAGGGCAAACAACTTCAGCTGACTGCTGCAGGGGAATGAAGCTCTATGAGGACTTGGACCTGCTGATATCGATCGCGAGAATAAACTGCGCGGCCGTCATGGCTACTCTTCTGGGGATAACAACTCTGTGGGGAAACCACTTCAGCTGCTCAACACTCCACTGGGGAAACAACTGAGTATGGTCTGATCAACTTCCAAGGACTCGGCTCTCTTGGACATCGGCAAACTCGGTGGAGGAAGGAGAAATCATTCCGCTTCGCTGGAGAAAATGCGACCCTGGGGAAGTACAGCATCAGCTGCTCAATATCTGCTAGGAAAACCACTCACGGTCTCAACTACTTCCAAGGATTCTGCTTTTCTGCGGACTCATCCGGGGAGAGAAATCATCCTACTTCAACGGGAGAGTGCGACTCTGATGAGGAATTCGATTCCACTGGGGAAGAAAGAATCATCTGACTTCAGGAGAGAGCATAACTCTGGTGGGGAATCTCAATTCCACCAGAGACTTTATTGGGGGAACACGAGCTTCGACACCCGAACACTTCTATGAAATCTGCATTTGTGACCCGGTGCTGGGGAAAGAGCGTCTGCTTGGGGAAGAGAATCCTTTCTGCATGGGGAGACATATCAATGCCCACTATTTGCATTCAGATTCTGCGGAGGGGAGACTACTGAACTCTGCTGGAGAAGGAGGGCTCGCCCTGCTTCGGGGATACGCACGGCACATCCTCTGGAAGGTGCTACACCTGCAACAACACAAACAAACAGACAAGATGCCGTCCTCAAAGGGGCCTATCCAGGTTATTATCTCGTGACAATATTCAGTTAATTAATTGTTTCGACAATCAATGGGCCTAGGCCCGCAAGTTTATGTATGCGCATTTTATTAAAAAACATCGGCGTTTTCATTCGCACACAAAACAGATAAATGCTAAAAAGACAAGCAGAATTGTTGAATAATGTGCATTTTATTGATGATGGACCCCTGAATGGGCAAAAATGTTTTACAACGGAGGCAAACTCCTGGAATGAGGAAGCCGCACAAAAAAGAAAACATAAATATACATCAGTATATACAAATGTCGGCAACGAGGCGTAGACGAACACCATGAGTTGATCCCTCTAAGACCCACTCGACTTCGATACTTCTCCGATGCTTCAGCTTCGGAAGAGATTGATTCAAATAACCGGCCCTCAGGTCCTCCAAACCACTAAACAATGAAAGTCCACACGCGGAACGCAGTCATTCGCTTATTCAAATCCCTAACTTTTGCGTGAACCGCCCTTTACGGGTTTTCAGCTCACCGGGATACCCTTTTTTGCCGAAGCCGCCCAGTGTAGGTTTTCGACTTCGCGGGTGTACATTTTTTCAATATATCCCTAATTTTTTCCCGAACCTTTTATTCTGTTTTTGGTTCGCCGGGACGCCCTTTTTTGCCTGGACTCTTTCTTTTTTGTCCAGCGGGTCTCTTTCAAGCAAAGTATTTTTTAACTGCGTCCGCGTTCACCGGGGATGCAAAATCTTCACCATCCATCGTGGATAACAACAAAGCTCCTCCTGAGAAGACCTTGCTGACGACATACGGCCCTTCTTAATTCGGAGTCCACTTGCCCCGGTGATCGGAGTGTGGCGGAAGAATCTTCTTCAGGACGAGATCACCCGTCTGAAAGCTTCTGGGACGCACCTTCTTATCATAAGCTTTCTTCATTCGGCTTTGGTACAGGCGACCAAACGCAATCAATGCTAACCTCTTCTCGTCCATCAGGCTGAGTTGGTTCAAGCGATTCGTAATCCATTCTGCTTCGTCGAGTTTCACATCAACCAAAACTCGCAAAGAGGGAATCTCCACTTCTAGCGGTAGGACAGCTTCCATACCGTACACCAAGGAGAAAGGAGTTGCCCCGGTCGACGTACGCACCGTCGTACGATAACCGTGCAAGGCAAACGGCAGCATCTCGTGCCAATCTTTATACGTCACAACCATCTTCTGAACAATCTTCTTGATGTTCTTGTTGGCCGCTTCAACGGCGCCATTCATCTTCGGCCGGTAAGGAGATGAGTTGTGGTGTTCAATCTTGAAGCTCTGGCACAGCTCCTTCATCATCTTATTATTCAAATTCGAACCATTATCAGTAATGATCCGCTCGGGAATTCCATAGCGACAGATGATGTCCCTCTTTATGAATTTAGCTACCACCTGCTTGGTCACATTAGCGTACGAGGCTGCCTCCACCCATTTGGTGAAGTAGTCGATAGCTACCAGAATGAAACGATGACCATTAGACGCAGTGGGCTCGATCTTGCCTATCATGTCGATGCCCCACATGGATAACGGCCAAGGGGAGGACATGACATTCAATGGGCACGGCGGCACATGAACTTTATCAGCATAAATCTGGCATTTGTGACATTTCTTCGCGAATCTGAAGCAATTCGACTCCATAGTCAGCCAGTAATACCCTGCTCTCAGGATCTTTCTCGTCATGGCGTGCCCGCCGGCGTGCGTACCAAATGTGCCCTCATGGACTTCTTCCATGAGCATACTCGCCTCTTTCTCATCTACACATCTGAGTAGCACGAGATCATGGTTTCTCTTATACAACACTCCGTCAGGATTGAGATAAAAGTTCCCAGATAGCCTCCTTAGAGTCTTCTTATCCTGGGTCGACGCACCCGCAGGATACTCCTTGGTCATGAGGAAGGTCTGGATGTCGTGGAACCATGGCTTGCCGTCGGTGGCATCCTCGATCGCGAAGACAAATGCTGGTCTATCAAGACGCGAAAGTACAATTCTTGGAGCCTCATTCCAATAATTTACCTTATACATTGAAGCTAGCGTGGCTAAAGCATCAGCCATCTGATTTTCAGCCCTGGGTACATGATGAAGTTCCACTCGGTCGAAGAACGGAAGCATCCTTCTGGCATAATTCATGTACGACACTAAATTCGCTTGACGAGTTTCCCACTCCCCTTTAATCTGATTGATTACAAGCGCTGAATCACCATATATGTCTAGATTCTTGATTCTCAAGTCAATTGCCTCTTCTAGACCCATAATACATGCTTCATACTCGGCTTCGTTGTTGGTAACTGGAAACGTCAGTCTCGCAGTAAACGGGATGTGGGATCCGTGAAGGGTCGTGATGATAGCCCCGATACCACTTCCATAGGAATTAACCGCTCCGTCGAATATCAACTTCCACTGAGACTTCCTATCTGGCCCCTCATCGGGCAATGGCTCATCGCAATCCTTTGCTTTGAGAAACATAATGTCCTCGTCAGGGAATTCGAACTTCATCGGCTGGTAGTCTTCGATTGGCTGTTCGGCAAGGTAATCAGACAATACGCTTCCCTTAATGGCTTTCTGAGAAACGTACTGAATATCATATTCTGTTAACACCATTTGCCATCTGGCAATCCTGCCCGAAAGAGCCTGCTTCTCGAAGACATACTTGATTGGATCCATCTTCGAAATCAGCATAGTAGTGTGGTTGAGCATATACTGTCGTAGACGTTTGGCAGCCCAGGCTAATGCACAACACGTCTTCTCCAGCATCGAGTATCGAGATTCACACTCAGTGAACTTTTTACTCAAATAATAAATGGCATGCTCCTTTCTGCCCGTCTCGTCGTGCTGACCGAGAACACACCCCATACTATTCTCCAGAACCGTCAGGTACATGATTAATGGCCGTCCAGCCACTGGGGGTATCAAAATTGGAGGTTCTTGAAGATACTGCTTTATTTTGTCGAATGCCTTCTGGCAATCCTCATTCCAAGTAATCGCCTGATCTTTCTTTAACAGTTTGAACATCGGTTCACAAGTGGCTGTGAGCTGAGAGATAAACCTTGCAATGTAGTTTATTCGGCCCAAGAAACCACGAACTTCTTTTTCTGTTTTCGGCGCTGGCATTTCTTGGATAGCTTTTATTTTCGCAGGATCAACCTCAATACCTCGTTCGCTAACGATAAACCCCAATAACTTTCCGGACCGCACTCCGAAAGTGCACTTGTTAGGATTCAGCCTCAGCCTGAACTTCCTAAGCCTTTCAAACAGCTTCAACAAATTGACCAGATGCTCTTCCTCCGTTTGGGACTTTGCAATCATGTCATCAACATAGACCTCGATCTCATGGTGAATCATATCATGAAACAAAGTTACCATTGCTCGCTGGTAAGTGGCCCCTGCGTTCTTCAGACCGAAAGGCATTACCTTATAGCAAAATGTTCCCCAGGGGGTAATAAACGTTGTTTTCTCGATGTCCTCCGGTGCCATCTTAATCTGATTGTAACCGGAGAAGCCATCCATGAACGAAAACACGGAAAACTGGGCTGTATTGTCGACCAACACATCGATATGAGGCAACGGGAAATCATCCTTAGGGCTCGCCCTATTCAAATCCCGATAATCGACGCACATGCGTACCTTACCATCCTTCTTCGGTACAGGCACTATGTTGGCGACCCACGGAGGGTAAGTGGTAACGGCTAGAAATCCTGCGTCCAACTGCTTCTGGACTTCTTCCTTGATTTTTACAGCCATGTCTGGTCTCGTCCTCCTTAGCTTCTGCTTGACTGGAGGACAATTTTCTCGCAACGGCAAGCGATGAACCACGATGTCAGTGTCAAGTCCGGGCATATCCTCATATGACCAAGCAAAGACGTCACTATACTCTCGAAGCATCTCGACCAGTCTATGCTTGACATCATTCTGCAGCGCAGCCCCAACTCTGACATTTCTGAGGAGCTCCTCAGAACCCAGATTTATGATCTCAATATCCTCCTCGTGAGGCAGAATAACCTTCTCCTCTTGTCTCAACAAGCGGGCCAACTCTTCCAGAAGGTCTTCGTCTTCATCAATCTCATCCTCGGCTTGATAGATCGGGCAATCAAAGTCGTAGTGAGCCGTAGAGGATCCAGAGTCGATGTCATCTGTTACGTGGATCCTGCAATAACAAGGGTTAAGTTTAAAGCAAGAATATGAAGGTTAGCACCAACCTCATTGCCATTTTGCTGTTTTTCGAAATAAACATAAAATAGGAATGACAGAGAACACAATATTTGATTACGAAGAAAACGCCTTTTATTTATTAACAAAATGCATACACATAATCCAACAAGGCCCTGACAGTAAAACCACCATGCCCCAGGCAGGACATAGGGCTGTACAAAGATTGTAAAAAGCAAATCATTACTCTTCATTCGTCAGCTTGATAATCTCCTTGATGGTCCAATTGTGAAGGCGCTCGCCCGGCTTGCTCGGTTGAATCCAGGCGTCAAGATCGCAATCACTGTCTCCGCTGTCCTCCGACGCAGCGTTGATACTCTCGAAAATTACTCCCCCTCTGGTGAATAAGATCGGCCCTTTCCCACGAGACGAGCTGCCAGAAGAAGATGAAGCTTCAGCTCCAGGGGAATATCCCAATCCAAACTTATCCTGTTTGATTGGTATATCCAAGACATGCCCCCAGCCTGGGGTGGAGCCGGCTTCGACAACGGCCCGAGCTTCCTTAAACGAGGAGAGGTTCAACTCTTGCTTCTCTGCGACGACAGGAGCTACCTCCTTCACCTTGACGGTTTCAAATGCTTGGCAAAGAGTCTCATGGATCTCGCCATCCATTTCAACATATTTAAAGGACGACAGGTGGCTCACCATGATGTCCTCTTCACCACAGACGATCACTATGCTCCCCCCAACAGCATATTTAAGCTTCTGATGCAGCGTGGACGTCACGGCACCAGCAGAATGGATCCATGGCCGACCTAAGAGGCAACTATAGGCGGGCATGATATCCATGATATAGAAAACCGTATTGAACGTCTCTGGACCAACCTGAATTGGCAGGGTCAACTCTCCAAAGACGTGGCGCTTGGTTCCGTCAAAGGCTTTCACGACCAGATCACTGGGCATGCACAGCAATCCACGGGTATCCAACTTCATCAGTGCCTTCTTCGGAAGCACATTAAGCGAGGAACCCGTATCTACCAGGACATGTGACATAATCGTGCCTCTGCACTCTATCGAGACGTGCAAGGCGCTGTTGTGATCTCTTCCTTTAGGAGTCAGCTCCAGATCTGTAAATCCCAACCCATTACCAGCATTAACATGGGCCACCACCTCCTCGAGTTGATTTACCGATATCTCCTGCGGCACGTATACAACATTCAATACCTTCAGTAACGCGTTGCGGTGCGCTTCAGAACACAGCAACAAGTTAAGAATAGAGATCTTTGACGGAGTCTGATGAAGATGATCTACAATTTTGTAGTCACTCTTCTTGATTAGTCGCATGAACTCTTCAACATCTTTAACCAGCAAGTCCTTTTCTGCCTCAGCAGGGACCTCTTCAACAGCTTTACCTTTACCCTTATCCACAGCGTCGGCCCGGACCACCTTCTCCGCTGCAACCTCTGCTGGTGCGAACACTCTACCGCTTCTAGTGATACCACTGACTTCAGTAAGATTCTGCACAGTCGATCCACACGGCTCAAGCTCTATCTTCTGACCATTGCAGTAAACTTCGGCGCCATAATACCATGGGACAGCATTAGTACTCTCGAATGGGATTGGTCCGGCCCTAGTGATGGTGATAGTAGGCGGACGGGGCGCAGAAATAGTAATGGGGTGACGAGGAATAGTAATGGTAGCAACTTCGTCTGCCTGCTTCAGCACGACTTCCCCTGATGCACTCTCAACGCTCCGGCTGAACAGTAAAATACTCTCGGACATCAGACTTTGGATACCTTCGATCAGCTGCTCACACCCGTCAGGAAGTGTAGCACAAGCCATACATAATTCTCCGCATCCAGGAAAGAAGCCCTTCTTCAGCAACTTAGCCTTGACAAAACTCAACGGCGTCTTCAAATCTTTGACATCGGTCAGCAAGTCTGAACTCTCCTCAGTGATAACAGCATTCACTCCGCCCCCCTTATGATGAGGCATTGGATTTTTGGTGACGTTGGGCACGTTGTCAGAAAAGTTGATAACCTTGGCGTCCACCAAGTCCTGGACTTTGTGCTTAAAAGCTTTACAATTCTCAATCGTATGGCCTGGTGACCCAGTGTGGAATTCACAAGTAGCATTAGCATCGTACCCCGGTGGTGGTGCCCCTGTTAAGGGAGCCAACGTCCTTTTTTGAACCAATTGGAGCTGAAGCAATGTTTGCAGAAGCTGTGCATACGACATAGGTGGAGTATCAAAATGACGGCTTGTTAGAGGAGCCCGATTCTGATATCTTTTATACCCCTGATTATTCTGCTGCTGAGGCTGCTGCTGCTGCTGCGGCGGGGCAGCTGGGATATTTATGCTAGCAATCTGAGACTGGGGGCCCTTGCCCTTTCTCCTAGTATTAGTGACAGCATTGGCATCTCCCTCTCGATGCTTTCCAGTATAGGGTTTCTTGCCACTTCCTCCAGCTGAGGATGATTCGCCCTGGATTTTTCCAATCTTTATACCGTTCTCAACATGCTCGCCCAAAGTGATAAGAGCCGAGAATGTTCCAGTCATGCCACTGACCAGCTTTTCATAATAGATTCCGGGAAGGGTAGCCACGAACATTTGTACCAACTCACGCTCAACCATCGGCGGTTGAACCCGAGCCGCCAACTCACGCCACCGCTGGGCGTACTCTTTGAAGCTTTCATTGTTCCGCTGTGAAAGATTCTGAAGCTGAACTCGGTTGGGAGCTAAGTCGCTATTGTATTGATAGTGGAGAACAAACGCTTCTGCAAGATCTTTCCAGGTGCGCACAGTAGCGGGCTCCAGACCCATATACCATTCGAGTGATGGACCAGAAAGACTATCCTGAAAGAAGTGCATCAGCAACTTCTCATCGTCAGAATAGGCGGACATCTTTCTATAATAAGATCGGAGGTGGACCCGGGGGCAAGTAGTACCCTTATACTTCTCGAAGGTAGGCACCTTGAACTTGTGAGGTACTTTAAAGTCAGCAATCAACCCTAGGTTGGACATGTCAACGCCCAATGTGTTCTGATTTTCTATGCTTCTCATCTTGTCTTCCAGCGCCTTGAACCTGAGTCGAGCTTCAGCATTCAACTCTGCCTCTACACCTCTCTGAGAGAATATGTCATCCTGATGGTCCTCCAGCCACGGTTGAGGCACCACCAGATTTCCTGCACCAGCATTGTCGTTGACCGGCCCTATGTTAACATTGGCTCCCAAACTACCATTTACGGCGCCAGCCGCGTTGAGTCCGAGATTAGTCATCAGATTGCCGTTAGCACTGCCGTTGCCCCCGGCGGCAGGAACAACGTTCTGTGGAGTATCCCCTGGAGGAGGAGTAGGCACGGCCCCTCCATGAAGTATGCCATTACTGTCGACCCTGGAGATCAGCGGTTGAACTAGAGTACGAAGCTGGTCTTGACCATTCGCAACCACCTGCATCAGCTCCATAAAACGATCCATCCGTTCACGGAGTTCTTGGACATCTGACTGCACCTGGTCCATGATTCTCGTCTGATTAGCGCGAGTTGAATAGCGGTGGATGAGTCTTTGATCAATCCTGGAGATCGAAAGCAGCTCGGAACCTGAAAAACCTGTCAACAATAAAGGTTAGGAAAAGCGATAGGATATACACCATGCAAATATGCTTCATGCAGATGCATGCGTGTGTCTGTGTGCGTGGGAGATTTTCCCCCGACCCTAGTGCCTTAGTGCCAGTGCTGATAATAATAGGAGGAAGAAGAAATCCGAGCCCAATCATGGAAACATCAATCTCATATATATATATATATATGGAAAGGCCTGTCAAGGCAGTACACAGTATCAGCGAGTACAAACAAATCAACAGCATGACCTCAGCCAACAAGTCTGGTGATGGTCAGCATACATCAAAGATCAAAACAGCAGGAATACAACTAGTCAAGCATGGCCACGGGCGCGATACTCTGCTAATAACTCCTTTGTCTCTGAACGATCTGGCGAAGTGAGCAACCCCTCGACGAGTAGTTCCCTCTGCCTGATAGTATGCTGAAGCCCCTGAACTGAACTCTCCCAAGCGCCTTTGCCAAAGCAATCCTCCAGCTTCCGCTTCTTAGACTCAAACATCAGCTTATGCTCCTTCAGGCTAGCAATAGCTTTGTTGAGACGGGCTTCAGCGGAGTACCTGCGGGCGGTCTCTTCATCAAACCTCCGCTCACTGTCTTTTACCTCGGTCTCTAGCTTAGAAATCTGCAGCATCAGCTTGTCTTCTCGCTCCTTCCTGGTGGCCATGGAAGTCTTCCAATGCTGGTCGAACTTAGATATTCTCCGATAAGCTTCCTCCAAACGCAGCTTCTTCGTAGCTAACACATCGTTAGCAGCTCTGAAGTCTTGACCTAAGCGTTCCCGATCAGCAATCTGCTTTGCCAAGTCTGCACTCAGCTGGATCACCGACTCTGCTTGCTTTTTGAGAGTATGCACGGCTTCGTTCCTCTCACTTCGAAGCTGAGCTAACTCCTTCTCTAATTCTGCATTTGCTCTCTTCAGTTCATCACGCTCAGCTAATACCTGGTTGTGCTGATGAATGGACACAGTGGTAGGCTCTTCGACTGGTGGAGGACTCTCTGGTCTGACATGAGGGAATGGCATCCCTATAGTGCTGGCTCTGGCTCTGATCCAATCGGAATAAGGAGGGTATGCTTGGCTGTTGCTCTTCCCCAACAAAGGCTTTCCTCTCGTGCTGATATTGTTCCACGCATACTGAAGCTTGGACAACAAATCCCCCTCTAGAATACCCGTGAGGTACAGAGATTCCCGTACCTCTTCTTCCTTCGGTGGAGTCCTCAAAGTATATGCAAACTGACGAACTAGCAATGATGGGTTGTAGTTGATGCAACCCTTCCTACCTATCAGAGGTACGTTAGGAAACCCACTACAACTGAAAATCACCTCGGTGCCTAACCTGTCTCTGTCAACGAACCAATCAATGTCTTCTGCCGACAAACTCATCAGACGCTCAGGCCACTCAGCTGTGGCTGCAGACAAGACAGAAGAACCCTTCTTAGGCAAATGACTATCAAACCACTTGTACAACAACGGTACGCAGCATGAAACATTCTTCCCTCTCCGGTTCTCATTCTTGTAATGCACCGAATGGTAAACGTCTCCGATCAGAGTAGGGACTGGATTCCCTGAGGCAAAGATATGGAATGCATCAAAATCTACGAAATCAGGCATGCTGGGAAATAGGATAATGCCATATATGCATAAAGCCAGGATGGCGCTGAAGGCGTCCCAACATTTGTCCTTAGCACACTACTGAGCCTTAGCTATCAGAAACTGCAGAGAGAAACCTGGGACCTTATTCCAACTCGTCACTACTAACTCAGAAGCGCTCAAATGGAGTGAGGAAGCCAAACCAACCAGATCAGGTTCAGCATCCATGTGGACAAAAGGCACTTGCCTTTTGATAGGCACACCCAGTATATCAGCATACTCTTCCAATGTCGGCGCGAGAACGAAGTCATGAAAGGTGAAACACCTCAAGGGAGGGTCATAGAACTGCAGAAGAGCATGTAACCCATTCAACTCGGACGTAGAAGGTTTGTAAACCAGGCTAAGCAACCTGCCATAAGACTTCCTGAACCTATCCTTCACAGAATCCCCTTCCAGGGCTATCAACCAGTCAGCTTCGACACATCGGGGGTCGGGAACTTGTACGCAACAGTTTTCCTGAGGGAGGCCATAACAACAGCAGAAGGCGAGAAATCCGGGATCGGGGAAACGGTACCTGCAACACAGACACACGTTAATGGAATGCTGATGGATATGCAAATTAATGCAAGATGCAGGCATGCAATAATATATCCAGGTAGCTGCTGTGGAGATTCGGTATCATCAGTCGCTGATGAGAAGGAAACCCCGGTGTAAGGCCACTAATCTGATCTGCTGAGAATAACCATCTGATAGGACCGAGATCAAAATTCTGCTCTGACAAGAATAAGGGCCTGGTAATAAGGACCCCAGGTGCAAGATCAAGGAGCATCTGTTGATGAAGTCTTCAGACCCTAAATCAAAAATCTGCCCTTACTCAAAATCTGCTCCATCCAGAACAAACCACTGATGATAACATACTGATCAAAGCCTGCTCTATCAAGAACAGACAAACACCCGGTGACAAGATCCTCTGATCAAAAACCTCTTGCTCTATCAAGAACATGTCTGCAACTGAGAACCCAACATAACTGATTCACTGTCAAGAAAACCAGGTAGTCTGAAGGTCTAAGTTTCCTGCAATAAACCCAGTCCCACTCACAGGTATGAACCTAGACTGACTCAAGGTACGGCATCCTATGCGTTCATCAGCGTCACAGACTTTCAAAACTGATGATACGATTCCCAGAAGGAGTGGCATCATCAAGTCCTGAAGAGGCCTCACTTAGCTGAATCACAAATGATCGGTCCCCAGAGTCGACAATCCACCAAACCAGCAACCGTCTCAACCCAAAGGGTTGAAAGTGAAGCCAACCGGATGAACCTCGTCTGAGCGTGGATTTCATGAGACACTAGTGCCTGCAAAGCAAGCACGCGCCCACTAATTTCCACTCTAAGTCTATGGTGCACTCAAGCCTGGGTCTGGCTTCTCACTCAATCAGAACTCCCATCCCACAACAGCACAAATAATCATATTATACTGGAAATAAAATGCGGGAAATAAAGTGCGAGAAGTAAAAATGCGGTAAATAAACGCAACCCAACAAGCAAACATACAAACGATAGGATTGACTCGCAGGGAACCGTTGGAGTCCCCAGCAGAGTCGCCAGCTGTCGCTTGCGCGAAAATAAGGTGCCGGCATGACAGAAGAGTCGCCACCTTTCGTTATTTATCCCTCAGAGCGGGAAAGGAAACGATCGGAAAAACCTGACGAAAAAGGGTAAGACAAGGTCGTCGCAACCATTGTCTGGGTTCGGGAGTCTGTTACGCAAGGGGAAGGTATTAGCACCCCTCACGTCCGTCGTACTCGACGGGATCCTCGCTTGTTTGTTTACTTGGACGGGTTGGTTATAATCTATCTACCTATCAAGGCTGGCTGAAAAAGAAAAGAAAAACGACTCGGCAAAGCGTCGCGCTTTATGCCTACGTATTCCCGTCTGGAACGAGAAATCAGAGTCAACGTAGTTCGGCTAACTACGGGTGAAGGTGGGGAAGGTTGAAGGTTGCTCTCTAGGACGTCGCATCCTATGCCTACGTACTTTCATCTGGTATGAAAGATCAGAGCAAACGTAGTTCGGGAAACTACGGGTTATCTCCTAAAAGAAGTGTTTTTATTGTGTTTGCGATTTCAACCGTACTAGAGACTATGACCTGAGAGTGAATGCGTCGCATGTCACCCAAAGGGTACCATACTAAACATCCAGACTGTCGAAAAGAAACTCTCCCACAATCCTTTCTCAGATAGCTTAAGGCTCGTAACGTACGAAAGAAATCATTCATGATTACTGTATCTTAAACTGTTTTGAGATGAGAAGAGAACAGGCCCAACTAGGAGGGAGACTATCAAGTCCTACTGCTATTATGCCATGGATTCATCCTATGGTTGAGGTTTGAACAGGGAACTCCTAGATGTTGTCATGCATAGGTTTCAACCTAAAAGTCTATCATCAAATCCTCATCAGAGGAAATGAGAGTCCTAAGGGATCATGTCAATGATACACCAAAACAGACAAAAGCATCAGCTTTAACAGTAAAATGCATGCAATGCAAGTGAGGGAGGAAATGTGTGTGGGGCTTCAGCCTCCACAAGCTCGTCTCGACCTCAAGCCAGTCATGAAATAACAGTAATCATACTGAAATAAACAACATGCTATCAAGCACAAACAGTAAACTGTAATCATACAGACAGGAGAAATGAAATGCTATCAAGCAAAATAAACACATGGGCAAGGGAGCTGGGCTCTACCGAATACCCGCAAGCAAAGCCAAGCAATAACAATACAATCAGATGCACTCATGCTCTTAGACTGAACTTATTCTAAATGTGCTTAATCTAATGCAGCAGACAAATCAGACAAAACACACAATACATCAAAGAAAACAGAAGAAAGCCTCAGCTCCTTCAGCAGCAACCCAGTCTTCAGACTTCAGAGATCACTTGCTTTCCAGGTATCAACCCTACAACATGAGTATCAACTCATTTTCTCCCTTGAGCTTCAGCTCCTTTGATCAGCTCTACCTTCAGGCTTCACTATCTTCAGGGATCTTCAGGCATCAACTTGATCTTCACAGAGTCTTCAGACTTCAATAATCTTCAAGGAATCATCCTCTTCAAGGCCTTAGCTTCTATCTTCAATGGCTCCAATGCTCCAGCAAACAAGATTCAGTTACCAAGATGAGGTGGGGATGTTACAGTACTCACTGACTTCCAAAGGATGCCATTGAGAACTTAACATCAAAGGAAAGGCTCTCTAAAAGTTCTACCTTATAGGGCAAGGTCACTAATCCCTCCAAAGGAGAGAGGTGAATACCCTTAAGGGACTCTATGTCACAGAGAAGAAAGGAGGTGAACAAGACACTCCTTGTTTTTTGAACAAAATATTCTATCTAGGGCTCTGCCTATGCACCTATCAACCTATGAACAAAACAAACAAAAACTATGCTAAACTCCTCTGCAAGGTCTTCAAAGCTTCCATGATGATCCACAAGGTCTTCAACTCAATCTTCAAAGCTCACACACTCAAAAGAGAAGGAAAGAAAACACAACAATACAACTTATGCCTTTAAGCAACACACATACTATCCATACATTCAAAAATCAATGAAAAATACTAAAACACCATGCAATATTCTAGTAAAATTCTAGGGGATTCTATACATACTTACCCTTAACCCATATATTCCCCATACACTAATTTGGCCTATAAACCCCAAAACAAATTTGTTCAAGTCTACCTACACAACCTAAAACCCTAATTAGAGCACCTAAATGTCCAACAATCAAACTACATCAAATTTTAATCTACAAATCAAGAGATAAATCCTACATGAAACTAGGGTTCAATATCTAACTATGCCAAAAAGAATGGCTCAAAAATCCTAAGGGAAAGTCCAAAAACAATTCATAGAAAATGAGATATCAACTAAAAGAAAATAAATGCCCTATTTAAAAGAAAATATCACCAAAAATTCTACATTAAAAATAAAATCCTATTTTTATTTTTATAATTTTCTACACATTATTATCTAAACATAGCAAAAAGAATGAACAAAAAACATTATTTATCAATTTTTTATGAATTATCAAAGTTCATTAAAATTATAAAACAAAACAAAAAATATAAAATGAGGAAAATGAGGGAAGGGGTGTGGATAGAACATGCGCGCAGTTATTATATGAGATGGGCTGAATGGGGTGGGGTGCGAATAGCGATTTCCACTTAGGCCCAGACGCGCTCATTAAACAAAACAACGCCGTGTTGATTTGAATTTTTCCCTCCGTTTTCAATTCGATCTGAGCCGCACGATGGTAGGAAAGAGTCAAAACCTGGGGACTAATCCAAGGGTCCATGGCCTTCGTCCCCAAACACAAACCCTAAGTTCAGGAAAAAGCTTCCATGCACTAACTTTCCCCTCTCCCGTTCTCTCTCTACAGGCCATGATTCTCGAAACTTCCAAAGCTAAAAATGATCCTTGAATTATGGAGAAAACAACCACATGAATTTTGTTCATGGAATCTTGGTATCATGCACGAACAGAATGGATGAAAGCTAGGGTTTCACGTGTTCACTCTGCAATCAATCATGAAGAAACTTAAATCTAAGGGTATGATCTTGTTCTACTCCTCACCCTGATCTCCACAAGCTATAACATGTTAATTGTAGCTCATAATCCAGCTAGTTCTTGATCTTTAAAGTTTCATGTCAAAATTACAAACTTCTCAGAATGAGCTCTAACTTCCCAAGATCCATCCCTAATGGTTGCTAATCATAACTGTCCTAACCACATGATCTAGAAATGCATAAATAGAGAGGTTCGAGTGAATTTGCAAACCTGCAAATTGATGGTGGTAAGTGTAGTTTCTGTCCACTTCAATGCTTGATACTCTCTTGGATGAACCTTTTCTTGATGCTAGAGATTCTGTTTGCAAGAACTTTGGTGTATCACACTTGTATCTCGAGTTTGGAATCAAATTGCTCTTCTTGCAAATTGGATATTACACCTTCAATATGCCATGGATCTTCCTCTAACTTGGTATGCAACTCTTGATTATGATCAGAATAGTGTGTTTGTGGAGAAGAATCAGGTGGAGATGAAGAAGAAAATGGAGTTTGTTATGAATTTGTAAATGGAATATTTTGGCTCTTTTTGCACTTACTTACCATTAACCATCACCAACCCCTTGCATGAATGATCTCTGCTCAATATATAGACCATAATGGAAGCATCTAGGAGTTGCTGGAAACTTCTAAGAGCTTTCTAGAAGTTTCATGCCATGAACTTATGGATTTCTCACATATCTCATGACATCTCATGATATAATCCTTACCACCCTTTAATTTCAAGTCAAAATCTCCCCATATGAGTTATAGAGGTGATTAGAGTGCTAAAACAACCAATGTGTTCACTTATTTCAAGTTTTCCCAAGTTGCCTTAATATGCAAGAAAGAACTTTACAAAGCAACCTCCATTTTTAGGCCTTAAACCAAAATTGTGGCTGAACCATTGTTTTTAAAATGATATTTACAATCAAAATGATATATTGGATGACCTATTTTGGATTTGTGGATCTTCCAAACCAATTTTCAAATTCAACTTTTCAAACTTATAAGCCATTTTTAGTTCATTTTTGACCAATCATGCAAATCCATGCTATGAGCTTTTCCAACAATTCATGACCTTCTTTCTAGACTTAAAATCACATTTTGAACAACTTTCATGTTTTGAGTTTTTCCATTTGAGGCTTGGAAATAGAAGATATGGCCTTTGCTTAAAAATGACCTATAACTGACAAATGACCAAAATACCCCTGTCTTGTTCAAACCATAAGTTGAGTTCCACAAATCCTATCAAGGACTTCTACCACTCAAATTAAAGCTAAGAAGATGCCCTCCAACATTCATGTTGACCAAGAGATCATAGGAATCATCCTACTAGGGCAAAAGTTGTCTGCAAGTTGGGTAACTTTCAAGGACCCAGATTCACACACCTCAGCTGACCTGTAATTTGTCAAAACCATAACTTGAGCTCTGCAACTCCTATCAAGGACTTCCACCACTCAAATTAAAGCTAAGAACAAGATCTACAACATTCATGTTGTGTGGAAGATGAGATATCAATCACATCTAGAGCTAAGACTGCCTGGAAAATAAGGATCAAACTAGGGTTTTTTCACTGACAATCCTTGGAAACCCTAACTTAAAACTTCTCAAACTCTTCAATCATGATGAGTTGGTCTAGGAATCATCTTTATAACATGTCCATGCATCATTCCATGATCTCATGGCCCTTGGATTAAGTCTCAACCTTCTCCAAATCTTCAGTTACCCTAGGGTTGACCCAGTCAAAACCCTAATTCTACCATTCATGGTTGAATCTTCTGAATTCTTGCATAATGACTTCTCTGGGCTTCATGATGGCTATCAAGACATCTCACAGGCTTCCTCAAAGCATCTAGTTCATTCTCAAAGTCTCAGAATCATCTGAGGAGCACCCACAACTCTCAAGCTATGAAGCACACAACCCTGGTTCCAACCAATTCCTCTGAAGATCTTTTGAACTGTCTGATGAAGGTATCAACTTTCAAACACTAGATGGATAAATAATTCTTGGTCAAATTTTGGGGTGCAACACCAGGCTTGTTGGCTGAGGTCACGCTATTGATCCATCTTGTACTCGCTGATGTTGTGTACTGCCTTGATGGGCTTTCTTTATATATGAGATTGTTATTTCCATGATTGGACTCGGACTTCTTCTTGTTATCAGCACTGGCACTCAGGCACTAGGATCGGGGGAGATCTCCCTAATGCATAGACACACGTTTGCATTTGCATGAAGTATTTACATAACGAGCATTTTGTTGTTTTTCCTAACCCTTTTGTGTTTTCAGGTTGTTTCAGGTGGTTCCAGGATTGATCAGAGACCTATTCACCGCTATCCGACTAGAGCTAATCAAACCAGGATCATGGAGCAAGTGCAAAGTGATGTTCAGGAACTCTGCGAAAGAATGGATCGCTTCATGGAGCTCATGCAAGCGGTCGCTAATGGCCAGGATCAGCTCAGAACCTTGGTTCAGCCTCTGATTTCAAGGGTCGATAGCAATGGCATACTCCATGGTGGGACTGTGCCTACTCCTCCACCAGTTGAAACTCTGCAGAATAGCGTCCCCATGACTGGGGGAAGCGGCAGTGCCAACGGAAATGTGATGGCCAACATGGGACTCAATACGACGGGCGTCGGTAATGGGAGTCTAGGAGCTAATGTCAATGTTGGGCTGGGCAACAGCAATGCCGGTGTTGGGAATCTGTTTGGGCCTCAACCATGGTTAGAGGATCGTCAGGACGATGTGTTCTCTCAGAGAGGTGCTGAAGGGGAGTTGAATGCTGAAGCACGTCTAAGGTTCAAGGCACTTGAGGATAAGATGAGAGATATCGAGAACCAGAACACTTTGGGCGTTGATATGTCCAAGTTGGGACTGATTGCTGATTTCAAGGTGCCTCCCAAGTTCAAGGTGCCTGACTTTGAAAAGTACAAGGGCACCACTTACCCTCACGTCCACCTGAGATCGTACTACAGAAAAATGTCTGCTCATTCTGAGGACGAGAAGTTGCTGATGCACTTCTTTCAAGACAACCTTTCCGGGCCATCCCTCGAATGGAACATGAGTCTGGAGCCTACTAGTGTGCGCACGTGGAAGGATCTTGCTGAAGCATTTGTGCACCACTACCAATACAATAGCGACTTGGCCCCGAACCAAGTCCAATTGCAGAATCTGTCGCAAAGGAACAACAAAGGGTTTAAGGAGTACGCCCAGCGGTGGCGTGAGTTGGCAGCCAGGGTTCAGCCGCCGATGGTTGAACGTGAGCTTGTGCAAATGTTTGTAGCCACCCTCCCAGGGGTTTACTACGAGAAGTTGGTCGGTGGTATGTCCGGAACCTTCTCAGATCTCATTATCACGGGTGAGCACATCGAAAATGGGATCAAACTCGGGAAAATTCAAGGTGATTCATCCTCAGCTGGAGGAGGCGGGAAGAAACCTTATAGTGGCAAAAGACGGGAAGGAGAAGCGAGCGCTGTGACCAACACTCGAAGGAAGGGTAAAGGTCCTCACCAGCAGGTGGCCAGTATAACTATCCCGGCAGTTCCACAGCAGCCGCAGCAGCAGCAGTAGAAATCGAATCAACAAGGGTACATAAAGTATCAGAATCGGGCACCTTTGTCGAGCCGTCACCTCGAGACACCGCCCATGTCGTACGTGCAACTATTGCAGACTTTGCTTCAGCTACAGTTGATCCAGAAGAGAACGCTGGCTCCCTTGATAGGGGCACCTCCGCCAGGGTACGACGCGAATGCCACTTGTGAGTTTCACTCAGGGGCACCAGGCCACACAATAGAGAACTGCAAAGCCTTCAAGCACAAGGTGCAGGACATGGTGGATGCCAAGATCATCAACTTCTCGGATAATGTGCCAAATGTCACGAAGAATCCTATGCCGAATCATAGGGGAGGTGGAGTGAACGCCATTATCGAAGACGAGAGTGCAGACTTGTTGACTGACGTCAGAGATCTGAAGACGCCGCTTAGCTTCGTTAAAGCTAAGTTGATGAAAAGAGGGTTCTTTCCAGGTTGCGGAGAGCTATGTGTGGACTGTGCCACACGTTCTGATGGATGTGAGCAGTTGATAGAAGGAATTCAAAGTCTGATGACTGAAGGGATATTACAGTTCAGCCGAAGGGCCGAAAGTGGGTCAGGAGAGGTAGTGCTGAAGCAAGATGACGAGGTCGCCACCATCACCATCCCTCGCCAGACAATAACTATTTCTGCGTCCAGACCGCCCATGATTACTATCACCAAAGCTGGGTCGATACCCTTCGAGAGCACTAATGCTGTCCCATGGCATTATGGGGCTGAAGTCTACTGCAACGGCCAGAAGTTGGAGCTAGAACCGTTTGGGTCATCTGTGGAGAACCTTGCGGGAATAAGTGGTATTACTCGGAGCGGAAGAGTGTTTGCACCACCAGAGGTCGTGGCGGATAAAGCGGTCAGGGCTTGTGCGGCTGATAAAGGTAAAAGTAAAGTCGTTGAAGAGATCCCACGTAGGGCAGAAAAAGACTTGCTTGTTAAAGACGCCGAGGAGTTTATGCGGTTGATTAAAAAGAGTGACTACAAGATTGTGGATCACCTCCATCAGACGCCCTCGAAGATTTCCATTATGAACTTGTTGCTGTGTTCTGAAGCACACCGCAACGCGCTGCTGAAGGTGTTGAACGCCGCATATGTACCGCAGGAAATATCGGTAAATCAGCTAGAAGAGGTCGTAGCCCACGTAAATGCTGGAAATGGGTTAGGGTTCACAGACCTGGAGCTGATGCCGAAGGGGAGGAACCATAATAGTGCTCTGCACATCTCGATAGAGTGTAGGGGCATGATTATGTCGCACGGGTTGGTGGACACGGGTTCGTCACTTAATGTTCTTCCGAAGAAGGCATTAATGAAGTTGGATACTCGTGGAGTGATCTGCACACCCAGTGATCTGGTTGTGAAAGCGTTCGATGGAACTAAACGCCACGTTTTCGGGGAGGTGACCCTGCCAATCCAAGTTGGTCCGGAAACGTTCGACGCGGTCTTTTACATTATGGACATCATGCCTGCCTACAATTGTCTCTTGGGCCGGCCATGGATCCATGCGGCTGGTGTCGTGACCTCCACATTGCACCAGAAACTCAAATATGCTGTCGGGGGTAGCATCGTGACTGTTTGTGGCGAGGAAGACATAATGGTGAGCCATTTGTCGTCCTTTAAGTATGTTGAGATGGATGGAGAAATCCATGAAACCCTATGCTAAGCGTTCGAAGCTGTCAAAGTGAAGGACGTAGCTCTTGTAGTCACTGAAAAGCCAGAGATGACTCTCTCCTCATTCAAGGAAGCTCGGGCTGTTGTCCAAGCCGGATCTACCCCAGGCTGGGGGCGAATTTTGGAGATACCTAACAAGCAAGACAAGTTTGGGTTGGGATATTCTCCTGGAGCTGAAGCTTCTTCTTCTTCTAGCAGTGCGTCGCGAGGTAAAGGGCCGATCCAGTTTACCAGTGGCGGAATGATTTGCGAAAGCATCAACGCGGTGTCTGAAGACAGCGGAGATAGCGACTGTGACCTCGATTCTTGGATCCAGCCAAGCAAGCCAGGCGAGGGCCTCAACAATTGGTCCGTCAAGGATATCATCCAGATGACAAGCGAAGAGTAATGATTTACTTTTTTCCAGTCATTGTACAACCCTATGTCTTACCCGGGGCATAGTGGTTTTATTGTCAGGGCCTTGTTGGATTATGTACATGCATTTTGTTAATAAATCAAAGGCGTTTTCTTCGTATTCAAATATTGTGATCTCTGTTATTCCTGTTTTATATTTGTTTTGAAAAACAATAAAATGGCAATGGGGTTTGTGCTAACCTGCATATCCTTGTTTTAAGCTTAACCCTTGTTATTGCAGGATCCACATAACAGATAACATCGACTTTGGACCTTCTACGACTCACTTTGACTTCGATTGCCCGATATATCAAGCCGAAGATGAGATTGATGAAGACGAAGACCTTCCTGAAGAGTTGGACCGCTTGTTGAAACAAGAGGAGAAATTTATTCTGCCTCATGAAGAGGAGATTGAGATCGTGAATCTGGGTTCTGAAGAACTCGTCAGAAATGTCAGGATAGGGGTTGCATTGCAGAGTGATGTCAAGCGAAGATTGGTCAAGATGCTAAGAGAGTATAGTGACGTCTTTGCTTGGTCGTACGAAGATATGCCCGGACTTGACACGGACATCGTGGTCCACCACTTGCCGCTGCGAGAAGATTGCCCTCCCGTCAAGCAGAAGCTTAGGAGGACGATACTAGATATGGCCGTTAAGATCAAAGAAGAAGTGCAAAAGCAGCTTGATGTTGGCTTCTTAGCGGTCACTACTTACCCTCCGTGGGTCGCCAACATAGTGCCTGTACCGAAGAAGGACGGTAAGGTACGCATGTGCGTCGATTATCGGGATTTGAATAGGGCGAGCCCTAAAGATGATTTCCCGCTGCCTCATATCGATGTGTTGGTCGACAATACAGCTCAGTTCTCCGTGTTTTCGTTCATGGATGGCTTCTCCGGTTACAATCAGATCAAGATGGCACCGGAGGACATGGAGAAAACAACGTTTATCACTCCTTGGGGAACATTCTGCTACAAGGTAATGCCTTTCGGTCTGAAGAACGCAGGGGCCACTTACCAACGAGCAATGGTAACTTTGTTTCATGACATGATTCATCATGAGATTGAAGTCTATGTTGATGACATGATTGCGAAGTCCCAAACGGATGAGGGACATCTGGTCAATTTGCTGAAGCTTTTTGAGAGGCTTAGGAAGTTCAGGTTGAGGCTGAATCCTAACAAATGTACTTTCGGAGTACGGTCCGGAAAGTTACTGGGGTTTATCGTGAGCGAAAGAGGCATCGAGGTTGATCCTGCGAAAATAAAAGCGATACAAGAAATGCCAGTGCAAAAATCCGAAAAAGAAGTCCGTGGTTTCTTGGGCAGAATAAACTACATTGCAAGGTTTATTTCTCAGCTCACGGCCACGTGTAAACCTATGTTCAAGCTTTTAAAGAAAGATCAGGCGATTATCTGGAACGAGGATTGCCAGAAGGCATTTGGTAAGATAAAGCAGTATCTGCAGGAACCTCCAATCTTGATACCCCCAGTGGCTGGGCGGCCACTAATCATGTACTTGACAGTTCTTGAGAATAGTATGGGGTGTGTTCTCGGTCAGCACGACGAGACGGGCAGAAAGGAGCATGCCATTTACTACTCGAGTAAGAAGTTCACTGACTGTGAATCTCGTTACTCGATGCTGGAAAAACGTGTTGTGCACTAGCCTGGGCTGCCAAACGTTTACGACAGTACATGCTCAATCACACCACCATGCTAATCTCGAAGATGGATCCGATCAAGTACGTCTTCGAGAAGCAAGCGCTTTCGGGCAGGATTGCCAGATGGAAAATGGTGTTGACGGAATATGATATTCAGTATATTTTCCAGAAGGCCATTAAGGGAAGCGTATTGTCTGAATACCTGGCCGAACAGCCAATCAAGGATTACCAGCCGATGAAGTTTGAATTCCCTGATGAGGATATCATATTTCTCAAAGCGAAGGATTGCGATGAACCGTTGCCTGACGAGGGGCTGGATAGGAAATCCCAGTGGAAATTGATATTCGACGGGGCGGTTAATTCTTACGGAAGTGGTGTCGGGGCGATCATCACGACTCCCCACGGATCCCACATCCCGTTCACTGCGAGACTGACGTTTCCGGTCACCTATAACGAAGCGGAGTACGAAGCATGCATCATGGGTCTAGAAGAAGCAATTGATTTGAGAATCAAGAACCTAGATGTATATGGTGACTCGGCGCTTGTGATCAACCAGATTAAAGGGGAGTGGGAGACTCGTCAGTCGAATTTGGTGCCATACATGAACTATGCCAGAAGGCTGCTTCCGTTCTTTGATCGAGTGGAACTCCATCATGTGCCCAGACCAGAAAATCAGATGGCTGATGCCTTAGCCACGTTGGCTTCGATGTATAAAGTCAATTTTTGGAATGAAGCTCCAAGAGTTGTCCTTTCTCGTCTTGATAGACCTGCATTCGTCTTTGCGATCGAGGAAGCCGCCGACGGCAAGCCATGGTTCCATGACATCCAAAACTTCCTTATGACTAAGGAGTATCCTGCGGGAGCGTCAACCCAGGATAAGAAGACTCTGAGGAGGCTGTCTGGAAATTTTTATCTCAATCCTGATGGAGTTTTGTATAAGAGAAATCACGATCTCGTGCTACTCAGATGTGTAGATGAGAAAGAGGCGAGTATGCTCATGGAAGAAGTCCATGAAGGCACATTTGGTACGCACGTCGGTGGGCATGCTATGACAAGAAAGATCCTGAGAGCCGGATACTACTGGCTGACGATGGAATCGGATTGCTTTAAATTCGCGAAGAGATGTCATAAATGCCAAATTTATGCTGATAAAGTTCATGTGCCGCCGTGCCCGTTAAACGTCATGTCCTCCCCGTGGCCGCTCTCCATGTGGGGCATCGACATGATAGGCAAGATCGAGCCCACTGCATCTAACGGTCATCGCTTCATTCTAGTAGCTATCGACTACTTCACCAAGTGGGTGGAGGCAGCCTCATACGCTAATGTGACCAAGCAGGTGGTGGCTAAATTCATAAAGAGGGACATCATCTGTCGTTACGGAGTTCTCGAGCGGATCATTACTGATAATGGTTCGAATTTGAACAACAAGATGATGAAGGAGTTGTGCCAGAGTTTCAAGATTGAACATCACAACTCATCTCCTTACCGGCCGAAGATGAATGGCGCCGTTGAAGCGGCCATTAAGAACATAAAGAAGATTGTTCAGAAGATGGTTGTGACCTACAAGGATTGGCACGAGATGCTGCCATTTGCACTGCACGATTATCGTACGACGGTACGTACGTCAACCGGAGCAACTCCTTTCTCCTTAGTGTACAGTATGGAAGTTGTCCTACCGTTAGAAGTGGAGATCCCTTCTTTGCGAGTTTTGTTTGATGTGAAACTCGACGAGGCAGAATGGATTAAGAACCGACCGAACCAACTCAGCCTGATGGACGAGAAGAGGTTAGCATCGATTGTGCATGGTCGTCTGTACCAAAGCCGAATGAAGAAAGCTTATGATAAGAAGGTGCGGCCTAGAAGCTTTCAGACGGGTGATCTCGTCCTGAAGAAGATTCTTCCTCCACACTCCGATCACCGGGGCAAGTGGACTCCCAATTAAGAAGGTCCGTATGTCGTCAGCAAGGTCTTCTCGGGAGGAGCTTTATTGTTATCCACGATGGATGGTGAAAATTTTGCATCCCCGGTGAACGCGGACGCAGTTAAAAAATACTTTGCTTGAAAGCGACCCGCTGGACAGTAAAAAGAGAGTCCAGGCAAAAATGGGGCATCCCGGCAAACCATAAAAAAGGAAAAAGGTTCGGGCAAAAATTAGGGATATAAATTGAAAAAATGTACACCCGCAAAGTCGAAAACCCGGATGGGCGACTTTGGCAAAAAAGGGTATCCCGGTGAACTGAAAACCCGCAAAGGGCGGTTCACGCAAAAGTTAGGGATTTGAAAAAGCAAATGATTGCGTTCCGCGTATGGACTTTCTTTGTTTAGTGGTTTGGAAGACCTGAGGGCTGCTTATCTGAATCAATCTCTTCTGAAGCTGAAGCGTCGGAGAAGTATCGAAGTCGAGTGGGTCATAGAGGGATCAACTCATGGTGTTCGTCTACGCCTCGTTGCCGACATTTGTATATACTGATGTATATTTATGTTTTATTTTTTGCGCGGCTTCCTCATTCCAGGAGCTTGCATCCGTTGTAAAACATTTTTACCCATTCAGGGGTTCGTTATCAATAAAATGTATACTATTCAGCAATTTTGTTTGTCTGTTTAGCATTTATCTGTTTTGTTTGCGAAAAAGAACGCCGATGTTTTTGATAAAATGCGCATACATAAACTTACTGGCCTAGGCCACTGATTGTTGAAACAATGAATTACTTAAACATTGTCACAAGATGATAACCTTGATAGGTCCCTTTGAGAAGGGTATCTTGTCTGTTTGTTTGTGTTGTTACAGGTGTAGCATATTTCAGGCAGTACGTCGTACGCGTTCCCGAGCAGGATGATTCCTCCTTCTCCAGCAAAGTTCAGTAGCCACTCCCCGCAGAGTCTGAACACGAGATCGTGAGCATTGATATGTCTCCCCAGGCAGAGAAGATTCTCTCCCCAATCAGATGCATCCGGAAGGAACATCATCTCCTCAGCTGAGTCATTCACCGAAGTGTGTAGCAACTGATGGTTCAAGACTGAAGTCTCCAGCGGAATCGAGTTTCCCCACAGAGTCGTAATCTCCCCATCAAGAAGAATGATTTCTTCTTCCCCAGCCGAGGTTGCAGATCCCCAAGGGAGCCGAGCCCTTGTAAGCCGCTCAGGCCATGATTGGTTTTCCCCAGTAGAGTGTTGAATAGTTATGTTGTGTTTCCCCGCCGGAGTCGTTGTCTCCAGGAAGGTTAGCCGTGAAGGCCGTGCAGTTTATCTCTGCGATTGACATCGCTTTCCTCAGCAGGTCCAGGTTCTCGTAGAGATTCGTTCCCCTGCAGCAGTCAACTGAAGTTCACTTCCCCACAGCGCCCGATTGAGATTGGCGTGACCTTTTTCTCCTCAACAGGATGATTCCTTCCCCCTATCAGAGTGGTTCTTTCTCCTTGACAGGAGGATCCTCCCTTCAGCATTTATTTTGCTGACGGGATCGTATCATTTTGCATGACTGCATAGCATTTATCATAAACGCGTAGCATTTCCACCGTGTGGAGCATTGCGCCATTGCCGAAGCATATGCATAATAAGCATGATCTAGGTTGTTACCGTTCTTGTTTTGCAGGTGTTCCGCCGCAGAATTGATTGCTCAAGATGATTCTTGAATTCTCCCCAACGGAGTCGCTTGCTCAAGATGATTCTTGAAGTCCCCAACGGAGTCGCTTGCTCAAGATGATTATTGAAGTCCCCAGCGAAGTCTTCGGCTCAAGATGATTCTTGAATTCCCCAGCAAGGTCGTTTGCTTAAGATGATTCTTAAAAGCCCCAGTGAAGTCGAAAGAGGCGGTTGCTCAAGTTGATGCTTAGAGTCCCCGACAGAGTATTTGCTCAGGATGATTCCTGAAATCTCCAGCATAGTTATTTGTACAAGATGATTCTTGAAGTCCTAAGCAGAGTTGATTCATCCAGAATGATTCCTGGATCCCCGAAGCAGAGTTACTTGATAGTTCCCCAGAATCCCCAGCGGAGATGTGTCATCCCCAGCAAGTTTCTGAGCAGCGAAGTTGAAGCTTCCCTCGAGGACTTAATGATTGAAGTCCGACCGTGTTAACAAAGCAGTTCTCTCAGCTGATGCGGAGTGCCTGATGGCAGAAGTTTGGATATCCCCAATTGGCTCATGATTGACCGAGAATTCTATTCCCAACTTACTAATGAAGTCCGGCTGATGCCCGAAAGTTCTGTGAATGCCCGATGGCATGACTAACTTGATTGCTGACCTGATGAGTCCCGAGGAAGCTTGATGCCTGATGGCATGATCGACCATGTATCACCGGTTACCGTGTGACCAATTCTCCAGCTAGCGACCGTGCAGCTAGTATTTCAGTTTTCGAGAATTTGTCCCCATCAGAGTACCGTGTACTGGTGCAGTTGGCAAATTTCGGGGGTTGTTGGTATTCAATCGTCTCGCACCTTGATTGGTTGAGAGACGTTCGCTTCTCACCCAGTCAGGTTCAATCCGTTTGAATAGGGGCAGCTGTTGCACCCTAAAATTTGACCAACATTTCTTTTACTAGCTCATGTTTCATTTCATTCACATTAGCATTATCATTTGCATTTCATTGACATGTATGCAGGAGATCAAGAGGTATGAGTACCAATCAAGAGCTATACAAGACTATGAAGCTAGCCAAGAAGGTTAGTCAAGTGCTCAAGGGTTGATATCCTTGTCAAAGAAGTTAAAAGATCCTCAGAGAGAGTGATTGAAACCAAGGGTGTGTGCCTCCTAACTTGAGAGTTGTGGGGAGTTCTCAGATGATTCTGAAGCCATGAATGTGGACTTGAAGCCTTGAGAGAGCTTATGAGATGTCTTGAAAGCCATCATGAAGCCTAGAGAGGTCATTGTGCAAGATTAAGAAGACTCAGCCATGAGTGGTATAATTAGGGTTTGACTGGGTCAACCCTAGGTCAACTGATGATTTGGAGAGGGTTGAGACCTAATCCAAGAGACATGTGATCATGGATTGATGCATTGAGATGCTATAAGGATGATTCCAAGGTCAACTCATCATGATTGAAGAGTTTGAGAAGTTTCAAGCTAGGGTTTCTAAGGCTTGACAGTGTAAAATCCCCTAGTTTGACCCCTATCTTCAAGGCAATTTAGCTCATGATGTGATTGTCATCTCATCTTACCCCCAACATTAATGTTGTAGAGCTTATTCTTAGCTTTAATTTTAGTACTATAAGTCCTTGATAGGATTTGTAGAACTCAAGTTATGACTTTGACAAGTTACAGGTCATCTGAGGTATGTGAATCTGGGGCCTTGAAAGTCACCCAACTTGCATCCAACTTTTGCCCAAGAAGGATGATTCCTATGAAATTTTGGTCGACATGAATGTTGTTCCTTACCTTCTTAGATTTCTAGAGAGTACTAGAAGTCCTTGATAGGATTTGTAGAACTCAACTTATGGCTTTGACAAGTCAAGGGCATTTTGGTCATTTGGAGATTATAGGTCATTTCAAGCATAAGCCCATAACTCCTATTTCCAAGATTCAAATGGAAAAATATTCAACATAAAACTTGCTTAAAATGATGTTTTAAGGCTAGTAAGGAGGTCATGAGATGTTTAAAAGGCTTGTAGCTCAAAATGGTAAAAATGACCTAAAATGAAGGCATAAGTTAAATAAGTCAAAGTTGGAAATTGTAATTTCCAAGCTACACATCCAAACCATCGCATGTAATATACCATTTTGACTCTAGAAAACATTTTAGAAACAACGGTTCAACCACATTTTTGATTTGAGGTCTAAATCATGGACTTGCTTTGGAAAATGGTTACTTGCATATTAAGGTACATATGCAAAACCTAAGGAAGATCAATGCACAAGCTAGAAAAGCATCCTAACACCTCATGCATCTCATCTAAGGAGATTTTCAAAGGATAACAAGTGCTGCAATGAGCCAAACACAAGCTGGTATATGAGATGGATTGAAATCAAAAACTCATGACATGAGAATCTCAAATTCTCAGTGGATGATTCCAGAAAGTTATGGATGGTTTGGAACCATCCTATATATTGATTAGAAGTTGCTCAGATGCAAGGTTGGTGAGAGATTAGAGAGGAGAGTGAGATTGCCATTTCATTTTCTTCCATTGCAAGTTGAAATCAATTTCTATATTCTGCATCGTTTCCATTGATTCTTTCTATCCTAACATCTTCCATTGATCATACTGAGTGTGTGCATACCAAATTGAGAGCAAGATCATGAAGAATTGAGAAGATAGCATTTGGATTTGGGAAGCTGCAAGTCACCATCGGATTCTAAGTTTCAAGCATCCTCCATCAAAACTTTTGCAAACAGTAGCAAGATCTTGGCACAAGGAGTGATTCTGAAGAGATTGAGAGGTTGAAGTGAAGATTTGACCTATCTGGTATTCAAGAATTGACAGGTTTGCAACTTTTACTCTACACCTTAATTTAGGCATTGTTAGTTAGATTTGTTTGGTTAGAATGGTTAGAGACAAGTAGGAGATGGATTCTGGAGATTTTGAGGGCATTTGGTGAGGTTCAAGGTAGTGACCCCATTTTTGTTTGGATCAAGAACGTGTTTAATATGGTGAATTGATTAGAGTTCTATAGCAAGAATTAACCAGTGTAACATGAGGAAGAGATTGAGCACTTTAATTTCAAGAATGGTTAGAGTTGAGGTTAGACCCTAATTTTGATTCATTATCGGGTTTAGAGATTGAAGGCATTTCAATGAAATCTAAGTGGATGGTTGTGATCAGGGATGAATTTAAAACAGGTTAGGGTTTTGAACCATGGATTTTGGTTGAGTTTGGATGGAGTCCGAGTGAGGAAGATGAGGCAGATGAAGCTCTGCAACCATGGTGGTTTCCCTCCTTTTTCATTTCAAAGGAAGAAGATAATGTATTGGACGTTGGATGGAGAGTAGACCATTGACCAAAGCTAGATCGTGTGGCTGTGATTTGATTTCACGTTTTGAAGAGGGAAGTCTGAAACAATGAAATGCAGCCGTTTCATTAATTGGAGTCTTGGGCTTTAGTGGATTGATTGCTAGCCACACCCCCATCCACGACCCAATCATGATTTGCACTAGTTTTCTTTACTTATTGCACCGCGTGTTTTTCTTTTTTCTTTATATTTTTTAGTTGTTTTCTGATTAAATATATGGGCCTAGCGCATTTACTGATGACACCCCCATTTAGAGCCCATTTGGTTAATGAACTGCATATCATTGCTATCTGCACCAAACATTTCACATTTTATTTTCTTTTTCTTTATTTTTCTTTAAACTTTGAAAAATCATATTAAATAGAAAAATAATGATATTGACATGGGGATTTTTTATCCTATTTCACACTTATGTCTAGAAAATTATAAAATCAAAACATTTGCATTTCATGAGTTTTTAGTATTTTTTGTGTATTTTCTCTTTTAATTGCTTTTCAATTCATTTTATGTTGATGCATAGTTTTGTAGAATTTGTTTTAGCTAGTTCCCTTCATATTTTTGCACCATTCTTTTTAGGATAGTTAGATTAGGACTTTAGCTCCCCTCTGGATTTATTCCATATTTTTGTTAGTAGTTTTTGATTAGTTTTGATTAGATGACTTTAGGTTGTGTAGATTTAGGTCAATCCTTAACATAGGTCCACCATAACACTAGAATTTTGGGTTTCTAGGTCAAGTTAGATGTTGGGACATATAGGGTATTAAGGGTAGTTATATAGGATCCCCTAGAAATTATATTAGATTTTAATATAATGGTATACTATTTTTAATTGATTTTTGTAGTTGATTGTTGTTTGTGTTGCCCTTGTGGGCTTGTATTTTGTTTTGCTTTGATTTGTGGGCCTTTGCTTGGCTTGGTGGGCTTGGTCTTGCTTTGTGGAGCATGTAGGAGCATAGTGGAAGACTTGAATATTGAATAAGGAGCTTGAGAGCTTGAAGACTTGTTTGTTTTGTTGTTGTTTTAGGGTTAGGAATTAAGTAGAGCTTAGACTTAGTTAATTTCTTTCTTAAACATGGATGGTATCTTTCACCTCCATTCCTCCCAATGATTAAAAGTCCTCCCATGGTATTCACCTCCCTCCTTTGGAGGGATAAGTGATGGTACCTAGGAAGTAGAACTTTTGAGGGAACCATTCTTTTGATGTTAAACCCTTATAGGTCACCTTTGGTGGTCAATAAGCAGTTTAATATCCTAGCTGATCCAGTTAAGTGACTTCTTCTGGTTTGAGTATCTTGAAGATGTTGGGCTTGAGTATGAAGATGAATACTTCATTGAAGAGTATGGAAGAGGATGATTCCCTGAGCATTGCCATTGTAGCTGAAGCTTGAAGAGCAAGAAGAAACCAGTTGATACTTGAAGACCCCATGAAGATCCAGTAAAGACTGAATGAAGAGCTGAGGCTTAAAGACTGAAGGATGAAGTTGACACTTCTAAATGTTTAAAGATTACCCTGAGAAGCTGAAGCTTGAAAGTGAAGAAGACCAAGTTGAGACTGGTAAAGTAAGAGAGCTGAAGCTTGAAGGCTAAGTTGATACTTATGAAGAGGATTCAATTGAGATTGGTTGAGGAGCTGAAGCTTAGAGAAGAGAGAATAAGTTGAAACTTATGTTGAAGGGTTGAAACCTGGAGAAGCAAATTGATATTTGTCAAGAGTGATGGAGGTCTGAAGACTGGATTGCTGTCAGAAGAGCTGAGGCTTGGAATTGAGAGAGGAGTTGATCTGCTTTCTTGTCTGCTTCTGTATTGATATGCCTTGTTTGACTTGCTTGATGCATTAGACTAAGTCCATATCTAGAATAACTTTAATCTAGGAGCATGATTGCACTAGAGGTTGAGTTGCTCCCTCTGCTTGTATTTTTTACTGTATGGCTTTTCTTGCGGGTATTCGGTAGAGCCCAGCTCCCTTGCCCATGTGTTTAGTTTGCTTGATAGAATTTTATTCTTTCTGTATGATTACAGTCTCTTATATTTTGCTTGATAGCATGTTGTTTGTTTCAGTATGATTACTGTTATTCATATCTGGCTTGAGGTTGAGACGAGCTTGTGGAGGCTGATGCCCCACACACATTTTCCTCCCTCACTTGCATTGCATGCATTTTTTAGTCGTTTATTGTTTACTGTTTAAGCTGATGCTTTATCTGTTTCCTTATCACTGACATGATCCCTTAGGACTCTCATTTCCTTTGATAAGGAAGTGATGATAGAACTTTAGGTTGAAACCTATGCATGATAACTTCTAGGAGTTCCCTTTTCAAACTTCAACCATAGGACGAATCCTTGGCATGACAACAGTAGGACTTGATAGTCTCCCCGTAGTTGAGCTCGTTCTCTTCTCATCTCAAAACAGCTTAAGATACAACAATCATGAATGATTTCTTTCGTACGTTACGAGCCTTAAGCTATCTGAGAAAGGATTGTTGGAGAGTTTCTTTTCAACAGTCTGGATGTTTAGTATGGTACCCTTTGGGTGACATGCGACGCATTCACTCTCAGGTCATAGTCTTTAGTGCGATTGAAATTGCAAACACAATAAAAAACACTTCTTTCGTAAAAGACAGAAAACAAACTTCAAACCTTTTTTCCCCGTGGGCCCATAATTCAAAGGAAAGCTTTTCTGAAGAAAAGAGTGTCGTTAAACTTCAGCGCCAACGCAAACAGGCTTTGTCCCTAACTGCTGGAACTGCTGTTTAACCCTACTCGATAAAACAGATGAATCTGAATCCCCGTAATCCGTAGTAGCCCGAACTACGTAAGCTCTGATCTCTCATACCTGTTGAGAGTACGTAGGCACAATACTGAGGTATTGGCGAGCCACCTTCCCCGTAACCCGTAGTAGGTCGAACTACGTCGACTCTGATTTCTCATTCTCTGATGAGAATACGTAGGCATAAAGCGCGACGCTTTGCCGAGTCATTTCTTTTCTTTTTTAAGCCAGCCTTGATAGGTAGATAGATAAACCAACTCGTCCAGTAAACACAACAAGCGTGGATCCCGTCGAGTACGACGGACGTGAGGGGTGCTAATACCATCCCCTTGCGTAACCGACTCCCGAACCCAGACAACGGTTGCGATGACCTTGTCTTATACCTTTTCGTCAGGTTTTTTCCGATCGTTTCCTTTCCCGCTCTGAGGGATAAATAACGAAAGGTGGCGACTCTTCTGTTTTGCCAGCACCTTATTTTCACGGAAGCGACATACAGCACTAGAGACTATGACCTGGGAACGAATGCGTCGCATATCGTCCAAAGGACGTATACTAAACATTCTAGACGATTGAGAGGAGGTCGCTCAATTATCATTACCCAAGTAGCTTAAGGCTCGTATCGCGCTTATACTAACTTGCCTTTATTACGTTTTTTACTGTTGTTTGAGATGAGAAGAGAGAGGGACAACTACGGGGAGACTATCAAGTCCTAATGTTATCATGCCAAGGATTCATCCTATAGTTGAGGTTTGAAACAGGGAACTCCTAGAAGTTATCATGCATAGGTTTCAACCTAAAGTTCTAATCATCACTTCCTTATCAAAGGAAGTGAGATTCCTAGGGGATCATGTCAATGATAAACAGAAACAGATAAAGCATCAGCTTAAACAGTAAACAGTAAACGACTGTAAAATGCATGCAATGCAAGTGAGGGAGGAAATGTATGTGGGGCATCAGCCTCCACAAGCTCGTCTCGACCTCAAGCCAGATATGAATAACTGCAATCATACAGAAAAATAAAATGCCATCAAGCAAAACACAAACCACATAGGCAAGGGAGCAGAGCTCTACCGAATACCAGCAAGCAAAGCCACACAGTAAAAATACAAGCAGAGGGAGCAACTGAACCTCTAGTGCAATCATGCTCCTAGCTTAACACAATCTAAACATGAACTTATTCTAATGCATCAAGCAAATCAAACAAGTCACATCAATACAGTTGCACAGAAAGCAAACAGACAAGAAAGAAAGCAGATCAACAGCTTCCACAGTTTCACAGCAAAGCAATCCTCTGCCAGCAATTCAGTCCTCATTCTATAACTGTTCTTCAGGTCTATCCTCTTCAATAGCAAGTATCAACTTGCTTCTTCAAGCTTTCAATGTATCATACACAAGTGTCAACTTGTTCTCCATCTTCTTCAAGCTTCAGCTCTTAATTTGATCTCCTTCACACAAGTGTCAACTTGTTCTTCTTGATCTTCAAGCTTCAGCTCCACAGGCAGTCTTCAAACACAGAGAAGTAGCAACCTCTAGCATCTTCAATCTTCTAACAAGGAACTCCATCCTCTAGCAAGGGAGAAAGCTTCATCTAACAAGAGCAAGGTGTGGATAGTGGTGAGCAAAGTGAAGACCAAAGGTCACCTCTAAGCACTCCACCATCAAGGAAAGGCACCCTCAAAGGTTCTACCAATTTGTGAGGGGCCAATCGTCCTACCAAAGGAGGGATGAGACCTTCACAATGGGACCTTACATCATAGGGAGGAATGGAAGTGATCAACACCTTCCATGTTTCATGAAGGAAGAAAATCTATTCTAAGAGATCTCCCTAAAACCCTAAACCTTAATCCTAAACAAACTACACCAAAGGGAGAGAAAACTTCAAGTCCAAGCTCCACCATGCATTCCACAGCAGCTCACACATGTCTTAATTATCATCCAAGAGCAAGAGAAGCACAACCCTAATCTAAGGGAACTAAAGAAATCATTCTAGCTGAGTTAGCAAGTTAGGATCACCTAAAACCTAGTACTAAAGTTAATCCTAACTAAAATACTAAAACCAATTGTAAAATCCTAAAAAAATCACTATGGGAACCTAAGTCAATCATGACTCTATCATGTTAATTCCAGAGATCAAATCATCCAATAAGTCCTAGAATTAAATTATAAACTATGGGATACTAAGGTTAAACCCTAAAACTAGAGCACCTAAAGTTTCAATCTAAAAACCACACCTAATTTCATCACAAAAATGTGAGAAAAATACTATGGGAACATACATGTCTAAACTAGCTACACACAAAAAATCAGCTCAAAAATCTTCATCAAATGATCACACAAAAATCAGCAAGACAAGGTATCAACCATTATGAAATTAATATCAATTAAGATACAAAAAATGCAATTAAAATAAAAAATGCATGAATTCCTAAACTCTTAATTTCCTAAAATTCTAGACTCATTCATGAGTCAGGGAAAAAAAACCTGGATCAAATTGAGTTATTTTTTCATTTATTATGAATTAATTTCAAACTACATGAAATGATGAAAAATAAAGAAAAAAAGAAAGAAAATAACAAGAAGCGCGTGCTGAATAGCAATTATTCTCAGTTTATTTTCCAGACTGGGCCAATTGGGGGGTGTGGATAGCACTTGGATCCTTAAGCCCAAAACACCAATTAAATGAAACGGTGCGTTTCATCTCAATGTCTCTCTTCAGAGTTTGAAATCCAATCGTGGCCGTGTAATCCTTGCCCAAGTCAATGGTCAAACACCCATCCAATGGCTCCCATGCATCGTCCCCAAATTCAAATCAGATGGAGGGAGTTTCCCAGACAGTGGCCTAAGCTGCAGCGCCACCGTCTTCTCCGGCGAGGTGGTGTCCACAGGTCATCAAAAACAACAAAACAAATCATCATCTCACTCGATTTTTCCTCCTGAACACGAATCCAATCTCCAAATTCTCCAATTCTTGCTCTAACTTAAAACACGATAGGATTTTCAGAAATACACCAAATCTTGATCATCACAATTCTCAAATATAATGATCCTAATGCAATCTACACTTCTCACTGATCAATTTCCACTATCCAAACATGATTATTCCTTCAAGAATCCTGAGATATCAGCCTCAACAGAAAATGATCCATGACCTAAAGTGTCTCTATTCCTCAAATTCTTATACCAAAATCCATCTACATCATGCTATGAACCTAACCACCTAAATATTTCTAGCTATCTCTCCATAAATTAAGCAAAATTTTGATTTGTACAAACCTGGTTTCAGATGAAGAACAGGTACAATTCTTGCTCGATTCTTCCTCCAATATGATCCAGATTCACTCCAAATCTTCCACTGAAGCTAATGCACACCTCAATTTGGCTTGATTTCTCTTCAATCTCAGAATCCGATCTTGAGTTGTAGCTCTGAAAAATCCAATGCTCTCTCTGCTACCAGCTTCAAATGCTTCCAAAAAACTGGCTGAACACACTCCAAATCTTATATAGAACTCAATGGAAATGTCTAGAAAGTTCTGTAAGCTTCCAAATGAGATTTTGCAATTTCAATTTCTCTCTCAAAATATCCTATGCACAGTCACGATTTGCACTCTGTTTGGGCATGAAAATACTTGAAATCTTCATCTCATGAGATATTGGATTGATTGGTTATGATCATTTCCTTGTTTGCAATCCAATGGTGTGAATTTGATATGTTCCTTCATCATGAAGCAACAAGGTAAAAGTGCATGAAAATGGACTCAAACCAAAATTCTAATATTTCCAAAGTTTCTAAAATGATTTTTCCATTCAAAATGACCTATAAATTTGCGTTGTTTGGACACAAATCAATTTATTTCAATTTTTGGTCATTAAATGCCTTTAATCCTTCCTTTTTCACAATTTCTTGAATCAAGTCTCTCCTTGGGCCATTTCAATGCCTCCTTGATACATGGTCAAGGTTAAAAACCCATTTTGAGCAACTTTCAAGTTGAACAAAATTTCATTTGAGGTGTCTAAGTTGGTGAAAGTGACCTATAACCAAGAATGACCTATAATCACAAATTCCCAAAATACCCTTGACTTGTCAAAGCCATAACTTGAGTTCTATAAATCCTATCAAGGACTTCTAGCACTCTATGGAAAGCTAAGCGAATAAGGAACAACATTCATGTTGACCAAAAGTTCATAGGAATCATCCTTCTTGGGCAAAAGTGTCATGCAAGTTGGGTAACTTTCAAGCTCTAAATTCACATGTCTCAGATGACTTGTAACTTGTCAAAGCCATAACTTGAGTTATACAAATCCTATCAAGGACTTCTAGTACTCAAATTAAATCTAAGATCATGCTCTATAACAATCATGTTGGGGTCAAGATGAGATGACAATCATGTCTTGAGTTAAATTGCCTTGAAGATAGGGGTCAAACTAGGGGATTTTACACTGTCAAGCCTTAGAAACTAGCTTGAAACTTCTCAAATTCTTCAATCATGATGAGTTAGCCTTAAAATCATTCTTAGAACATCTCAATGTATCAATCCATAATCACATAGCTCTTGAATTAGGTCTCAACCTCCTTCAAATCATCAGTTGACTTAGGGTTGACCCAGTCAAACCCCAGCTGCACCACTCATGGCTGAGCCTTCTTATTCTTGCACAATGACTTGTCTAGGTATCAAAGTGATCTTAAACACTTATCATGAGCTCTCTCAAGACCTCCAGTCTAACTTCATGGCTTCAGAATCATCTGATGACTTCCCACAACTCTCAAGTTAGGAGACACACCCTCTTGGCTTCAATCACCCTCTCTGAGGCTCTTTTAACTTCTCTAACAAGGATATCAACCCTTGAACACTTGAATAACCTTTTTAGCTAGCTTCATAGTCTTGTATAGCTCTTGATTGGTAATCATACCTCTTGATCTCCTGCATACAAGTCAATGAAATGCAAATGATAATGCTAATGTGCATGAAATGAAACATAAGCTAGGTAAAGAAAAGTTGGGCAAATTTTGGGGTGCAACAGTTAGCAGGCAAGCTTTTGAAATAAGGTTTAGACTTAGCATCTATCCTTTTGGCCAGTTTGTTGAACTGTCTTCCAAGCATGGCTATTGCCTCTGATAGATCTTCCTCTTTTTCATGCTCTGAAGCCTCTGCAGAGTTTGAGACAAGAGCTATACTTTTGCTCTTTTTCTCCACAGCCTGATCACACATCCCCATCTCAAAGGTTTGAAGGGATTCAATAAGTTCATCCATTTTCATGTGGCATATGTCTTGAGCTTCTTCAATGGTTGTTACCTTCATGGCAAACCTTTTAGGTAGTGACCTCATAATCTTTCTTACAAGTTTCTCTTCAGTCATCTTTTCTCCCAGAGCTCCTGAGGTGTTTGCAAGTTCAAGAACATTCATGTAGAACTCATGAATGGTCTCCTCTTCCTTCATTTTCAGCCCTTCAAATTTGGTGGTCAGCATTTGAAGTCTTGACATTTTGACCTTGGAGGTTCCTTCATGAGTAGTTCTGAGAGTGTCTCAAACATCCTTTGCTTGTTCACAGTGGTGGACCAGTCTAAAGATGTTTTTGTCTATACCATTGAAGAGTGCATTCAATGCTTTAGAGTTTCCAAGAGCTAATGCCTCTTGCTCTTTGGTCCATTCCTCTTATGGAATTTGCACATATACTCCATCCTTGTCAGTCTTCACAGGATGTTCCCAGCAAGAGTTTAGAGCTCTCCAAGCCTTGTTGTCTAAGGACCTTAGGAAGGCAATCATCCTAGGCTTCCAATAGTCATAATTAGAACCATCCAGAATTGGAGGTCTATTTGTGAATCCAATATCTTTATCCATAGTACCAGAATTTAATTTCCCTAGATCTCACCCAGTAATAAACAGGCAGGGTGCCTGCTCTGATGCCAATTGAAAATTCTGGCCAACCCACAATGGATGTTCTAACATAAGTTATAACATCCACTGTGACATTCACTACAAACCTACTATTATGCAGTAATTGTAAAGCAGTAAATAACACAGTTGGTTGTTGACCCAGCTCAGTGCAACACACTTACATCTGGGGGCTACCAAGCCAGGGAGAAATTTCACTATCAGTAGAATTAATTCAGAGTCAAACCTCCAGTTTGCACTCCTCACTTAAGACCTACCCAATGACAATTTAATCTAGAGACACTCTAGACCTGAGTATACCCACTCACTCCCTACAATCACACAACAGTGATATCCAAAAACACTTTCAGATTAAACTGTAGTATGAAGAGACACTTCAACTACACACACCTTGATCTTGCTTCAAAGCTTTGATCAAGTGACACACACTCTTGCTTAACAGCTTCGAGTGGTACACCTCTTAGAAACTACCTAACCAATGCAATCAACAGTTGCTTGGATTACAAGTGTTCCTAAGACACAATCGTGAAGGACACCCTTTTCACTTCTAAACCACTATGGTGATTTCTCTGTTTCTTTATCTTCAACAGCTGCCTTCTAGGATTTCTTCTCCTGTTATTTATAGCAGCAGATCAGTCTTTGGGCCTGGGTGCATAATTTAGGTTTTATCCATAATAAAACCTTTCTTCAGTATTCTGCACACTTGCCACATTAATCAGGTACATATTAGTTCCCTTAGGGCTTCTAAAATGTCTCCTGCATTCCAGTTTGAGCTTATGATTTGTTTCCTGAGTTCTAGCAACCAGAATAACAAACCTCCGCTTGATGTCATACGACCTATGTCATAACATTGAGTATGATATCCAACTTAACTTATAGTTAGCTTAGTTAACTTACCCTGCACAGTCCCTATTATGAATGTATCAACATCAGACATGACATTCATACATACACTCATATTTTGCCACAAAATGCAGCCAATCAAGAGCACTTACACTCCTGTTTGAGCAGTCTGGCCAGTTCCTCAGGCAGGTCACAATCTTCATCAGTCTCTTCTTCGGCTTGATAAATGGGATTATCAAAGTCATACGAAGTGATGCCGAATCAGGATCAATGGTATCTGTGATGTACAACCTGCATGATTGATGTTTTATGTTGACCATGATATGCGAACAAACACAAAATACATTGCCATTTTTCTGTTTATAAAAGTGCATAAAAATAAAACAAGAAAAACATAAATCACAAAATTTGAATGCAAAAAAGGATTTCTTTTATTCATGATAAAGTTAAATGTCAGGAAAAGAGCCCCACAACAAAGTCATTATGCCTTGGGCAGAGCATAGACCAAACATAATCAAAAAGATGGGAATTTACGCTTCCGATGTGACCAGTTGCAAAGCCTTTGCCTGGGGACACATGGACGAATCCAAGCATCCATATCATAATAAATGTCTCTGTCGTCCTCCCCAATAGCATTAATCCTGTCGTAGATAACACCGCCACTGGTGAACTGTATTGGTCCTCTGTACCTTGGAGCACTTTGAGAAGAGCTGGACGGCTTGTAACCCAAACCAAACTTGTCTTGCTTGTTAGGAACATTGAGAACTTGGCCCCACTTCTGCAAAGAACCAGATTCTACAATAGCACGGGCTTCCTTAAACGAGGACAATGAAATTTCTGGACTTTTGTCTTCTACATGAGGCCTCTCCTGAATCTGCACTGTTTCAAAAGCCTGACACAACGTCTCATGAATCTCCCAATCTAATTCTATATACTTAAATGATGACAGATGACTGATCATAACATCCTCCTCTCCACAGACTGTAATAACCTCCCTTCCACCATATAGTTCAACATCTGATGCAAAGTCGAGGTGACTGCCCCATCAGCATGCATCCAAGGTCGGCCAAGCAAACAGCTATAGGCTGGCTGGATGTCCATGATATAGAAGACTGCATCAAAGATCTCTAGTCCCACCTGAATTGGTAACGTGATCTCTCTAAATACCGACCTCCTGGTCCCATCAAACTCCCTTACCACCGAATCACTTGGCGTGCAGATTAAGCCCTGCGTATCTAACTTCATCAGTGTTTTCTCCGGCAACATATTAAGTGAGGATCCCGTATCAACTAGCACATGGGATAAAACAGCTCCCCTGCACTCTATGGATATGTACAGAGCATGGTTATGGTTTCTCTTGGTAGGAGTTAAGTCCAAGTCAGTGAAACCCAAACCATTACCAGCATTTACGTGGACCACCAATCCTTCCAATTGATTAACAGAAATCTCCTGTGGTACAAATGCCGTATTTAAGATCTTTAGTAGAGCATTTCTGTGTGCCTCTGAGCACAACAACAATGATAGGATAGAAATTTCAGAAGGTGTCTGATGCAAGTGATCTATGATCTTGTAGTCACTTTTACAAATAAGCCTCACAAATTCTTCAGTATCTTTAGACAAGGAGTCTATCTCTCCTTGCTATTGAACTTCTTCCTCTACCACAACCTTCCCCTTTCCTTTATCAACAATACTCTGTGGCGAGGAGAAAATCATGCCACTTCTTATGATACCACAAGTACCCACTATGTTTTCTACATAAGAACCTTCATAAGAAGCACTCACCAATTCTTGCTGCTAACCGTTACAAAATACTTCGGCCCCGTAATTCCACGGAATGGCCTTAGTGCTCTCATAAGGTACCGGTCCAGGAGTAGTAATAATCACCAGCGCTGGCCTTGCAGGCACTGAGATATTGATTATCCGGAATGGGAAAGATATAGTAGCAACTTCGTCCTCTTTAATATTAGCTTCATTCTCCTCAATCATCCTATCAAATTGTAAATAACCCTCGTCGATCATTTTTTGAATTCCTTTCTTCAACAAAACACAACCCTCAGGTATTTCCTCACACCCTGAACAATTACTGGAACATCCTGGGAACACTCCCCCTTTCAACAATTTGACCTTCACAAAGCTCAACAGAGTCTTCAACTCCTCCATGTTAGTTATCAAATTTAGCTTTTCTCCTTCAATGATAACAATAGTCTTTTCCACCCCGTGGTTTGGCATGGGGTTCTGATTTATATTCAGCCGTCGTTGGTAAAATTAATGGCCTTGGAATCAAGTAAATCATGTACTTTATGCTTAAAATCTTTGCAGTTATCGATATTGTGACCCGGAGCACCAGAATGGAAATCACACTTGCAATTTGCATCATATCCTGGGGGTGGCACGCCAGTAAGGGGCGCCAAAGTCCTTTTTAGACCCAATTGCAGTTGTAACAAATTTTGTAGTAATTGAGAATATGGCATGGGCGGAGTTTCAAATTGTCTGTCAGCCATTCTCTGCCTTGCCACATAGGGACGCAGAGTGTTAACTTATTGCTGAGGTGCGGCCAAAATAGCCACAGTAGCAACTTGATATTGTGCTCTGCCCCTATCTCTGTGTGAAATGGTGTTTGTATCCCCTTCACTTCTCTTGTGATTAGCAAAATATACTTTCTTTGCTCCTCTTACAGAAGACCCACCAGCACTTGAGATTTTCCCGGACTTGATTATGCTCTCTACCCGTTTTCCAGCCATCACTAAATCAGAAAACCCGGCAGTCATGCATTCTATCAACTTCTTAAAGTACACACCTAGTAATGAAGCCATAAACATATCAATTAGTTCTCTCTCTAGCATGGGAGGTTGAACTCTTGCAGCCAGATCATACCACCTCTGGGTGTATTCCTTGAAACTCTCATTGCTCCTCTGTGATAAACTCTGCAATTGCACCCTATTTGGCGCCATGTCACTATTATATTAGTAATGGCGAACAAAAGCCTCTGCCAACTCTTTCCAGCTATGAATGTGGGTCCTTTCTAATCCCATATACCACTCTAGCGACACTCCGACCAAACTATCCTAGAAGAAGTGCATCAAAAGTTTCTCATCCTTAGAATAAGCAGACATTTTTCTATAATATGCCCGAATATGTACTTTAGGATAGGGTATCCCTTTGTACTTATCGAAGTCTAGTACTTTGAATTTGAGGGGAACTTTAACCCCTGGAACCAAGCCAAGATCAGCCATATCTAGGCCCAAAGAGTTTTGCACTTCAAAGGACTTCATCTTCTCTTCAATAAACTTAAACCTCTTGTCAGCTTCAGACGGTAGCCCATATTCTGCATCCTTCACTGAAAATATGTCATCTTGGTTATCTTCCCACTAAGGACCATTAGGTCCATGTACAACACACACATTACCTCCCACAACATTACCATTTTCATTTGCAACATCGCCACATAGAGGAATAACAACAGTAGGACCACTTACCGGAATAGAGCCACCTACAGGTGGAGGTATAACACCAGACTCTCCATGCACAACTCCTTCTTCATCAACCCGTGTTATTAAGGGCTAGACCACAGTTCTTAACTGTTCTTGCCCATTGGCAAGATTCTGCATTAATTCCAAGAACTGGGCCATACGAGCCCTGACCTCCTGTAACTCAGCTTACACATGATCCATGATTCTCTTTTGATTCCCCCTTGTTGAATACTTGTGAAAAATGGGTTCTTCAATCCTGTAACTGTTGAAAATCAAGCGGAAATAAGAACAAGAACCACCAAGCACACCTGCTATACAAATGAAAACGCAGGATGCAAGGATGCAAACATGTATATGCATTCACAGTAAACTTTCCCCTTAACTCTGGTAGCGGAAACTTGTAGATGATAGTCTTCTTCAATTCAAACTCCATCTCAGCAACCGATCAGATCACTAGAATCAAAGACGAAAATAAGAGCCTGAGAACACACATACATGTTAATGCAAAATGATTATGCAAATGCAAACAGGGTATCAAGGTATCCAAAAATTGTTGTGCTGCTAACTGATTTGACCCGGAGCTTCGCTCTGATTAGAAATCCAAAATACCAGAACATTCAAGATTAAAGTCTGCTTTGACAGAAAACTGGGTTGGTTGAAAGTCAAGGTTTCCTGCAAAACCCTTCCCACTCACAGGCAGAACCTAGTCTCTGAAGAGGTACGACATCCCAGGCAGGTCATCAGTGTCATTGACTCTCAGGTTGAGAAACAATGATACATTCACCATTTCTGGTTTGGCATCATGGTCAATCAAGGAGGCCTCAATTGACTTCCTAATGAACGGTCTCTAGAGTCGTTAGTTTTCAGATCCAACACCCCCTCAACTGTTCAAGATGCATAAGATAGGATGTCTTCAAAGGAAACCTCGTCTGGACGTGAATTTCATGAGGGCTTGTGCATGCAAACATGCAAGCCCGCACTACTCCCCACACTAATACTAGGTGTATACTTAAACCTGGGTATTGGGTTTATCTCTCAGTGGAACAACCCATCCAAAAGCACAACAACAACAACAGTATAATATGATAACAAAAATAAAGTACTAAAAATAAATGCAATAGTATACAACAGTAAAGTACATGCATATACACAAATATACACCCAAAGAAAGTAAAATAGACAAGCGCTAGGATAGACTCGCATAGGGAACCAGAGGTCCTCAGCAGAGTCGCCAGCTGTCACAACTGTGAAAAGGACCGACGGAAACAAACAGAAGATTCGTCATCGAACATTATTTATCCCAAAGAGAGGGAAAGGAAACGATCAAATAAAACCTAAAAGAATGGGAAAAGACAAGGTTATCACAACCAAATCTTAAGTTCGGGAGTCGGTTACGCAAGGGGAAGGTATGAGCACCCCTCATGTCCGTTGTACTCAACGGGATCCACGCTTGTTGTCTATCAAAGGGGTGAGTTATCTAAAAACTACTACTAAACTGGGAAAAAAGAAAAGAAAAGAAAATACTCGATAGGACATCGTCGTCCTATGCCTACGTATTTCCTCATGCAATGGGAAAGTCAGAGTCAACGTGTGTTGGGGAAACTACGGGTGATGGGAGGAAAGTTGCTCGCCAAGACATCGTCGTCTTATGCCTACGTATCCTCATCTGGTATGAGAAATCAGAGCAAACGTAGTTCGGGATATGAAACCACAGGTTGGTTAAGTGTTTTTTATGAGTAGCACTAAGTTTCCATTCCAGCAGTTAGGGACGATGCTTGTTTGCGGTAGAATGGAAAGGTAGCGTACTATTTTCTAAAAATGATTTGAAGAACGATTCCAAAGGATAAAAAAGTTTGAATTTGGTTTGTTAGTTTTAGTGAAGTGGATTGAGTTAGTTTGAGACTCACGTTGCACTAAAGACTATGACATAAAAGCGAATGCGTCGCATATCGCCCAAAGGGCATACACTAAACACTCTAGACAAGTGAGGAGAAACCCCCCACTCATTATTTCCCATGTACTTAAGGCTCAAAGCGTACAATGTTTGTCATTCTTTATTAAGTGCCTTAAAGAAGTTTGGGATGAGAAGAGAAGACACAAGCAAACACTAAAGGGAAACTGAAAACCCTAATGTTATCATACAAAATGGTCATAAGGTTAGGATGAAAGGGAAGTCTACCTAATGTTATCATACAAATGATAGACCTAGAGTTGAGATAAAAGGGACTATCCTAATTCTTATCATGCAAAGGATTGAAAGCCTAGTGTCTCTCCTACTCCCATCTTACATAGAGGGACTGAGAATCCTAAGGGATCATGTGAGCAAGCACAAGTAAACAAAATCCAATTCAATCACAAATGAAAACAAGGATAGAAGAAGTCTCAAAGAGAGAGAAGAAGAAAGACAACAAGACGAAAACCACCAATACAAAAAGTCAAACCCAACAAGATGGACAAAACACCTCAAGTCAACATATCATTGGTGAATCTCAAGTCCAATCCACATCCAAGATGTGCAGACAAACACCAAAGGTAAGGTAAACCACACAATGCCCAATCAAATGAACCAAGCAAGAACCAAAGCAACAAGCAATCAAATGAACCAAGAGGCAAGGTAGGGCAGTAACATAACAAGGTCAAAAGGTAAACACCCACTCATGAGTGCACAAGAGGGATCACTTAAGTTTGACAGTCAAAGTCAAAACTTCAAAGTGAATCAACCATCATCAACAACCACAAATGAGGGATCACCAAAGCAAACATCAAAGACCCAAATGGAATGAGGAGAAGTCAAGAGAATCACGTCATGATGGATCAAAACCATTTGTTCACCCAAAAACAATTAAATCCAAAATAAAACAAATAAAAAAGAAATCAAAACCTTAAAAAAGCGAAGAAAAAAAAAGGATACCAAGGCATGAGTGAAGACTCAAAGGTATCACCATAGGTCTAGGACCATCATAGCATCATATGAAAATTTCCTTAACATTTTTAAATGCTCAAAAATAATTTTAAACTAATCAAAAAAAAGCAAATAAATCAAAAATACATGAAAATACCCAAAACAGAAAACAAAAATACAAGAAAATTACCATAGGTTCAAAACCATCATAGGATCATGTGAAAATAATTTCATAATTTTAAATGGCTCAAAAGTATTTTTAAACCAATTAAAATCAAGCAAAAAAAAATAAAAATCATGAAAAATACAAAAATGCAAAATAAAAATGTACAAAAATATAAATCAAAAAGAGAAAAATAAAAGAGAGTTTTAGAAAATATTTTGGTATTTTTCTGGTAAAAAATGAATTTATTATGAATTTATGAAAATAAAATGAATTTAAAAACAAATTAGAAAAAGAAAATAAACAGAAAAAACAAGATTCGTTGGATCTGAGTTCATTAAATGACGTGTCAGATCTAAAGGCTAGAAAGCACGCATCCACGGTGGATTTGAGTCAACCCCATCATTTCCAAGCAAAAAGGTCAAAACATGCAGAATTAAAACAAGTGGCATGATGGACATTGAGATCATCATCTTCAACCTCCAGCCACTGAAAAATCCCAAACATTTGCATAAAATCGTGCATCTCTCAAACCATAACTAATGAAGCTCATAGTGGTTTCATCTGATGCGTCTTTTCAAGACGATCTCAACAATATCATCGGGCCAAATTTCTTTAAATCACAACTTACTCTATTTGAAAAAAACCAGAACAATATTCAAACACGAATTTGAAAATTCAGCAACAAAACTCAACTACTACTAAAAACAAACTATACAAACAGCATCAGCATGTCAAAGGCTACATCTTATGAACAAATTTGAATCAAAATGGTTGAGAATTATACCTGTTTAAGCTCAACCTTGAAGCTATGAAAATGAAGTTCCCTAGCTTGATTCAGGCCACGATTCTTCAAGTTCTTGATATGGTTAGCTTCACTGAATGTTGGTGAAGCTAACTGAGTGGAGAATTTGAGTGTTTAAGGTGTGGAAATGGAAATTCGAAGTTCAAGCTTAAGAGTTCAAATGAGATATTAGAAGAGTGGTTTTGGCTATCAAAAGCTTGGGAAATGGGTGGAAATGAGACAATTTGGATGGAAATCATGCACACCTGCAGCATGAGCAAAGTGTGACTTGCAATCTGTCAAAACTCACTCAAATCATGCGCTTCAAGGTGCTAATCACTCCAGGCAAGTTAGTTAAACATGTTTAAGTGAAATTCATGTATTAATTTGGTGATTAGGAGCCAATTCAATCAAATTCAAATCTGACTTGTAGTGAAAATCCATCTTTGAAATTCAATTTTTACAACCATGGCTCTCACAATGTAGGAGGCTTTTTGAGATGCTTCTTCTTGCATTAAATAGAGGGAGGTGCAATATTTGCAATTTGAAAAGAAAGTATTGATTTGGCGGGCTTGAGTTGAGAGATATGGTCTTTCAAAGTAGCCTCCATGAAAGAAGTGAAAATCATAAAACACTTAGAAAATTTTCAAGTCTTTTAGGGACCAAAAAGACACCTATAATGTTTTGATGAAAACCAAGACCTTCCATGGGTTTTTAGCTTTTCTATGTTGAATAAAAGTTGTAGAGGACATCTTCAAGTTTATTCTAGAGAAAGAATGGGCTTCAAATGATGAAAATTGACCAAGTTATGCTCTTTTGAAGTTGACTAAGAAAACCTTCCAAAACCCAAAATGACTTATAATGTCTTGAAACTTTTGATGACCTTCCAAGCATAATTTGAGCTTTCCTTACAAAGATAACTTGTTATGGATGATGAGAAGACTTAATTAGAAAAATAACCACCTCAAGAGTTTGAAAATTGAAGGATATATGCTCATTTGATCATAGCATCCACAAATTGCTCTATTATGTCAAACACCTTGCACCAAACTTGAATCTCTTGATGATTTCTTGTACAATAAGCCATTATGAAACACATATGATGTTACCTTGAACCACACTTAATGATGAGGAACTTCTAGGGTTGAGAATACCATAAATTCATAGAGGACACTTTGCTTGAACCTGAAGAAACACAACTTTCTTCTTTAAGAAACAAACCATGATACCTTGATCCCTTGCCAAGAACAAATGCTATGCAAACATGAATATGCTAATGTAAAGAAACATAAGCCAAGAACACAAGAAAATATGAGCAAATTTTGGGGTGCTACACTAACAATATCGTTGAGTATGAGGCTTGTGTGTTAGGACTAGAAGCAGGATTGATCTCCACATCAAAATTCTAGAAATGAGTGGCAACTCAGCTTTAGTTAATTATCAGATCAAAGGTGAATGGAAGACCAGAGACGAGAAATTTATCCTGTATAGAGCTTATATTGTGGAAATGATTGAGTATTTTGATGAGATAACCTTCAAGCATGTACCAAGGTCTGAGAATCACATCGCTGATGCCTTAGCTATGATGGCTGCTATGTGGCAGGTCTGTTTTGTGAATGAAGCAACACTTATCCAAATTGAGAGGAATACTAAGCCTGTTTATTGCCAGATGGTGGAAGAAGAGTCTGATGGGAAACCGTGGTTTCACGATATTAAACAGTATCTGCAAAATCAAGAGTATCCAGTTGACGCAACCTCGCTTGACAAGAAAACTTTGAGAAGGTTGGCATCTAAGTTCTTTCTCAGCAATGATGTGTTTTACAAAAGAAGTTTTGACATGGTCTTGCTCAGGTGTGTCGATAGACGAGAAGCAGACTTGTTGATGCAAGATATCCATGAAGGAACATTTGTCACCCACGCCAATGAATATGCTATGTCAAAGAAAATTCTAAGAGCTGGATACTACTGGTTAACTATGGAAATTGATTGCATCCTGTCACAACTGCGAAAAACACCCGGCAGAAAATAGAAGAGTCTCCACCTTTCGTTATTTATCCCAAAGAGAGGGAAAGGAAACGATCGGAAAAACCTGACGAAAAAGGGAAAGACGAGGTCATCGCAACCAAGTCCAGGATTCGGGAGTCGGTTACGCAAGAGGAAGGTATGAGCACCCCTCACGTCCGTCATACTCGACGGGATCCACGCTTGGGTTGTCTAGTTTATGGGTGAAAAATAATCTAATCTACGGCTTCTAAAGCTAAACAGAAAGAACTGAATCGATAGAGCATCGCCGCTCTATGCCTACGTATTTCGTCGTGCAATGGGAAAGTCAGAGTCAACATAGTTCGGGAAAATACGGGGGGAGTTTGCTCGCAAAGACATCACGTCTCGTGCCTACGTATTCTCATATGGCATGAGAAATCAGAGCAAAATGTAGTTCAGGCCAACTACGGGATGAAAGGGTGTTCTCGATCACACATGGGTCAGAGAAAAGGTTGACGATACTAGCGTACGCATTCTAGCAGTTAGGTGTATGCTGCTCGACCATTGGAGACTTAGGCATTACCTGTTTGCGGTAGAACGGACGTAGCACGTCATTGGTTTAAAGGTACGGGAACCTACGGGTTCTACAACTACGGTCTGGTCTCAATTGCGCTAGGGCAAGAGAAAGGGAAAGATTAGTCGTTAACGGGAAAGTCTTGATCGCACGGAAGCGAGAGAATAGAGAAGTTAGTTGTTAGTGTGCTCGCTAGGATATCGCATCCTATGCCTACGTACTCTCAACAGGTATGAGAGATCAGAGCACCCGTAGTTCAGCCAACTACGGAAAAATAGTCTCGATTGTACGGGGGCAAGAGAAGGGAACTCAATCGCCAAGATGCGAGAGAAAAGGGAAGGTCTCAATCGCCAGGACGCGAGAGAAAAGGTTCGAAACGGGATGCACACGCGAAGTCCTAAGACGTAGGAGCGAATGCGTCGCATATCACTCTAAGGGTGTATACTAAACACTCTAGACAAGTGAGAGGCGGCCGCCCATTCATCATTTCCCACGTATCTAACGCTACAACTCACAACACTCGACGGTTGAATAAAAGAGATGAAAGAGATGAAATAAAAACAATGTTACCGAACGGAGTGGTTCCGTTGACCCTTGACTTTTGCGTGCAAGCTCCATTTCCAAGATTTCCCTCTTTTGATCCTTGATGAAGACGTTTCGAATCAGAACCAATGTGACGCTAAACCATCGTAGTTCAACTTATAAATGGAAGTCAAACTCAAAGAGGTAGCATATTGATATCCGTGTCAAAGACAAGATAGAAAAATGATATTGAGAATTATTCTCCAATTGAATCATGTCACACGGACCAAACCAGAAGAAAGTCAAAATAAAATTAGAAGGAGAAGAGAAATGAAGAGAGAAAGAGTGGTCTCGGATCCTACATTATCCATCAACAAGTTGATTAATAACGAATTACGGAGGTCTCATCATCGACCAACAAAACGAAAATGAGAATGAAAAGTCCAAATGGAAATAAGAATTCAACTTCTAAAAGAAAATAAAATTCTAATAGAAAAATCTAGAGATCCATAGAAATTTAAAAGAAAATGAGTATAGAAAAATATTATATAAAACTCTATATAAAACATTCTAAAAAAAAAATACTATAAGAAAATAGTAAAATATTAAAATATATTAATATACAAACTAAAAGAAATAAAATATATATTAACATCTCAAAAGGTAAATTACAAAAGTAATTACAAAAATAAAAAAACACATGGGGTATAACAGCCAGGCAGGGGTGCAGCAAGCAAAGAAATTCTGTTGGGCCTTAAAATTCAAATCCACAAACAACAATCAATAAGAGGAGGGGCGCAAGGAGAAAATGGGAGTATACTGTTGCACCCCAAAATTTGCTTAACCTTTTCTTGCCTGATTTATGTTTCATTGCATTTCATCTGCATAGTTACATCATTCACATATTTCAACCATTTGTATATCATAGCATATCAAGTCATCCAACAAGGGATCAAGTGCCATTTATGTCAAAAGAAGCCTATCTAGAGGTGTTCTCTGAGCCTGAGAAATCATCCAAGCCATCAAGAAATGATTTGAAGTCTTGGGAAGTTTGAGTGCCTACAGGTGGATTTCTCTCCTAACTTGAGGTGTATTGAAGATCATCAACAGGGAATGTGAACTTGAGGTGTGTATGGATATCATGGAATCCCTAGAGGGCCTTATTGAAGCTGAGACAAGTCATTGATTCAAGTACAAGAGCCACAATTGAGGTGCAGTCAACTAGGGTTTCATTTGGGTCAACCCTAGATCAATTGTGCAAATTGGAGAGCATCAAAGCCTACCTTGAGGTCATGGGGTTTATGAATTGGTATGTTGATGCATGTGTGGTGTTGTTCCAAGATTAAGCAAAGAAAGATCAAGAATGTGGGAAGTTGCTAAATTAGGGTTTTAGTGTAAAATCCCCTGTTTAGTTCCTAACTTCAAAGCCACATAGGTCAAAATACAAGTTTCAAATGGATCTTTGGCCAACATGAATCTTGTATAGATTCTCAATACCTTTAATTTGAGTACTAGAAGTCTTCAAGAAGATTTGTAGAACTCAAGTTATGGTCTTTGCAAATTACAGGTCACCAGAGGACATTGAAATTTATCTATGAAAGTCACTTGACTTCCAAGCAACTTTTTCCCCTCAAGGAATTTTCAAATGGATTCTTGGACAGCATAAGAGTTGTAGGTTTTGATCTTAGCTTTAATTTGAGTACTAGAAGTCCTCAAGGGGATTTGTGGAACTCAAGTTATGATCTTGGCAACCCAGTGGTATTTTGGGCATTTGTAATTATAGGACATTTTCAAGAATGTGCCAAAATCTCCATCTTCCACTCCTCAAATGGAAAATTGTTCAACATGAAATGTGCTTGGAATGATGTTTTTAGGTCAGATGTGAAGTCATGGTGGGTTGAATGAGCTTGTATCACCAAGTTGCTAAAAATGGCTTAAAAAAAGGAAGAGTTTAAAGGCTAAAAATGGAATTTCATGATTCATGGCCAAAACAAGTCCATGTGATATACCATTTTGATTAGAAAATGTATTTTGAGAATGATGGCAATATTACATTTTGCAAATGAGGCCATTTTCAAGCATTTTCCTTTGGTTGCTTAAGATTGAAGAAACATAACCATCCAATGCCTTAAGATCAAATGCAAGGCCAATGCCCATTCCATTCACTTCAATATACCATGAGAAGAGAAATTCAAGAGAAATTGGGGGCCGTAGCAGAGCTATGCATGACTGTCATGTATGAATTTCTCATGGTGCAAGAGATTTTCAATATCTCATTCTAACTGTTCCAGATCATTCTAGATGCTTCCAACACATTCTATATAACACATACAACTGGTCCAAAGGCTTTTTTTGGGCTTGAATTGGAGAGAATCGAGAGAGAGTAGATTGAAGTTCATCATTTCATAGCAGAATCGGATTTTGGAATTGGTGAAGATCCAAGGCAAGTTGATCATTTCAGAAGCTCTACAAGGTGTCATTGAATGTATCTGGAGAAGATTGAAGCTTAATTTGAAGCAAAGACCACTATGTTCATCCACTTTTACCAGGTATGCATTTTTCATCCTATAGCATAATTTAGAGGAAATTGGCTAGGAATTGCTGTGTAGATAGGTTATAGACATTGCTAGGTTGGATTCTGGTATGAAAAATTGGTGATTAGAGACAAAACCTAGGGCGATACAATTTCTGGTGATGAAGGTTCCTCTGAGTTCTTGAAGTGTTAATCATGTTTAGATGGTAGGTTTTGATCAGTGAAGCATGTAGTTCATGATAGGGTCCTTAGATTCAAGAATCGTGACAATCGTGTTGGTGTACATTTCTGAAAGTAAGATCGTATTTGGAGTTAGGAGAAGAATCAATGGAAGGGATGATCATATTCATGTTCAGGATGAAAAAAAACAAGTGGATTTGAATGTTTAAATTTGGTGTTTGATGGTGTTTTGCTCGTCTGCAACTGGGACCGACGTTGGCGCAAGCTCAGGCCACCGTCTATGACACTTCCCTCTCTTATTTGAATTTTGGGGAAGATGAAGTTATGAGCGTTAGATCCATGCTAACTTTTGACCAAGAACCCCAACCAACGGCCTTGATTTGTTTGTGGATTCTGAAGAGATGAGTTTCCAATGAAACTATGCGTTTCATTTAGCAAAGTTTGGGTGGGCATAAGCACTTAATTGCTGAATACACTCCCTTCTAGGCCCAACTTGAAAAATCAACGTAGATACATTGCTATTTGCCACACTTGCTTTTCCATTTTCCATTTATTTTCCTGATTGATTTTTAGTGTGGTTTGGGCTTAGTAACACGCTTGCTACCAACACCCCTATTTTGGGCCCAGTCTGGGAAGTAACTGAATCCAATTGCTATTCCACACGCAGCTTTGTTGTTTTCTCATTGTTTTTCTTTTATTTTCATGTTTTGCATATAGTTAGAAAATAAATGATAATAAATAGAAAAATAAACATTTTTAGGCCAGGTTTTTTCCCCCTGACTCCTTAGAGAGTCTAGAATTTTATAGGATTAAGAAATTACTGATTCATGCATTTTAGAATTTAATTGCATTTTTTATAGTTTAATTGCTTTTATTTTTGAATATGGTTGATACATGATTTTGTTGATTTTATTGTGACTGATTGGTGCATGATTTTGAGTTGATTCTTGTTGGATTAGTTAGCTTAGGGAAGCAAGTACCCTTAGAAATTTTATCATAATTTTTTGAATAAATTTCAGGCCCATTTGAGTGGTGAACATAAGTGGTGTTAGATTTAGGGTTTCAAAACAACTAGTTGTAGTTTAGAGCATAGTTTGGGGACTTAGTGTTTGATTTAGGTCCTGGGATTTATATGGGGTATTGGGTATAGGCTTAGGTTACCTTAGAAATTTAATTAGGATTTTATGATCTATTTTAGCATTTTATTTGTATTTTGCAATTGGTGTGATGTTTGTGGGTTTCTCCCTTGGATGCTTGGTTTATTCATTTTGTTTGAGGCCATTTTGGGTGGGCTTTTGGCTTGGAATCTACTTAGATGAAGTGGAAGACCAATTGAAGTTGCTTTGGATAGCTTGAAGGAGCTTGGAGCTGAAGATTTCTCATCTGTTGGAATGCTTGTCAGAAGCTTAGGAAAATTAGGGTTTTAGGAAGAGCTTTTTAGACTTAGTTCATTTCTTGCCTCAAACATGGAATGTTTTATTTGCTTCCATCCTATCCTATGATTCAAAGTCCTCTTAAGGAAGCCCCATCTCTCGCTTGGAGGGATGAGTGGCATGCCTTAAAGAGTAGAACTTTTGAGGATACCCTTCTTTGCAGATGATGGTTTCTAGTGATTTCCTTTGGTTTTCACTGGTTTCCATTCATTATAACTTGATCCCAATAACCAATCTTTCTTGGGGGAGCTTGCTAGAGCTTGGAGATAAAGATCTAAGATGTTGAAGATGCCTTTCATAGGGTTCATTGAAGATGAAGGTTGTTGTTGTCAACTTTTTGCTGTTTAATCAACCTGTCGATGTCGGAGCTGCTGCTTGTGCTGTTTGTTGTAGGAGTTTGGTGCTGCTGCTTGGGCTGCCTCCTCTTCTTTGGTTTTTGGTTTTCTGTATTGTTTGTTGGCTTGTGTAGCTTGCCCCCTAGGTTTGAAGTGAATGTTGATTCACTTTGCCTGTTGTTTTCCCAGGTTCGAGGTTGAGTGGGACTCCCTTGCCTCGCTTGTATTGCTGCATTGCATGCATTTTACTATATTTGCTTGCTTTCTTTTCTGTTTATCCCCTAGGATCTCTGATTTCCTCTGTGCAGGAGGGAATTATGACAGACATTAGGATTCTTATCCATGCATGACAACATTAGGTTAGTTTTTTATTCCCTTTTCAACCCTAGGTTTTTTAGAGCTTCTTTCTCTTCTTATCTCAAAACAACTCAAAAATAAAGTAATAAGGTTGATCGATGTCCTACATTACGAGCCTTAAGCTATTTGAGAAAGGGTTGCTGGAGAGCTTCTTTCCAGTAGTCTGGCTGCTTAGTGTGGCACCCTTTGGGTGACACGCGACGTAGTCACTCTCAAATCATAGTCTCTAGTGCGTCAGAGATTGCAAACCAACTAAAAAACACTTCTTTCGTAAAAGATTCAAAACAAACATCAAAGTGTCATTGTTGTCCGCTTGGACTCTTAATCAAGAAAAACCCTTTCATAAGGTAAAAAACAGTCAGACAAGCTTGTGTCTTCCGTAGCCCGAACTATGTTTGCTCTGATCTTTCATGCTGTATGAAAGTACGTAGGCATAGGATGCCGTATCCTAGCGAGCAACCTTCCCCTCCTTTCCCGTAGGTAGGTGAACTACGTTGACTCTGATTTCTCGTTCCAGACGGGAATACGTAGGCATAAAGTGCGATACTTTACCGAGTCATTTTCTTTCTTTTTAACCCCCGACTATTAGAGTAGATAGTATAACAATCCGTACTAGAAAACAAGCGTGGATCCCGTCGAGTACGGCGGACGTGAGGGGTTCTAATACCTTCCCCTTGCGTAATCGACTCCCGAATCCAGGAATTTGGTTGCGATGACCATTCCTTTCCCGTTTTGCGTTAGGTTTACTCTGAGCGTTCCCTTTCCCTCCGCTGGGATAAATAACGCACGGTGGCGACTCTTCTGTCATAGCCGGCGCCGATTTTCGCAGTAGCGACAGCTGGCGACTCTGCTGGGGATTTCAACGATTCCCTACGCGAGTCAGTCCTAGCGCTTGTTTTCCCGTCGTGGGTGTTGTATGGATTTACTTTTCTGTATTTACTTTCAGCATTATATTATTGTTGTTATGTTGGGTAGGGGGTCAGAGTGAGAGATAAGCTAGACCTGGGCTTGAGTGCACCTAGAATTAGTTGTGGAAAGTAGTGGGCGCGTGCATGCTTTGCATGTACTAGTGTCCCGCAAAATCCACGCTCGGACGGGGTTCTTCTGGTTGACTTCTTTTTCAACCCTTTGGGTTGAGGGGGTTGTTGGTTAGTTGGATTGTCGACTCCGGGGACCGATCATTTGGAAGTTGGCTAAGTGAGACCTCTTCAGGACATGATGATGTCACACCTTCTGGGTATCGTATCATCAGTCTTGAAAGTCTGTGACACCGACGACCGCATAGGATGCCGTACCTTGTGTCAGTTGATAGGACACCTACCTGTGAGAGGGATTGGGGCATGCAGGAAACTTGACCTCAAGACTACCCGGTTTTCTTAATATTGGATCAGTATGTGTGGTTACTTGGGGTTCTTCATCAGGACAGTGTTATAGGTCTGTTGAGACCAGGTTGGAGCATTGTTATGGGTCTGTTGAGACCAGGTTTGAGCAGTATTGTGGGTCTGTTGAGACAGGATTATGGATGGATCTCTTCAGCAATATATCACTTGATCCCTATTGCATGTTTGCATATTGCATTGTTGCATACTCATTTTGCATATCATTAACGTGTGTCTGTGCTGCAGGTGCATTCTCATACCCTCTGATTCTAGCTGCCCGGATTTCTGTCTGCTATTATGGGTACTTTGAAGAAGACTGTAGCATACAAGTTGCCTACTCCAGATGTTTCTTCTCTGCTTGGTTTGATATCTCTAGTTGATGAGGATGTGAAGAGAAGCTTCAGGAAGAGTTATGGGAGACTGCTTAGGTTGGTTTGTAAACCATCCATGTATGAGCGGAACGGATTGTACGCACTAATGCAGTTCTATGATCCCCCACTGAGGTGTTTTACTTTCCCTGACTTGATTCTGGCTCCGACCCTGGAGGAATATGCTGAGATCTTGGAGTTAGCGATCCAAAACAAGGTACCCTTCATTCATGTGGGTGCTGAGCCCAAGCTGGAGGATTTGGCTGTTGCTTTGCATTTAGACTCCTCAGAGTTGCTGTTAACCTCGTGGAATGGAGTGTCTGCTTTTTCTCTTAAGTTCTTAGTTGAGAAAGCACAAGAGTACGCCAAGAGTGGTTGTTGGGTTGTGTTTAATGTTGTCCTTGCTTTGTGTATCTATGGCATTGTACTGTTCCCGAATATGCCTGACTTCGTCGATTTGGATGCATTCTATATATTTGCTTCAGGCAATCCTATGCCTACTCTGATTGGAGATTTCTATCACTCACTGCATTATAAGAACGAGAACAGGAGGGGCAAGAACGTCTCTTGTTGTGTGCCTTTGTTGTATATGTGGTTTGATAGTCACCTGCCCAAGAAGGGTATCTTTGTTGAGTCTGCAGCTACGGTGGATTGGTCTGAGCATCTGATGGGGCTTTCTTCAGAAGATGTTGTCTGGTTTGATAGGGATTTACTGGGATCTGAGATTATCTACAGCTGCGCATGATATCCTAATGTTCCTCTGATTGGGAGGAAAGGGTGCATTAACTACAATCCGTCATTGTTGATCAGGCAATTCGGTTATGCTTTGAGAAGCCCGCCAAAAGAGGAGGAAGTGCAGGAATCTCTGTACTTCACATGTGATCTGAGTGGAGAATTATTGTCCAAGCTTCAGCATGCTTGGAATAATATCAACAAAAGGGGTAAGCCGTTGTTGGGTAAGAATGATTGTCAAGCCTATGCTCCGTACAAAGTCTGGATCCAAGATAGGGCAAAGCAAGCGCTAATGCCGTTTCCTGCAGTATCACCTCCTGAGGGTTGTACTGATTTGAAACAGGGCATTCAGGCCATGATCGACGAAGGGACCTTGCAATTTGATCGAACTGCGGTTGAGAAGCCTATGGAGGCATTATGTGAAGAGCATAATGATATTGCAACAGTGACGATCCCGAGGAAGACTATAACGATAACGGCGCCCGCCAAGCGGCCAACTATTACAATCACCAAAGCAGGGCCTGTTCCCTTTGAAAGTACGAAAGCTGTCCCGTGGTCGTACGATTTAGAAGCGTATTGCAACGGTGAAAAGATTGTGATAAATAGCCCGCCAGCTGGGGCTGTTGATAATGTCGTTGGAACAGGGGGCATGACCCGTAGCGGAAGGATCTTCACCTCACCTGAAATAGAAGCAGAGAGGTTGGCCAAAGGTAAAGCCAAAGTAAATGAAAGCGGGCCTACTCAGTCGAAAGAAAAGGATACGTCACTCAAGGACGTGGAGGAGTTCATGAGACTGATTCGTAAAAGCGACTACAAAATTGTTGAACACCTACAGCAGACGCCGTCGAAGATTTCTATCTTGTCATTGTTATTATGTTTCGAGGCCCACCGGAACGCCTTGCTAAAGATTCTGGATACGTCATTTGTGCCTCAAGAAGTTTCTGTAAATCAGTTAGAGGGGGTAATGGCACATGTCAATGCTGGACATAGCCTGGGTTTCACAAATTTTGACCTAACACCTAAGGGTCGAGAGCACAATATGGCTTTGCACATATCGGTGGAATGCCGGGGCACCGTAATGTCGCGTGTATTGGTAGATACTGGATCGTCGTTGAACGTATTGCCAAAGAAAGCCATGATGAAATTGGACATACGGGGAGTTATTTGCACGCCCAGCGATTTGGTTGTGAGGGCGTTTGACGGGACAAAAAGATTAGTGTTTGGGTCAATAACATTACTGCTCCAGGTGGGGCCAGAGATTTTTGATACCGAATTCTACATCATGGATATCCATCTAGCTTATTGCTGCTTTCTTGGGCGCCCATGGATCCATGCTGCAGGGGCCGTAACATCCACATTGCATCAGAAGTTGAAGTACATGGTGGGTGATAGTGTTGTTACCGTTTGCGGGGAGGAGGATATTTTGGTCAGTCACCTGTCATCATTCAGATATGTGGAGGTTGACGGAGAAATACACGAGACACCTTGTCAAGCCTTCGAAGGGTTGCGGATTAAAGACAAAGCTCAGGGTCCCAGCAAAATGCCAGAGGTGGCAGTGTCATCCTACAAGGAGGCTCAAGCTTTAGTGCAGACTGGTGAGACTAAAGGCTAGGGTCATGTACTGGAGATTCCCGTGAAGAATGACAAGTTTGGGCTAGGGTATCGACCGACGTCAGCGTCATCTTCAGGAGCGCCCAGGTTCAAGGGACCGGTCACGATTACGCCAAGCGGGGTGTGCTTCGAGACTATCAACGCTATTTCCGATGCTGAAGACGGAGATAGCGACTGCGATATGGACACATGGATCAAGCCAAGCGTGCCAGGACAAAGTCTTTGCAACTGGTCTATCCGGGAAACTGTCCCAACGACTTTTAAACAGTAATGATTCGTTTTATCAATTGTTGAGTAGTCCTACGTCCTACCCGGGGCATAGTGATGTTACATTAGGGCTACTTGATTATGTGTATTGCATTGTTTTAATCATGAAATAAAGGAGTTTTTCATATTCCAATATTGTGATCCCTGTCTTTCTTGTTTTTACTTTAACAATAAATGGCAACGTGGTTATTTGCTTTGTTTGCGCGTTGAAGCGTTTAACCATTTCCTTTGCAGGACTAATATTTCAGATGACATCTCATACGAACCGCCTATGACTCGTTTCGACTTCAAGCACCCGGTATTCCAAGCAGAGGAAGAGATTGTTGAGGATGGCGACCTGCCAGAGGAGCTGACTCGTTTGTTGAAACAGGAAGAGAGGATCATTCTGCCTCACCAGGAAGAAATTGAGATTATTAACTTGGGGTCGGAAGAAGTTGTGAGAAATATTTGTATAGGGGCTACACTGCAGAGCGACATTAAGCAAAGGCTGATTGAAATACTGCGAGAGTATGGTGATATATTTGCTTGGTCGTACGAGGATATGCCTGGGTTGGATACGGACATGGTTGTGCACCGTCTGCCGTTGCGAGAGGAATGTCCGCCTGTTAAACAGAAACTCAGAAGAACCAGACCAGACATGGCTGTGAAAATCAAAGAGGAAGTTCAAAAGCAGTGGGATGCTGGTTTCCTAGCCGTTACAACTTATCCATCATGCGTCGCTAATATAGTACCAGTGCCGAAGAAAGATGGTAAAGTGCGAATGTGTGTAGAGTACCGTGATTTGAATAGGGCGAGCCCGAAAGACGACTTTCTACTTCCTCACATTGATGTGTTGGTTGATAATACTGCTCAGTTCTCCGTATTCTCCTTCATGGACGGCTTCTCAGGCTATAATCAGATCAAAATGGCGCCAGAAGACATGGAGAAGACTACCTTCATTACCCCCTGGGGAACATTTTGCTACAAAGTGATGCCCTTCGGACTGAAGAATGTTGGGGCAACATATCAATGTGCTATGACGACTCTTTTTCATGACATGATACACAAAGAGATCGAGGTTTATGTTGATGATATGATTGCCAAATCCCAGACGGAGGAGGAGCATTTGGTTAATCTGCTGAAATTATTCAAGAGGCTTAGGAAGTTCAGGTTGAGACTGAACCCTAATAAGTGCACCTTCGGGGTGAGATCAGGTAAACTGCTGGGGTTTATTGTGAGCGAAAAGGGAATAGAGGTTGATCCTGCAAAAATAAAAGCAATACAAGAAATGTCGACGCCTAAAACAGAAAAAGAAGTGCGTGGTTTTTAGGGAGGTTGAACTACATCGCCTGGTTCATATCTCACCTAACTGCGACATGCGAGTCGTTACTAAAGTTGTTGAAAAAGGATCAGGTGTTGACCTGGAATGAAAATTGTCAAAAGGCGTTTGACAAAATAAAAGAATACTTGCAGGAACCTCCTGTTTTGATACCCCCAGTGGCCGGAAGACCTTTGATCATGTATTTGACGGTTCTTGAGGAAAGTATGGGATGTGTTCTCGGTCAACACGACGAGACCGGACGTAAAGAGCATGCGATTTACTATTTGAGTAAGAAGTTTACTGACTGTGAGTCCAGATACTCAATGCTCGAGAAGACGTGTTGCGCGCTAGCCTGGGCCGCCAAACGTTTGAGGCAATACATGCTGAATCATACAACCATGCTAATTTCAAAGATGGATCCAATCAAATACGTGTTTGAGAAGCAAGCACTCTCCGGAAGAATTGCCCGATGGCAGATGGTGTTAACCGAATACGATATCCAATATGTCTCGCAGAAGGCTATTAAAGGTAGCGTTCTGTCAGAGTACCTTGCGGAGCAGCCTGTTGAGGACTACCAATCGATGAGGTTTGATTTTCCTGACGAGGATATCATGTACCTGAAAATGAAGGATTGTGAAGAACCGTTGCCGAACGAAGGACCGAAGTTGGGTTCCAAATGGCAGCTGATATTTGACGGAGCTGTGAATTCCTATGGTAGCGGAATAGGCGCAATTATCACCACTCCTCAGGGGTCGCACATCCCCTTTACTGCTCGATTGACTTTTCCCGTTACCAATAATGAGGCTGAATATGAGGCTTCTATCATGGGTCTTGAAGAAGCTATTGACTTGCGAATCAAACATCTGGATGTATACGGAGACTTAACTCTAGTGGTGAATCAGATTAAAGGAGAATGGGAGACACGTCAGCCCAATTTGATACCCTATATGAATTATGCAAGGAGATTATTGCCTTTCTTTGACAAGGTGGAATTGCATCATGTGCCACGAGCAGAAAATCAAATGGCTGACGCCCTGGCGACATTGTCTTCCATGTATAAAGTTAACTTCTGGAACGAGGCTCCCCAGATTGTTATCTCTCGGCTTGATAGGCCTACATTCATATTTGCCATTGACGAGGATCCCGATGGTCAACCCTAGTACTTTGACATCCAGAATTTCCTGAAGAACAAGGAGTACCCGGCTGGGGCATCCAGTCGAGATCAGAAGACTCTCAAAAGATTGGCTGGCAATTTCTATCTGAATCCGGACGGTGTCCTATACAAAAGAAACCACGACTTGGTATTGCTACGCTGCGTAGATGAGAAAGAGGCGAAGTTACTCATGGAAGAGATACATGAGGGTACATTTGGTACACATGCTGGTGGGCATGCTATGACGAGAAAGCTGCTGCGAGTAGGTTACTATTGGCTAACTATGGAAACAGACTGTTTCAAGTTTGCAAAGAGGTGTCATAAATGCCAGATTTATGCGGACAAAATTCATGTGCCTCCAGGTCCTCTGAATGTGATGTCATCATCGTGGCCTTTCTCGATGTGGGGAATTGATATGATTGGCAAGATTGAGTCTACGGCATCCAACGGACACCGGTTCATTTTGGTGGCCATCGATTACTTCACCAAATGGGTGGAAGCAGCATCATATGCTAATGTCACCGAACAAGTGGTCGCCAGATTTATCAAACGAGATATTATCTGCAGATATGGAATCCCTGAGTGGATTATCATCGACAACAGTTCGAATTTGAATAACAAAATGATGAAAGAGTTGTGTCAGAATTTTAAGATTGAGCATCACAACTCTTCTCCTTACCGACCCAAGATGAATGGCGCAGTCAAAGCGGCCAATAAGAACAAAAAGAAGATTGTTCAGAAGATGGTTGTGACATATAAGGACTGGTACGAGATGCTACCTTTCGCTTTGCACGGTTATCGTACGACAATACGCACATCAACCGGGGCAACCCCTTTCTCATTGGTATACGGGATGGAGGCGGTGTTACCGTTGGAGGTCGAGATTCCTTCCCTGAGGGTTTTACGTGATGTCCAACTTGACGAGGCAGAATGGGTTAAAGATAGACTGAATCAGCTCAGTTTAATGGATGAGAAGAGACTGGCTTCTTTAGCATACGGTCGGTTATATCAGAGCCGGATGAAGAAAGCTTACGAAAAGAAGGTATGCCCTCGAAGCTTTCAGACGGGCGATCTTGTTTTGAAAAAGATTCTCCCACCACAAACAGATCACAGGGGCAAGTGGACTCCTAATTACGAAGGACCCTACGTTGTCAGAAAAGTCTTCTCTGGAGGAGCCTTGTTACTATCCACCATGGATGGTGAAGACATTACGTCTCCTGTGAATTCGGACGCAGTTAAAAAATACTTTGCTTGAAAGTGACCCGCTGGATAGTAAAAAGAGAGTCTAGGCAAAAATGGGGCATCCCGACGAACAAAAAAAATGAATAAAAGGTTCGGGCAAAAATTAGGGATAAAATTGAAAAAATGTACACCCGCGAAGTCGAAAACCTGAAAAGGGAGATTTCGGCAAAAAAGGGTATCCAGGTGAATTGAAAACCCGCAAAGGGCGGTTCACGCAAAAGTTAGGGATTAAAAAAAGCAAATGACTGCGGTCCGGATTTGATACGACATTGCTTAGTGGTTTGGGAGTACCTGGGGGGCCGTCTATCCAAAAACAATCTCTTCCGAAGATCGAGTACTAGGAAAGCGCAGAGTCAGGCGAGTCATAGGAGGATCAGCTCATGGTGTTTGTCTGTACCACGTCGCCGACATGTATATAAATATTGTTTTGTATTTTATTTATGATTCTTGTGCATATATGTATGTGTGTGTGTGCGTAACTTCCTCTTTTCAAGAGTTGCATCCGGTGTACAAAACTTTGCCTATTCAGAGGCCCATTATCAATAAAACATGTTATTCAGTACTTGATGCTTGTTCTTTACTGTTTTGTTCGTGAAAGACGCCAATGTTTTTGATAAACCTGCATTTGCATAATCTTGTTGGCCATTGCCAATAATTGCTAAAACTTCGAATTGACTGAAGTAATGTCACGGATGCTAACCCGGGTAGATTCTATTGTATAGGCCTATTTTGTCTCGTTTGTGTTTTGCAGGATTCTTACCTTTGGAGAAAACAGTCAGGGATTGTATTCCCCAGCCAAAATCTCTTGACGTAAGACCTGACTCCAGTCGATGTCATTCCCCGGCTAGTCGCAGCTTATTCCTAGAGAGTTGGAATGACGTTATCCCTTCCCGAATGAGGGGTTAAATTCCCCAAGACAGTGTCCTCATGGAAAGTTGTCCACAGGATATCCCGAGCAGGTCGAAATCAGTATCCCCTGCAAAGGTTGAGCTCTTCATCGAATCGAAGATGGGCACGTTCAATCTCCAGCATGAGAGATTCCCGCAATAGTTAACCAGGTTGTTGGTTCGAAAGGTTTATATCCGCGAAGGATGGGTTTCTCTTGCTCCCCCACAGGTCGTCATGCCATTGACAGGACGTTGATCCTAAGCAGAGTCCGAGGCTCCGAGTTTGTAAACTGTGCCCAGACAATGTGCTTTTCTTAGAAGTGTCGCTTCTTCCCCAGCTAAGTTTGTTCACCAGCAGGGTGGCTTGTTCTTTCCTCCCAGTGGAAATTGATGTTTAATCGCTCCTTGGCAGAGTTGGTTGTGTTTCTGGCGTTTATTTCGCCGGAATACTTTGTGATACTTGTTCTCCCCGGCGCAGTTGGCGTTATCCTCAGCATTCATGTTGTTGAGACATCATTATCAGAGTGGCCCCGGCAGCTCGAGCCTGCATTTGCATTTGCATATATCGTCACATTTGCATCTACTCAAACGCGTAGCATTTCCGTGCCGTACGGAGCATTACGCCATTTTCAAACATACGCATTTTGAAGCATAAGTCAGGTTGGCTACCTCTTTGTTTTCAGGTGCTCTTCCCTGCAGGTAATTGGAATTCTTGTTCAGGATCGTTTTTAGATATTCAGATTTGTGGCATGAGATATGTGATGATAACGTTCGTCCTGCCATGGGTTCCCTTATCAGAGGTGCTTGATTAACTTCTCTTCTTCCTCAGTGGAGTGTTCTTTACACGGCTTCATAATTGGACTTTGGAGTTATTGTCAAAACAATCCCCCGGCGGAGTGTTCCCTCAGGTTGTTGTCATGGCAGCATTTTCAGAAAAGATTTTAGGGACTAGACATCTGAAGTCATTACTCTCCGTCAAGTTGGATGTCTGGCAGTTGACGTCAGAATTTCCCCGCCAGAGTTCTCCCCAGTTTGTTGTATGGCTTTATAATTAGACTTTAAAGATTGTTATGTCAGCATTTTACAGTTTCGTAATTAGACTTTGAAGTTTGTTACCATCATGACATGGCTTCATAGTTTGAATTTGACGTTATTGTCAGTTGTTTTCAACAGTCAACGGTTTCATGAATAGACTTCGAAGTTGTTTTTAAAGAGAGATTTCAGCGATTTGACGTTGTGAAGTCATGACTTGTTGTCAAGGCTTCACGATTTTGACCTTGGAGTTATTGTCAGCATTCAACAACTTCATAACTAGGCTTTGGAGTTGTTGTTAGGAGTTCCCTAGCGTGTTTTCCTCGCGTAGATGTTATGTCAGCATGGCAGACTTCATAATTCGACTTTGGAGATTGGCCTAGTTTCTTCGGGTGGTTGTTATGTCAGCGTTACACGGCTTCAGAATTAGACTTTGGAGTCGTCGTTAGCGATTCCCCAACAGAGTTTCTCTAGTAGCTGTTACGTCAGCATTGCGCTGCTTCATAATTAGACCTTGGAGTTGTCGTCAACATTAAACGACTTCGTAATTAGACTTTGGAGTTCTTCAGCGGTACCGCATCTTCATGATTAGATTTTGGAGTTGTTGTCCGAAGGTTTTGTCCGCACGGAATAGCTTCATAAGTAGACTTTGGAGTTGTTGCCAGATTTTTCCCCACAGAGTTGCTTGTTGAAGTTCTCTTATCCGGCCATCGGAGTATTTTCTTCAAGTTTGCTGTTCCGTCAGCGTCATAGGGTTTCATAATGAAAATTTCAGGAGTTGTCGCCTGCTGACGAAATAGGTGCCTGGCAGTTAATTGCAGAGCATCCCCGGTGGGTTTGGCTACTACAAAGATAAGGCAGAGTTATTGTCCAGTACGATTGACGGAATTGAATTACTATTGGGTGGAAGAATTCGATCCCCAAGGAAGTCGCTGTGATTTCTTCGTGTTGACGAAATATTATTATCCCCAGTAGAGTCCTCCTCAAATTTGTTTGTGGGTTGGGACCAACGAAGTTAGCTACTGCAGAGATAAGCAGAGTTTCATGTGTTTAGACAGATGGTGTTCCCGTGTGGATAGGCGGATGAAGTTTCCTGGGTTTAGGCAGATGATTTTCCCGTAGGGATAGGCGGATGAAGTTTCCTGTGTTTAGGCAGATGATTTTCCCGTATGGATAGACGGATGAAGTTTCCTGTGTTTAGGCAGATGATTTTCCCGTATGGATAGACGGATGGAGTTTCCTGTGTTTAGACAGATGGTGTTCCCGTGTGGATAGGCGGATGGAGTTTCCTGTGATTGGACAGAAATATTTCCCGGTGAAGTCGACAAAGTTATTGCCTATGATTGACAGGACCTCCTCGTGTTGGCAAGAGGCGGACAACTCATCCCCAGCGGAGTAGCCGGGATCTCTCCGTGTTGACGGAATGTAGCGTCCTAACATGGACAAAATTCTATTCCTGTGTTGTTGAGATTTATTCGGGTTGACGAAATTTGGGTCCAGATGTGGACAAGGTTACCCCTGTGATGACAAAATCTCTATTCGTGTTGATGAATTTGTTTCTCTTCTTGTGTTAACAAGGTTAGTCAAGCTGTAGACGGAGGTGTTCAGTACCTGTGGCGTTACACAGGTGGTTGACGTTGAAATCAGGGGTATTATCAGACGTTGAATCAGTTGTTGCCGTAACGACCAAATTCAATTGGCGGATGTCGTTCCCCAAGCGGTTGTGCTGTTTATTTCTGCGGTTAGCAAATTTCCGGGTTTCTTGGTATTCAACTGTCTTGTACCTCGATTGTTTGAAGGTCGTTCGCTTTTCACCCAGTCGGGTCCAAGCCGTTTGAATAGGGGCAACTGTTGCACCCCAAAATTTGCTTAACCTTTTCTTGCCTGATTTATGTTTCATTGCATTTCATCTGCATAGTTACATCATTCACATATTTCAACCATTTCCATATCATAGCATATCAAGTCATCCAACAAGGGATCAAGTGCCATTTATGTCAAAAGAAGCCTATCTAGAGGTGTTCTCTGAGCCTGAGAAATCATCCAAGCCATCAAGAAATGATTTGAAGTCTTGGGAAGTTTGAGTGCCTACAGGTGGATTTCTCTCCTAACTTGAGGTGTATTGAAGATCATCAACAGGGAATGTGAACTTGAGGTGTGTATGGATATCATGGAATCCCTAGAGGGCCTTATTGAAGCTGAGACAAGTCATTGATTCAAGTACAAGAGCCACAGTTGAGGTGCAGTCAACTAGGGTTTCATTTGGGTCAACCCTAGATCAATTGTGCAAATTGGAGAGCATCAAAGCCTACCTTGAGGTCATGGGGTTTATGAATTGGTATGTTGATGCATGTGTGGTGTTGTGCCAAGATTAAGCAAAGAAAGATCAAGAATGTGGGAAGTTGCTAAATTAGGGTTTCAGTGTAAAATCCCCTATTTAGTGCCTAACTTCAAAGCCACATAGGTCAAAATACAAGTTTCAAATGGATCTTTGGCCAACATGAAACATGTAGAGCTTCTCAATACCTTTAATTTGAGTACTAGAAGTATTCAAGAAGATTTGTAGAACTCAAGTTATGGTCTTTGCAAATTACAGGTCACCAGAGGACATTGAAATTTATCTGTGAAAGTCACTTGACTTCCAAGCAACTTTTTCCCCTCAAGGAGTTTTCAAATGGATTCTTGGCCAACATAAGAGTTGTAGGTTTTGATCTTAGCTTTAATTTGAGTACTATAAGTCCTCAAGGGGATTTGTGGAACTCAAGTTATGATCTTGGCAACCCAGGGGTATTTTGGGCATTTGTGATTATAGGACATTTTCAAGAATGTGCCAAAATCTCCATCTTCCACTCCTCAAATGGAAAATTGTTCAACATGAAATGTGCTTGGAATGATGTTTTTAGGTCAGATGTGAAGTCATGTTGGGTTGAATGAGCTTGTATCACCAAGTTGCTAAAAATGGCTTAAAAAAAGGAAGAGTTTAAAGGCTAAAAATGGAATTTCATGATTCATGGCCAAAACAAGTCCATGTGATATACCATTTTGATTAGAAAATGTATTTTGAGAATGATGGCAATATTACATTTTGCAAATGAGGCCATTTTCAAGCATTTTCCTTTGGTTGCTTAAGATTGAAGAAACATAACCATCCAATGCCTTAAGATCAAATGCAAGGCCAATGCCCATTCCATTCACTTCAATATACCATGAGAAGAGAAATTCAAGAGAAATTGGGGGCTGTAGCAGAGCTATGCATGACTGTCATGTATGAATTTCTCATGGTGCAAGAGATTTTAAATATCTCATTCTAACTGTTCCAGATCATTCTAGATGCTTCCAACACATTCTATATAACTCATACAACTGGTTCAAAGGCTTTTTTTTGGGCTTGAATTGGAGAGAATCGAGAGAGAGCAGATTGAAGTTCATCATTTCATAGCAGAATCGGATTTTGGAATTGGTGAAGATCCAAGGCAAGTTGATCATTTCAGAAGCTCCACAAGGTGTCATTGAATGTATCTGGAGAAGATTGAAGCTTAATTTGAAGCAAAGACCACTCTGTTCATCCACTTTTACCAGGTATGCATTTTTCATCCTATAGCATAATTTAGAGGAAATTGGCTAGGAATTGATGTGTAGATAGGTTATAGACATTGCTAGGTTGGATTCTGGTATGAAAAATTGGTGATTAGAGACAAAACCTAGGGCGATACAATTTCTGGTGATGAAGGTTCCTCTGAGTTCTTGAAGTGTTAATCATGTTTAGATGGTAATTTTTGATCAGTGAAGCATGTAGTTCATGATAGGGTCCTTAGATTCAAGAATCGTGGCAATCGTGTTGGTGTATATTTCTGAAAGTAAGATCGTATTTGGAGTTAAGAGAAGAATCAATGGAAGGGATGATCATATTCATGTTCAGGATGAAAAAAAACAAGTGGATTTGAATGCTTAAATTTGGTGTTTGATGGTGTTTTGCTCGTCTGCAACTGGGACCGACGGTGGCGCAAGCTCAGGCCACCGTCCATGGCACTTCCCTCTCTTATTTGAATTTTGGGGAAGATGAAGTTATGAGTGTTAGATCCATGTTGACTTTTGACCAAGAACCCCAACCAACGGCCTTGATTCGTTTGTGGATTCTGAAGAGATGAGTTTCCAATGAAACTCTGCGTTTCATTTAGCAAAGTTTGGGTGGGCTTAAGCACTTAATTGCTGAATACACTCCCTTCTAGGCCCAACTTGAAAAATCAACGTAGATACATTGTTATTTGCCACGCTTGCTTTTCCATTTTCCATTTATTTTCCTTATTGATTTTTAGTGTGGTTTGGGCTTACTAACATGCTTGCTACCAACACCCCTATTTTGGGCCCAGTCTGGGAAGTAACTGAATCCAATTGCTATTCCACACGCAACTTTGTTATTTTCTCATTGTTTTTCTTTTATTTTCATGTTTTGCATATAGTTAGAAAATAAATCATAATAAATAGAAAAATAAACATTTTTAGGCCAGGTTTTTTCCCCCTGACTCCTTAGAGAGTCTAGAATTTTATAGGATTAAGAAATTACTGATTCATGCATTTTAGAATTTAATTGCATTTTTTATAGTTTAATTGCTTTTATTTTTGAATATGGTTGATACATGATTTTGTTGATTTTATTGTGACTGATTGGTGCATGATTTTGAGTTGATTCTTGTTGGATTAGTTAGCTTAGGGAAGAAAGTACCCTTAGAAATTTTATCATAATTTTGTGAATAAATTTCATGCCCATTTGAGTGGTGAAAATAAGGAGTGTTAGATTTAGGGTTTCAAAACCACTAGTTGTAGTTTAGAGCATAGTTTGGGGACTTATTGTTTGATTTAGGTCCTGGGATTTATATGGGGATTGGGTATAGGCTTAGGTTCCCTTAGAAATTTAATTAGGATTTTATGATCTATTTTAGCATTTTATTTGTATTTTGCAATTGGTGTGATGTTTGTGGGTTTCTCCCTTGGATGCTTGGTTTAGTCATTTTGTTTGAGGCCATTTTGGATGGGCTTTTGGCTTGGACTCTACTTGGATGAAGTGGAAGACCAATTGAAGTTGCTTTGGATATCTTGAAGGAGCTTGGAGCTAAAGATTTCTCATCTGTTGGAATGCTTGTCAGAAGCTTAGGAAAATTAGGGTTTTAGGAAGAGCTTTTTAGACTTAGTTCATTTCTTGCCTCAAACATGGAATGTTTTGTTTGCTTCCATCCTATCCTATGATTCAAAGTCCTCTTAAGGAATCCCCATCTCTCCCTTGGAGGGATGAGTGGCATGCCTTAAAGAGTAGAACTTTTGAGGATACCCTTCTTTGCAGATGATGGTTTCTAGTGATTTCCTTTGGTTTTCACTGGTTTCCATTCATTATAACTTGATCCCAATAACCAATCTTTCTTGGGGGAGCTTGCTAGAGCTTAGAGATAAAGATCTAAGATGTTGAAGATGCCTTTCATAGGGTTCATTGAAGATGAAGGTTGTTGTTGTCAACTTTTTGCTGTTTAATCAACCTGTCGCTGTCGGAGCTGCTGCTTGTGCTGTTTGCTGTAGGAGTTTGGTGCTGCTGCTTGGGATGCCTCCTCTGCTTTGGTTTTTGGTTTTCTGTATTGTTTGTTGTCTTATGTAGCTTGCCCCCTAGGTTTGAAGTGAATGTTGATTCACTTTGCCTGTTGTTTTCCCAGGTTCGAGGTTGAGTGGGACTCCTTTGCCTCGCTTGTATTGCTGCATTGCATGCATTTTACTATATTTGCTTGCTTTCTTTTCTGTTTATCCCCTAGGATCTCTGATTTCCTCTGTGCAGGAGGGAATTATGACAGACATTAGGATTCTTATCCATGCATGACAACATTAGGTTAGTTTTTTATTCCCTTTTCAACCCTGGGTTTTTTAGAGCTTCTTTCTCTTCTTATCTCAAAACAACTCAAAAATACAGTAATAAGGTTGATCAATGTCCTACATTATGAGCCTTAAGCTATTTGAGAAAGGGTTGCTGGAGAGCTTCTTTCCAGTAGTCTGGTTGCTTAGTGTGGAACCCTTTGGGTGACACGCGACGTAGTCACTCTCAAATCATAGTCTCTAGTGCGTCAGAGATTGCAAACCAACTAAAAAACACTTCTTTCGTAAAAGATTCAAAACAAACATCAAAGTGTCATTGTTGTCCGCTTGGACTCTTAATCAAGAAAAACCCTTTCATAAGGTAAAAAACAGTCAGACAAGCTTGTGTCTTCCATAGCCCGAACTACGTTTGCTCTGATCTTTCATGCTGTATGAAAGTACGTAGGCATAGGATGCCGTATCCTAGCGAGCAACCTTCCCCTCCTTTCCCGTAGGTAGGCGAACTACGTTGACTCTGATTTCTCGTTCCAGACGGGAATACGTAGGCATAAAGTGCCATACTTTGCCGAGTCATTTTCTTTCTTTTTAACCCCCGACTTTTAGAGTAGATAGAATAACACTCCGTACTAGAAAACAAGCGTGGATCCCGTCGAGTACGGCGGACGTGAGGGGTGCTAATACCTTCCCCTTGCGTAATCGACTCCCGAATCTAGAAATTTGGTTGCGATGACCATTCCTTTCCCGTTTGGCGTTAGGTTTACTCTGAGGAAAACGGGGGGTGCATATCTGAAATTGAAACAAATGGGCTAAAGGCCGACTAACCGTCCAAGACCCTTTGTTGACCCTATCATCTTCCTCATTTGCCCAAACGAAACCCTAGCCGCCGTTTTCAGTTTCGTCTCCCTCTCCGCTCCTTTGCTTTGCTTCGTCTTCCAAAAACTCTCTCCCTCTCAATCCAACTTCATTTCACTCAAACAACATCATCACCTACAAAACCAAACGAACAAGCAAAAACAAACAGTATAAACACAGCAATCCAGATGAAGATGTATGGATGTTGGCTCGTTGAGGCGAGTTTGCATGTAGGAGACTCGTTAATGGAAGTCTTGAGCAAAAATGTTTTGGATCTGTGATTTGAATGTTGGTGATCCATAGATCTGAAGGTGTTTGAAGGAATAGTGAAGGTTAATGGCGTTTGAGAGAGATCGGAGATTGCATGTTGAAGATCCGAAGTTTGTTGATGGATCTGGAGATGCGTTGATGATGAGGCTGAGGATCCGATATGGTGTTCACTGCGTTCGATGAAGATGAATCTGTTGCGTTTGATCTGGATCTTACATGCAGATCTGGAAGCTTGAGGTAGTTGATTCATTGATGTGTTCGTTTGGAGGTGTTAGAAGAAACAAATATTGGAGGATCTTCGGAGATGAGTTCAGATGAAGTTGATTGGTTTGTGTTGTTCACGATGATGATTATGGTGGATGAAGATCTGGCGTTTGGATCTGTAGTTTGGTTGAAATATGGGGATGATCTAGAAGAAATGCGAAGCTGACGGAGGTTTGTTCATGGTGATGGTTTCTAGGTTGTAGATCTCGAGAAGGTTCGTTGAAGATGTTGATGAACGTTTATGGAGATTTATGCATTTCTGGAAAATGTTTGAAGATAGGATGAAGGTTGTTTGAATGTGTAAAAGAAAACTGGAAATGATGATGAACACTGATGTGTTCATGAAGGAAAATCTGGAAAAAATTGTTATGAACATGATGAACTCATTATGAATTTGGATGAATTCTGGAAAAAAATTTGAACATGAAGAACACAATGTGTTTTCTGGCGAATGATGAAGTTTCCAGTGTGTTTCCCGGCAGGGTTGGACGCCGCTGATTTTGCCGGCAAGGGTGGATTAGGGTTTGTCTTGGGATTCGTGCAGTCTCTGGAGAAAGAGAAAATGAATAGGGACTTTATAGTCCCAGCTGTTGACACACGACACGGGGAATCAGAATTGATTGACTGATTAGTTGACTTAATTAATTAAAACACAGTGAATTAGATGCTAACAATTAATAAAGAGGCTAAACTAAAATTAATGTAAGCTGACTTGATTAAACTAACCAGAATTGATTAAAGATAAAGTTAGTTAATATAAATGCTGACTTAATGAAAAAGCTGATGGTACTACAAGCATAATGCAACGTGTCCTTTCTAAAACCTAATCAATTAATAAAAACAACTAATATTCCAAAATTAATCTAGATTCTAATACAAATCTAAAAGAAGTACTAAACTATTAAAAAGACTAATATTAAAGCTAATAAAAGTTAAATCTAGAAATAAAACTAATATTCTAATAATCAATTAATTCTAGAAAAACCAATTAAAACTAAAATATCTAAAACTGAAAATAAAAGATAAAAACAATTTAAAATCTAATTTCTATTAATAACCTAAAATATTCTAAAAGCAAATAAATTCTAGAAAAATATTAATTAAAATCTATTAAAAGCTAAAATACCTAAGGTAGAAAAATAAGAGATAAAATCTATTTAAAATATAAAATCTATGCCAAAAATTAAGAAATAAATTCTAGAAAATTAAATCGGTGAACGTAAAAATGCAAGAATGTACCGAAATAAAACGGTAACAAACCGGACACCGAAATACCACCGAAACCAACAGCGTAGACTGAAAACACCGGGAAGAAGCACAACTTCCACAATACAACTCCTTATTTGAAACAGTTTGAAACGCCTGAAACGCGAGGAAAGGGTTGTAATCCCGATAAAATCAATCCGACTACAAAAATACACAATATGCGATATGCAGATGCCAATGCAAATGAAACGAAACATAAGCCAAATTACGAGAAACAGTTGGTCAAATTTTGGGGTACAACAGCTGCCCCTATTCAAACGGCTTGGACCTAAAGGGTTGAAAAGCGAACGCCCTTCAAACATTCAAAGGTAAAAGACGGTTGAATACCAAAGAACCCGAAAATTTGCCAACTGAAAAAACAGAACTATAAACTCTAATACATTGGAATAAAATCTCCGGAAGTAACTGAATATGATGGTTGCAACGGTAATAAACTAGTTGATTACCCATTTCAAATCATCGACACTAAGTCAGAAAGATCATCTGACATCGCCGTCAGGCATCGACGCTAAGTCGGAAAAACATCTGACATCGCCATCAGGTATCGACATCAAGTCGGTAAAACATCTGACATCGCCGTCAGGCATCTGACCTCGCTGTCAGGCATCTGTTAAATAAAAACAGGCATCGATACTGAGTCGAACAAACATCTCAAAGTCGATAAGAAACATCTGACATTACTGTCAGGCTTCTATATTAAGTTGGAAGAAAGCATCAGACCTCGCCGCCAGAAATCTACAAGGGATAAAATTTTCTAACATCGCCGCCAGACAAACACAACACTGATACACGTCTGACATCGCCGCCAAACAACCACAAATCTAATAAATGTCTGACATCGCCGCCAGATAAATGGAAAACTGATAAACATCTGACATCGCTGCCAGACAGACAGAACTCTGATAAACATCTGGCCTTGCCACCAGATAGACAGAACACTGATAAACATCTGGCGTTGCCACCAGATATAGGATACCACAAGCATCGGACCCGAAGATAAAGACCTCTGACATAGTCGTCAGGCATTCGTTAAATAAAAGCGACCAATCAAAATCGAAGGTAAAGACATCTGGCATCGTCGCCAGGCATTCGCTAAATAAAAGCGAGCATCGAACCCGAAGGCCGAATCAATGACGATTAATCTTTTGCTATCCAGCAGGCATCTGTGTAACGCCACAGGCGTCAAACTCGAAGGTCGGATCAATCGAAGCTGATAAAATCTGATAATTCACAAGAATACTCCGCTGGGGAAGAGAGAAACTTAACCAAGAAACTCTGGCAGGGAGAAAGGAGAAACTTAACCAAGTAACTCTGTTGGGGAAACACAATAAGATGAAACCGTCCATCCACAATTGCGCCATGGTCTGGGTACCATATGGACTTCAAGAATAACATTTTGAATTGCCGGAATCTGGATATTCAACGAGAAAGAGCCGGAGCCTGGATGCTCAATGTAAAAGTCAGAGTCTGGATACTCAACGAAGTTTACTGGAGTCTGGATACTCCATATAATAACCGGAGCCTGGATGCTCGACGTAAAGATCGGAGCCTGGATGCTCGACGTAATAAGTCGGAGTCTAGATACTCGGCGGAACCTTACCGGAGTCTGGATACTCGACGGATAAAGGAATTCATCACAAATACTCATCAAGGTCTGGATACTACATGAGTTCAAAACAACCCGACCAGCTGAAGTCTGACGACACTGCTGGGAAATAATATGAGTCGTGGTCTAGATACCACACTGACTTTACCAGAGTTTGGATACTCAATGGATAAAGCAATAATAACACCCATTGTCGTGGTCTAGACACCACAAAGGCACAATAAAACACATAAGCTGCCATGGTCTGGATACCATAAGGGCAAAAGAGGAAATGCTACTGTGGTCTGGATACCACAAGGAAAAGAGATCAAACATTTGGGGATACACCTGAAACAAATAGATAACAACTTGGCTTATGTTTCAAATGCATATGTTTGAAAATGGCGTAATGCTCCACACGAAATGGAAATGCTACGCGTTTGGGTAGATGATATGTACAATGCAAATGCAAAGGAACTGCTCAGCAAAATAAATGCTGGAGAGAAGAAAGCCAACCCTGTCGGGGATCAAATCAAAACCTTCTGAGGAAAACACCCTGGATGGCCCACCAGAATACAACTCTTCTGGGAAACAAATGCTTCAGCTAGGAGGAAACATTCCCACTCTACTAGGGAATCAATGACTCTACAGAGGAAACATAATCAACCACTAAAATTGAATCTCGCTTCACCAAGGAAAACAAACCTGGACGGCCACCTAGAACACCAAAGTCCTTCTAGGGTACAAAATACTCATCCGAAAGTGGCAACTTCACTGGGGAAGGATCCAAATCCAATCTGTCAGGGATACTCAGCTGGGGAATAATCTACCTCTGCTATAGATTGCTCCGTGAGGGGATCAGTACCGACCTCCGCTTGGGGTAAATGAGAATAAAAACTCAACAATATAAACCTCTGCTTAGGGAATGAGTCAATGATCTAGACTCTGAGGGGAAAGGAGCCAAAGACTTGGACTCTATGGGGTTAGCAACACTGCATTCGTCCCACTGCTAGGGAAATAAACCCAAATCTGCTTGTCAGAGAACACTTCAATCTCAAACTTCTGGGAATACACAATCCATCTGCTGTGGATGGCTACACTCTGCCGGGGGTATCAATCTTGACCCGCTGAGGATAATCTTGATCCTGCTCTGATAAAGGATAAGTACCATCTCAACTTGTTGCAATCTTAAACCGTTGAGGAGAAACAAACTCAACCTGCACATCTTTGCTGGCGAGTTCTTGATTTAACAACATCAACATAGGGAATACAAAACACCAATCAATGGAGAAATGAGATCAAACGAGCCTCGTGTCGGGGAATGTGACAGCATAGGAGTCACTGGGAATTATCGTGCCAAGTACAGTTGGACATTTTTTTTCTATAGGGATGGGAATAGGTTTATGGTGGTAGGGATTTATTTCTGGTTACCAACAAAATTGGATTTGAAAGGGAAATACTAGACGAGAACTAGCATTCGAGGGTGGACTACTGTCACTACCGCGAAAATAAGGTGCCGGCAAAACAGAAGAGTCGCCACCTTTCGTTATTTATCCCTCAGAGCGGGAAAGGAAACGATCGAAAAAACCTGACGAAAAGGTATAAGACAAGGTCATCGCAACCATTGTCTGGGTTCAGAAGTCGGTTACGCAAGGGGAAGGTATTAGCACCCCTCACGTCCATCGTACTCGATGGGATCCACGCTTGTTGTGTTTATCTGACGGGTTGGTTTTATCTATCAACCTATCAAGGCTGGCTTAAAAAAGAAAAGAAAATGACTCGGCAAAGCGTCTCACTTTATGCCTACGTATTCTCATCAAAGAATGAGAAATCAGAGTCAACGTATTTCAGCTAACTACGGGTTACGGGGAAGGTGGCTCGCCAATACATCAGTATTGTGCCTACGTACTCTCAACAGGTATGAGAGATCAGAGCTTACGTAGTTCGGAATAATACGGGTTACGGGAGTTCAGATTCATCTGTTTTATCGAGTAGGGTTAACAAACAGTTCCAGCAGTTGGATGTACGCAGCTCGACCCTTGGAGACTTAGGCGTTACCGTTTGCGGTAGAACGGGAAGTTAACGACACTCTTTTCTTCAGAAAAGCTTCCTTTGAATTACGGGCCCACGGGGCAAAAAGGTTTGAAGTTTGTTTTCTGTCTTTTACGGAAGAACTGTTTTTATGGATGTTTGCAACCAATATCGCACTAGAGACTATGACCTGAGAGTGAATGCGTCGCATGTCACCCAAAGGGTGCCATACTAAACATCTAGACTGTTGAAAAGAAACTCTCCAACAATCCTTTCTCAGATAACTTAAGGCTCGTAACGTACGACATCAGTTAACCTTTATTACTGTATTTTAATTTGTTTTGAGATGAGAAGAGAGAACGAACAGGTTCAACTAAGGGGATACTATCAAGTCCTAATGTTGTCATGCCAAGGATTCATCCTATGGTTGAGGTTTGAAACAGGGATCTCCTAGAAGTTATCCTGCATAGGTTTCAACCTAAAGTTCTAATCATCACCTCCTTATCAAAGGAAGTGAGATTCCTAAGGGATCGTGTCAATGATAAAAATAAACAGATAAAGCATCAGCTTAACAGTAAACAGTAAACAGTACAGGAAACAACTGTAAAATGCATGCAATGCAAGTGAGGGAGGAAGTGTGTGTGGGGCATCAGCCTCCACAAGCTCGTCTCGACCTCAAGTCAGATATGAATAACTGCAATCATAAAGGAGAATGAAATAAAATTCCATCAAGCAAATCACAAACCACATAGACAAGGGAGCAGGGCTCTACCGAATACCAGCAAGCAAAGTCACACAGTAAAAGTACAAGCAAAAGGAGCAACTCAACCTCTAATGCAATACAAGCAAGGGGAGAAAATCAACCCTTAGGATGCTCTTAGGCTTATTCAACTACATGACCTAATCTAAATGCATCACACCAATCAATTCACATCAATACAGTTGCACAGAAAGAAAACAGACAGTCAAGAAAGCAAATCAACAGCTTCCACAGCTCCACACAGCAAAGCAATCTTCTGACAGCAGTTCAGTCTACAGTCTGTAACTGTTCTTCAAGTCTATCCTCTTAAAGAGAATGAAAGGTACTCCATATTCAAGCTTCAATCTTCAATAGGCTCCACCAAGAATGAAGAGAATCAATAAGATGATTGTTTGATAATGGGAAGCAGACAGGAAACCAAAGGAATCCTATCTGACACTCAACCAGTCATCAGAGAAAGGCATCCTCAAAAGTTCTACTCATTGTAAATGTCACACATCCCTCCAAAGGAGAGATGAGAATTTAACATGAGTACTTTGAATCATAGGATGAGAATGGAATGGGAACAAAACCAACCATTACTTGAAGAAATATCTATTTCTAAAGCTCTCTCCTAAAGCCCTAATTTCCTAAGCTACACAAAGCTAACAAAAAGGAAGGAAAAACTCCAATACAAGCTCCACTAGCGACTTCACACAAGCTTCATCAAGTCCATGATATCTTCCAATGAGATCCAGAAGCCGACTATGCAAGGAAGCCCAACTTTGAGTCCATTCCACATCAATCATCAACATTGAAACACCAAATGAACAAACAAGTAGAATATTCTATCAAAAATACCAAAACACATTCTAAAAATCTAATTATTTTTCTATGGGAACATGCATTCACTAATAACCTATATTTAAAAAATCAGGACCTAATTCAATCTCTAAGTCCTCCAATAAAATCCTAAGTTGAAAGATATCACTAAAGAGATCCACTAAAAATCACTCCTAAACAACTATACTAAAAGCATTTTTAAAATCATTTAAAAATCATGATAAAAATAACAAGGCAACCTCAATATGTATATAACAACAATCAAAAGGAATGAAAAGTTTATCCCATGCTAAAAATCATCAATGAAATCAATCAAAAGGAAAGGCTATGTTATGAACATGTTAAGACTAGCCTAAGTATTAATTCAATCTAAAATACCAAAACTAGTTCTAAAATCCTAGGAAAATTTCTAAGGGAACCTAAGCATGTTAGGTATCCATAGTAGAAAAACCAGAGCCTAAAACTATGCTTAATGGTACTAAAGAAATCACACACCAAAAGTGGTCAAAAGGGAAATCAAGTGGGGAAGCCTATAAAGATCTAGTTCAAAATAGAACCTAAAGCTACCTAAAAATTAACCTAAACATTTCTAGGAGTTCCTTAATATGTCTATAACGAACCAGAAAATAATTAAGTCCAAATTCTATATCAAACTCCAGAAAAAAAATCGGCAAGAAACTACGCAATTTTTGACATTTTATTATCCAACTAAAGGAGAAAAACGAAATCAAATTGAAAATTAAACGAAACTAAAATCCAATTGCGCACAAAGATCATAGACATGATAAGGACCATCCACAAATTTATCATATTTTTCTAAGCATTCTTTCTATTTTATATGAATTAAAATCAAACAGCATACAAAACAGAATTTTAATGCCATTAAAAAACAACAATCAAATGGTTAAATTAAATCGGAAAACCAACCTACGGATCGGTGATTTGATCCGGTGATCGTTGATCAAGTGAATTTACAAAGATCCGAACAAGATTAGGCAGAAAACTTCAAGATCCACAATAATTCTTGCAAGAAGATGAAGATCGAACACTTCGAATCCGAATTGCTCCGAATAAATGCTTCCAACTTACGCTCCAATATCCAACTTTAATTTGCACGAAAATTGACTACGAAACTTGATACAATAATGATGATGAGTGGAGGTTTATGCTCAAGATTCCATTGATTTCAATGAAAAATCAATGGATCCGATGACAATGAGCTATGGGTGAGGGTTTGGAGAATGAAGAAAATTGAGAGAATTGAGAGAGTGAGAGAATTCTTGAAAATGAAAAATGAAAATTGTGAGGAGTTTTGTTTTTGGTTTGGAGTAGATCCCTTAAGTACTCCTTAGGCTTGGATCCCAAGTTAAGGTTTGGACTTTGGCTTGTGAAAATTGGTTTGGAGCTTAATGGTATGATTTTGGGATGTGTAGCTTATTCATGAAGTCACAAATTGGAACACCATGAACCAAGCCCCAAATGAAAATTCTAATAATTCCAAAGTGTTTAGAATATCATTTCCAATCAAAATGAGTACAAATTTGGCTTGAAATCATTCAATTACCAATTGTTTTGAATTTTCACCTTTTAATTCATTAAAATGGCCTTTATGTGAATTTTCTTCAACCAATGCTTGATATAATCCATATCAATGGGCTCTTGATACTTGGATAAGCTAAAAACATCATTTTTAGAAACTTTCATGTTGAACAAAAATCCATTTGAGGCTTGCAAGATGGTGAAATTGACCTATGATTCAAAATTACCTGTAATGTCCAAATACCGGAAATACCCTTGACTTGTCAAAGCCATAACTTGAGTTCTACACATCCAATCATGGACTTCTAGTACTCTTTAGAAAGCTAAGAGAATAAGGAAAAACATTCATGTTGACCAAAAGTTCATAGGAATCATCCTTCTAGGGCAAAAGTGTCATGCAAGTTGGGTAACTTTCAAGCTCCAAATTCACATGCCTCGGATGACTTGTAACTTGTCTGGCTCATAACTTGAGTTCTATAAACCCTATCAAGGACTTCTAGTACTCAAATTAAAGCTAGGATCATGCCCTACAACAATAATCTTGGGGTCAAGATGAGATGACAAACATATCTTGAGTTAAATAGTCTTGAAGTCAGGGGTCAATCTAGGGGATTTTACACTGTCAAGTCTTAGAAACCCTAGCCTGAAACTTCTCAAACTCTTCAATCATGATGAGTTAACCTTGGAATCATCCTTAAAACATCTCAATGTATCAATCCATGATCACATGGCTCCTTAATTAGGTCTCAACCTCCTTCAAATCCTTAGTTGACTTAGGGTTGACCCAATCAAACCCTAGCTGCACCAATCATGGCCGAGGCTTCTTATTCCTGCACAATGACCTGTCTAGGCCTCAAAGTGATATTCAACACTTATCATGAGCTATCTCAAGACCTCAAGTCTAACTTCATGGCTTCAGAATCATCTGATGACTTCCCACAACTCTCAAGTTAGGAGACACACCCTCTTGGCTTCAATCACTCTCTCTAAGGATCTTTTAACTTCTCTGACAAGGATATCAACCCTTGAACACCTGAATAAGCCTCCCAGCTAGCTTCAAAGTCTTGTGTAGCCCTTGATTGGTAATCATACCTCTTGATCTCCTGCATACATTTCAATGAAATGCAAATGATAATGCTAATGTGCATGAAATGAAACATAAGCTAGGTAAAGAAATGTTGGGCAAATTTTGGGGTGCAACAGCTGCCCCTATTCAACCGGCTTGGACCTAACTGGGTGAGAAGCGAACGACTCTCAAACAATCAAGGTGAAAGACGGTTGAATACCAATAAACCCAGAAATTTGCCAACTGCGCAAGTACACGGTACTCTGATGGGGACAAATCTTCGGAAACCGAAACAATAGTTGCACGGCAACTAGCTGGAGAAATACTGATCTGAATCTCCATCAGGATGATTCTCTGATTTATTTGATACCATTGCATCCTCAAATTATCAAGGGATCACTGATTACGCGGTAACATATGTTTTGTAAACCATACAGGTAAATGGTACTCTGATTGGTAGGAACATCTACGAAACTGAGCATGACAGTTGCACGGCAACTCTGCTGGGGAATTGGTCACACGGTAACCGGTGAAAGGTCTAATCTCAAATCTCAGTCAGGATGATCATCTGATTTTGCTGTAGATATTCGTCCTCAAGTCATCAAGGGGTCACCGATTACGCGGTAACTGGTAATGAATGGTTGATTATACCGTCAGGCATTCTGTGTCATAGCAGAAGAATTCCTTATCGTCGCCTATGGACTTATCATGTCGCTAGGAACGTCGATAACATCTTTGTCGGACTTCATCAGTAAGTCAATAAGGGATCACCGGTTGCTCGGTAACTGGTGAATGATGGTTGATTTTGCCGTCGGGCGTTCTGCGCCACTACAGAAGAATTCCTTATCGTCACCTATGGACTTATCGTGTCGCTAGGCACGTCGACAATATCTTTGTCGGACTTCATCAATAAGTCAATAAGGGATCACCGGTTACTTGGTAACTGGTGAATGACTACTCTCAAATCTCTGTCGGGATGATTATCAGATTTCGCTGCAGCTTCTTCCTCAAATAATCAAGGGATCACTGGTCACTCGGTAACCGGCGATACATAGCTGATATTGCCGTCAGGAATTTTGCGACACTGCGGCAGAAGAATTCCTCGGGACTCATCAGGTCATTTAGGAACTTTTGACAATCTCTATAATTATGCCATCGGGCATTCAAAGAAATTTTCGGGCGTCAGCCGGACTTCGTCAGTAAGTTAGGAATAGAATCCTCGGTCAATCATGAACCAAATAGGGATATCCAAAATTCTGCCATCAGGAACTCCGTATCAGCTGAGAGAACTGCGTTGACATCACAGTTGGACTTCGTCAGTAAGTCTGGGGTTTTGGCACCGCTGCCGGACTTCAATCATCAAGTCTTCAAGGGAAGTTTCAACTTCTAGGTTTAGAACCTGCTGGGGATGACACATCTCCGCTGGGGATTCTGGAGAACTATCAAGTAACTCCGCTTCGGGGATCCGGAAATCATTCTGGGTGAATCAACTCTGCTGAGGACTACAAGAATCATCTTGGACAAATAATTCCGTCGGGGACTTCAAGAATCATCCTAAACCAATAACGATGCTGGAGATTTCAGGAATCATCCTGAGCAGACTATGCTGGGGACTCTACGTATCAACTTGAGCAACCCTCTCTGGTGACTTCACTGGGGATTTTAAGAATCATCTTAAGCAAATACCTTTGCTGGAGAATTCAAGAATCATCTTGAGCAAACCATTCTGTGGAGGAACATCTACAAAACAAGAACGGTAACGACCTAGCTCATGTTTCGTATGCATATGCTTTGACAATGGCGTAATGCTCCACACGGTGGAAATGCTACGCGTTTTTAGGGTAAGTGCTATGCAATCATGCAAAATGCTACGACCCTACCAGCAAAATAAATGCTGAAGGGAAAAGCCTCCTGTCAAGGAGAAAGAACCACTCTGGTGGAGGAAGGACTCATCCTGCCGAGGAGAAGAAGTCACACCAATCTCAATTGGACTCCGCCTGGGGAAATGATCTTCAGTCGACTGCTGCAGGGGGACAAAGTTCTACGAGAATTGGGACCCGCTCGGCTAGGTATTCAAACCACAAACTGCTGAGGGAAACAATGTCAATCGCAGAAATAAATTGTGCGGTCTTTGCGGCTAAACTTTCCTGGAGATAACGACTCCGGTGGGGAAATACAGCATCAGCTATTCAACACTCTACTGGAGAGAACCAATCATGGCTTCAACGGCTTCCAAGGACTCGGCTCCCTTGAGGAACTGCAAACTCGACTGAGGAGGGTAACCGGATGCTGGCATCACTCCTATCTTCCGGGGAAAATACAACTCTGTGGGGGACTTTCAATTCCGTCGGAGACTTCAGTCTGCGCTATCGAGGGCTGAACACTTGTGAACAGTCTCCTACGAGAAACTGCACCCTGACCCAGTGCTGGGGAAATAAACCCAAATCCGCTTGTCAGGGAGAACTTCGATCCTAAACCGTTGGGAATGTACAATCAATCTTCCGGGGATGGCTACACTCTGCCAGAGACATCAATCTCGCCCTGCTGAGGATAATCTTGACCCTACTCTGATAAAGAACAAGTGCCCTCTCAACTTGCTGCAATCTCAAACAGCTGAGGAGAGTCAATCTTAACTGCACATCTCTGCTGAAGAACATTTCCTGGTTTAACAACATCACGCCCTAAGGGAATGTAGAACACCAATCATGGAGAACTGAGACCATTCGAGCCTCGTGTCAAGGAACGTGATAGCACATGTCACTGAGAATATGGGGCCAGGTACAATTAGGCCTTTTCTAGTTTAGGGATAGGTTTATGGTGATAGGGATTTATTTCTGGTTACCAACAAAAGTGGATTTGAAGGGGACATACTAGATGAGAACTAGCATTCGAGGGTAGATTACAAGATGAGAACTGGTGGAAAAAGGGTTTAAGTTGTCAGATGAGAACTGACTTCTAGGTTTTGGATATCAGACGGGAACTGATTTCTGGCTTGCCAGAAGAGAACTGGGCTTTTAAAACTGCATTAGCCAGGCGAGAACTGGTTAAACAATGGGTCGAGGAAAAGGTGACCAGATGGGAACTGGTTTAAAAGCTGACACGCACCAGACGAGAACTGGTATTCTGAAAAAGGTGGACCAGGCGAGAACTGGTTACCGGTTTTCCAGACGAGGACTGGGCTTTGGAGGTTTGCCAGGCAAGAACTGGGCTTTGGAAATGACTTTGGTTACACGGTAAGTAACAAGTTTAGGCTGTAGGACAACAATCCAAAGGCAGCAAGGCTTTTTCAAAAGGTTCAAGTTTTTTGGTAGGGTAATGACACGATTCCCCAACACTCAACTCTTGCTGGGGTGAGAAAACTCGTATGAACAACTTGCCCCATTGCAATTCAACTTGCCCCAATCCGACTCTTGGGAAAATTCATTCTGAACAGAAAGCAGCTTGCCACGAGGCGACCTCGAGATGGCTTGCTCCGGCATCTGTATAACGGAAGGATTCATCCTCAATTAACCAACTCTCAGCATGGTTGGTTTCAATATAATTCTGAAGTAGCTTGCCCCTGAACGAGCGTTGAGTGACTTAACCTGCTCTGATTGAACACCGGAGGGATCTGCCCTCGACTTACAGAAACTCTGGGGAATTGCCCCTGATTGGGTCTCGAAAATATCCACTTCAGATCAACTGCTTCTCGAACAAACTGTCCCATAATCACCCGATCCTTTGGGACTTGTCCTCAGACTGACTGATTCCAAACTCACTGGAAGTTAATGCCCCAGATTCACAGGGCTTCGCAGTATACCATTCTGATCTAGACTGTTGAATGATTCAGTCTTGATTGATTATTCCCTGTTGGAATTTCCTCCATGTCAATCACTGACCTGCAATTAAAATTGTCTATTCACGAATGGTAATTTTAATGCAGTGTTCATGCAGATTTTGAAAAAAAATGTTGTCACTCATTTACGTGTCATGATAGTGAGTGACGAATGAACCAACAGTTCAAACGTAGTGCTAATTTGATCATTGAAAAACACAACAAGGATATGGTTAGCAAATCATGTAGGAGTCAGGTTACTCAACCTTATCGTAATGCGCTTTCAGAATAAACCCTGCCTCAATTAGGTCTTTTAAGGGTTGTATCATGGTCGGGTTCACGGTTTGTGAAACAAGGGATATTAGGCTCAAGTCATGATTCGTACCCACCCCTTCTACGTGATGATCTCCGATCCTAATGTTCAGCTTACCTGGCACGAGCGCTCGCCTCTTCGAGGAAGGTTAGGAACAATGGCTAAGGAACTCACAAGGTTTTCGGAGTGACAGTTACTCCTCTTTCGTTTTCGGTGTCTGTATCCACACGACTTTGTCCTTGTTTGAGGATTTTTCTGTTGAGATCCTTTCATTATATTCTTTTGATTCCCTAATTTTTGCCTGGACTGACTCTTATGAGTTCTTTCCGATTTATTTTGAAGTCCAGCGGGATGCCCTGGTTTTTGCCTAAGTATTTGCTTTCCAGCTTTTCTTTTCTTTTTACTTAGCGGGCTCTCATTTTTATTTGGAACAAATCGTGTGACACTGGTTGTCTTGCTTGCTCCGTAAGGGTTGTAACTGTCTCACTCCTGATTGGTGAGGTTTAACCATTGCGGTCGACGAGGTACGACCTCTTGAGAGGAATAAACTATGATTGGTCCTCGAATGAAGACACTCCTCTATAAGGCTTGAACGCTCGGTCAAGCTAACTGACGACTACCCTGCCCCGGGTTAAGATGAGAGGGTTTAAAAGTCCGAAAGAAACTCCTACTTCTCGGCTCAAAGTGGCTAACGAGGGACTAACTCCTTATATCTCCAGTGTTTAGGGGACTTGAAACAATGCCTGTACATCATAGGCAGGGTTTTATCTGAAAGCATACGATCCTCGGTTATGAGTATTCAGTTTCGTCATCCTCCCTCCAATCTTTACTAATCATAGTGATAAAATGGAGTGAATAAAATGCAAGTGTCATTGTAATGCAATAAATGAGTGACAGCGACATGATTAATTCAAAAAAGTGCATAGTCACTTTATCAATATTACCATTCGAAACAAACCATGTTTAACAGCAAGTAGTAACTAACAGAAAGGAAACTACAAATGCAAATGATAAAAAGTCTGAGGACTGCCAATGCCGAGGACGTCTACCTGTCTGGACCACTGGCCTCTGGAAATAACCCTCTAATTCTGCGGGCTCAGACAGCTGAGAGGTTGTCGTGCACAACCAAAACTCCTTCTGGAAAGGAAATGCACCCTTTGTTGATCAACTGTTGCACTTTTGCCTGAAAAGCTTTGCAATCTTCAGTTGAATGCCCCGGGGATCCACCATGATATCCATACTAAGCATGGGGATTATACCCAGGAGGGTAAGGCTCTGGAACGGGCTTAAGAGCTTTGGGTTCCACCAAAGAATTCTGAATCAACTGTGGCAGAATCTGGCTATACGGCACAGGCACTGGATGAGAAGGAGCATTCCTTCGTTCCAAGTTGTTACGAGGTCGGTTCTGATTCTGACGCTGACTCTGATAACCTCGGCCACGGGCTCATGGATTTGCAAGAGGAGTGACATAAGGTTCCCGATGTGGTACCCTAGGCACAATTGTCTGTCCAGAATAACGAGACACAGAGGATACTGACCGCTGAGAAGACGAAGAACCAACAGATTTCACCGATTCATCTTGAGAATACACAACATCTGTCATGACTGCATTGACCATAGTTTCATCTTCAGTTTGAAAGCTACAGAGAGATTCGGTTTCACCAGCCTGACTGCTCGAAACATTCTGAATTCTTCCAGTCTTAACGCCATGCTCAATACGTTATCCTGCCCTTACCAATTCAGAGAAATTTGGCGCAACTCCAAGCATTCTTTCGAAGTACGGGCTCTGCAAGGAGTTTACGAATATGCCTTTTAACTCTCGGTCTAGAAGCGGTGGTTGCACTCTAGCGACAAATTCTCTCCATCTCTGAACATACTTCCTGAAAGGTTCATTGTTCCCTTGAGACAATTGCAGCTGCATGCGACTAGGAGGTACATTAAGATTGTAGTCATACTGCTTCAGAAAAGCATTGGCTAAGTCTACCTATGATCGGATCTGATTACCCTCTAACTGCATATACCAACTCAGAGATGCCCCAATCAGACTGTCCTGAAAGCAGTGAATCATCAACTTGTCGTTATGCACAAACAAAGTCATCCTTCGGCAGAACATCACCAGATGTTGCTTCGGGCAACTATCTCCTTTGTACTTTTAAACCTCGACGCTCTGAACTTCGGAGGTAACACTAGGCCAGAAACCAGACACATGTCTGCAGCATTGGGGTTAACAGCATCTTTAACTTCCAAGGCTTTGAATCTTTCATCCAACGCATGAAACCTTTTAGCATACACGAGAGCTAATGGGTCTTCAGTCTTTGCTATTGGGACCTCTCTTCGGGAATTTGGCACAGGGAAAACAACACCCTGATAGTCTGAGGTATCAATAGAAGGAGAGTGTTCACTTCGGACAACAAACTGCTCATGTAGATCTCGGTCTTCAACAAAAGACTGTACAAGTCGAGTTGCAGTAAGGCTGTTCACTTGCAGAAAGTCTTCATCAGGCATATAACCATACAAAGGATTGGACGTCATAGTGAAACCTGACAAGGTATCAACAAACTGGAAGCTGCTCTTTGACATAGCTACCAACAACTTTCAACTGACTTCACTGCTTGATTCTGCTCAATCTGCTTCAACCCCTTGGTCGTCTTCTAACAGTCAACACTTGCTCAGACCAAACACCGAAGAATCACCCTCTGAAGCAAAACAAAGGCTAGATAAGAGCTATGGCTAGCTGGAGAATGCTATGCAATATGATGCAAAGATGATTATGAAAATGCAATGCAAGATGCAGCAAACACGGGATCACAGCTCCCACAAAGCTCTGATTACTGCTGCGCTGCTGACGGGATAAGTTTGCTCTGACGAGAGAAAACCAAAATACCGGGTAGGCTGGAAGTCAAGTTTCCTGCAAAAAACCCTCCCACTCACGGGTATGGACCTAAACTCACACAAGTTCGGCATCCTATGCGGTCATCAGCGTCACAAACTTTCAAGAACGATGATACGATACCCAGAAGGTGTGGCATCATCATCTCTTGAAGCGGCCTCACTTAGCTGAATCCCAAATGATCGGTCCCCAGAGTCGACAATCCTCCAAACCAACAACCCCTCAAGCCCAAAGGGCTGGAAAAGAAGTCAACTAGGAGAACCTCGTCTGAGCATGGATTTCATGAGACACTAGTGCCTGCAAAGCAAGCACGCGCCCACTAATTTCCATAACTAATGCTAGGTACACTCAAGCCTGGGTCTGGCTTCTCACTCATCAGAATGCCCCTTGTTGCACCCCAAAATTTGCCCAACATTTCTTTACCTAGCTTGTGTTTCATTTCATTCACATTAGCATTATCATTTGCATTTCATTGACATGAATGCAGGAGATCAAGAGGTATGATCACCAATTAAGAGCTATACAAGACTATGAAGCTAATCTAAGAAGGTTATTCAAGTGTTCAAGGGTTGATATCCTTGTCAGAGAAGTTAAAAAATCCTCAGAGAGAGTGGTTGAAGCCAAGTGTGTAGGTCTCCTAACTTGAAAGTTATGGGGAAGACCATCAGATGACTCTGAGGCCATGAAGATGGACTTGAGGTCTTGAGAGCGCTCATGAGAAGGTTTGAAGATCACTTTGAAACCTAGACAGGTCATTGTGCAAGATTAAGAAGGCTCATCCATGAGTGGTGCAATTAGGGTTTTACTGGGTCAACCCTAAGTCAACTGATGAGTTGAAGAAGGTTGAGACCTAATTCAAGAGCCATGTGATCATGGATTGATACATTGAGATGTTATAAGGGATTCCAAAGTTAACTCATCATGATTGAAGAGTTTGAGAAGTTTCAGGCTAGGGTTTCTAAGGCTTGACAGTGTAAAATCCCCTAGTTTGACCCCTATCTTCAAGGCAATTTAACTCAAGATGTGATTGTCATCTCATCTTGCCCCCAACATGAATGTTGTAGAGCATGATCTTAGCTTTAATTTGAGTGCTGGAAATCCTTTATAGGATTTGTAGAACTCAAGTTATGACTTTGACAAGTTACAGGTCATCTGAGGTATGTGAATTTGGAGCTTGAAAGTTCTCCAACTTGCATAAAACTTTAGCCCTAGAAGGATGATTCCTATGAACTTTTGGTCAACATGAATGTTGTTCCTTATCCTCTTAGCTTTCTAGAGAGCACTAGAAGTCCTTGATAGGATTTGTAGAACTCAAGTTATGGCTTTGACAAGTCAAGGGTATTTTGGTCATTTGGAGATTATAGGTCATTTCAATCATAAGGCCATAACTCCTATTTGCAAGCTTCTAATGGGAAAATGTTCAATATCAAACTTGTTCAAAATGATGTTTCAAGGCTATCCAAGAGGTCATGAGAGCTTGGAATAGCTTGCTTCACAAAATCACAAAAATGGCCTAAAATAAGGGTGAATTTCAAATGAACCAAAGATGGAAATTGGGATTTTTGATCTACATGTCCAAACCAAGTCATATGACATACCAATTTGATTGTAAAACACATTTTAAGAGCATTGACATTGCCAAAATTTTGAATTGAGGGTTAATTTGAGGACTTGCTTTGAAAAGTGGTTACTTACATCATAAGTAACAATTGCCAAACCAATATGCAAGGCATAACCAAGGCTCCTTTCAATCCAAACACTTTCATAATCTCATTTGGAGAGAATTTGGATGAAAAGCATAATGAATACAAGCTGATGCAAGGACTGTCTTGAGTATACCATGATAATGAATTTTCAAGTGAAGTGAGATATTAAATTTCTCATTAGAGTGATCTAGAACTTTCTAGATCATTCATTCATGTTCTATATAAACATATGAAGGGATTCAGAGCCAAGGTTGGTGAGGATTGAGAGAGGAGAGTGAGATTGCATTTTGAGTTTGCACCTTGCAAATCAAAATCGGTTACAAGGTTTGAAGCCATTTCAATCCAAGATTTTGATCTCAGAAGCTTGCTTTAGCACTGGTGGATGATTCCAGATGGAGAATTGAGCAAGATTGGTGAAGAATCGTCTGATAGCCATTGAAATTTTTCATCTGCAACTCAGAATCGAATTCAAGAATCCAAGCCATTTCAATCAAGTTTGTTGCATACAGAAGCTTGGTTATGCTCCATTGAAGGAATCTGGAAGCTCTTGAGGATTGATTTGAAGGTTTGAGGGCTCTGTTCAATCGATTTTAACAGGTATGTAATTCTCATTCCATGGCTTGATTTAGGCATAATCAATAGGAATTGTTAGCTTAGATGTGATGTAGGTTAATGTGTGAGGCTTTCTGGTAGCAATTGGTTAGGTTTAGAGACATTAGGTTAGGTGCCACAATTTCTGTTCTTGATCGTATCTTGGTGGTTCTTGAGAGTTAACCCTAGCTAGATGGTGGAATCAACTCAGGATAACATGGTGATGATGTTAGACACTTTAATTTGAAGAATGGTGATGATTGAATCTTGAGCAGTTTCTGAGTTTTTGATCGTGTTTTGAGGATGATGATGATTCAATAAGAATGATTGGTATGGTTGAAATCAGTGTGAAAAATAGAGTGGATTAGGGTTTTCAACTTCAATAAGAATGTTTGGAGGAATCCGATTAAGGAAGATGAAGTTCTTGGCTCTGTTCATCCATGGAGGTTCTTCCCTCCAGATTTTTGAATTGGGGAAGATGATGTTGTGGCCCTTAGATTAGAGGAGGACTTTGACTGAAGGCATAATCCAACGGCCACGAGTGATGGAGATTTTGTGAAGAATTCTGAGATAATATGAAACACAACGTTTCATTTATTTGATGGTTTTGGGCTTGAGTTACTTGTTGATACTCCCACCCCCTTATGGCCCAATCACTAAAATGAACTGAATTCATTTGCTATCCACACCACGCGTTTACCATTTTCTTTTGATTTTCATTTTATTTTATATTTTATTCATGGTTATTGGAAAATTCATAAATAATTGAAAAATGACTCAATTAATTCCATTCTTTTTGCCATGGATTCATGATTCAATCTAGTATTTTTTAGATAAAAAATATTAATATTCCATGCATTTTTTGATTTTATGTGCATTTTTACATTTTAATTGATATTAAAATAATCATGGTTGATGCTTGATCTTGTTGAATTTGGTTTGATCATTTGATGATGATTTTGGCCTTGATTATTTGTGAGTAGCTAGCATAGATATTCATGTTACCCCTAGATTTTTCTCACAGTTTTGTGATGAATGTAAGTGGTAGTTTTAGGTTGAAGCTTTAAGAGCTCCATTTTTAGGGTTTATGGTTGATACCTTGTGATTTAGATTTTATTTTTAGAACTTGGTGGATGATTCAACCTCTTATTTTTGTATGGTAGATTCATGATTGAATTAGGATCCCTTAGGAATTTTTGTAGGAATTTACAATGTAGTTTACTATTTTTGTTTGATTTTAGTTTAGATGCTAACTTTAGATGATTCTAAGGCACTAATTCAACTAGAATGACTTCTTTAGTTCCCTTAGATTAGGGTTTTGTCTCTCTTGCTCTTGGATGATGTTGAAGACAAGCTTGGGTTACCATGGAATGCTTGAAGAAGCTTGGATGTGAAGATCTTCCCTTCTTTTGGTGTAGTGTTGATTAGGTGTTAAGATTATGGTTTGTAGGCAGAGCTTCTAGATAGATTCTTTTCCTTCATAAACATGGGAGATGTTGATCACTTCCATTCTTCCCTATGATGTAAGGTCCCTTTGTAAAGGCCTCATCCCTCCTTTGGTAGGATGTGTGGCTCTATACAAGTTGGTAGAACCTTTGAGGGTCCCTTTCTCTGATGATAGGATCCTTAGTGGTGACCTTTGGTCTTCACTCTGCTACCAATCATCCAAACTTTGCTCTTGTTAGATGAATCTTTCTCCCTTGATAGAGGATGGAATTCCTTTCTTGAAGAAGATTGAAGGCTAGAAGTTGATACTTCTCTGTGTTTGAAGGCTACCTTTGGAGCTGAAGCTTGAGGATCAAGAGGAGCAAGTTGATACTTGTGGGAAGAAGATCAAGCTGAGATTGAAGGAAGAGCTGAAGCTTGAAGAAGATGAAGAACAAGTTGATACTTGTGAGGGGAATTCATTGAAGATTGAATGAAGAAGTTGAAGCTTGAGGAAGAAGCAAGCTGATGCTTGTGGGTTTAATGCATTGAGGCCTGAAGGTGGAGTTTACTGAAGAGCTGAAGCTTGAAGTTGAAGGAGAGGGATAAGTTGATACTTATGTGGATGTGTTGGAAGCTCAGAGAAGCAAGTTGACACTTGCTATTGAAGATGAAAGCCTTAAGGAACAGTTACAGACTAAGGACTGAACTGCTGTCAGAAGGTTTCTTTGTTGTAAGGTTGTAGGAGTGGTTGATCTGCTTTCTTTGACTGTCTGTTTTCTTGCTGTGCAACTGTATTGATGTGTCTTGTTTGATTTGCTTGATGCATTAGAATAAGTTCATATTTAGACTGATGTAAGCTAGGAGCATGATTGCACTAGAGGTTGAGTTGCTCTCTCTGCTTGTATTTTTACTGTATGGCTTTGCTTGCGGGTATTCGGTTGAGCCCAGCTCCCTTGCCTATGTGGTTTCTTATTTGCTTGATGGCATTTTATTTCATTTTCTCTGTATGATTGCAGTCACTTGATTTGCTTGACAACATGTTATTTCTTCTGTATGATTACTGTTATTCATATCTGGCTTGAGGTTGAGATGATCTTGTGGAGGCTGCTGCCCCACACACATTTCCTCCCTCACTTGCATTGCATGCATTTTACTGTATATTTGTTTACTATTTAAGATGATGCTTTATCTGTTTCTATTTATCATTGACATGATCCCCTAGGAATCTCACTTCCTTTGATAAGGAAGTGATGATTAGAACTTTAGGTTGAAACCTATGCATGACAACTTCTAGGAGTTCCCTGTTTCAAACCTCAACCATAGGATGAATCCTTGGCATGACAACATTAGGACTTGATAGTCTTCCCCTTAGTTGAACCTGTTCGTTCTCTCTTCTCATCTCAAAACAAATTAAAATACAGTAATAAAGGTTAACTGACGTCGTACGTTACGAGCCTTAAGCTATCTAAGAAAGGATTGTTGGAGAGTTTCTTTTCCACAGTCTGGATGTTTAGTATGGCACCCTTTGGGTGACATGCGACGCATTCACTCTCAGGTCATAGTCTCTAGTGCGATATTAGTTGCAAACATCCATAAAAAACAGTTCTTCCGTAAAAGACAGAAAACAAACTTCAAACTTTTGCCCCGTGGGCCCGTAATTCAAAGGAAGCTTTTCTGAAGAAAAGAGTGTCGTTAACTCTTAGTTCTACCGCAAACGGTAACGCCTAAGTCCCCAAGGGTCGAGCTGCGTACGCCAAACTGCTGGAACTGTGTGTTAACCCTACTCAATAAAGCAGATGAATCTGAATTCCCGTAATCCGTATTAGCCCGAACTACGTAAGCTCTGATCTCTCATGCATATTGAGAGTACGTAGGCACAATACTGACGTATTGGCGAGCTACCTTCCCCGTAACCTGTAGTTAGTCGAACTACGTTGACTCTGATTTCTCATTCTCTGATGAGAATACATAGGCATAAAGTGCGACGCTTTGCCGAGTCATTTTCTTTTCTTTTTATACCGGCCTTGATAGGTAGATAGTTTAAATCAACCCGTCAGATAAACACAACAAGCGTGGATCCCATCGAGTACGATGGACGTGAGGGGTGCTAATACCTTCCCCTTGCGTAACCGACTCCCAAACCCAGACAATGGTTGCGATGACCTTGTCTTATACCTTTTCGTCAGGTTTTTCCGATCGTTTCCTTTCCCGTTTTGAGGGATAAATAACGAAAGGTGCGACTCTTCTGTTTTGTCGGCACCTTATTTTCGCGGTAGCGACACCCCTCCCACAACAACAACATAAATAATCATATCATACTGAAAATAAAATGCGGGGAATAAAATGCGATAAATAAAACCCAACAGGTAAACATACAAGCGTTAGGATTGACTCTCGTACAGGGACGTTGGATCCCCGGATTGACTCGCATAAGGGATGTTGGATCCCCAGGAAACTATCAAGATCCCCAGCAGAGTCACCAGCTGCTGGGGATGACCCAGACAGCTAGGAAGAGAATCCAAGACAAGACTCGCTTAGAGAACCATCGCAGTCCCCAGCAGAGTCGCCAGCTGCTGGGGATGACCCAGGCAGCTAGGAAGAAAATCCAAGGCGAGGCTCGCATAGGGAACCATCTCAGTCCCCAGCAAAGTCGCCAGCTGTCGCTACCGCGAAAATAAGGTGTCGACAAAACAGAAGAGTCTCCACCTTTCGTTATTTATCCCTCAGAGCGGGAAAGGAAACGATCGGAAAAACCTAACGAAAAGGTATAAGACAAGGTCATCGCAACCATTGTCTGGGTTCGGGAGTCGGTTATGCAAGGGGAAGGTATTAGCACCCCTCACGTCCATCGTACTTGATGGGATCCATGCTTGTTGTGTTTATCTGACGGGTTGGTTTTATCTATCTACCTATCAAGGCTGGCTTAAAAAAGAAAAGTAAATGACTCGGCAAAGCGTCGCACTTTATGCCTACGTATTCTCATCAGAGAATGAGAAATCAGAGTCAACGTAGTTCGGCTAACTACGGGTTACGGGGAAGGTGGCTCGCCAATACATCAGTATTGTGCCTACGTACTCTCAACAGGTATGAGAGATCAGAGCTTAAGTAGTTCGGAATAATACGGGTTACGGGAGTTCAGATTCATCTGTTTTATCGAGTAGGGTTAACAAACAGTTCCAGCAGTTGGATGTACGCAACTCGACCCTTGGAGACTTAGGCGTTACCGTTTGCGGTAGAACGGGGAGTTAACGACGCTCTTTTCTTCAGAAAAGCTTCCCTTGAATTACGGGCCCACGGGACAAAAACGTTTGAAGTTTGTTTTCTGTCTTTTACGGAAGAACTGTTTTTATGGATGTTTGCAACCAATATCGCACTAGAGACTATGACCTGAGAGTGAATGTGTCGCATGTCACCCAAAGGGTGCCATACTAAACATCCAGACTGTTGAAAAGAAACTCTCCAACAATCCTTTCTCAGATAGCTTAAGGCTCGTAACGTACGACATCAGCTACGGCTCGTAACGTACGACATCAGTTAACCTTTATTACTGTATTTTAATTTGTTTTGAGATGAGAAGAGAGAACGAACAGGTTCAACTAAGGGGAGACTATCAAATCCTAATGTTGTCATGCCAAGGATTCATCCTATGTTTGAGGTTTGAAACAGGGATCTCCTAGAAGTTATCCTGCATAGGTTTCAACCTAAAGTTCTAATCATCACCTCCTTATCAAAGGAAGTGAGATTCCTAAGGGATCATGTCAATGATAAACAGAAACAGATAAAGCATCAACTTAACAGTAAATAGTAAACAGTACAGGAAACAACTGTAAAATGCATGCAATGCAAGTGAGGGAGGAAGTGTGTGTGGGGCATCAGCCTCCACAAGCTCGTCTCGACCTCAAGTTAGATATGAATAACTGCAATCATAATGGAGAATGAAATAAAATGCCATCAAGCAAATCACAAACCACATAGGCAAGGGAGTAGGGCTATACCGAATACCAGCAAGCAAAGCCACACAGTAAAAGTACAAGCAGAGGGAGCAACTCAACCTCTAATGCAATACAAGCAAGGGGAGAAACTCAACCCTTAGGATGCTCTTAGGCTTATTCAACTACATGACCTAATCTAAATGCATCACACCAATCAATTCACATCAATACAGTTGCACAGAAAGAAAACAGACAGTCAAGAAAGCAAATCAACAGGTTCCACAGCTCCTCACAGCAAAGCAATCTTCTGATAACAGTTCAGTCTACAGTCTGTAACTGTTCTTCAAGTCTATCCTCTTCAAGAGAATGAAAGGTACTCCATCTTCAAACTTCAATCTTCAATAGGTTCCACCAAGAATGAAGAGAATCAATAAGATGATTGTTTGATAATGGGAAGCAGACAGGAAACCAAAGGAATCCTATCTGACACTCAACCAGTCATCAGAGAAAGGCATCCTCAAAAGTTCTACTCATTGTAAATGTCACACATCCCTCCAAAGGAGAGATGAGACTTTGACATGAGGACTTTGAATCATAGGATGAGAATGGAATGGGAACAAAACTAACCACTACTTGAAGAAATATCTATTTCTAAAGCTCTCTCCTAAAACCCTAATTTCCTAAGCTACACAAAGCTAACAAAAAGGAAGGAAAAACTCCAATCCAAGATCCACTAGCCACTTCACACAAGCTTCATCAAGTACATGATATCTTCCAATGAGATCCAGAAGCCCACTATGCAAGGAAGCCCAAATTTGAGTCCATTCCACATCAATCATCAACATTGAAACACCAAATGAACAAACAAGTAGAATATTCTATCAAAAATACCAAAACACATTCTAAAAATCTAATTATTTTTCTATGGGAACATGCATTCACTAATAACCTATATTTAAAAAATAAGGACCTAATTCAATCTCTAAGTCCTCCAACAAAATCCTAAGTTGAAAGGTATCACTAAAGAGATCCACTAAAAATCACTCCTAAACAACTATACTAAAAGCATTTTTAAAATCATTTAAAAATCATGATAAAATAACAAGGCAACCTCAATATGTATCTAAAAACAATCGAAAGGAATGAAAAGTTTATCCCATGCTAAAAGTCATCAATGAAATCAATCAAAAGGAAAGGCTATGTTATGAACATGTTAAGACTAGCCTAAGTATTAATTCAATCTAAAATACCAAAACTAGTTCTAAAATCCTAGGAAAATTTCTAAGGGAACCTAAGCATGTTAGGTATCTATAGTAGAAAAATCAGAGCCTAAAACTATGCTTAAAGGCACTAAAGAAATCACACACCAAAAGTGGTCAAAAGGGAAATCAAGTGGGGAAGCCTCTAAAGATCTAGTTCAAAATAGAACCTAAAGCTACCTAAAAATTAACCTAAAAATTTCTGGGAGTTCCGTAATATGTCTATAACAAACCAGAAAAAAAATCGGCAAGAAACTATGCAGTTTTTGACATTTTATTATCCAACTAAAGGAGAAAAACGAAATCAAATTGAAAATTAAACGAAACTAAAATCCAATTGCGCACAAAGATCATAGACATGATAAGGACCATCCACAAATTTATCATATTTTTCTAAGCATTCTTTCTATTTTATATGAATTAAAATCAAACAGCATACAAAACAGAATTTTAATGCCATTAAAAAACAACAATCAAATGGTTAAATTAAATCGGAAAACCAACCTACGGATCGGTGATTTGATCCGGTGATCGTTGATCAAGTGAATTTACAAAGATCCGAACAAGATTAGGCAGAAAACTTCAAGATCCACAATAATTCTTGCAAGAAGATGAAGATCGAACACTTCGAATCCGAATTGCTCCGAATAAATGCTTCCAACTTACGCTCCAATATCCAACTTTAATTTGCACGAAAATTGACTACGAAACTTGATACAATAATGATGATGAGTGGAGGTTTATGCTCAAGATTCCATTGATTTCAATGAAAAATCAATGGATCCGATGACAAGGAGCTATGGGTGAGGATAATGAGAATGAAGAAAATTGAGAGAATTGAGAGAGTGAGAGAATTCTTGAAAATGAAAAATGAAAATTGTGAGGAGTTTTTTTTTTGGTTTGGAGTAGATCCCTTAAGTACTCCTTAGGCTTGGATCCCAAGGTTAGGACTTTGGCTTGTGAAAATTGGTTTGGAGCTTAATGGTATGATTTTGGGATGTGTAGCTTATTCATGAAGTCACAAATTGGAACACCATGAACCAAGCCCCAAATGAAAATTCTAATAATGCCAAAGTGTTTAGAATATCATTTCCAATCAAAATGAGTACAAATTTGGCTTGAAATCATTCAATTACCAATTGTTTTGAATTTTCACCTTTTAATTCATTAAAATGGCCTTTATGTGAATTTTCTTCAACCAATGCTTGATATAATCCATATCAATGGGCGCTTTATACTTGGCGAAGCTAAAAACATCATTTTGAGCAACTTTCATGTTGAACAAAAATCCATTTGAGGCTTGCAAGATGGTGAAATTGACCTATGATTCAAAATGACCTGTAATGTCCAAATACTCGAAATATCCTTGACTTGTCAAAGCCATAACTTGTGTTCTACACATCCAATCATGGACTTCTAGTACTCTTTGGAAAGATAAGAGAATAAGGAAAAACATTCATGTTGACCAAAAGTTCATAGGAATCATCCTTCTAGGGCAAAAGTGTTATGCAAGTTGGGTAACTTTCAAGCTCCAAATTCACATGCCTCGGATGACTTGTAACTTGTCTGGCTCATAACTTGAGTTATATAAACCCTATAAAGGACTTATAGTACTCAAATTAAAGCTAGGATCATGCCCTACAACAATCATCTTGGGGTCAAGATGAGATGACAAACATATCTTGAGTTAAATAGTCTTGAAGTCAGGGGTCAAACTAGGGGATTTTACACTGTCAAGTCTTAGAAACCCTAGCCTGAAACTTCTCAAACTCTTCAATCATGATGAGTTAACCTTGGAATCATCCTTAAAACATCTTAATGTATCAATCCATGATCACATGGCTCTTGAATTAGGTCTCAACCTCCTTCAAATTCTTAGTTGACTTAGGTTGACCCAGTCAAACCCTAGCTGCACCAATCATGGCCGAGGCTTCTTATTCTTGCATAATGACCTGTCTAGGCCTCAAAGTGATATTCAACACTTATCATGAGCTCTCTCAAGACCTCAAGTCTAACTTCATGGCTTCAGAATCATCTGATGACTTCCCACAACTCTCAAGTTAGGAGACACACCCTCTTGGCTTCAATCACTCTCTCTGAGGATCTTTTAACTTCTCTGACAAGGATATCAACCCTTGAACACCTGAATAAGCCTCCCAGCTAGCTTCAAAGTCTTGTGTAGCCCTTGATTGGTAATCATACCTCTTGATCTCCTGCATACATGTCAATGAAATGCAAATGATAATGCTAATGTGCATGAAATGAAACATAAGCTAGGTAAAGAAATGTTGGGCAAATTTTGGGGTGCAACAACTACCAGACGAGAAATTGTGTCCAAAAGGGGTTAAATTGTCAGATGAGAACTAAGTTCTGGGTTGAGTATCAGACGAGAACTGATTTCTGGTTTTCTAGACGAGAATTGAACTTTGGAACTGTGTTAGCCAGACAAGAACTGGTTGAACAGTAGGTTAAAGAAAGGTGACCAGACGGGAACTGGTTTAAAAGCTGACACGCACCAGACGAGAACTGGTGTTTACTGACGGGTTGACCAGACGAGAAATGGTTTGAAGGTTTGCTAGACAAGAACTGGGCTTTGGAGGTTTTCCAGATGAGAACTGGGCTTTGGAAATGATTTCAGGTTACAAGGTTTTGACAGGTAACAGGTTTAGGCTGTTTGATAGGATAATGGCATGATTTCCCGACACTCAACTCTTGCTGAGGAAAACAACTCGCTTGAACGACTTGCCCCAGTGTAGCACAACTTGCCCTAGTCTGATCTTTGGGAAAGAGTCCACTTTGAGAAGAAAATAGCTTGCCATGAGACGACCTCGAGATGGCTTGCCCCAGAATCTGCACAACAAAAGGATTCATCCTTGATTAACCAACTCTCAGCATGGTTGGTTTCAATATACTCTTGAAATAGCTTGGTCCTAAATGAGCGTTGAAGCGACTTAATCTGATCTGATTGAATACTGGAGAGATCTTCCCTCAACTCAAAGAAACTCCGGGTGGCCTGCCCCTGATTGGTAGAGCCTCAAGCTGATTCACTGCTGATCAACTGCTTCTTGAATGATTGGCCCCATAATCAATTGATGCTTCGGGACTTGTCCTCAGACTGACTGATTCCATATTCATTGGATGTCAATGCCCCAGATCCACAGGGTTTCAAAGTATACACCATTCTGATCCAGACTGCTGAATGATCTAGTCCTGTTTGACTACTCCCTGTTGGAATTTCCTCCATGTCAACTACTGGCCTACAATTAAAATTGTTTGTCCATGAATGGTAATTTTAATGCGGTGTTCATGCAGATTTTGAAAGAAATGTCACTTATCAAGTGTCGTGATAGTGAGTGACGAGTGAACCAAAAGTCCAAACGTGGTGCTGATTTGATTAGTGAAAGATACAACAAGGATATGATTAGAAAATCATGTAGGAGTTAGGTTACTCAACCTTATCATAATACGCCTTCAGGATAAACCCTGCCTTAATTAGGTCTTTTAAGGGTTGTATCGTGGTCGGGTTCACGGTTATTGAAACAAAGGATATTAGGCTCAAAGTATGATTTGTACCCACCGCTTCTTCGTGATGATCTCCAATCCTACATTCAGTTAACTTGAAACAAGCGTTCACCTCTTCAAAAGGTTTATTAAATGGTATGAGTGATAGTTAAGGAACTCACAAGGTTTTCAGGGTGACAGTTACTCCTTTTTGTCTTCGGTGTCTGTAGCCACACGACTTTGTCCTTGTTTGAGGATTTTTCTTTTGAGATCCTTTCTTTTTATTCTTTTATTCCCTAATTTTTGCCTGGACTGACTCTTTTTGAGTTCTTTTCGATTTGATGTCCAGCGGGATGCCCTAATTTTGCCTAAGTATTTGTTTTCCAGCTTTTCTTTTTCTTTTTTTTTTACTTAGCGGGCTTTCACTTCTTTTTTTCGAAACAAGTCGTGCGACACTAGTCGTCTTGATTTCTTCGAAAGGTTGTAACTGTCTTACTCCTGATTGGTGAGGTTTAACCATTATGGTTGATGAGGTACGACCTCTTGAGAGGGATTGGATGATTGGTCCTCAAACGGGGACACTCCTCCCTGAAGCTTGAACGCTCGGTCAAGCTAACTGACCACTACCCTGGCCCAGGTTAAGATGTGAGGGTTTAAATGTCCGAAAGAAAATCCTACTTCTAGGCTCGAAGTGGTTAACTAGGGACTAACTCCTTATCTCTCTGGTGTTTAGGGGATTTGAAACAATGCCTGTACGTCATCAACAAGATTTTATCCGAAAGCATACGATCATCATTTATGAGTATTCAGTTTTTGTCATCCTCCCCTCAATCTTTGCTAATCATAGTGATAAAGTGGAGTGGATCAAATGTGCAAGTGTCTGTGCAGTGCAAAAAATGAGCGAAAGCGACATGATTAATTCATAAAAATGCATAGTCATTTCATTAATATTACCATTCAAAACAACAATGTTTAACAGCAATTAGTAACTAATAGGAAAAAACTACAAATGCAAACGATAAAAATCCTGAGGACTGCCAATGTTGAGGACATCTGCCTGTCTAGACCACTGGCTTCTGGAAATGATCCTCTGAATCTGCGAGTTTAGACAACTGAGAGGTTGACATGAACAACCAAAACTCTTTCTAGATAGGAAATGCACCCTTTGTCGATCAACTGCTGCACTTTTTCCTGAAAAGCTTTGCAATCTTCGGTTGAATGCCCCCTGGATCCACCATGATATCCACACTGAGCATGAGGATTGTACCCAGGAGGGTAATGTTTTGGCACATGCTTAAGAGCTTTAGGCTCCACCAAAGAGTTCTGAATCAGATGTGGCAGAAGCTGGCTGTACGACACAGGAACCGGATGAAAAGGAACGTTCCTTTTTTCCAAGCGAGGCCTATTCTGATTCTGGCGCTGATTCTGATAACCTCGGCCACGGGCTCGTTGATTTTCCTGAGGAGAAACCCAAGTCTTCTGATGTGGTGCCCTAGGCACAGTTGTCTGTCCAGAATAACGAGACGCTAAAGATACTGACCGCTGAGAAGATGAAGAACCAAAAGATTTTACCGATTCATCTTGAGAATAACCAACATCTGCTATGACTGCATTGATCACAATTTCTTCTTCAGTTTGAGAGCTACAGAGAGATTCAGTTTCACTGGCCGGACTGCTCGAGACATTCTGAATTTTCCAGTCTTTACGCCATTCTCAATGCGTTCTCCTGCTAATACCAATTCAGCAAAGTTTGATGCAACCCCAAGCATTCTTTCAAAGTACGGGCTCTGCAAGGAGTTTATGAACAAGTCTGCCAACTCTTGGTCTAGAAGCGGTGGTTTCACTTTGGAAGCAAATTCTCTCCATCTCTGAGCATACCTCTTGAAGGGTTCATTGTTCTCTTGAGACAATTCTTGCAACTGCATGCGACTGGGAGCCATGTCCAGATTATAGTCGTACTGTTTCAGAAAAGCCTTGGCTAAATTCACCCATGATCTGATCTGATTACTCTCTAACTGCATATACCAACTCAGAGACGCCCCAATCAGACTGTCCTGAAAACAGTGAATCATCAACTTGTCTTTATGCACAAACGAAGTCATTCTTCTGCAGAACATCACCAAGTGTTGCCTCGGGCAACTATCCTCTTTGTACTTTTCAAACCTCGGGGCTTTGATATTTGAAGGTAACATTAGGCCGGAAACAAGACACATGTCTGAAGCATTGAGACCAACAGTATCTTTAACTTCCAAGGCCTTGAATCTTTCGTCTAACGCATGCAACCTTTTAGCATACTCAAGAGCCCTTTGGTCCTTAGTCTTCATTATCGGAACCTCTCTTTTGGAACTCAACACGGAGGAATCAGCATCCTGATAATCTGTGGTATCAAAAGAAGAAGAACATTCACTTCGGATAACAAGTCGTTCATGTAGATCCTGGTCTTCAATACAAGGCTGCACAGGCTGAGCTTCAGTCAGGTTGTTCACTTGCGGAAAGTCTTCATTGGGTAGAGAACCATACAGAGGATTGGACATCACAGTAAAACCTGACAAGGTGTCAACATTCTGGAGGTCGTTCCCTGACATAACTACCAACAACTTTCAACTGACTTTACTGCTTGACACTGCTTGATTCTGCTTCAAACCACTTGGTCGCTCCCACAATCAACACTTGCTCAGAACGGACACCGGAGAATCACCTTCTGAATCAAAACAAAGGCTGGATAAGAGCTCTGGCCAGGTGAAGAATGATATACAAAATGATGCAAGGATGCTTATGCAAATGCAATGCAAGATGCAGTAAACACGGGATCACAGCCCCCACAAAGCTTTAATTACTGCTGCGCTGCTGACTGAGTAAGTTCGCTCTGAATAGAAAACCAAAATACCGGGTTGGCTGGAAGTCAAGTTTCCTGCAAAAACCCTCCCACTCACGGGTATGGACCTAAACTGACAAGGTACGACATCCTATGCGTTCATCAGCGTCACAGACTTTCAAGAAACGATGATACATTCACCATTTCTGGTTTGGCATCATAATCTCCTGAAGAGGCCTCACTTAGCTGAATCACATATGATCGGTCCCCAGAGTCGACAACTCTCAAATCCAAAATCCCAACCGATCCTAAGGATCTGAAGGAAAATCATCAAAGAGAATCTCGTCTGAGTGCGGATTTCATGGGGAGCTGTATCTACTAAGCAAACAGGCCCCCCACTAGTCTCCACTACTAATGCTAGGTATGAACTCAAGCCTGGGTTTTGGCTTATCTCTCAAAGGAACAACCACCCAAAAGCACAACAGCAACAGATAATAATATAGTGCGGAAAATGTAAATACAACAATATACAAGATACAACACACAAATATACACACCCACAAACCAAATAGACAAGCGCTAGGATTGACTCGCATAGGGGATATTCCTGTCCCCAGCAGAGTCGCCAGCTTCTGGGGAGCCCAGACAGCCAGGAAAAACAGCACGAGACTGCAAAAGAAGTCCCCAGCAGAGTCGCCAGCTGTCGCAACTGTGAAAAACACCCAGCGGAAAACAAAAGAGTCGCCACCTTTCGTTATTTATCTTAAAGAGTGGCAAAGGAAACTATCGGAAAAACCTGACGAAAAAGGGAAAGACAAGGTCATTGCAACCAAGTCCTAGATTCGGGAGTCGGTTACACAAGGGGAATGTATGAGCACCCCTCACATCCGTCGTACTCGACGGGATCCACGCTTGGGTTGTCTAGTCTATGGGTGAAAAACAATCTAATTTACGACTGTTAAAGCTAAACGGAAATATAAGTGCTCTTGATTGGCTGCATTTTATGGCAAAACATTAGTGTATATATGAATGTCATGTCTGATGATGATACATTCATCATATGGACTGTGCAGGGTAACTTAACTCAGCTAACTATAAGTTAAGCTGGATGTCATACTCAATGTCATGAAATAGGTCGTATGACATCAAGCGCGGGTTTGTTATTCTTGTAGCTAGAACTCAGGAAACAAATCAGAAGCTCAAGCTGGAATACATGAGACATTTTAGAAGCCCTAGGGGAACTAATATGTACCTGCTTAAAGTGGCAAGCGTGCAGAATACTGAAGAGAGGTTTTATTATGGATAAAACCTAATTTATGCACCAAGGCCCAAAGGACTGAAGCGGCTATAAATATCAGAAAGAGCAAGTCTGAAGAGCATGTCTTTTTCGCTACCGCGAAAATAAGGTGCCGGCAAAACAGAAGAGTCGCCACCTTTCTTTATTTATCCCTCAGAACGGGAAAGGAAACGATCGGAAAAACTTGACGAAAAGGTATAAGACAAGGTTATCGCTACCGCGAAAATAACATGCCGGCAAAATAGAAAAGTCGCCACCTTTCGTTATTTATCCCACAGAAAGGGAAAGGAAACGATCGGAAAAACCTGACGAAAAGGTATAAGACAAGGTCATCGCAACCATGTCTGGGTTCGGGAGTCGGTTACGCAAGGGGAAGGTATTAGCACCCCTCACGTCCATCGTACTCGATGGGATCCACGCTTGTTGTGTTTATCTGACAGGTTGGTTTTACTATTTACCTATCAAGGCTGGTCTGAAAAGAAAAGAAAATGACTCGGCAAATCGTCGCGCTTTATGCCTACGTATTCTCATTAGAGAACAAGAAATCAGAGTCAACGTAGTTCGCCTACCTACGGGTAACAGATGGGGGAAGGTGGCTCGCCAATACGTCAGTATTGTGCCTACGTACTCTCAACAGATATGAGAGATCAGAGCTTACGTAGTTCGGGATAATACAAATTACGGGGAAGGTGGCTCGCCAATACGTCAGTATTGTGCCTACGTACTCTCAATAGATATGAGAGATCAGATCTTACGTAGTTCGGGATAATACAGATTACGGGGGTTCAGATTCATCTGTTTTTCTAAGTAGGGTTAAAAAACAGTTCCAGAAGTTCGGTGTATGCAGCCTGCTCGTCAGAGACTCGTGCGTTACCGTTTGCGATAGAACTGGGACTTAACGACACTCTTTTCTTCGGAAAAGTTTTCCTTGAGTTATAATCCCACGGGGCAAAAAGGTTTGAAGCTTGTTTTCTGTATTTTACGGAGGAACTGTCTTTTATGGATGTTTGCAACTGATATCACACTAGAGACTATGACCTAGGAGTGAATACGTTGCATGTCACCCAAAGGGTACCATACTAAACATTTTTGATCATTAGAAGGAAACCCTCCAACAAGCATTTCCTAAGTAACTTAAGGCTCATAACGTACGACATCAGTTAACCTTTATTACTGTATTTTGATTTGTTTGAAGAGAGAACAGACACAACTAAAGGGAAACTATCAAGTCCTAATGTTGTCATGCCAAGGATTCATCCTATAGTTGAGGTTTGAAACAGGGAACTCCTAGATGTTATCATGCATAGGTTTCAACCTAAAGTTATAATCATCACTTCCTTATCAAAGGAAGTGAGACTCCTAGGGGATCATGTTAATGAGAAACAGACAACAGATTAAGCATCAGCTAAACATCAGTAAAACAGATGAACAGTAAAGATGCACATGCAATGCAGCAATACAAGCAGAGGGAGACTCACTCAACCCCTAGAGCAATCAAGCAAAAACAACACAACACACAGGCAAGGGAGGCAAACTCAACCTTCAGCCAACAAGCAAAGCCACACAGTAACAGACAAGCAGAGGGAGACAGACTCAACCTCTTATGCAAACAAGCAAAGGGAGGCAAGCTTAACCTTTCACTGCAATTAGGCCTAGTATCAACGACATGAAAGCCTATTCTAATGCAACACACTAGAGAAACAATCATACAAATACAGTCAACAGCAAACACAACAGCACAACAACACTTCAGCAGCAAAGCAGCCCAACAATCTGTCTTCTAGTCCAAGTCATCCATCAGGAGAAAAGGGAATGAGGACTTCATCTTCAAGCTTCAACTTGCTCCATCAAGAGATGATGTGAATCAACACAAAGATCATTGTATGATGAGGGGAAGCAGGAGGGAAACCGATGGAATCCCTCAAGGCACTCAACCACTCATCTGAGATTGGTATCCTCAAAGGTTTTACCTTTTGTGGTAGGCCTTTAGTACTTCCAAAGGAGGCACTAGGCTCCCACAAGGAACCTTGCATCATTGGATAGGAAATGGAATGCAAATCAAAGCAAACCACAATTATGAAAAAGGAGGACACTCCTAAAAGCTCTAAAAAAACCCTAATCCTACAAGCCCTAAAAGAAACTTTCTAAAGGGAACTAAAACACCAAATCAAACCTTAAGATTCAATCTACAAAGGCATCAACATGTCTAATAAACCATCAAAAAAGGTTTGGAAACTTATCATGATCTAAAGGTCACTTTTGAAGTTCATCTATGGGAAGTACTATGCTAGAATCATCCTACAAACAACCTAGATGTAAAATCTAACTAAAATAGTAAATCAATTACTAAAAATCTACAAATTTTCCTAAGGGATCCTAAATGTATTAAGAACCTATGGTAAAACATCCAAAGCTTAAATCAAGGTTTAAGGGCACTATGGAAATTCTAAACCAAAAGTTGTCAAATGAAGGTTCAAGTGGGGAAGGCTCTAAAAACCTAGTTCAAAACTAATCTTAGAATCATCTAAAAATCACCACAAAAATCCTATAACATCATCAACATGTCTATAACCAGCCAGCTAAAAATCAACATCAAAATCAAAAGCATGAATTGACAATAAAATCAGCAAGCAAACAAGTCATTTTATGCATTTTTATTCATTTATCAAAAATAGGAAAATGGATAATAAATGGAAAACAACCCCAAAATGAAATACAAAGGCATGGAAAAATCATAAATAAAACAAGGATCACCCACATATTTTTCTTATTATTATTCTAATTATTATGAATTAAACAAGAAAAATCAATTAAAAGAAAATAGAAAAATCAATTAAAGAAATTAAAAGCATCAGAAAATATTAGAACCACTAGATCTAATTACTAGTCAATCCATCCAACAGCTGCGCACATGCCAGCTCATTTAATGAAGCTGTGCGTTTTGATTCCCTGGCAATGTGTGTTATGGTTGACTGAAGCACACGGTACTCCCTAATCATGAGCGTCCACTTCAAAAGTATGATCATCCTACGTTTCAGATCACGCCACCTCACCAAACCCTAATAAGACCAAACCTTGTCCATCAGATGCAAAGACTAAGTCTACCAATTCAATCAGATCCAACTCTCCTCCTTCATCGTCTTCAATTCAAACTGCACAAAGGGAGGGAACTGGTTCACAGTGGCCGGAGAAGAGCTCCACCGTCTTCTCCGGCGAGAGCCATCAAGCTCTGTAATCAACTTCAAGCAAACTCAAAGAAAATTACATGATTCTTCTCGTTATCTCTCACTGATAATCATGATCTACTTCATTTTTCTTAATTCCTCACGAATCTTCAAACACGAAGAGGAACAAAAAATTCCTCAATTCCATAATCATCATCAAACTCAAAATTGATTACACAGAATTACTCCTCACTTCTCAGGAATCAAGAATCACTAATCAATCCATGCTAACACTCAAGAATCAACCATGTACAAGTCTCAACAGAAAACTCATCACATCATGAATCATCACGAAACTTCGCCATTATGATCCTAAAACGATCTATGTTGCATCTACAACCTAACCACATGCTTAATTCAGTCTAAACATGCCTAGAACTAGAGCAATGGTGAAAGATAAAAACCTGGAAAAAAGCTTGAAATTGGAGCAGTTGCAGTGTGATTCTTGGCTTCAAATGCTGCAGAAACCTTTAATGAATGATCCTGGTGCTAATTGAATCCTCAATTCCTCTTGAAACTCTCTGAATTGCAGAAACCGATTTTGAGTTGGAAGCTCCAATCTCTAACTGCCACAACTGAATTCTTCACCAATTTCTTCCAAAAAATGATCTGAACACGATTATGAACTTAAATAGAAGTTGTTTGGATCCTAACATGGCCCAATCATGGCCCGAATTGCTGAATCCAAAATTTCCATTTCCTTCAAAGAACAACCATGGTAACTCGTGTAACCTGGCTCAGTTTCAGCTCAAACTTTGCTTCAATATCTTGCACAATACTCCTTGGATGTGAATAGCTCAGATTGAGTGCTTGCATTGATCTTATGGTCAAGATTGATTATGTTGCTTCCATTCTAAGTAATCCACATAAAGTCCATGAATTAAGCCTCAAATCCCAAATGTAAAATTTCCAATCTCTTTAAAATGTCATTTCCAATCAGAAAATGCATAAACTTGTGAAGTTTTGAACATTGTAATTTATTTTGAATTTTTCCTTCATTAATGCCTTTTAATGATCTTTTTTCCAAATTTCTTCATACACCTCCATATTCAATCCATATCAATGGATGCTTGGGTCATGGTTGGACTAAAAACACCATTTTGAACAACTTTCAAGTTGAACAAAAGTTGATTTGAGGTGTCTAAGTTGGTGAAATTGACCTATAACCAAATATGACCTGTAATTCCAAATTCCCAAAATACCCTTATCTTGCAAAGCTTGTAACTTGAGTTCTACAGATCCAATCATGGACTTCTAGTACTTTCTAGAAAGCTAAGAAGATAAGGAACAACATTCATGTTTACCAAAAGTTCATAGGAATAATCCTTCTAGGGCATAAGTGTCATGCAAGTTAGGTGACTTTCAAGCTCCAATTTCACATTCCACTGATGACCTGTAACTTGTCTGGCTCATAACTTGAGTTCTATAAACCCTATCAAGGACTTCTAGTACTAAAATTAAAGCTATAGTCATACCCTAAAACAATCATGTTTGGGTCAAGGTGAGATGAAAACCTCATCTTGAGTTATGTGGTCTTGAAGTTAGGCACCAAATCAGGGGATTTTACACTATCAAGCATAGAAACCCTAGCCTAGGGACTCCTCACACTCTTGATTCATGATAAGTTGACCTTGGAGTCATCCCTTGGACATCTCAACACATCAATCCATGATCACATGGCTCTTAAATTAGGTCTCAACCTTCTTCAAATCATCAGTTATCCTAGGGTCATCCAAATGAAACCCTAGTTGCACCAATCTTGGTAGTTGCTTCACATCCTTTGCACAAAGACCTATATAGGCTTCAAAGTGATATTCAATACTTATTAAGAGCTCTCTCAAGGTCTCAAGTCTTCTCCCATGGCTTCAACATCATCATATGATCTTCCCACAACTCTCAAGTTAGGAGACATACACACTTGGTTTCAACCACTCTCTCTGAGGATCTTTGGCTTCTCTGGTGAGGATATCAACCCTTGAACACTTGAATAACTCTCTTAGCTAGCCTCCTAGTCTTGTGTGGCCCTTGATTGGTAGTCGTACCTCTTGATCTCCTGCATATATGTCAATGAAATGCAGATGATAATGCTAATATGAATGCAATAAAACACAAGCTAGGTAAAGAAATGTTGGGCAAATTTTGGGGTGCAACAGCTGCCCCTATTCAAACGGCTTGGACCTGACTGGGTGAGAAGCGGACGGCTCTCAAACAGTCAAGGTAAAAGATGGTTGAATACCAATAAACCCGGAAATTTGCCAACTGCACAAGTACACGGTACTCTGATGGGTACAAATCTTCGGAAACTGAAACGATAGTTGCACGGCAACTAGTTGGAGAATTACTGATATGATATATATGATATCACTGCGTCCTCAAATCATCGAGGAATCATTGGTTACACGGTAACTGGTGAAGGTTTTAATCTTAAATCTCCGTCAGGATGATCATCTACGTCCTTAAATCATCAAGGGATCGCCGGTTACACGGTAACTGGTGATTTGCCGACCGCACAGGTAAACGATACTCTGATTGGTGGGAACATCTTCGAAATCTGAAGAGGCAGTTGCACGACAACTTGCTAGGGAATCGGTCACACGGTAACCAAAAATTTTCCAACCGCACAAGTAAACGATACTTTGATGGGTAGGACAATCTTTGAAACTGAAAATGGCAGTTGCACGGCAACTGACCCAAAACTCCGTCAGGATGATCATCAGATTTCGCTGCAGCTTCTTCCTCGAGTCATCAAGGGATCACGGGTTACATGATGACTAGTGATGCATAGCTGATATTTCCGTCAGGCACTCTGCGGCACGGCGGCAGAAGAGTTTCTCGGGACTCATCAGGTCATTAGGAACTTTATGACAATCTCTATAATTATGTCGTCGGGCATTCAAAGAAATTCTCGGGCGTCAGCCGGACTTCATCAGTAAGTCGGAAATAGAATCCTTAGTCAATCATGAACTAATAAGGATATACGATCGTCTGCCATCAGGCACTCCACGTCAGTTGGGAGAACTGCTTCGACATCGCAGTCGGACTTCATCAGTAAGTCTTCAAGGGAAATTTTAACTTCTCTGTTTAAAACCTGCTGGGGATAACGCATATCCGCTGGGGATTCTGGGGAACTATCAAGTAACTCTGCTTCGGGGATTTCAGGAATCATCCTAGATGAATAAACTCTGCTGAGGAATTCAAGAATCATCAGGAACAAACAACTCCGCCGGGGTCTCTAAGAATCATCTTGAGTAAACAACTTTGCCGGGGACTTCACTAGGGAGTTTTAAGAATCATCTTAAGCAAACAATTTCTCTAGGGAATTCAAGAATCATCTTGAGCAAACCATTCTGCGGAGGAACACCTGCAAAACAAGAACGGTAACGACCTAGCTCATGTTACATATGCATATGTTTGACAATGGCGTAATGCTCCACACGGTGGAAATGCTACGTGTTTAGTGTAAATGCTATGCAATCATGCAAAATGCTACGGCCCCATCAGCAAAATAAATGCTGAAGGGAAAATCCTCCTGTCAAGGAGAAAGAACCACTCTGGTGGAGAGGGGGAATCATCCTGGTGTGGAGAAGAAGTCACACCAATCTCAATTGGACTTAACCTGGGGAAACGAGCTCCAGACGACCGCTGTAGGGGAACAAAGTCCTACGAGAACCTGTACTCGCCCACTAGGTGTACGAACCACAAACTGGTGAGGAAAACGATATCAATCATAGGAATAAACTGCACGGCCTTCGCGGCTAAAACTCTCCTGGAGATACGGACTCCGATGGGGAAGTGTAGCGTCAGCTATTCAACACTCTAATGGGGAAAACCAATCATGGCCTGAACGGCTTCCAAGGACTCGGCTCTCTCGGGGAACTGCAAACTCGGCTGAGGATAGGCAACCAGGCGCTGGAATCACTCCTACCCGCCGGGGAGAATACAACTCTGTGGGGAATCTCAATTCCGCTGGAGACTTCAGTCTGAACTATCGGAAGCTGAATACTTGCGGATAGTCTTCTACAAGAAAACTGCACATTGACACAGTGCTGGGAACGAGTATACACTTCAGCGCATGACTCGGCTGGGGAAATGATGATCCTATCCAGGATGCGTCAAGTTGGGGAGAATCTATCTCTGCTTGGGGAGACATATCAATGCTCACAGTCCCATGTTTAGACTCCGCGGAGAAGCACTACTGAACTTGCTAGGGAAGAAGGAATCATCCTGCTTGGAAAACATCTGGTGTACTGCCTGGAGGGTAACGTACTTGCAACAACATGAACAAACAAACAAGATACCCTTCTCAAAGGGACCTATCAAGGTTATCATCCTGTGACAATGCTCAGGTAATTTCAATGTTTCAACAGTTATCGGCCTAGGCCAGCAAGTTTATGTATGCGCATTTTATCAAAAACATCGGGCGTTCTTTTTTGCAAACAAAACAGATAAAAGCTAAACAAGCAAACAGAAATACTGAATAGTATATGTTTATTGATAGCGAGCCCCTGAATGGGCAAAATGTTTTACAACAGATGCAAGCTCCTGAAATGAGGAAGCTGCGCAAGCATAATAACATAAATATACATCAGTATACACAAATGTCGGCAACGTGGTGTAGACGAACACCATGAGTTGATCCCTCTATGACCCACTCGACTTCGATACTTCTCCGACGCTTCAGCTTCAGAAGAGATTGATTCGGATGAATGGCCCTCGGGTCTTCCCAAACCACCAAACAATGAAAGTTCACACATGGAACACAGTCATTTGCTTTTTCAAATCCCTAACTTTTGCCTGAACCGCCCTTTCGGGTTTTCGATTCACCGGGATACCCTTTTTTGCCAAAGCCGCCCTTCTAGGTTTTCGACTTCGCGGGTGTACATTTTTCATTTATATCCCTAATTTTTGCCCGAACCTTTTTCCTTTTTTATGGTTCTCCGGGATGCCCCATTTTTGCCTGGACTTTCTTTTTTCTTTCCAGTGGGTCATTTTTAAGCAAAGTATTTTTTTAACTGCGTCCACGTTCACAGGGGATGCAAAGTCTTCGCCATCCATCGTGGATAACAACAAGGCTCCTCCCGAGAAGACCTTGCTAACGACATACGGACCTTCGTAGTTAGGAGTCCACTTGCCCCTGTGATCGGAATGTGGTGGAAGAATCTTCTTCAGGATGAGATCACCCGTCTGAAAGCTTCTAGGACGCACCTTCTTATCATAAGCTTTCTTCATTCGGCTCTAGTACAGACGACCATATGTAATCGATGTTAATCTCTTCTCATCCATCAGACTGAGTTGATTCAATCGGTTCTGGATCCATTATGTCTTGTCAAGTTTTACGTCAACCAAAACTCGCAAAGAAGGAATCTCAACTTCCAACGGTAGGATAGCCTCCATACCGTACACTAGTGAGAAAGGAGTTGCCCCGGTTGATGTACGTACCGTCGTACGATAACCGTACAATGCAAATGGAAACATCTCGTGCCAATCTTTGTAGGTCACAACCATCTTTTGTACTATCTTTTTAACGTTCTTGTTGGCCGCTTCAACCGCACCATTCATCTTCGGCCGGTAAGGTAATGAGTTGTGATGTTCAATATCGAAGTTCTGGCATAACTCTTTCATCATCTTATTATTCAGGTTCCAACCATTATCGGTAATGATCCGCTCGGAAATTCCGTATCGACAGATGATGTCCTTCTTTATGAATCTAGCTACCACTTGCTTGGTCACGTTGGCATACGAGACTGCCTCCACCCACTTGGTGAAGTAGTCGATGGCTACCAAAATGAAGCGATGACCGTTAGATGCAGTGGGTTCGATCTTGCCTATCATATCAATGCCCCACATGGAGAACGACCACGGGGATGACATGACATTCAACTGGCACGACGGCACATGAATTTTATCAGCATAAATCTGGAATTTATGACATCTCTTCGCGAATTTGAAGCAATCTGACTCCATCGTCAGCCAGTAATATCCTGCTCGTAGGATCTTTCTCGTCATAGCATGTCCGCCGGCGTGCGTACCAAATTTGCCTTCATGGACTTCCTCCATAAGCAGACTCGCTTCTTTTTCATCCACACATCTGAGTAGAACGAGATCATGATTTCTCTTATACAGAACTCCATCAGGATTGAGATAGAAATTTCCAGACAGCCTCCTCAGAGTCTTCTTATCTTGGGTTGACGCTCCCGCAGGATACTCCTTAGTCATAAGGAAAGTCTGGATATCATGGAAACATGGTTTGCCATCGGAGGCTTCCTCAATTGCAAAACCAATGCAGGTCTATCAAGACGGGAAATGACAATTCTTGGGGATTCATTCTAAAAATTGACCTTGTACATTGAAGCCAACGTGGCTAAGGCATCAGCCATCTAATTTTCTACTCTGGGCAAATGATGGAGTTCCACTCGATCAAAGAACGAAAGTAGCCTTCTGGCATAATTCATGTACGGAACCAAATTTGACTGACGAGTCTCCCACTCCCCTTTAATCTGATTAACAATGAGTGTCGAGTCACCGTATACATCCAGGTTTTTGATTCTCAAATCAATAGCTTCTTCTAAACCCACGATGCATGCTTCGTATTCCGCTTCATTATTGGTGACTGGAAAAGTCAATCTGGCAGTAAATGGGAGGTGGGATCCCTGGGGAGCCATGATGATTGCCCCAATACCACTTCCATACGAATTAACCGCCCCATCAAATATCAATTTCCACTGGGACTTCCTATCCGGCCCCTCGTCGGGCAACGGTTCATCACAATATTTCACTTTGAGAAACATGATATCCTCGTCAGGGAATTCAAATTTCATTGGCTGATAATCTTCGATAGGCTGTTAGGCAAGGTACTCAGACAATACACTTCCCTTGATGGCCTTCTGGGAAACATACTGAATGTCATACTCCGTCAACACCATTTTCCATCTGGCAATCCTGCCCGAAAGCGCTTGCTTCTCGAAGACATACTTGATCAGATCCATCTTCAAAATTAGCATGGTCGTGTGATTGAGCATATACTGTCGTAAACGTTTGGCAGCCCACGCGAGTGCGCAACACTTTTTTTCCAGCATTGAGTAACGAGACTCACAATCTATGAACTTTTTACTCAAGTAATAAATGGCATGCTCCTTTCTTCCAGTCTCGTCGTGTTGACCGAGAACGCAACCCATGCTATTCTCAAGAACTGTTAAGTACATGATTAAGGGTCTTTCGGCCACTGGGGGTATCAAAATTGGAGGTTCCTACAGATACTGTTTTTTATCGAATGCCTTCTGGCAATCCTCGTTTCAGATAATCGCCTGATCTTTTTTCAGTAGTTTGAACATCGGTTCACACGTGGCCGTGAGCTGAGATATAAACCTTGCAATGTAGTTTATTCTGCCCAGGAAACCACGAACTTCTTTTTCAGTCTTTGGCGCTGGCATATCTTGTATTGCTTTTATCTTTGCATGATCAACCTCAATGCCTTTTTCACTCACAATGAACCCCAGTAGTTTTCCAGACCGTACTCCGAAAGTACACTTGTTAGGATTCAGCCTCAACCTGAACTTCCTAAGCCTCTCAAAAAGCTTCAGCAAATTGACCAGATGCCCCTCCTCCGTTTGGGACTTCGCAATCATGTCATCAACATAGACTTCAATCTCATGGTGAATCATGTCATGAAACAGAGTAACCATCGCTCGCTGGTAAGTGGCCCCTGCGTTCTTCAGACCAAAGGGCATTACTTTGTAGCAGAACGTCCCTCAAGGTGTAATAAACGTGGTTTTCTCCATGTCTTCCGGCGCCATCTTGATCTTGTTATAGTCGGAGAAGCAATCCATGAACGAAAACACGGAAAACTGAGTTGTATTGTCGACCAACACATCAATATGAGGGAGCGGGAAATCATCTTTAGGAATTGCCCTATTCAAATCCCGATAATCAACGCACATCCGCACCCTACCGTCCTTCTTCGGCACAGGTACTATGTTGGCGACCCACGGAGGGTAAGTAGTGACCGCTAAAAAGCCAACATCCAGCTGCTTTTGCACTTCTTCTTTGATCTTAACGGCCATATCTGGTCGTGTCCTTCTCAGCTTCTGCTTAACGGGAGGACAATCTTCTCGCAGTGTAGATGATGGACCACTATGTCAGTGTCGTGTCCGGGCATATCTTCATACGACCAAGCAAAGACGTCACTATACTCTCGAAGCATCTCGACCAATCTTTGCTTGACATCACTCTGTAATGCAGCCCCTATCCTGACATTCCTGACAAGTTCTTCAGAACCCAGATTAACAATCTCAATCTCTTCCTCATGAGGCAGAATGACCTTCTCTTCTTGTTTCAACAATCGGGCCAACTCTTTCGGAAGGTCTTCATCTTCATCAATCTCTTCTTCAGCTTGATATACTGGGAAATCAAAGTCTAAATGAGTCATAGAAGGTTCAGAGTCGATGTTATCTGTGATGTGAATCCTGCAATAATAAGGGTTAAGCTTAAAACGAGGATATGCAGGTTAGCACAAACCGTATTGCCATTTTATTGTTTTTCAAAACAAAAGTAAAACAGGAATAAAAGAGATCACAAAATTTGAATGCAAAGAAAACGCCCTTTGATTTATTAATAATATGTACATGCATAAGCTATCAAGGCCCTGACAATGAAACCGTTATGCCCCGGGTAGAGCATAAGGTTGTACAATAATTGGAAAAGACAAAGCATTACTCTTTGCGCGTCACTTGGATGACATCCTGGACGGACCAGTTGTTGAGGCTCTGGCCTGGTTTGCTCGGCTGAATCCAGGAGTCCAGGTCGCAATCACTATCTTCATCGTCTTCAGACACGGCGTTGACATTCTCAAATATCACCCCACCTCTTGTGAACTGAATCGGCCCTTTGACGCACGGCGCACTGCGAGAGGAGGAAGCATCAGCAGAAGGAGAATACCCTAACCCAAACTTATCCTGCTTGTTAGGGATTTCCAGCTCTTTCCCCCAGCCTGGGGAAGGACCAGCTTGAACAACAGCTTGAACTTCCTTGAAGGAAGAGAGAGTCATCTCAGGTTTCTCAATCATTACCGGAGTCACATCTTTGACTTTAACATCTTTAAACGCCTGGCACAATGTTTCATGGATCTCGCCATCCACCTCAACATATTTAAAAGATGACAAATGGCTCACCATTATGTCCTCTTCACCACAAACGGTCACGATGCTGCCCCCCACAACATACTTCAGCTTCTGGTGCAATGTAGAAGTCACTGCACCCGCATAATGGATCCATGGCCGGCCCAACAGGCAGCTATAAGCAGGCATGATATCCATGATATAGAAGACCGCGTCAAATGTTTCCGGCCCCACTTGAATGGGTAGAGTTACCTCTCCAAAGACGTGACGCTTAGTTCCATCGAAAGCCTTCACAACCAGATCACTGGGTGTACAAATCAACCCTCTCGTATCCAATCTCATCAGAGCTTTCTTCGGGAGAATGTTCAGAGATGATCCCGTGTCCACCAACACATGGGACATAACCGTTCCTCGACATTCTATCGAGATATGCAAGGCGCTATTATGGTCCCTTTCCTTCGGCGTCAGCTCTAGGTCAGTAAACCCTAATCCATTCCCAGCATTCACATGAGCAACTACTCCCTCTAGCTGGTTGACGGAGATCTCTTGCGGTACATATGCTGCATTCAAAACCCTCAGCAGAGCGTTGTGATGCACCTCAGAACATAGCAACAAATTCAGAATGGAGATCTTGGATGGCGTTTGATGAAGATGATCAACGATCTTATAATCAATTTTCTTGATCAATCTCGTAAACTCTTAAGCGTCTTTCACAAGCAGGTCTTTCTCTACCCCACGGGAGGTTTCTTCGACGACCTTACTCTTACCTCTATCAGCTTTCTCAGTCTTGTCATTTTTGTCAGCCACAGCTTCTGGTGGAGCGAACACTCTTCCGCTATGTGTTATCCCCCCAGTTCCCACTAGGTTGTCAACAGATTGCCCAAATGGCTCCAACTCTAACTTCTGTCCATTGCAATAGACATCTGCCCCATAGTGCCATGGAATAGCGTTAGTGCTCTCAAATGGTATAGGCCCAGCCTTCGTGATGGTGATCGTAGGTGGCCTGGATGCAGAAATGGTTATTGTCTTACGAGGGATGGTGATGGTGGCAACCTCATCATTCTGCTTCAGCATTACTTCCCCTGATTTGTTCTCAGCCCTCCGACTAAACTGCAAAATTGCTTCGATCATCAGACTCTGAATCCCTACTACCAACTGATCACATCCCTCTGAATGATTCGCACAATCCATACACAACTTTCCACAGCCCGGGAAAATACCTTTCTTCATCAACTTGGCTTTAACGAAACCAAGTGGTGTCTTCAGGTCCTTGACATCAGTCAATAAGTTTGAATCTTCTTCTTCAATGATGGCGCTAACCCCGTCTCCCTCATGGTTCGGCATAGGGTTCTTTGTAACATTCGGAACATTATCAGAAAAGTTGATTATCTTGGCGTCAACCATATCTTGCACTTTGTACTTGAATGCCTTACAGTTATCAATCGAGTGGCCAGGTGCCCTCGAATGAAACTCACATCTTGCATTCGCATCATAGCCCGGTGGAGGTGTCCCTGTCAAGGGAGCCAAAGTTCTCTTCTGAACTAGTTGTAGCTGAAGCAATGTCTGCAAGAGCTGACCATACGACATAGGTGGAGTCTCAAGATGGCGACTTGATAAAGGTGCTTTGTTCTGGTACCTCCGGTACCCTTGCTGGTTCTGCTGCTGCTATTGCTGAGGTTGCTGGATAGCAGGAATAGTAATGCTAGCGACCTGCTGGCGCTGGCATTTTTCTTTTCCTCGAGCATTGGACACTGAGCTCGCCTCACCTTCATGTCTCTTACCACTGTAAGGTTTCTTTCCTCCTCCAGCTGAGGATACATCTACACCATGAATCTTTTCGATTTTAATGCCATTCTCTACATGTTCTCCAGTGATGATGAGATCGGAGAAGCTTCCCGACATACCACTGACCAGTTTCTCATAATAAACCCCTGGGAGAGTGGCCACGAACATCTCAACAAGTTCTCGTTCGACCATCGGCGGCTGAACTCTCGCTTCCAGTTCACGCCATCTCTGGGCGTACTCTTTAAATCCCTCATTGTTCTTCTGAGACAAGTTCTGCAGTTGAACCCGGTTGGGAGCCAGATCACTGTTATACTGATAATGGCGTACAAATGCTTCAGTAAGGTCTTTCCATGTACGTACACAAGTGGGTTCCAAACCCATATACCACTCCAAAGAGGGGCCTGACAGGTTGTCCTGGAAGAAGTGCATCAGTAACTTCTCATCTTCAGAATGTGCGGACATCTTTCGGTAGTACGACCTCAGATGGACACGGGGGAAAGTAGTGCCCTTATACTTCTCAAAGTCGGGTACCTTAAACTTGGGAGGCACCTTGAAGTCTGAGATCAATCCCAACTTGGTCATGTCGACACCCATAGTATTCAAGTTCTCAAAACTCTTCATTTTGTCCTCGAGGGCCTTGAACCTTAACCGGGCTTCAGAATTCAATTCGCCCTCAGCTCCCTTCTGCGAGACCAAGTCCTCTTGGCGATCCTCTTGCCACGGCTGATTACCCTGAGCAAACCCAGCAGCGTCAATACCATACAGATTACCAGCCCCAGCGTTCCTTGCATTACCAGTTCCTCCAGTGTTGCCATGGCCTATCCCAGCATTGCCATTGGCTGCAAAGTTACAATTTTCGACGCCAGTCGTATTCCCATTGGGTCCGATGTTAGTGACAACATTGTCGTTACCACTTCCATTCCCTCCAGTCACAGGGATGCCACCTTGAGGGGTCTCAACAAGTGGAGGGTTTGGAGTATTCCCACCATGAAGCACGCCATTGCTGTCAACCCGTGAGATCAACGGTTGCACTAGAGTTCTGAGCTAATCTTGGCCATTAGCGACCACTTGCATGAGCTCCATGAAGCGGTCCATCCTCTCTCTGAGCTCTTGGATGTATGTCTGAACTTGTTCCATTGCTCTAACTTGATTCGCTCTGGTAGAGTATCGGTGGATCTGTCTTCGTTCAATCCTGAAATAACTTGCATACACAAAGGGTTAGAAAAATGGCAAGGCACTTGTCATGCAAATGATTCATGCAAATGCAAACGTGTGTCTGTGCCTTAGGGAGATTTCCCCCCCGATTCTATTGCCAGAGTGTCAGTGCTGATAATAAGAAGTTTGGATCCAGTCATGGAAATAACATCTCGTATATATATAAACCCCATCAAGGTGGCATACAACGTCACTGAGTACAGGTAGAATCTACAGCATGACCTCGACCAACAAGCCTGGTGATGGTCAGCATACAACAATGATTAGAAAAAAACAAAGGGTTACAAAGTAGTCAAGTACGGCCACGGGCGCGAAACTCTTCTAACAACCCCTTTGTTTTGGGATGATCAGGATGAGTGAGTAACCCCTCAACGAGTGACTCCCTCTGTATGATAGTGTACTGAAGACCTTCAACGGAGTCTTTCCACTCTTCCCTGCCAAAACAGTTTTCCAACCTTCGCTTCTTAGATTCAAAAGTCTGCTTGCGATCCTTCAGGTTTGCAATAGCCTTGTTCAACTTGTCTTCGGTGGCGTACCTACGAGCAGTTTCATCATCAAACTTCTTCTCGATGGCCTTCAACTGAGCCTTCAATTAGGAGATCTGTTGCTTCAGCTTGTCCTCCCGCTCTTTGTTGCTGGCTATAGTGGCATTCCACTGCTGGTTGAATTTGGAGATTCTCTGGTATGCATCATCCAAGTTCTGCTTCTTGGTGGCAAGCACATCGTTGACAGCCTTGAAATACAAACCTAAACGTTCACGTTCAGCCATCTATTTGGTCAAGTCTATACCTAGCCGGTTCACCAGCTCTGTCTGCTTTTTGAAAGCGTAGACGACTTTGTTTCTCTCGCTTCTAAGTTGTACCAATTCTTTTTCCAACTCCTCGTTGGTCTTCTTCAGTTCTTCCTTCTCAGCCAATACCTGATTGTATTTCTGAATAGATACTATGGTAGGTTCTTCGACCACTAGAGGGCAATCTTGCTTGGCAGGTGGAAAAAGCATCCCTACTGTGTCTGCCCTGCTTCGAATCCAAGTCACATAAGGAGCATAAGCCTGGCTATTGCTCTTACCCAACAGCGCTTTCCCTCGTCTGCTGATGTCATTCCAAGCATGCTTGAGCTTGGCTAACATATTTCCCTCTAGGAGACCTATGAGGTACAGAGATTCCTGCACCTCATCGTCCTTTGGTGGGCCTCTCAAGGCGTACACAAACTGTGTGACAAGCAAGGAGGGGTTGTAGTTAATACAGCCTCTTCTTCCGATCAAGGGCACATTAGGAAACCCACTGCAGCTGTAGATGACTTCAGTACCCAGCATATCCCGATCAAACCAGACGATGCTCTTTGCGGATAAACCCATCAGGCTTTCAGACCACTCAGCTGTGGCTGCAGAGGAAACAAAGAGACCCTTCTTGGGCACGTGGCTATCAAACCATCTGTAGAGTAAGGGCACACAGCACGATACATTTTTACCCCTTCTATTTTCATTCTTGTAATCAACAGAATGATACAGATCACCGAGCAGGGTGGGAACTGGATTTCCCGATGCGAAGATATGGAAGGCGTCCAAATCTATAAAGTCAGGCATGTTGGGAAACAAGATGATCCCATAGATACAGAGGGCGAGAATAGCATTGAATACGATCCAACAACCGTCTTTAGCACACTGTTGAGCTTTCCCAACCAGAAACTGCAGAGAAAAACCAGGAACTCCATTCCATGAGGTCAGAAGCAGCTCTGAAGCATCCAGATGAAGAGCAACAACTAGATTAGCCAGATTAGGCTTAGCATCCATGTGAACAAACGGCATCTGATTCTTAACTGGTACACCCAACAACTCAGCATACTCTTCTAAGGTAGGCGCAAGAATGAAATCTGGGAAAGTGAAGCACCTCATCGGAGGGTCATAGAACTGTAGCAATGCATACAACCCGTTCAACTTATAGATCGAAGGTTTACGAACCAGACTGAGCAACTTCCCATATGATTTCCTGAATTCCCCTTTCACTATATCATCTTCCAAGGCAATCAAACTAAACAGCAAGGTAACATCCGGGGTAGGGAGCTTGTAAGCCACATTCTTCTTCAAAGATTCCATGCTATCAAAACAGAGGGCAAGATTACCGGAACCGGGGGATAGTATATGCATATGCAACACAGACACACGTTAATGACATGCAAATGAGTATGCAACAATGCAAGATGCAATCATGCAACAGGAGATCAAGAGTTCTGTTGAGGAGGCCAAGGTTCTGTTTCAAAATAACCACCACACTGCTCTGACAACAAAACCCTTAAGAGGACCAATAATTCTGCTCTGTCAAGAATAAACATATCTCTGATGATGTGAACCCTCTGATACCAACAATACTAATTCACTGTCAAGAAAACCAGGTTATCTGAAGGTTAAGGTTTCCTGCAATAACCTGACCCCGCTCACAGGTATGGACCTAATCAAAGACTAGGTATGGCATCCTATGCGGTCATCGGCATCACAGACTTTCAAGAAACGATGATACGATACCCAAGAAGGTGTGGCATCGTCATCTTTTGAAGCGGCCTCACTTAGCTAAATCCCAAATGATCGGTCCTCAGAGTCGACAACCCTCCAAACCAACAACCTCTCAAGCCCAAAGGGCCCAAAAAGAAGTCAACCGGGAGAATCTCGTCTGAGCGTGGATTTTGTGAGACACTAGTACAGGCAAAGCATGCACGCGCCCACTACTTTCCACAACTAATGCTAGGTACACTCAAGCCTAGGTCTGGCTTATCACTCATCAAAGCCCCTCCCACAACAGCACATATAATCATATCATACTGAAAATAAAGTGCGGAAGGTAAAAGTACGATAAATAAACACAACCCAACAGGTAAACACGCAAGCGCTAGGAATGACTCGCACAGGGGACGATGGATCTCCAGCAGAGTCACCAGCTGTCGCTACCGCGAAAATAAGGTGTCGGCAAAACAGAAGAGTCGCCACCTTTCGTTATTTATCCCACAGAAAGGGAAAGGAAATGATCGGAAAAACCTGACGAAAAGGTATAAGACAAGGTCATCGCAACCATGTCTGGGTTCGGGAGTCGGTTACGCAAGGGGAAGGTATTAGCACCCCTCACGTCCATCGTACTCGATGGGATCCACGCTTGTTGTGTTTATCTAACGGGTTGGTTTTGCTATCTACCTATCAAGGCTGGTCTGAAAAGAAAAGAAAATGACTCGGCAAAGCGTCACGCTTTATGCCTATGTATTCTCATCAGAGAACGAGAAATCAGAGTCAATGTAGTTCGCCTACCTATGGGTAATGGAAGGGGGAAGGTGGCTCTCCAATACGTCAGTATGTGCCTACGTACTCTCAACAGATATGAGAGATCAGAGCTTACGTAGTTCGGGATAATACGGATTACAGGGAAGGTGGCTCGCCAATACGTCAGTATTGTGCCTACATACTCTCAATAGATATGAGAGATCAGAGCTTACGTAGTTCAGGATAATACGGATTACGGGGGTTCAGATTCATCTGTTTTTCCGAGTAGGGTTAACAAACAGTTCCAGCAGTTCGGTGTATGTAGCCTGCTCGTCAGAGACTCGTGCGTTACCGTTTGCAATAGAACTGAGAGTTAACGACACTCTTTTCTTCAGAAACGTTTTCCTTGAGTTATGGGCCCACGGGGCAAAAAGGTTTGAAGTTTGTTTTCTGTCTTTTACGGAAGAACTATCTTTTATGGACGTTTGCAACTAATATCGCACTAGAGACTATGACCTAGGAGTGAATGCTTCGCATGTCACCCAAAGGGTACCATACTAAACATTCTGATCATTAGAAGGAAACCCTCCAACAATCATTTCCTAAGTAACTTAAGGCTCGTAACGTACGACATCAGTTAACCTTTATTACTGTATTTTGATTTGTTTGAAGAGAGAAGAGAGAACAGACGCAACTAAAGGGAAACTATCAAGTCCTAATGTTGTCATGCCAAGGATTCATCCTATAGTTGAGGTTTGAAACAGGGAACTCCTAGATGTTATCATGCATAGGTTTCAACCTAAAGTTCTAATCATCACTTCCTTATCAAAGGAAGTGAGACTCCTAGGGGATCATGTTAATGGGAAACAGACAACAGATAAAGCATCAGCTAAACACCAGTAAAAAAGATAAACAGTAAAGATGCACATGCAATGCAGCAATACAAGCAGAGGGAGACTCACTCAACCTCTAGAGCAATCAAGCAAAAACAGCACAACACACAGGCAAGGGAGGCAAACTCAACCTTCAGCCAACAAGCAAAGCCACACAGTAACAGACAAGCAGAGGGAGACAGACTCAACCTCTTATGCAAACAAGCAAAGGGAGGTGTTGCACCCCAAATTTTGGCCCCTTAGATTCTCATTATCATTTTAGGAGTATACTCATGAATTATCTAACCCTAACCTAGTGCAAGTTTGTCGTTGTCCAGTTACAGATGAATCAGGGTTTTGTACAGTCAAATCGAAGCTTCAGGGTTTGTGATCAATCAAAGTTTTAGGCTAATTCAATCATGAAACAAGATCAAGGGTATCATATGATGTCAATTGAGAATCCAATTTGAGGTTGTTACCCCAGAATCAAGAACAGTGCATTTCAGGGCACCCGATTAGGGTTTTTTTGACCGGTAAAAGTCAATTGTAGTTTGACTTTGGTTTTGGAAGGTGTTTTAATGGTGGGATTATGATCCATGAAGTTCATATAGCTTAATAAAGTTCATTCAAGAAGTATCAAAGTCTCAGGAGGTCCAGAGTGTCAACGATCGTACGGTTGACCAAAAAGTCAACTCTTCAAATTTAAGGAATTGGACTTCAAAGTGTGAATAAAAAATGTTCCTTATATCATATTGCACTTGCCTATCAATTTTCATGACCATTGGATCAAGGATGAGGAAGTAATCGAAAAATCGGGAAATTAGGGTTTTGAAAGGGGTTAAACCATAACTCCTTAACCACACATCCAAATGAAGTGGTTCAGAGCTCATTAGAAATCTCTTGACAAATCCTACAAAAGTCCCTAAGTGGTCCAGGATCAGAAAATGCATAGATTTGGAGTTATGATCAAGTTCATTTTGAGAAGGGAAAAGGACTTAGAAAATTTCACTTTTAAGCTCATTTTTTAGCAACTTTGAGAGGCTTTTTGGCCAAGTTCCTTTGAGAATTTGAAACTCATGAAAACATAAATGTTTTAGAGCTATTTGAGGGCGTTTTAAAAATTACTAGCACATCTCAATAGCATTTGTGAACTGAGAGTTATGGATTTGGCAAGTTGGTGTTTTCACACTTGAGTCCCACATTGACAAACTTTCAAAAATCATTCCTTTGATCAATTGGGCCAATCTCAGCTTTTGAAACATGTTTTATCTGATATGTAGAAACTTTGTAGCATGGAAATACAATGAAAATGCAGAGGAAAGTGAATTTGCCAAGTTTGCAAGTGGGCTTGCAAGTGGCCTTGCAACTTGCATTTGAAATCAATGACAAGCATGAGGTGGAAAGTAGAATATGAACCAGCCATCAACCTATGCCTTCTAGCCTAGTTTTAGCCACTTCAAACTCATCATGTAGCCTAACTTAAGCTTACCTATCAGCCAAGAAAGCTCTTTTTGAGATTGGATTCAAAAAATGAAAATCTTTCCTTCTTAAGAAGGTAATCTCCAAATCTGCCCACTATCCCCATTTGCCTATAAATAGAGGCACTCCCCACCTCATACCAGACAATAGCACTTCTAAAAACCTGAGAAAGATCAAGCTCCCACCCTTTCACACTTTGCTCTCATTTTCACAAAATCACATTTTCACCAAAAACCACAAAAATCTGCCTTGGTAGAATTGTCGCCAAAATCATTTCTCCACACTCAAACTCACCAAACATCATCCCCACAACCCATAAATATGATATAGCAGGTGTTCCAACCATTGAACCACTCAAAAACCTCCTCATTCAAAAAGTCAACTTCCATACCAAGTTACTTTGACTATTATACACAAAATCTGCCAAAACTTGTTCTAGGCATTTTCTTGATGTTTTAATCACTCTAACACCTCATATATATCATTTCTCAACTGTCCAAAGTTTTAAGGGTCATTGGTGGAGTTTATTTCTCCAACTGTCTTGAAATTTGCATTCTTGCTTCAAGAAGAAGAAATCTCCAAAGCTAGGTGCATTTGAAGTTTTCTCTGGGTTTTTATTGATCAAACTTGCTCAACACAGGCTACTAGAGGTATGTAGACACTCCATCTTTGCTTTACACCATAATTTCCTGTTTTGGCATTTTGAGCTCATTATGTTGAAAATGTGTCATGTGATGTCTTGTATCAAAATTCTGTCATGACTGCATTATATCTGTTTGTTGGGCTGAATCACACTTAAAATCATTATTATGGTGAGTATGTATGTTTGGTTTGAGTTTTTTCCCTTTGGTTTGTTTGTTCATTCATAAAATGCTTTGTCTTGCATAAGTTGTGTCATGCACATACCGGTTGTGATCTCAGGCCAAGAGGTGTTTAAATTTGTGCTCAAATTCATCCAACATCAGGTATTCAATATGTGTGTGAAGTTAACTTAAACAAATTTTGCTTAGAATGCTGAACTGCACTTTTTCATGTTGCATCAAATGTCAAAACTTGCAACTCAACCCTCATTTTTCATGACAGTCCTCTCTTAGCTTCAAATTGTGTTTGAACTCATTCAATCTCATGTATGTGTGGTGTGTGTATATGGTTGGTCCAGTCTAAAAATGCTTGGAATTGAATTTGAACATCTTCATGCATTTCACAACCTAACTTTGCAACTTGACAACCAATTTTCACTACAGCGTGATTTGAACTCCATTTTATGTTTGAACACATTTATCTTCATATATATATAACTCGTGTACATAACTAGATTGATCAATATGTGACTAGAATCAAAATTGAGCATCATGATGCTTCTCACATGTCAAAACTTGCACTTTGATCACCACTTTTCATGTCAGCCTGTTTTGAGCCATACCTTCTGTTTGAATTCATCCTATAACATGTTTTCAATGTGTGTAAATGATTAATTTGGTCAATTTGTGCATAAGAACTGAATTGGTCAATCAACTTGCATTTAAGAGCATCATTTTGCATTTAACTCACCAAATTTCATATCAGCCCTGTTTGAACCATTTTTCTTACATGAACTCACTTGTTTGTATATATGAGAGATGTGTATGTGATTTATATGATCAAAATGTGCTTGAATCTGGTTTTGAACATCCTACTGCATCATCCTAAAACCAAAGGGCAACTTAAATGTCATTTTTTGCTACAGTCTGTTTAGGCTCAATATTTGTGTTCAAAATCATCCATCATCATGTTTACAATGTGTGTATGTGGCTTATTGGATTTGAGTATGCATAGAACTGAACTGAGCATCCTTCATGCATCAAAACTTGCTATTTTTGCAATTTGAATATCATTTCTCATGACAGTTTGGTTATAGCCTTTCTCTGTATTTGAATTCATTTAATAGTATGTATGTGATGTGTATGTATGCTTACCTTGATCAAAATATGCCTAGAACTTGAATTGGACATCATCATGCCTCATATTCACAAAAATTTGCAACTTGAACACATTTTTTCACAACTGTTTCTTTTCAACCTGAATTTGTGGTTAGAATCATTCATTATCATTTTTGTGGTGTGTGTGCATGATTGCATTGAGTTAAAAATGACTGTGGCATGATCTACCTTTCATAATGCATTCCAAACATCAAAAATGCAAGTGCTATCGGGTTTTAAAATGGAGGAGGAATTTCAAAAATCTAAAAATGTCATCTTGTTCCTTATGAAATTCCACATGATTTAGACTAAAATTTCACCCAAATCCATGGAAAATTGAAGAAGTTATGACCAAAATGCAAAATGGTTTGTTTTTTCATATTTTATGCCCAACCTGTTTTGAATGTTTCCCATATATTTTAATGGGGTGGCATTTACAAACGGATGTATAGCCATCCTAGTGGTAGTCACCTTGTCACCTTAGCGCCTTGTACCAGTTGAACCTGGGTTCGACCCCTGAGGAGGGCAACCCTTTTGTCAATTTTTGCTATTTTTCAACCAAAACTTCAAAAAATCATATCTCCCTCATTTTTAATCATTTTGCATCCATTCTTTTTGCATTATGTTTGTTTTTATGTATATTTTTATGTAGTAATTTAAAATTCCATGTTTGCCTAATTTTTCATCCCTTTTGACTACTTGCAAGTTAAAGTGCATTTCATAACCGTTTCCACATATGCAGATGAATTTCTCTCTTGTTATACTTGTGAATGACATGATATTTGATTGCCCTCTTTTCCTTAATGTTAGTCAACATGCTAGGATTTTATTTTGGTTTTTACCATGTTCATCTTGCTTCCTCTGAGGAATTTACTTGAGTTTGATCTGCTGTCGCAGTCCTTGCTTAATCAGTTGCTTTGATCGTCATCAATGCATATCTTGTGATTATCTTTAACATGTTCATTTAATGGTTGTCACCATGCATTTATCTTCATCATGTAATTACTTTGCTTAATTTTTTTCTTTCCCCAAGTGATGAAGCTTGTTAGCTCTCATCCCAATTGCCTCCCCTCTCTCTTTCCAAAGGAAAAGTCTTTCCATTGACCCTGTGTCATGAATAGATCATTCACCTTTCTCTTGACTTTGTTAAGTCACTTTAACCTTAGTTTAGAAGCCATTGGACTTTGCTTTAAGTCTAAGGAACCCACCTGTACTAGGAGTGTTCTTCAACTAGAACCCTAGGATAGAGTTTGTCAACTCTATGTAAAAATCATCGTCATAATTTCTTACTTCCCCTTTTGAGTGTTATAACTTAGATTAGGGAGTTTTGTCAAACTCCACACAAACATTGTTATGTTTGTTCCCCTTTGAACCTTGATAATAATCAAGTGTTCTTCATCCCTCGTGAGGTGAACTACGATTGCTCTGATTCTATCCTAGTTAGGATACGTAGGCAGAAGATGCGATGTCTTTGCGAGCAAACTTAGAAAACCATCTAGGTCTTTACCTATCCCTTATCCTAACCCAAAACCATAACACATTTCACAAACTTAGCAAGCAATCAAACAAAAGGTTCCTGTAGAGTACTACAGATGCTTAGGGTGCTAACACCTTCCCTAGGTATAATCAACCCCCGATCCCCGAATCTCTTAGCGTTGTTGTTACATCGCGAAAAGGGTTTTTCTTTCTTTAGACCTTTCCTTTGGATAAATTAAAGTTAGGTTGTAAAAGAATTAAGATTCAAGTTAATTTAATAGCTTGATATCCAATTTTCACCGCAACAAAAATGGCGACTTCACTGGGGAATTATGTTTTGATGGTTTAGCCTTTCTTGTTTGATTACTTGCTATATTTGTGAATACTTGTAAATATGTATATATGTGCCCTGTTGGATCTTGGGAACTTTGAGTAGTAAGACAACACTATACTCGTGTGAGCGTACTTATGATAGGATGGTGGTATATTCAAGGAGACTTATAGGTAGTTGATTCCCGACCAAGTTAACTTGAGAAAACTACCGCTCAGTAGAGGCCCTTCTGAGAGTTAGTATTGTTGATCGAGTATTCGTGAAAACAATGCTAATTTCTACATGGGAGCCCGTGATACTGAGAACTTTTAGATTACCTTTTCCCCCACTTTGGCTTTATTAGGATGTAGTGTGATGGCTATAAGGATGTAATTCTGAAATAGTTGATACGCGATACTACACTCGGATGAGACTCTCTTGAGAATATTATCGGCCACCAAGTATTTGGGAAATTGATAATATCCGAAAGATGGGTCGAGGGCTCTGGGAACCTTTTTAGAACCTTGTTCTACAGTTTTTTGGAAAGCCTTAGTACATACCTTTGGGATGGGTAGACCTTGGCTCCACGCTCATGTTCTCCAAACCTAAAACCTTTATCTGTTTACCCATGTGTATATGTGAATCTGTGCTTACCTGTGTTTGTGCATTCATGCATTCATGAACATCATATCATAAAAGTTTCATGGAACTCAGGCTTTTTGTTTGTAAACATTAGGATCCTCATGGATAGTGGAAAAAAGAAAACTATGAAGTACACTTACAAAAGTCCTAACTTAGATGACATAGAGAGGTTGAGCACTTGGATAACAGATCTAGAAGGATTCAAAAGCAGGTATGGGAACTTATTGGCAGTGTTGAGGGTAAAGAAGAAGATGGATCTGGGACTTCTCTCCACACTTCTCCAGTTTTATGATCTGCTCTACCATTGTTTCACTTTTCCTGATTATCAGCTGGTACCTACACTTGAGGAATATTCTTGCTTGATTGGTTTGCCTATTCTTGAAAACTCTCCTTTTCCAATCATGGAGAAGGACCCTAAGGAGGAAGAAATTGCTAAAGCTACACGTTTGGGATTGGTAGATATTCAAAAAAATATGGTTACTAAAGGAGGAGTATTTGGTTTGACTGCAGAGTTCTTGGTTGGGAAAGCCCAATACTATGCTGATCATTTGAGTATGGATGCATTCGAGGCTATCCTCGCTGTGCTCATTTATGGGATCTTCTTGTTTCCAAGTTTTGATAATTTTGTGGATCTCAACGCCATTAAGATTTTCTTGAAGAAAAACCCGGTGCCTACTTTACTAGCTGACGCCTATCATTCTGTTCATCTGAGGAATCTTCATAAAGGAGGAATGGTTACCTGTTGTGTCCCCTTACTATACAAGTGGTTTATTTCTCTCTTACCTAAAGCTCATGCTTTTTGGAAGGAAGGTTTGTGGTCTCAGAAGGTTATGGCTCTCACTCACTCTGATATTGATTGGTACAGCCGTAATTACGATGGGATAAAGATCAGTGACAGTTGTAGATGTTTTGGTAATGTACCTCTTCTTGGTACAAATGGAGGAATCAGTTATAACCCTATTCTCGCTCGCCGACAGCTTGGATATCCTTTGAAGGACAAACCCAATAGCGCTCATGTGGAGAATATTTTCTTTAAGGGAGAATCAGAATTAAGAAAAGAGATCTTAAAAGCTTGGGGTCATGTACACAAGAAAGGAAAAGAAGACTTAGGAAAACCCAATTGCATCTCTCTCGAGCCTTATCTCCAATGGGTCCGAAGGAGAGCTATTCAGCTGAAGATGCCTTATCCTCCGCAGGAACCCATGGTTTTGAAAGAGGAACCCCCATTGATCTTTATGTCTGAAGAGGAGAAGTTGAAGATTGCTTTGAGGAAATCACAACAAACTGAAGTAGCCTGGAGATACAAGTACCAAGTGGCCGTGGAAGAAAATAATGAACTCCATAGACAACTTCAGATAAAGGATGAAGAAATGATTGCTTGTAAGAAAAGGAAGGCGCAGGAAGATTTATTTTATTCCAACCATCAGTCAACTCCATGGAAGTTAATGGTGGACAAGCTCATTCTTGAGAAGACGCAAATAGAAGAAGAACTCAAGAAGATCAAAGCAAGAAAGAACTTTTGTTAGAATATCTTTAGCTCTATGTTTAGGACTTTTTGTAAGATGTACTATTTTGTAATTCAAGACTTAAAAATCAATGAAATGAAATGATGTTTTGATCTGAGTTCCATGAAACCTTTGCATTTGCATTCTCATTAATTAATCATTCAAGGAACTAAAGATTGTTTTGCAGATATTATAGGATGGATTCTGGAAAGAAAGCATAGATTCTGTTCCGAAGACCAAAATTGGAGAACTTGAAGAAACTGGGAAGTTTAGTAGAAGACCCCGAGGCATTCAGAGAGAAGTATGGGAATATGTTGTCTTTGCTAGAAGTTCAAGTATATGAAGAGATGTTGTCCGCACTCGTGCAGTTCTATGATTCAACCTATCACTATTTCACATTTCCAGATTGTCAGTTGCTGCCAACCTTGGAAGAATATTATGCCGTGATGGGAGTAGGCGTCACTCCTAGACCATTTTCTGGAAGAGAAGGGACTCCTAATGAAAGAGCAGTTGCAGAGGCCGCGTATTTGGAGGTGGACGAAGTACAATCTCACATGATTGCTAAGGGAGGGTTGTATGGATTTCTGGCTATGTTCTTGTATGAAAAAGCTCAAAGCTATGGCTTGTCAAAAAATTCTGAAGCATTTGAGTCCATCCTGGTCTTACTAATCTACGAACTGTTCCTATTCCCGACTGCTAATGATTTTGTGGACGCAAATGCAATTAACCTTTTCTTAATCAAGAACCCTGTACCTACTTTGTTGGCTGATGTGTACTTTTCCATCCATCGTAGGAACCGTTATGGAGTTGGTCAGATTGAGTGTTGCACCGTTCTCTTGCACAAGTGGTTTATTTCACACTTGCCAAGAATTCCAGCCCTCTGGGATAAGCAAAATAGGCTCTCATGGACAGAAAAGTTGTTGTTGCTCAAACACTCAGATGTTAAGTGGTATGACCCTATGTATAGAGGGATTGCCATGATCCAAAGCTGTGGGGATTTCTCGAATGTACCGCTCATCAGCGTTAATGGTTGCATCAGCTATAATCCTATTTTAGCTCATCGCCAGTTGGGGCACCCAATGGAGGATGAACCAGACCCAGACTTTTTGAGAAGCTTTTACATTGAAGAGGGGAAGAATCCCGCTTACAGGGCTCGGATTGTGTATGCTTGGCGTCATGTCCACACGAGGGGAGTAACTGCCTTAGGTTACCACGACACTAATGTTTCAGAATCTTACTTATCATGGGTAAAAGAAGCAGCATTTAAAATGTTCTACACTCTCTTTGAGCCTGACTCACCCAAACCTACTCTAGTAGAAGAATTGAAAGCTGCCTTGGCAAAAGCTAAAAAAGAAGGAAAGACTTGGAGGGATAAGTACTTCAAAGTTATGCAAGAGAAGGAAGAACTTCAAGAGTTGATCCATCAAGGTGGAAAGAAGAATCAGCCAGAAAACAAAGGGCCATCCAACCAGAAGATCTAAAATCCTTTTATTTTCCGTTTTATTTCATCATATATCTGTATTGAAGACTTGTATTTCAGTTTCAGAATCGTTGTTGTAAAACTCTCAGTTATTAAATCTATGAAGACTTTGAATTTGCTTATTTCCCCATTGTTATAATTTTTGCAAATATATCTTTGGATTCCTTGAATGATTAATTTTGCATTGTTGCATTTTGCATTCATAAGCATTGCATGTGCATGTTCTTGTGTTGTGTCTCATCTCGCTATCTTGTCTCCAGAAAGAATCACACTGAATCCTCACCGATACAACACCCGAGCCCAAGCTCGCTTAAGAATGAAAGGACAAAATTTGGATGTGGACATGATTGATAATGAACCCGGAGAGCTACGTCGAGGCATGGGGCAGATCATGGAAGCCCTACAAGTCATTTGTGCAAAGTTGGACACTCAAGCCACTGTTGTTTCTGAAATTACTGGCATAGCTGTGTAGCCGATCTCAACGACAATCACTGCTGCAAATGTTCCACCATATAGGTTACCTCCTGGTTTTGTACCTCCACCAGTAGTCAATCAACAAGCAGTTCCCCTAGGGGAAGAAGTTCCTCAAGCTATTCCTACTTACACTCATCCTTCTGTTCAGATTCAAGCGCGCCCTGTTTTTCATAATCCTCCACAAGTGTATGAAGGTCTTGATGGGTATGAAGAGGAGAGTGGACGACATGAAAAGTTGAAAGAGAGTGTAGAGACCATAGGAAGAAAAGTCAGAGCAATGGAAGGGAATGACATCTTTGGTACTGATGCCAGAGATATGTGCTTAGTGTCTGGATTGGTAATTCCTCCGAAATTCAAAGTTCCTAATTTTGATCAGTGTTCTGGTGTTACTTGTCCTTGAACACATCTGATTATGTACTATCGAAGAATGGCCGCTCATGTAGAAGATGACAAGTTGATGATTCACTGTTTCCAAGATAGTTTGAAAGGAGCTCCTGCTAAATGGTATTTAGGTCTGGATCAGTCTCGTATTCACAGTTTCCAAGACTTGGCTGATGCTTTCATAAAACATTACAAGTACAACATGGATTTAGCCCCTGATAGAAGACAGTTATTGAGTATGTCGCAGAAGAGTTCAGAATCTTTCAAAGAATATGCACAACGATGGAGGGAAACTGCCTCTCAGGTGGAACCTCCTTTGAGTGAAAAAGAGTTGACAGATTGGTTTGTCGATACAGTAAGACCAGAGTTTTATGAGAAGATGATCAGTAGTGTAACCGCAAGTTTTTCTGATATAGTAGCAGTGGGGGTGAGAGTGGAGTTAGGAATGAAGAATGGAAAGGTGGCTAGTGGTTCTAGCAGTTCTGGTAACAACAATGTTAAGAAGTTCAGCAGTAATTTTCATAAAAAGAAGGAAGGAGAGACAAATGCAGTAACCGTGGGAAGAAAGAGTCGCACTTGGAGACCGCCTTACCAACAGTATCAGCAGAGTTATGTTCAACAAACTCAGCAAGGCTTTGTTCAGCAGCCTCAAGCAAGTTATGTTCAGCAATCCCAACAACAACGACCAATGTATCCGTTGCAGTATGCCCAACAACCATATGTGGCAGTTGTAACTCCGACTTTCCACCATCCTATTCCCAGCTATCAAGCAGTGCCAACACCTGTATATCAGCCAATTCAACAAGGGTATCAACGAGCGCCCAACGCTCCACCCTATCAGCAACATCATCAGCCTAGAGCTCAGACACCCAGACAGAACTATCAGAATCGGAGGCCAGCAATAAAACCTCCACTTCCTCAGATACCGATGACTTACATAGAGTTGTACCCCTCCTTGGTGCAGCAAGGATTGGTAACAACGCGACCTCTAAATCCAGACACTACATCTCCTCACTATAATCCAAATGCTCATTGTGCTTTTCATGAAGGCTCTGCCGGTCATGATTTAGAAGGTTGTCTTGCTTTAAAGCATCTTGTCAGGGAGTTGATGGAAAAGAAGATCTTGTATTTTGATGATGTACCCCTTAATGTTAAAAGTAATCCATTACCGAATCATGGAGGGGTTAATGCTGTAGAAGAAGTTTCAGATGAAAAGATAGTCTGAGGTGTGCCAGAGATCAAGACTCTGGTAAAGTTACTTCACGAGAAGCTGTTGAAAGCAGGATTGATATAAGGTACCCATAATGGTTGTGAAGAATGTTCTATTGATTCTAAAGGGTGCGATGTGGTACGAGGGGATATACAAAGATTGATTGATGATGGAGTATTGCAAGTGTGTAGCAAGGTGAGGAAAGAAGAAGTTTTGGTAATTGAACCTGTTTTTAATTTACCAAAGAAAGGTGAGAAAGTTCCGGTGTTCAAAGTGACCAACAAAAGTGTGAAGCCTGTTTTCAACAAGTCGACTATCGATCAACCTCAACCGGTTATTATTCAGAAACCAAAACCCTTTCCTTTTGAAAGCACGAAGGCCGTTCCATGGAAATATGACATGACTGTGATAGACCGAGGATCTGGGAGGGTTAGTCAGAAAGAGACAGTGAAAGACGACCAAGTGGATGTGACAAACATTGTAGGTACAAGCAAAATGACCCGTAGTGGTCGAATCTATCAGCCAAAGATAACAGTAGCCGCTCCAAAAGAGGTCACCCCTACTGTGACAAAAGAAAAAGAGGTACCAAGTACTGAGGGAGACGATGAGGAATTCTTAAGGATTATTCGGAAAAGTGATTACAGGGTTATTGATTAGCTTCACCAAACCCTATCGAAGATATCGATCTTGTATCTCTTGATGAACTCTCCAGCCCACAGAGAAGCTCTACAAAAAGTATTGAAGCAGGCACATGTGATAAAAGACATAACTCTCGGCCAATTTGATTCAGTAATAGCCAACATTACGGCGTGTAACACCCTGAGTTTTAGCGGTGCAGAGTTGCCAAAAGAAGGACGCAATCACAACCGTGCGTTGCACATATTTGTCAGGTGCCAGGAAGACACAATGGAACGAGTTTTAGTCGACACTGGATCCTCATTGAATGTATTGCCCGCGAGATCGCTCGCAAGGTTAGCATATGCAGGGGCAGAAATGAAACCGACATCATTGATTGTAAAAGCTTTTGACGGTTCAAGAAGAACGGTTGTTGGAGAGGTAGAATTGCCAATCATGATCGAACCTCATGTGTTCGATATTACATTCCAAGTCATAGACATTAACCCAGCTTATAGTTGTTTGTTGGGACGACCGTGGATTCAAGCAGCTAGGGCAGTGACTTCCACCTTACATCAAAGAATGAAATTTGTGGTGAATGACAAGTTGGTGTTTGTACACGGTGAAGAGGACCTAATGGTGAGCAATCTGTCATCATTTAAGTATATTGAGGCAGATGAAGGTGCGTTAGAAACTTCCTTTCAGGCACTCGAGATAGCTAACACAGTGATGTTAGAAGAAAAAGTGGCTAAGAATGGTCCGTCTTTTGCATCCGCTCAGAGCATCAAGTCTACACTGGAAGAAGGTACTCCTGTAGGTTGGGGAGAGGTTATTGAAGTGAAGCCAAAGATGGATCGCCAAGGGTTGGGTTACAAACCAACTCACGATGAAGCACTGACACATGACAAAGGACGCCCAAGGAATATACAAGAAGTATTCATCAGTGGAGGATTCCAAGTTAGTGCTGTGTGTTGCACCCTAAAATTTTCTCAATCTATTTCACTTGGTTTATGTTTCAATTGCATTGTCATTTGCATAATAAGTCATGTACATAGTCTAATCATTTGCATAACATAGCATAACAAGTCATCTAACAAGGGATCAAGTGCCATTCTTATCATAAAGAGGCACATCAAGGGGTTTTATTCAAGTTCAAGACCATCCAAGTAATCAAGAAAGGTTTGAGGCTTTGAGAAGTTTGAAGGTCAATTAGTGGTTTCCTCTCCTAATCTTGGGGATATGTTAAAGATCATCAATGAATGTGTGAGTCATGACTGAGGGTATGGAATGTGTACAAAGCTTATGAAATTCCTAGAGGGTCATTTTGAAGATGAGACAAGTCATTGGTACAAGTACAAGAGCCAGAGTTGAAGTACAGTCAACTAGGGTTTTACCTGGGTCAACCCTAGGTTAACCCTAGGTCAACTGAGTGATTGAAGAGCATCAAGGCTTAGTTGGAAGATGTGGGATGAATGAATTGATGTGTTGATACAATTTTGGTGTTGTTCCAAGGATAAACCAAAGAGAATCAAGAAGAAGAGGAGTTACTAAATTAGGGTTTCAGTGTAAAAAACCCTAAGTTAGGCCTAACTTCCAGGCCAGATAAGTCAAAATGAAAGTTTCAAATGGATTCTTGGTCAACATGAAACTTGTAGAGATTCTCAATAGCTTTAATTCGAGTAATATAAGTCTTCAAGAAGATTTGTAGAACTCAAGTTATGGTTCTTGCAAGTTATGGGTCATCAGAGGACATTGAAATTTATCTGTGAAAGTCACTTGACTTCCAAGCAACTTTTGCCCATGAAGGAGTTTTCAAATGGATTCTTGGCCATCATAAGAGTTGTAGATCTTGGTCTTAGATTTAATTTGAGTACTAGAAGTCCTCAAGAGGATTTGTGGAACTCAAGTTATGGTCTTGGCAACCCAGGGGTATTTTGGGAAAGTTGAATTACAGGTCATTTTTCAACATAGGTCCAAATCTCCATCTTCCACTCTTCAAATGGAAAAATGTTCAACATGAGATGTGTTCAAAATGATGTTTTTAGGCTAGATAAGATGTCATGAGAGTTTGTAATGGCTTGCTTCACAAAGTCACCAAAATGGCCTAAAATGAAGGTGAAATTTAAATAAACCAAAGTTGAAAATTGGGGTTTTTGACCTACAAAACCAAACCAAGCCATATGACATACCAATTTGATTGTAAAATGCATTTTGAGAACATTGACATTGCCACAATTTTGAATTGAGGGTTATTTTTATGACTTGCTTTGTAAATGGGCTACTTGCATCATAAGGCACAATTGCAAAACCACACTTCAAGGCAAATGCAAGGCTCCTTTCCATCCTAACACATCCAATATCTCATTAGAAGACAATTTGGATCAGAATTGAGTGCAAATACAAGCTAAAACATGAGCTGATATGAACCAAGCATGAGATGAGATTTTCATGACATGATATGGTGAATTTCTCATAGGATCAATCTAGAACTTTCTAGGGTCTTCAAACACATTCTATATATACCTATGAAGTGATTCAGAGCTAGAGTTGGAGAGAATTGAGGGAGATTGGAGAGATTGCATTTTCACTTTTCCATTTGCAAACAGAATTATGTTACACAGTTTCAGCCAAGTTCAATCCATTCTTTTGATCTCAGAAGCTTGCTCTAGCATTGGTGGATGATTTCAGATAGAATCCATAGCAAGAACACTGAAGAATCGAGTGTTAGCATTTGAATTTCATCATCTGCAACTCAGAATCAAATTCAAAGATTCAAGCCATTTCAATCAAGTTCTTTGCATACAGAAGCTTGCTTATACTCCATTGAAGGAATCTGGAAGCTTTTGAGGATTGATTTGAAGGTTTAAGGACTCTGTTCATCTCAAATTTGCAGGTATGAAAACTTCACTCCATGGCTTGATTTAGGTAGTTTCAATAGGCTTTGAATGGTTAGATTCGATCTAGATGATCATAGGGAGCTTTCTGGTAGCATTAGGGCTGATTTAGAGGCAATTAGGTGAGTGACTCAATTTCTGTTCATGCGTGTATCTTCGTGTTCTTTGTGTTATAATCTTAGTTTAATAGCCAGAAATGCTCAGTGAAACATGGTGAAGAGATTGAGCTATTCAATTTCAAGTTTGATGAGTTTTGGTGATTGATCAATTTTTGAGGAGTGTATCGTGTTTTGAGGAAGAAGGTGACTCAATGTGTTTAGATGCCATGGTTGAATTCCTTGTGGAATTTCAAGTGAGTTAGGGTTTTTAATTTTGAGTTTTGATGAAGATTTGAGGGAACGCGAGTTGGGGAAGATGAAGCTCATAACTCTGTTCTTCCATGGCTTTTCCCTCCAAGAATGTTTAAAGGTTGAAGATGACTTTACCACCATTAGATCTGATGAAGACTTTGACTCATATAAGCATCCAACATCCAGGCTTTAATTTCAATTTGTGAAGGGGACTTTGAGGATCAAAACACATCGTATCATTTAACGTTTGGCATGGGCTTAAGTGACCAAATGATAACCACACCCCACTTCCAAAGCCCAATAGGAAATACACTGCATTGGCTTGCTTTTCACACCGCGAGTTTGTCCATTTTCTTGAGCATTTTCACTTAATTTCTGATGGTATCTTGGGCTTAAGAGCGCTTGGCTATGCACACCCCCTCTCTGGGCCCAGTCGGTGAATGAACTGTTTTTGATTGCTATTGGACACGCTCATTTTCCTTTTTTCCATATTTTATTTTATTTTCACACATTTATTTTAAGTTCTTTGAAAATTCATAATAACTTGAAAACATAACATTTTTGTATGGGATTTTTTTCCCTCATTTTCATCAAGACTTCAAGAAAATTATAAAACTATAAAAATGTTATTTCATGCATTTTTCATTTTTTGGTTTATTTTTACTTTTAATTGCTTTTATTGCATTTTCATTTGATATTGCAACTTGCTGAATTTAGTATGATCATTTCACTTCACATTTTGATGTAATTCTTTTTGCTATGGTTAGATAAGAGTATTAGGTTCCCCCTGGATTTTTGTCACATTTTTGTGACTTAAATTTAATTGTTTTTGAGAGGTGTGAAGCAAGTGTGCTAGAATTAGGGTTTCAACTTGACATAGGTGCATTTCAACACATAGTTTTTGGGTTTTTTAGTTTGAGCTAGGCCTTGGGGTTTATGTGGAGTATAGGGTACATAGTTAGGGTCCCTTAGAAATTAATCTAGGATTTTATGAAGAGTATTTCCATTTTATTTGATTTTTGCAAGTTGGTTGCTGTTGATGTGTTTCCCTCTTGGGATGTTGTTGTGCTGTTGGGTTTTTGGGCCTTTTCTTTGGGCTTGGGGCTTGAGTTTGGCTTGAGGAGCTCATGAAGACTTTGAGGATGATTGAAGACAAATAATGATGCTTGGAGCTTGAAGTTGCTTGAAGATTGCTTTTGAAGACTTAGGAGATAGGAGATATAGGGAGAGCTTGAGATTAGACTGTTTTCTTCTGTCAAACATAGAGAGCTTCTTGTGCCTCTATTCCATCCTATGACACAAGGTCCCCTAAAAGAGTTCCATCTCTCCTTAGGAGGGATGTAGAGCATGCTTTGATGGGGTAGAACCTTGAGGATACCTTTCACTTGCTATGATAAGATCTTAGTGATTTCCCTGGGTTTTCACTAAGCCTCTTAACATTCCAACTTCCTCTATTAGTTGATTTTCTCCTGTGAGTGTCTGCATTGAAGATTGGTAGCCCATTGAAGTTAAGAAGTTTAATTGAGGAATGGAGAAGAGGAAGCTTGTACCTGTCAAAGCTGAACATATGTTAAGCTAGGGTTTACTGCTGATTGAAGTTGTTTGTTGCTTGGATTCAGTGCTTGCTAAAAGCTGAAGATTATTGGAGATAAGGGATTATCTGAAGCTTGAACATCATTGAAGAGTGAAGATGGGATCTTGCTTTAAGTTGTTACTGTCCACCTTTTGCTATTAATCAACTGTAGCTGCCAGAGCTGGTGCTGTTTGATCTGCTTGCTGTAGGAGCTGTTGTTGCTGTCTGAGCTGGTGTTGGGTTTTCTTTGTTATATTGTCTGTTGATTTTCCCTTAGGTATTGAAGTGAAGTTGTTTCACTTTGCCTATTTTTTTCTCAGGTTTGAGGTTGAGTTGGACTCTGTTGCCTCACTTGTTTTGTTGCATCTCATGCATATTTTACTGTTTACTGTATATCTGCTGTTTCTTTTCCGTTTATCTCCTAGGATCTTTGATTTCCTCTGTGCAGGAGGGAATTATGACAAACATTAGGTTGCAATCCATGCATGATAACATTAGGGTAGTTTTGATTCCCCTTTCAAACCCTAGGTTTTTAGAGCTTCTTTCTCTTCTATCTCAGATCAATTCAAAACGCAGTAATAAGGATAATCGACGTCGTACGCTACGAGCCTTAAGCTATTTGAGAAAGGTTGCTGGAGGGTCACTCTTCAGTAATCTGACTCCTTAGTGTGTTACCCTTAGGGTGACATACGACGTAGTCACTCTCAAATCATAGTCTCTAGTGCGTCAGAGATTGCAAACATCATAAAAAACAGTTCTTGCGTAAAAGATTGAAAAAACACATCAAAACGTCATTTTTGTCCGCTTGGACTCTTAATCAGGAAAAACCCTTTCATAAGGAGATAAAAACATTCAGATAAACTTATGTCTTTCGTAGCCCGAACTACGTTTGCTCTGATCTTTCATGCTGTATGAAAGTACGTAGGCATAGGATGTGATATCCTAGCGAGCAATCTTCCCCTCTTTTCCCGTAGGTAGGCGAACTACGTTGACTCTGATTTCTCGTTTCAGACGGGAATACGTAGGCATAAAGTGCGATACTTTGCCGAGTCATTTTTTTCTTTATAACCCAGACCTTTAGAATAGATAGAATAACAATCCGTACTAGAAAACAAGCGTGGATCCCGTCGAGTATGACGGACGTGAGGGGTGCTAATACCTTTCCCTTGCGTAATCGACTCCCGAATCCAGGATTTGGTTGCTATGACCATTCCTTTCCCGTCTTTGCGTTAGGTTTACTTCGAGCGTTTCCTTTCCCTCCTTTGGGATAAATAACGCACGGTGGCGACTCTTCTGTTTAATCGACGCCGATTTTCGCAGTAGCGACAGCTGGCGACTCTGCTGGGGAGAGGAATATCCCTTATGCGAGTCAATCCTAGCGCTTGTCTTCCCGTCATGGGTGTTGTATAGATTTACTTTTCTGTCTTTACTTTCCGCATATTATTATAAGCTTTATACTGTTATTGCTGCTGAGGGAAGAGGGTAATCTGTTGAGAGATAAGCCGGACCTGGGCTTGAGGTTACACATAGACTTAGAAGTAGAGAATAGTGGTTAGCCTGCTTGCTTAGCTCGCACCAGCTAGCCGCGAAATTTATGCTCGGACGAGATTCTCTTTGATGCTTCTTTCCTGGCCCTTAGGGCTCGACAAGTTGTCTGACCCGAGGATTGTCGACTCTGGGGACCTATCAACTGGGATTCAACTAAGTGAGGCCGCTTCAAGGGATGGTGATGCCACACCTTTTGGGTATCGTATCATTGCTCTTGAAAGTCTGTGACGTTGAACCCGCATAGGATGCCGTACCTCGTCTGCGAGTTAAGTACATACCTGTGAGGGGTAGGTGGGTCTGTTTGCAGGAAACCTTTGACCTTAGAATACCTGGTTTATCTCTGTCAGTGAGATGTCGTTACAAGGTTCTTTTGAGTGGTTGGTTTGGTTTGAGACGAAGATTGGATGGTTCTCGAGCTTCAGTACAGAGCAGTCCAGTTCATCAGCATTGCACTTGGTTCCTTGTTTGCATATGCATGTGCATTTTCATGATTGCATTTCATTAACATGTATTTATGTTGCAGGTGATCATTCCCTTCCGATTCTAGTATATCTTCTAGCTAGACATGGAGTCCCTGAAGAAGACAGTTGCTTACCGGTTGCATTCACCAGATATCAGTTCCTTGCTGGGATTAGTTGCTCTAGCAGATGAGAAAGTGAGGGCTGAGTTCAGGGTATCCTACGGGAGATTGCTTAGTTTATTATACAGACCTTCGGCATTTGAGACGACTGGGGTGTATACTTTGATGCAATTTTATGAGCCGCAGCTGAGATGTTTCTTGTTTCCTGACTATATTCTGGCACCCACTTTGGAGGAGTATTCTGCGATGTTGGGAGTTCCTGTGTTGGACCAGATGCCGTTTGTACATGCTGATGCTGAGCCGGAGTTGGCTATACTCGCTGAGGTTGTCAGCTTAGACGCTTCTGAGTTTCCGGGAGGCTTGGTCAAGCTGAACGGAGCTTATGGTTTTCATCTGTCTGTCCTGGTTGAGAAGGCTACGCAGTGCGCGAAGAGTGGATGTTGGGTTGCCTTCAGTGCTATTCTAGCTGTCTCCATCTATGGGATTGTCTTGTTTCCTAATGTGCCAGATTTTGTCGACTCAGATGCCTTCCTGATTCTTGCCTCAAAGAATTCAATTCCTACTCTCTTGGGCGATGTTTATCATTCCATTCACTACAAGAATGAGAAACGTCGTGGCAAGAATGTTTCCCGCTGTCTTCCTCTCTTGTACAGGTGGTTCCAGGGGCACCTTCCGAAGACACGGCCGTTTGTGGATACCGTTGATACTTTGGATTGGTCTTCCCAGTTGATGGGGCTGTGTTGCACCCTAAAATTTGCCCAACCTTATTCACTTGGTTTATGTTTCAATATCATTAGCATTTGCATATAGAGTCATGTACATAGGTTACTCATCTGCATAACATAAGCATAGCAAGTCAGCCAACAGGGGACCAATCATTATTCTCATTTCTAGAGGCCTATCAAGAGGTTATTATCCTGATTCAATTTCATTCAAGTCATCAGAAGAGAATTTGAAAGCTATCAAGTTAATGGATCAAGCAAGTACATCCATCTCCTATCTGAGTGTATCTGGGGATCAATAAGGAAAGTGTGGGCTGTGATTTGAGCATGGGGAGTATCTAGACCTCTTGGAGGACTTAGAAAGTCATTTGGAGAAGGAGACAAGTCATTGAGGTGATCACAAGTATTGCAGTTGAAGACAGTCAACTAGGGTTTCATCTGGGTCAACCCTGGGTCAACTCTAGGTCAAATGACTGATTGAAGGACATTAAGGTCTATTGAAGAGATGTGGGGTTCATCATTTGACACATGGATAAGGATATTATTATATTCCAAGAAGAAATCAAGAGAAATCAAGGAGAAGAGGAGTTTCTAAATTAGGGTTTCTGTGCAAAATCCCCTAGTTTATGTCAAATTCCCAAGCAAGATAAGTCAAAATACAAGCTTCAAATGGATCCTTGGCCAACATGAAACTTGTAGAGGATCTCAAGACCTTTAATTTGAGTGGTGGAAGACATCAAGGAGATTTATAGAACTCAAGTTATGGTCCTTGCAAGTTACAGGTCATCTGAGGTATCTGAAATTTTGTCTGTAAAAGTGACTTGACTTTCAAGCAAATTTTACCCCTCAAGGAGATTTAAAATGAATTTCTGTTCAACATAAGAGTTGTTCCTCATTGTCTTAGCTTTCTAGAATGGTATAGTATGCCTTCATATGATTTGTGGAACTCTACTTATGGTCTTGGCAAGCAAAGGGTATTTTGGTCATTTGAGAATTACAGGTCATTTCAAGCCTATGCCCAAAACTCATACAAGGAAGCTTCAAATGGAAAACTTCCCAACATCAAAGTTGTTAAAAATGACATTTTAAGTCTAGAAAAGAAGTCATGAAAGATTGGAAATGCATGGAATGAGACTTGACCAAAGTTGGTGAAAAATGACCTAAAAAAGGCATATAAGTTGAAAAAGTTGAAATAAAAAATTGGTTTGAGAGATCTACAAATCCAATATGGGTCATCCAATATACCAAATTGATTCCCACCATCATTTTAGAGACATTGGTTCAGCCACATTTTTGAGTTTAGGATTAAAAATTGGACTTGCTTTGTAATATTGTTGCTTGCATCATAAGGCAACATGGTAAAACTTAACACAAGGCAAGGAAAAGCTTGGTTTTTCATACATGCACTCCCAATATCTCATGAAAGGAGATTTTAACACAAGTTTACCCAAGGTGCAAGCATGATATGAGATGATTCAAAATACCATCAAATGATAAGTTCATGAAATTTCCACAAGTTTCTAGATCCCTCTAGGACCAATCTAGAAGCTTCTCATTCTGTTAATCATCATCTATATAAGGAAATGAAGCCATTTGTGCATGGGTTGGTGATTCTTTGAGCTTGCAAACCCCATTTTGATTCCTTCACTCCCATTTGCATTTTCTCTTCAAACTCCATTGAAACTTCATCAATCATCTTAATTTCTGTTATCATCATCATCCACCATCATCATAGAGTAATTGGCAAAGAAAATTGAGAGGAACTCGTGGCTGGTTTGTGTGATCCAAGTTTTCACTCCAAGTTGCATGAAGAAGGGGGATAAGGTGATTCAAGAAGTTTGAGCCACAACCATTGCAAACAGTAGAAAGCACACCATTAGAGGAGCATCTAGAAGCAATTATAAGCCTTGGATCCACCTGCAACTACCTCTACCATAGCTGCTAAACAGGTTGGTATTTGCTGTTTTCTCTCTTTGATTAGGTGTTGTTAGGTTAGATTAGTGGTATAAGATTTTTAGGGTTAGGAAGAGGAGCATTTACCCCATCTGTTATGGCCATTAGAGGCAATTGGATTAATGATGATGAAATTGTGATGATCAATAACTCCTGAATTAGGGCAAGGCAATGTTAGATTTTTGGCTCAGAATACTCACCATGACCTGTAGATCGTTCTAGGTTAGTTTGAGTAAGATTGGTGATCATGCACATCAGGTGCAATTCAGTGGTACCATGATCTTCCAGCTATCGAGCTCGATTATATAATGAGATTCAGCAAAATCTAGGGTTAGGATCTTGTAGAGGGTGAAGAGTAGAGCAGTTTTGGTGTTAAGGTCGTGGCGTTTGGTTGAGTGAGGAGGGAGAACCGAGCAGTGGAAGTTTGTGCATGGGAGGAGAATTCTGCAAAACCCTAGGTTGAGTTGGAGAAGACGACACCGTGGCCGTTCGATCACTTCTTTTATTGGACTTCTTAATCTGATTGTGTGGCTGCCATTTGAAGTCAAAAGCGGAGGGAAACCTCAATGTGAAACGATGCGTTTCACTTAAAACGCACCTCTGGGCCTGATCCAGCTTGTGATATTCCCACCCCCCAGCAAAGCCCAATTGGAAATAACACTGAGAATGATTGCTATTCCCACCGCAGGTTTAATATTTTTCCTTCAGTTTTTTCGGAGCGCATGGGCCTATCAAAGTTTCTATTTGCACCCCACGTTCATGGCCCACTTAATAAAAACAACTGGGCGCCTTGCTATTCTCACCTCCTCCCTCTATTTCTCTATATTTCATTTTTTAATTTCTTTTCATTTTTCATGCATTTTCTAAAAATCATAAGAAAATGAAAACTTCATATTTTTTAATGACTTTTTTTGCGTTAATTTCTTCAAGATATCTAGAAAATTATAAAAAATAAAAATTGCATTTTATTTTTTATTTGATATTTTTCCCATATTTTCCAAATAAATGCCTATTTTAGGTGTTTCATTTCATATATGAATTTGTTAATTTTTGTTCTAATAGTTGCTTTAATATTTTTCACCCATTCTTTTTAGGTTGTTTAGTTTAGACATTCAACTTGTACATACAATTTAGTTCATATTTTTAGGATTTAATTTTAGGTGTTTAGTTTAGGTGTGAATAACATGAACACAATTAGGGTTTAAGTGACAACTTAGGAGAATTAATTCATTTCCCTTAGGACTTAGAGATTGAATATTTTAGATATGGGACTATAGGGACTATGGGTAGTTATTAGATCCCTTAGAAATCACTAGGATTCCCCTACTGCTATTAGTATATTACTGTATTTGATTGACTGGTATGGTGTGCCCTCTGGGGATTATTGATTTGTCTGTGTGGGTATTGGGATTGCTTGGGGATTGGGGGAGCTGAAGACTTGTGATGATGAAGTCATTAGAGATCCAGAGCTTGAAGTCCAACTTCCAGAGTTGATGAGGAGATTCCTGCTAGCAGCTGTTGAGGAGATTAGGGTTTAGGAGCTAGGCAGAGCTCTAGATTAGAAAGCTTGATTCTCAAACATGGAAGGTTTTGACTGCCTCCATTCCTCTCTGTGATACAGAGTCTCTCTAAGACACTCACCCCCTTCCTTTGGAAGGCTTGGTGCTACTGTCTAAGGGATAGAACTCTTGAGAGAAAATGTCTTATGTGTTAGTAGCAGTTGGTTTGCCACCCTTGGTGGTCAGCTAATTGCTTAACACCCAATTCACTCTTATGATTGATCCCTCAGCTTGGAGGATAGGACTTGAAGAAAAGCCCTTGTAGACTAAAGACTGATGACCAAAGCCCTTGCTTGAAGACTGTGGAGATAGAGATTGATGCTGGCTGAAGCTTGTAGCTGTTTGGAGATGACTTGAAGATAGGTGTGGTGCAGAGCTGCTGTGGCTGTTTATTTTTGCTGTATTTCATTTCTGATGTATTGATTGGTTTTCCTGGCTGTATTGTTTGCTGTTTACCCTGCTGGGTCGAAAGTGAAGCCTGTTCACTTTTGCCTATTGTTTTCTAGGTTCGAGGTTGAGTGGGACTCCCTTGCCTCGCTTGTACTGTTGCATCCATGCATTTTACTGTTTTACTATACATATCTGATATTCTTTCTGTTTCCGTCTGTTCCTGTAGGATCTCTGTTTCTCTCTGTGCAAGAGAGGAGCATGATAGACACTAGGTCTTAACCCATGCATGATAACATTAGGTTAGTTTGATTCTCTTCGCAACCATAGGTTAGAGTTCTGTCTCTTCTTTCTCAAAACAAACAGAAAAATACAATAAAATTTCAAACTCAATAAAAGACACTTCTTCCGTAAAAGAATGTGAACTCATCAAGACGTCATTTTTGTCCGCTTGGACCAGTAATCAGAAAAACCTTTTTCAGAAGGAATAAAATCAATCAAGACAAGCTTGTGTCGTACGTGGCCCAAACTACGTTTGCTCTGATCTTCCATGCTGTGTGGAAGTACGTAGGCATAGGATGCGATGTCCTAGCGAGCAACCTTCCCCTCCTTTCCCGTAGGTAGGCGAACTACGTTGACTCTGATTTCTCGTCTCAGACGGGAATACGTAGGCATAAAGTGCGATACTTTGCCGAGTCGTTTTCTTTTCTTTTTAACCCTGACCTTTAGTTTAGATAGAATAACAATCCATACCCGAAAACAAGCGTGGATCCCGTCGAGTACAACGGACGTGAGGGGTGCTAATACCTTCCCCTTGCGTAACCGACTCCCGAATCCAGGTTTTGGTTGCGACGACCATACCTTTCCCGTGTTGTGCGAGGTTTACTTTGAGCGTTTCCTTTCCCTCCCGTGGGATAAATAACGCACGGTGGCGACTCTTCTGTTCAGCCGGCGCCGATTTTCGCAGTAGCGACAGCTGGCGACTCTGCTGGGGACCCAACGTCCCCTGGCTGCTAAGGACTGCGATAGTTCTTATGCATTTGGGATCCAACGTCCCTTAAGAGAGTCAATCCTAACGTTTGTTTTCCCGTCGAGGATTTTGTATGGATTTATATTTATGACCTTTATTTTCAGCATTATATATATTGATTATTATTGTTGTATTGGGGTGTGACGGGTGTTCTGATATTGAGTGAGAAGCCGGACCTGGGCTTGAGTGCACCTTAGACTTAGAGTAGAGATTAGTGGGCGCGCACGTGCTTTGCATGTCCTAGTGTCCCGCGAAATCTACACTCAGACGAGGTTCTTCTGGTTGGCCTCCTGTCCTGCCCTTTGGGTGGCTTGGGTTGCTGGTTAGTTGGATTGTCGACTCTGGGGACCGATCATTTGGAAGTTGGCTAAGTGAGGCCTCTTCAGGATTTGATGATGCCACTCCTTCTGGGAATCGTATCATCAACCCTGAAAGTCTGTGACGCCGACGACCGCATAGGATGCCATACCTTTCTCAGTTACTAGGACATCCACCTGCGAGAGGGATTGGGGTTATGCAGGTAGCTAGACCTTCAGATACCAGTTATTTCTTGATCAGAGATTCTGGGTATTTATGGAGAGTTGTGAGGTCTGTCAGAGACCATTTGGAGATGTGTTATGAGATCTGTCAGAGACCAGTTGAGGAGTTCTGAGGTCTGTCAGAGACCTATTGGAGTTATGATTTGAGGTCTATCAGAGACCAGCCAGAGTTATACTGTGAGTCTGTCAGAGACCATTGTTGGAGCTTTGTTTTAGGTCTATCTGAGACCAGGGTTTGGGGACTTCTAGAGAGTCTATTTGAGACTTCTTGATAGGGTTCAGGCTATTCAGCTACGGCATGTGGTCCCTGTTGCATGTTACTTGCATTGCATTATTTGCATATCCATTATCATTGCATCCCACTAACGTGTGTCTGTGCTGCAGGTGCATTTGCATTCCCCCAGTTCTAGTGTCTGGACTTCTGAGTATTGATCATGGCTGGTTTGAGGATGACCGTTGCGTATAAGCTACCTATCCCCGATATTACTCCACTCCTGGGTCTGATTTCTCTTGCAAATGAGGATGTCCGTAGAAGCTTCAGGCAGAGTTACGGACGGCTGTTGAGTTTAGTTCGCAGGTCTACTGATGACGAACTGAATGGGCTGTACACCTTAATGCAATTCTATGACCCGACTTTGAGATGTTTCACGTTTGCGGATTTTATCTTGGGGCCTACCATGGAGGAGTATGTAGAGTTTACCGAGCTGCCAGTTCAGAATGCAGTTCCTTTTATTCACTCGGCCGCTGAGCCCAATTTGGAGGATTTAGCCAAGGCCCTGCATATGAATGCTTCTGAGTTATTGATGACTGCGTGGCGAGGGGTTCCGGGTTTTTCTCTTCAGTTTCTGGTTGGTAAGGCTCAAGAGTACGCCAAGAATGGGTGTTGGGTGGTCTTTAACGCCATTTTGGCCCTCTGCATTTATGGGATAGTGTTGTTTCTTAACTTCCCAAACTTCGTGGATATGGATGCATTTCATCTATTCGCTGCTGGTAACCCAGTACCAACGCTGATCGAGGACTTTTACCATTCGATGCACTACAGGAATGAAAACAGGAGAGGCAAGAACGTCTCTTGTTGCGTACCTTTGCTGTATATGTGGTTCAAGAGCCATCTTCCCTCGAGGGGACCTTTCGTGGATAATGCAATCACGCCCAACTGGCCAGAGCATATGATGAGATTAACTTCTGAAGACGTTGAATGGTTTGATAGAGATCTGCTGGGATCTGAGCTTATCTTCAGTTGTTCTGGGTACCCTAATGTCTCGCTGATAGGAAGAAAAGGGTGTATCAACTATAACCCATCCTTGTTGGTCCGTCAGTTCGGATACGCGCTGAAGAACCCGCCAAATGAGGAAGAAGTACAGGAATCTTTGTACTTCACCGGCGACTTGAAGGGGGAATTACTAGCCAAGCTGCAGCATGCCTGGACGCGTATTAACCGAAGAGGGAAGCCGTTGTTAGGGAAAAATGACTGTCAGGCTTACGCACCTTACAGAGTTTGGATCCAGGAGAGAGCAAGTCAGTTGCGGATGCCATTTCCAGATGCACCAGTCCTTGTTCCTATTTCGGTAACAGAGCCAACTACTGTTTCTCGGGAAGCCTACGAGCGAGTTGTGAAAGAAAAAGAAGCCTTGATGAAGATCAACGAAGGGTTAGAGCAGGAGCTGGCCCAGATACGCAGTGAGAAAAACAAGGCCGTGCATGCTTTCCAACAGCAGATTGAGCTAATGAACAGGTTAGGGGCTGAGTTGACTGAGGAGAGGAAGAAGCGCGAACGTCTGGGGCAAGAGTTCAGAAGCTCCCATGACATGCTGGAATCCAAAAAGAAGGCGCTCGACGCAGCACACCGAGAGATCTCTTCTTGCAATAAGACTTGGAATGCTACGCTCACCAACAATAAGAAGAGAGAAGATAAGTTGAAGCAGCAAATTTCCGACCTCGAAGAGCAGTTGAAGTCCAACATCAAGAAGTGTGAAGAAGAAGTGATGACCCGGTATAGTCTCCAGAACACCCTGAACAAGGCCATCAAAGGCAGAGATGAAGTTGTGTCTTAGAAGCGTAAACTAGAGGATCGCTTCGGAGAGGGGGCATGGGAAGAAACTGCTGAAGACGTGCGACGTGTTCTTAAGAAAAGAAACCAACTTGTTGAAGGGCTGCTTGCTCGACCAAGTCATCCGGAGACCAAGAAGTTGCTAGAAGAGTATCAGACTTATGGGAGGGTTTGATCATTTCATGTAGTAACGTGTATGCTTTATTTGCATAGTGCTGACCATCACCAGGATTGTTGGCTGAGGTCATGCCTTCTTATTGTACTCTCAGTGATATTGTATTCTTGGCTTATTGGTTTCTATGCAATATATGAGGCTTTCTGTGATTCAACTCCGATCTTTGTATTACTAACACTGTCACGGCACCGGCACCTTCACACTAGAATCGGGGAATGAATTTCCCTAATGCACAGACACACATTGCATTGCATTCATATTCATATTGCATTACAGGTAATCTTTGGATGGTGTCTTATTTCCTGCTCTGTACCAGGTACTTTTCAGGATTGCAGATCAGCACCCGCACCGCTATTCCACTCGCTCCAACTGTCGAAGAATCATGGATCAAATGCAGAACAAGATGCAAGATGTGCGCGAGAAGCTAGCTCTCTTTATGCAGACCATGGAAGCTATTGCAAAAGGTCAGGAGAATTTGCAAGCCATGGTCCAACCTCTGTTGGCCCGAAATGCTGGTCACGGTAACGAGGATCATCAGTCTGTACGAGTCGATACTGTTCATGGAGATGGCACTCCCACGCCAGTGGCTCCACCTGTAGTCAATATACCTGCTGCTAATGTCAACAACGCTACCACCGTCGGGAATGGTAACGTCGGAGTTGGGAACGAGACTGCGGTCCATAACGTTGGGTTTGGTGATGTCAACTTGGGTGATAATATGGGAGGCAACGGCTTTGGCAATGCTGGATTCGGGTTCAACGATCAAGGATTCGATAACGCTGGGAAATATGGTTTCAATGCTCAAGGCTTTGGGAAAGATGGTTATGGTGTGGCCAATCAGGGCTACGGAGGTTTCGGAAATGGAAACGGCGCTGGGTTAATGGCTTTTGGGCCTGCTGGAGGTGTTCAGGGATACGGCAATAGAGGCCGAGGCCCGGTGATGAATCAAATTAGAGCTGGCCGCAATAATGAATATGGTGGGTATGGAGCTGGGGATGGTATGTGGCAAGAAGATCAGCAGGAGGACGCTTTCTCCGGCGGAGGCTTTGAAGGGCCGATGGATAACTCCCAGAAGATCAGAATGCTAGAAGAGCAGATGAGGGGGGTCCTGAACCAAAGTGCTGTGGGCTTGGACATGGCAACAATGGGTCTGGTACCTGGCTTGAGGGTGCCAATCAAATTCAAAGCTCCTATGTTTGATAAGTATAAAGGGGACACTTGTCCGAAAGTGCACGTGCGCGCTTATTACAGAAAGATGTCTGCGTACTCCACTGATGAGAGAATGCTAATGCATTTCTTTCAAGATAGTCTGTCGGGCCCTTCCTTAGAGTGGTACATGGGGTTGGAGCCGACTAATATAAAGACATGGAAGCAATTAGCAGAGGCATTTGTAGCTCACTACAAGTATAACAGCGACTTGGCGCCCAATCGGGTCCAATTGACAGGGTTGTCGCAGAAGAAGGGTGAGAGCTTTAAAGAGTACGCGCAAAGGTGGCGCGATATGGCTGCCAGGGTCCGCCCTCCTTTAGAAGACAAGGAAATGAATGACATGTTCGTCGGCACATTCACAGGCTTGTTTCATGACATGTTGTTTCATACATCTCTGGCTAGTTTCTCAGACTTAATTCTGATGGGAGAAAAGATTGAACGTAACATTAAGCAAGGAAAATTCCAGGCTGAGGAATCAACTGCATCTGGCAGTAATAGGAAAGCTTTTGGGGGGCGCCGTCAGGGCGAGGCAAGCGCAGTGTTTGGAGGCCGAGGCTGAGGCCGAGGCAGGGGTCGGAACCAATATCATCAGCCGCAGCAGGTGGCGAGTGTTACTATCCCATATCAGCAACAACCACTTCAACAACAACAACCATTTCAGCAGCAGCCCATGCAACAGCAACAGCAGCAGCAGCAGCAGCCACAGCAGGGGGTGCAGCAGGCTCAGCGAAGATTCCAGGGTGGTAAACCAAGAAGAGTGTTTGAGAAGCCTCCCTCAACCTATGCAGATTTGTTGCAGACGCTGTTGGGCCTAAATTTGGTAGAGAAGAGAACTCTGGCACCAATAACGGGAACTCCTCCGTATGGTTATGATGCAAGCAGGCACTGCGAGTTTCATTCTGGGGCTCCGGGCCACGATATAGAGGGTTGCCATGCTTTTAAGCACGTCGTGCAGGATCTTTTGGACAATAAGGCTATCAATTTCGGAACGGCAGGGCCGAATATAGTGCAGAAACCCATGCCTAATCATGGGGCAAACGCCATTCTGACTGAGGAAGGGTTGAATCTGGTTATGAGTGTCGATGATTTAAAGACGCCGCTGAGCGAGATAAAAAGCAGATTGTTGCAAGGGGGCGTTTTTCCAGGATGTGACGAGTATTGCTTAGAATGCTGGACCCTAGCTGGGGGGTGTGATGATTTGAAGAAAGGCATTCAGGCTTTAATTGATGGAGGCACATTGCAGTTTGACCGAGCAGCAACTGAAGAGCCCGCAGGGGCAGTAACAGATAATCAGAGTGATGTGGCCACTGTAACGATTCCTCGAAAGACAATCACCATCACGGCACCGGCTCAGCGACCGCCGATCACCATAACTAAGGCCGGCCCAATCCCGTACGAGAACACAAGAGAAGTCCCATGGTCATATGGGTTGGAGGTGTATTGTGACGGGATAAAGATTGATGTTAATAAACAACCAGCCGAGACTGTAGACAATGTTGTTGGTTCAGGAGGTATGACAAGGAGTGGTAGGATCTTTATATCACCTGAAGTGGAGGCCGAAAGACTAGCGAAAGGAAAGGGGAAGATGGTTGAGAATGTCCCAGTACAGGCAAGCGACAAAGAAGCGGCATCGAAAGATGTAGAAGAGTTCATGCGCTTGATTCGAAAAAGTGATTATAAGATTGTGGAGCATCTGCAACAGACGCCGTCCAAGATATCTATACTGTCGTTGCTACTATGTTCTGAAGCTCACAGAAATTCTTTCTTGAAAGTCCTGGATACTTCCTTTGTACCCCAAGACGTCTCTGTAAATCAGCTGGAAGGAGTGTTGGCACATGTGAATGCCGGCCACAGCTTGGGCTTTACCGACTTCGATTTGACCCCGAAGGGGAGAGATCATAATATGGCGCTGCACATATCTGTCGAGTGTAGAGGATCAGTAATGTCGCATGTATTGGTCGACACCGGATCGTCTTTGAATGTGCTGCCCAAGAAGGCGATGATGAAGCTAGATGTCAGAGGAATCTTGTGCACGCCCAGTGACTTGGTAGTCAGAGCATTTGATGGCACGCGAAGAACAGTCTTTGGATCTATAACATTGCCTCTACAGGTAGGGCCGGAGGTGTTTGCAACTGAGTTTTATATCATGGATATACAGCCCGCATATAGCTGCCTGCTCGGAAGACCCTGGATTCATGGGGCCGGGGCAGTCACGTCTACCCTGCACCAGAAGTTGAAATATATGGTCGGAGACAGCGTAGTCACCGTATGCGGAGAAGAAGACATCCTGGTCAGCCATCTGTCGTCATTTAAATATGTGGAGGTCGACGGAGAGATCCACGAAACACCCTGCCAGGCATTTGAAGGGTTGCGTATCAAGGACAAAGGTCCCGGGCCGAGCAAGGTGTCAGAGATAGCCGTCTCATCGTATAAAGAAGCTCAAGCTCTGGTAGAGGCAGGAGAAGCAAAGGGCTGGGGCAAAGTGCTAGATATTCCTGTAAAGATGGACCGGTTCGGGCTGGGATACCAACCGTCGTCACCGACTCCTGCTGTGGGGGCACCCCGTTTCAGAGGGCCAATAACCATCTCTGCCAGTGGAGTATGTCATGAAACCATCAACACTGCTTCGAAGTCTGACGAAGGAGACAGCGACTGTGATATGGATGCCTGGATTCAGCCAAGCACGCCAGGACAAGGACTGTGCAACTGGTCTATTCAGGAGCTTGTTCCTGTGACTCTTAAACAGTAATGCTTTGCTTTATTAATTGTTGAATAATCTGATGTCTTACCCGGGGCATCGTGATTTGCTTAGGGCTGTGTTGTTATGAACATTGCGTGTTAATCATTAAATAAATGGCGTTTTTTCATGTGCAAATACTGTAATCTCTGTCTTTCTTGTTTTGTATTTTTTCAATAAAATGGCAACGTGGTTATTTGCTTTATACGCATTTTGAAGCACTTAACCATTCCTTTTGCAGGATAACATTTTCAGATGACATCCTTGAACCACCTATGACTCGTCTCGACTTTGAGCACCCGGTACTTCAGGCCGAAGAAGAGATTGTTGAAGATAGTGACGTTCCTGAAGAACTGTCTTGGTTGGTGAAACAAGAGGAAAGAGCCATTCTGCCTCACGACGAGGTCATCGAAATTATCAACTTGGGGTCGGAAGGAGTTGAGAAGAATATTCGTATCGGGGCCGCGTTGCAGAGCGATATCAAGCGAAGACTGGTTGAAATGCTCCGAGAGTATAGTGATGTATTCGCTTGGTCGTATGAAGATATGCCAGGGCTCGATACAGATATGGTTGTGCACCGTCTGCCACTGAAAGAAGAATGCCCGCCGGTCAAATAAAAGCTCCGCAGAACTCGACCAGATATGGCAGTGAAGATCAAAGAGGAAGTTCAAAAACAGTGGGACGCTGGTTTCCTGGCTGTGACAAAATATCCCTCATGGGTTGCTAACATCGTACCAGTGCCAAAGAAAGATGGCAAGGTTCGAATGTGCGTGGATTATAGAGATTTGAATAAAGCAAGCCCAAAAGACGATTTTCCACTTCCTCATATCGATGTGCTAGTTGATAATATCGCTCAATACTCCGTATTCTCCTTCATGGATGGCTTTTCGGGCTATAATCAGATTAAAATGGCGCCAGAGGATATGGAGAAGACTACTTTCATAACGCCTTGGGGAACATTTTGCTACAAAGTGATGCCCTTTGGCTTGAAAAATGTTGGGGCAACATATCAGCGTGCGATGACGACTCTTTTCCATGATATGATGCATAAAGAGATCGAAGTTTATATTGACGATATGATTGCCAAATCCCAGACGGAGGAAGAGTATCTGGTGAATCTGTTGAAGTTATTTAAGAGGCTTAGGAAGTTCAGGCTGAGACTGAACCCTAACAAATGCACCTTCGGGGTGAGATCGGGTAAACTGTTGGGGTTTATCGTAAGCGAAAGAGGAATAGAGGTCGATCCTGCTAAAATAAAAGCGATCCAAGAAATGCCGACGCCTAAAACAGAGAAAGAGGTACGCGGGTTTTTAGGGAGGTTGAACTACATCGCTCGGTTCATATCTCACCTAACGGCCACGTGTGAACCATTGTTCAAGCTGTTGAAGAAAGATCAAGCTGTAATGTGGAACGAAAATTGTCAAAAGGCGTTCGATAAAATAAAGCAGTATCTGCAGGAGCCTCCTATTTTGATACCCCCAGTGGCAGGTAGACCCTTGATCATGTATTTGACGGTTCTTGAGGGAAGCATGGGTTGTGTTCTCGGTCAACATGACGAGACAGGAAGAAAAGAGCATGCAATTTATTACTTGAGTAAGAAATTTACAGATTGTGAATCTCGATACTCAATGTTGGAAAAAACTTGTTGCGCGCTAGCCTGGGCCGCCAAGCGTTTGAGGCAATACATGCTGAATCATACAACCATGCTCATCTCGAAGATGGATCCTATCAAATATGTATTCGAAAAGCAGGCGTTGTCAGGGAGAATTGCCCGTTGGCAGATGGTCTTGACTGAATATGACATCCAATACGTCTCGCAAAAGGATATAAAGGGGAGCGTGTTGTCTGAGTATCTGGCGGAGCACCCTATTGAAGATTACCAATCGATGAGGTTTGATTTTCCTGACGAGGATATCATGTACCTAAAGATGAAAGATTGTGAAGAGCCGTTGCCAGACGAAGGGCCAGAGTTGGGTTCCAAATGGAAGATGATATTTGACGGAGCTGTGAATGCTTACGGTAGCGGAATAGGGGCAATCATCACTACGCCACACAGGTCGCACATCCCGTTTACTGCCCGATTGACCTTTGCCGTTACCAATAATGAGGCCGAATACGAAGCTTGTATAATGGGGCTTGAAGAAGCCATTGATTTGCGAATCAAGAACCTGGACGTATACGGAGACTCAGCTCTGGTGGTGAATCAGATAAAAGGGGAATGGGAGACACGTCAGCCCAACTTGATACATTACATGAATTATGCAAGGAGATTGTTGCCTTTCTTCGACAAGGTTGAATTGCATCACGTACCGAGAGCAGAAAATCAAATGGCTGACGCCCTGGCCACTTTGGCTTCCATGTACAAAGTCAACTTCTGGAACGAGGCCCCCAAAATCATTATCTCTCGGCTTGACAGGCCTGCTTTCGTATTTGCTATTGATGAAGCATCCGACGACAAACCGTGGTATTTTGATATCCTTAATTTCCTGAAGAATAAAGAGTATCCGACTGGGGCATCCAGTCAAGATCAGAAGACTCTCAGGAGATTAGCGGGTAATTTCTATTTGAACCCGGATGGCGTCTTATACAGAAGAAACCACGACTTGGTGTTGTTGCGTTGTGTAGACGAAAGAGAGGCAAAGCTGCTCATGGAGGAAATACACGAAGGTACCTTTGGTACGCATGCTGGTGGGCATGCTATGACAAGAAAGCTGCTGCGGGCAGGTTATTTTTGGCTGACTATGGAAACTGATTGTTTCAAGTTTGCAAGGAAGTGCCACAAGTGCCAAATCTATGCTGATAAGATCCATGTGCCTCCGAGTCCTCTGAATGTGATGTCATCGCCATGACCATTCTCAATGTGGGGAATCGACATGATTGGAAAGATCGAGCCGACAGCTTCTAATGGGCACCGGTTCATTCTAGTAGCAATCGATTATTTCACCAAGTGGGTGGAAGCGGCGTCATACGCAAATGTAACGAAGCAAGTGGTGGCCAGATTCATCAAGAGAGATATCATTTGCAAATATGGGATTCCCGAGCGGATAATCACGGACAACGGTTCAAACCTGAACAACAAAATGATGAAGGAGCTCTGTCAGAATTTCAAGATCGAACATCACAACTCCTCCCCTTACCGACCCAAGATGAATGGCACTGTCGAGGCGGCCAATAAGAACATCAAGAAGATCGTGCAGAAGATGGTGGTGACCTATAAGGATTGGCACGAGATGCTACCTGTCGCTTTGCACGGTTATCGTACGACGGTACGCACATCAACCGGGGCAACCCCGTTCTCGTTGGTATACAGAATGGAAGCAGTACTACCATTGGAAGTTGAGATCCCTTCTCTGAGGGTATTGCGAGACGTTCAGCTAGACGAGGCAGAATGGGTGAAAGACAGGCTGAACCAATTGAGTTTGATGGACGAGAAGAGGCTAGCTTCTCTAGCATACGGTCGTTTGTACCAGAGCCGAATGAAGAAAGCATATGATAAGAAGATACATCCGCGAAGCTTTCAGACGGGCGACCTTGTGCTGAAAAGGATTCTCCCGCCACAGGCAGATCACAGGGGCAAGTGGACCCCCAACTACGAAGGGCCATACGTTGTCAGAAAAGTCTTTTCAGGAGGAGCGTTATTGTTGTCCACCATGGACGGTGAAGACTTTACGTCGCCTGTGAATTCGGACGCAGTTAAAAAATACTTTGCTTAAAATTTACCCGCTGGACAGAAAAAAGAGAGTCCAGGCAAAAATGGGGCATCCTGGCGAACCAAAAACAGAATGAAAGGTTCGGGCAAAAGTTAGGGATAAAATGAAAAAATGTACACCTGCGAAGTTGAAAACCTACACTGGGCGGCTTCGGCAAAAAAGGGTATCCCGGTGAACTGAAAACCCGCAAAGGGCGGTTCACGCAAAAGTTAGGGATTTGAAAAGCAAATGACTGCGGTCCGAATTTGATACTACATTTGAGCATTGGTGCGGGAGAATATATTCGAGGGGTCGATTATCGGATACAATCTCTTCGGAAGTATGGATGTCGGGAAAGCATTAGAGTCGGGCGAGCCATAGGAGGATCAGCTCGTGGTGTTCATCTGCATCCCGTTGCCGACATGTGTACAAAATTTAATTTGTCAAAATATTTATGCTTCTCGTGCATACTTGTGTATTTGCTTTGCGTAGCTTCCTCTTTTCAGGAGTTACATCCCGTGTACAAAAACTCCGCCCATTCAGGGGCCCAATCAATAAAATATGTTATTCAGTATTTGATGCTGGTTCTTTACTGTTTTGTGCATGATAAAACGCCTAAGTTTATTGAAACCAGCAGGTGTATAACACCACTGGCCCTTGCCAACAATTGCTAAAGCTTTGAATTGACTGAAAATGATATCTCTAACCTGAATAGATTCGGTTGCATAGGCTTGTCCTGTCTTGTTTGTGTTGTTGCAGGTTTCATAGCCGTACAAGGAAGATGATCAAAAGGTTGCAATAACGAAAGACTCGACCCCCACGCAGGTCATGCATGTGCCTCCTGAAGAAGGATCGAATTCCCTAGCTAGTCGTAGCATATCCGGAAGGCATGCTCCAACAAGGCCATTTATTCTCAGCAAAATTGGCGATTCCAAGATTGTAGGCTGTATTCGGACATTGTATCTCAAGCAGAGTGGTTTAGCCGCAGAAGATTAATATTGGTAAGTTGTATTCAGGCAGTTTACCCTTCCCCACAGGGTCAGTTACTCTCCCCCCAACGGAGTCAGTTGATTTCCCCAAGAGAATCGTCCCATCCCCAGTGGAGTTCTCTTTTCCTCAAGTATTTTCATTCCTTCCAGTGGAACTCGAAGATTGAGACTCTCCCCGACAGAGTTGGCGTGAGTCCTAGCATTTATTTTGTCAGAATACCGTGGGATATCAGTTCACTCTCCAGCAAAAGTTCGATCATACCAAGCGCATCTGCTATTCTCCAGCAGAGTTATATTCCCCAGCAGGGTGTTACTTCAACGAGGTGTTCGGTTTAAGTTCCTAATTTCCCAGCTGAGTCGACTTCACTCTTCCAGCATTTATTTTGCTGGAATAATTCTGTAGCACCCGGCTATCCCCAGCGGAGTTGGCATTGTCTTCAACATTTATTTTGCTGAAGCAGTTTCTGTATCCAAGCGGTTCGAGTCTGCATTTGCATTGGCATATAGTGTCATACTTGCGTTCACCAAATAAAAACGTGTAGCATTCCCATGTCGATTGGAGCATTGCGTCATTGTCAAACACATGCATTTGAAACATGAACCAGGTTGGCTAACCGTTTGTTTCAAGTATTGCTCTCTTGCAGGTGGAAGGATTTCTTGCTCCAATGAATTACCAAACGTTCAAAGTCTCGGCAGGAGACATTCAACGAAGTGTCAGCTTCAGCACTACTCCCCACAGAGTCATCAGGATAAGTTTCTCTGTGTCCCCAAGCAGAGTTACTTACTTCCCCGCCAGGGTTTCTTGTTGAAGTTTCTCTAGTCCGACCAGCGGATTGTTTCCTTCAAAGTTGTTGTTACGTCAGCATTAAAAGGTTTCATGAACCAGGATTTCAGAGGCTACCGCCAGTTATCAGAACAGGCATCCAGTGGTTTGGTTTCCAAATATCCCCAGTAGAGTCAGCCTCAAAGCTGCTGTAACGTCAGTGCTAAGAAGTTTGTGGGTTGGGATCAATGAAGAAATGAGTCCTGACGTGGACATTCTTATTGACGGGATTTCTTTGTGCTAGAGAAGTGGGGGTCCTAACGTGGACAAATTTATTTCCCCGGGCTGATAAGAGATGTTAGTCCTAACGTGGACAGGTTCGATTTCTCAGAATTGTTGGAAGGTGGAGTCCTGACGTGGACATTTCCTCAGGTTGACCATATGTGTTAGTCCTAACGTGGACAGATTCGAGTTCTCAGTATTGATTGAGTATGGAGTCATAACGTTGACAAGGTTGATTACTCTTCGTGTTGGAGTCCTGACGTGGACCATTCATTTCCGGCAGATAGTTGTATTTGTGGTGGTGAAATGTGCGTCCTGACGTGGACAAGTTTGTAGTTCTTTGTGATGACAAGATACGAGAGTCCTGACGTGGACAAATTTATCCTTCTTCGTGTTGTTGGCAGAATGTGTGTCCTGACGTGGATGAGTTTCATTTCCCGGCAAGTCGAAGACGCGCAAGTCCTGACGTGGACAGGTTCTATTACTTCAGCAGGTTGAGATGTGAGTCCTGACGTGGACAAGTCTCACTTCCCCAGTGGGTCAAAGATGCATGGGTCCTAACGTGGACAAGTTTTATTTTCTCAGCAAGTCAAGAGATCGGAGTCCTTACGTGGACAAATCATATCAAGTTACTCCTTACGTGGAAAGATGAGTCCTGGCGTGGACAAGGTTATTCCTTACGTGGAAAGAAAAGCTTCAGTTCCTTACGTGGAGAAGTAAGTTCAGTCCTGACATGGACAGACGCAGAAAAGACGAGTTGGTTTCCTTACGCGGAAAGATTGTGATTCCTTACGTGGAATGAAGATTGGAGTCCTTACGTGGACAAATAAAGATGTATTCCTTACGTGGAAGAGTGGAGTCCTTACGTGGACAGATCAAGATTTATTCCTTACGTGGAAAGATGGCATTCCTTACATGGAGGAACGATGTATTCCTTACATGGAAGAAAAATGATTCCTTACGTAGAAAAGAGATTGTGTTCCTTACGTGGAAAGGTGGGTCCTTACGTGGACGGAGTTGTATTCCTTACGTGGAAAGAAGAGAGGTTTCCTTACGTGGAAAGATGATGATTCCTAACGTGGAAAGACGCATTCCTAACGTGGAAAAGCAGAGGTATTCCTAACGTGGGAAGATTTTATTCTTGATATGGAAGAATTTAGTCCTAACGTGGACAGATCTAGACGATGTTTATTCCTGACGTGGAAGAGTTTAGTCCTGACAGAGGCAGATGAGATGATTCCTTACATGGACAGTGTTATTCCTAACGTGGACAAGAACTTACTCCTAACGTGGACGATTTATTCCTGATGAAATGCAGACAAATAATCCCCAGCACGGTCGCTACGAGATCAGTGGGTTGCCATAACAGTCATATTCGGCTGATGAATGTCGTTCCCCAAGCAGTGGCGCAGTTTATTTCTGCGGTTGGCAAATTTCCGGGTTCTTAGTATTCAACCGTCTCGTACCACGAATGTCTGAAGGCTCCGGGCTCTTCACCCAATCGGGTCCAAGTCGCTTGAATAGGGGCAGCTGTTGCACCCTAAAATTTGCCCAACCTTATTCACTTGGTTTATGTTTCAATATCATTAGCATTTGCATATAGAGTCATGTACATAGGTTACTCATCTGCATAGCATAAGCATAGCAAGTCAGCCAACAGGGGACCAATCATTATTCTCATTTCTAGAGGCCTATCAAGAGGTTATTATCCTGATTCAATTTCATTCAAGTCATCAGAAGAGAATTTGAAAGCTATCAAGTTAATGGATCAAGCAAGTACATCCATCTCCTATCTGAGTGTATCTGGGGATCAATAAGGAAAGTGTGGGCTGTGATTTGAGCATGGGGAGTATCTAGACCTCTTGGAGGACTTAGAAAGTCATTTGGAGAAGGAGACAAGTCATTGAGGTGATCACAAGTATTGCAGTTGAAGACAGTCAACTAGGGTTTCATCTGGGTCAACCCTGGGTCAACTCTAGGTCAAATGACTGATTGAAGGACATTAAGGTCTATTGAAGAGATGTGGGGTTCATCATTTGACACATGGATAAGGATATGATTATATGCTAAGAAGAAATCAAGAGAAATCAAGGAGAAGAGGAGTTTCTAAATTAGGGTTTCTGTGCAAAATCCCCTAGTTTAGGTCAAATTCCCAAGCAAGATAAGTCAAAATGAAAGCTTCAAATGGATCCTTGGCCAACATGAAACTTGTATAGGATCTCAAGACCTTTAATTTGAGTGGTGGAAGACATCAAGGAGATTTATAGAACTCAAGTTATGGTCCTTGCAAGTTACAGGTCATCTGAGGTATCTGAAATTTTGTCTGTAAAAGTGACTTGACTTTCAAGAAAATTTTACCCCTCAAGGAGATTTCAAATGAATTTCTGGTCAACATAATAGTTGTTCCTAATTGTCTTAGCTTTCTATAATGGTATAGTATGCCTTCATATGATTCGTGTAACTCTACTTATGGTCTTGGAAAGCAAAGGGTATTTTGGTCATTTGAGAATTACAGGTCATTTCAAGCCTATGCCCAAAACTCATACAAGGAAGCTTCAAATGGAAAACTTCCCAACATCAAAGTTGTTCAAAATGACATTTTAAGTCTAGAAAAGAAGTCATGAAAGATTGGAAAGGCATGGAATGAGACTTGACCAAAGTTGGTGAAAAATGACCTAAAAAAGGCATATAAGTTGAAAAAGTTGAAATAAAAAATTGGTTTGAGAGATCTACAAATCCAATATGGGTCATCCAATATACCAAATTGATTCCCAACATCATTTTAGAGACATTGGTTCAGCCACATTTTTGATTTTAGGATTAAAAATTGGACTTGCTTTGTAATATTGTTGCTTGCATCATAAGGCAACATGGTAAAACTTAACACAAGGCAAGGAAAAGCTTGGTTTTTCATACATGCACTCCCAATATCTCATGAAAGGAGATTTTAAAACAAGTTTACCCAAGGTGCAAGCATGATATGAGATGATTCAAAATACCATCAAATGATAAGTTCATGAAATTTCCACAAGTTTCTAGATCCCTCTAGGACCAATCTAGAAGCTTCTCATTCTGTTAATCATCATCTATATAAGGAAATGAAGCCATTTGTGCATGGGTTGGTGATTCTTTGAGCTTGCAAACCCCATTTTGATTCCTTCACTCCCATTTGCATTTTCTCTTCAAACTCCATTGAAACTTCATCAATCATCTTAATTTCTGTTATCATCATCATCCACCATCATCATAGAGTAATTGGCAAAGAAAATTGAGAGGAACTCGTGGCTGGTTTGTGTGATCCAAGTTTTCACTCCAAGTTGCATGAAGAAGGGGATAAGGTGATTCAAGAAGTTTGAGCCACAACCATTGCAAACAGTAGAAAGCACACCATTAGAGGAGCATCTAGAAGCAATTACGAGCCTTGGATCCACCTGCAACTACCTCTGCCATAGCTGCTAAACAGGTTGGTATTTTCTGTTTTCTCTCTTTTATTAGGTGTTGTTAGGTTAGATTAGTGGTATAAGATTGTTAGGGCTAGGAAGAGGAGCATTTACCCCATCTGTTATGGCCATTAGAGGCAATCGGATTAATGATGATGAAACTGTGATGATCAATAACTCCTGAATTAGGGCAAGGCAATGTTAGATTTTTGGCTCAGAATACTCACCATGACCTGTAGATCGTTCTAGGTTAGTTTGAGTAAGATTGGTGATCATGCACATCAGGTGCAATTCAGTGGTACCATGATCTTCCAGCTATCGAGCTCGATTATATAATGAGATTCAACAAAATCTAGGGTTAGGATCTTGTAGAGGGTGAAGAGTAGAGCAGTTTTGGTGTTAAGGTCGTGGCGTTTGGTTGAGTGAGGAGGGAGAACCGAGCAGTGGAAGTTTGTGCATGGGAGGAGAATTCTGCAAAACTCTAGGTTGAGTTGGAGAAGACGACACCGTGGCCGTTCGATCACTTCTTTTATTGGACTTCTTAATCTGATCGTGTGGCTGCCATTTGAAGTCAAAAGCGGAGGGAAACCTCAATGTGAAACGATGCGTTTCACTTAAAACGCACCTCTGGGCCTGATCCAGCTTGTGATATTCCCACCCCCCAGCAAAGCCCAATTGGAAATAACACTGAGAATGATTTCTATTCCCACCGCAGGTTTAATATTTTTCCTTCAGTTTTTTCTGAGCGCATGGGCCTATCAAAGTTTCTATTTGCACCCCACGTTCATGGCCCACTTAATAAAAACAACTGGGCGCCTTGCTATTCTCACCTCCTCCCTCTATTTCTCTATATTTCATTTTTTAATTTCTTTTCATTTTTCATGCATTTTCTAAAAATCATAAGAAAATGAAAACTTCATATTTTTTAATGATTCTTTTTGCATTAATTTCTTCAAGATATCTAGAAAATTATAAAAAATAAAAATTGCATTTTATTTTTTATTTGATATTTTCCCCATATTTTCCAAATAAATGCCTATTTTAGGTGTTTCATTTCATATATGAATTTGTTAATTTTTGTTCTAATAGTTGCTTTAATAGTTTTCACCCATTCTTTTTAGGTTGTTTAGTTTAGACATTCAACTTGTACATACAATTTAGTTCATATTTTTAGGATTTAATTTTAGGTGTTTAGTTTAGGTGTGAATAACATGAACACAATTAGGGTTTAAGTGACAACTTAGGAGAATTAATTCATTTCCCTTAGGACTTAGAGATTGAATATTTTAGATATGGGACTATAGGGACTATGGGTAGTTATTAGATCCCTTAGAAATCACTAGGATTCCCCTACTGCTATTAGTATATTACTGTATTTGATTGACTGGTATGGTGTGCCCTCTGGGGATTATTGATTTGTCTGTGTGGGTATTGGGATTGCTTGGGGATTGGGGGAGCTGAAGACTTCTGATGATGAAGTCATTAGAGATCCAGAGCTTGAAGACCAACTTCCAGAGTTGATGAGGAGATTCCTGCTAGCAGCTGTTGAGGAGATTAGGGTTTAGGAGCTAGGCAGAGCTCTAGATTAGAAAGCTTGATTCTCAAACATGGAAGGTTTTGACTGCCTCCATTCCTCTCTGTGATACAGAGTCTCTCTAAGACACTCACCCCCTTCCTTTGGAAGGCTTGGTGCTACTGTCTAAGGGATAGAACTCTTGAGAGAAAATGTCTTATGTGTTAGTAGCAGTTGGTTTGCCACCCTTGGTGGTCAGCTAATTGCTTAACACCCAATTCACTCTTATGATTGATCCCTCAGCTTGGAGGATAGGACTTGAAGAAAAGCCCTTGTAGACTGAAGACTGATGACCAAAGCCCTTGCTTGAAGACTGTGGAGATAGAGATTGATGTTGGCTGAAGCTTGTAGCTGTTTGGAGATGACTTGAAGATAGGTGTGGTGCAGAGCTGCTGTGGCTGTTTATTTTTGCTGTATTTCATTTCTGATGTATTGATTGGTTTTCCTGGCTGTATTGTTTGCTGTTTACCCTGCTGGGTCAAAAGTGAAGCCTGTTCACTTTTGCCTATTGTTTTCTAGGTTCGAGGTTGAGTGGGACTCCCTTGCCTCGCTTGTACTGTTGCATCCATGCATTTTACTGTTTTACTGTACATATCTGATATTGTTTCTGTTTCCGTCTGTTCCCGTAGGATCTCTGTTTCTCTCTGTGCAAGAGAGGAGCATGATAGACACTAGGTCTTAACCCATGCATGATAACATTAGGTTAGTTTGATTCCCTTCGCAACCATAGGTTAGAGTTTTGTCTCTTCTTTCTCAAAACAAACAGAAAAATACAATAAAATTTCAAACTCAATAAAAGACACTTCTTCCGTAAAAGAATGTGAACTCATCAAGACGTCATTTTTGTCCGCTTGGACCAGTAATCAGAAAAACCTTTTTCAGAAGGAATAAAATCAATCAAGACAAGCTTGTGTCGTACGTGGCCCAAACTACGTTTGCTCTGATCTTCCATGCTGTGTGGAAGTACGTAGGCATAGGATGCGATGTCCTAGCGAGCAACCTTCCCCTCCTTTCCCGTAGGTAGGCGAACTACGTTGACTCTGATTTCTCGTCTCAGACGGGAATACGTAGGCATAAAGTGCGATACTTTGCCGAGTCATTTTCTTTTCTTTTTAACCCTGACCTTTAGTTTAGATAGAATAAAAATCCATACCCGAAAACAAGCGTGGATCCCGTCGAGTACGACGGACGTGAGGGGTGCTAATACCTTCCCCTTGCGTAACCGACTCCCGAATCCAGGTTTTGGTTGCGACGACCATACCTTTCTCGTGTTGTGCGAGGTTTACTCTGAGCGTTTCCTTTCCCTCCCGTGGGATAAATAACGCACGGTGGCGACTCTTCTGTTCAGCCGGCGCCGATTTTCGCAGTAGCGACAGGCTGTCTGCTGAGAATATCATTTGGTTTGATCGAAGTATGCTTGGTACTGATATTATATATAGTTGCAGTGGATTTCTGAATGTTCCCCTGATTGGACGGAAGGGCTGTATTAACTATAATCCTTCATTGCTGGTATGATAGTTCGGTTACGCTTTGAGGGACGCTCCTATTGAGAAGGAGATACAAGAATCTCTGTATCTCACGGGCTTATTAGACACAGTTGTTTTGATCAGATTAAGACATGCATGGGCTAACATCCATAGGAGGGGGAAAGCTTTGCTCGGTAAGAGCAATAGCAGAGCTTATGATCCTTATTTGGCTTGGATCCGCGAGAGAGCTAGTACTTCTTTGATGCCTTATCCTGCTGTGGAACCCCTGTATCTTCCATTGATTGAGGTACCTCCTTCGGAAGATAGTAAGAAGTATAACAAATTGTTGGCTAAAAACGAGGAATTGAAGAAAGCCAATGAGGAGTTAGAGAAGGAGATCTTTCAGTTACGTCGTGAGAAGAAGGAAGCCACCTTCACTGTGAAGGAACTGACTGAATTGATTAACAGGTTAGGATCGGAGCTGACGGAAGAGACCAACAAGAAAGAAAAAGTGGGGGTAGCCTTGAACGGTGTTAGCAAGGTGCTTGCTTCCAAGAAGGAACTTCTAAGCAAAGCTTATGCCCGTATCAACAAGTGGGAAGCTTTGTGGAATGCCACGCTCACCAAGCGGAAGGAACGCGAAGACGAACTGAAGCTGCAGATTGCCACACTAGAGGTACAAATTAGAGCCCAAGATGCAAAGATTGCTGAAGAGACATCACTTAGGAGCGCTACTGAGCTCAGAATAAGTGACATTGACGAGAAGTCGAGAGGTCATGAAGAGAAGGCCGGTTCCAAAAGGTACAGATCTGACGAGAGTTCTGGCGAAGGAACCTACCAGGACGAGGCCAAAAAGCTGAGATCCACTACCGAGCGGCACGCTTTACTAATACAGGAGCTAATCTCCCGACTAGGGCACTCGGAGACGATGAGGATATTGGAAGACGTCAGAGCACGCCAGTTGGCCTGATTTATCTTTGCCTTGCCTTTGTTATATGTACTTGTATTTGGACCATCGCCAGGCTTGTTGGCCGAGGTCTCTTCAGTTGTATTCAGTTGTACTCTTGTACTCAGCCGCTTAGCATGTGTTTATATATGAGGATTTTTTGATTCCTTGCTTGCTTAATGGGGACTCCATTGTCATGATGGCATTCTCTCCGAAACTGGAATCGAGGGAGAATATAACCTGTAGCATATTTACACATTTGCATCTGCATTCATATTGCATGACCGGTATTCTCAAATCTGTGTCTTATTTCCTGCATCTGCAGGTTTCCAGGATTGACGAACAAAGAGTTCACCGTTACTCAATCCGAAACAACTGCAAGAGAATCATGGATCAAGTCCAGGTGGAGATGCAGGAAATTCGCGAGAAGTTGAACCTGTTCATACAGGCCATGGAAAGCATTGCTAAAGGCCAGGAGAATCTCCAGACTTTGGTGCAGCCGCTGCTGACGCGGGCTAATGGGAACGGCAACAATGACCATAACTCTGTGCATGTCGAAACTCTTCATGAGGATGGGCCCCCTACGCCTGTGGTTCCTCCTGTAGTGACCCCACCTGTTGTGGTTGTGAACAATGACGCTGGCGCTGGCAATGGTAACGCAGCGAATGGAAATGAGACTGTTGTTAACAATGTTGGATTTGGAGATGCCAATCTGGGCGGTGGTAACAATAATGGTGGTAATGGTTTTGGTAACAATGGGTTCGGCTATAATGACCAGGGGTTTGAGTACGACAATCAGGGCGGAAAGTTCAGCTATGACGGTTTCGGTAACGCTAACCAGGGTTATGGCAGAAATGGTGCTGGATTGATTCCTGTCAACACTGGTTTCGGGCATGTCAGGGTCAATCAAGGTTATGGTAATGGGGGACGAGGTCCCATGACTAATCAGCAAGGGTTTGGTCGCAACACTGGTTATAACGGGTACGGAAATGAAAATATGAACTGGGGCGAAGACTGCCAAGAGGACGCCTTTTCTGGAAGAGGCATGGGATTTGAGGGACCCGTTGACAATACTCAGAGGATTAAAATGCTTGAAGAACAGGTGAAGGGTATGGCTAATCAGAATTCTACCGGACTAGACATGACTACTATGGGCTTGGTGCCTGGGCTGAGGGTACCACTGAAATTCAAAGCCCCCACTTTCGACAAATATAAGGGGGACACTTTCCCTAAGGTGCATGTCCGCGCTTATTACAGAAGGATGTCCGCGTATTCAGATGACGAAAGGATGCTTATGCATTTCTTTCAAGACAGCCTGTCAGGACCGTCACTCGAGTGGTACATGGGGTTGGAGCCCGCTCAAATCAAAACCTGGAAGCAATTGGCGGATGCTTTCGTCCTGCATTATAAATATAACATTGATCTGGCACCAAACCGGGTTCAATTGCAAGGTTTGTCGCAGAAGAACGGGGAAAGCTTTAAAGAGTATGCGCAGAGATGGCGCGATATGGCAGCAAGAGTCCATCCTCCATTAGCTGAAAGAGAAATGAATAACATGTTCATTGGGACATTCACGGGGATATATTACGAAAAATTGTTTAATGTTTCGTTGAGCAGTTTTTCAGATTTGATTCTTATGGGGGAGATGGTCGAAGACGGTATTAAGGTTGGAAGATTCCACGCAGGTGAGTCTGCCCCCGCCGGAGGTACAAGAAAAGCATTGGTGGTAGACGGTAAGGTGATACTAGTGTCGTGTTTGGTGGCAGGGGCCGGGGCAGAGGACGAAGTCAGTATGCTCAGCATCAGCAAGTCGCTAGTGTTAGCATCCCTTTTCCACAACAACAACAACAGCAACAGCAGTCGCAGCAGCAGCAACAACAAAGGCAACACCCCGTCCAACGCATAATCCTAGAGGGCAAGCCAAGGCGAGTATTTGAAACGCCTCCTTCAACATACGCCGAATTGCTTCAGACACTGTTAGGGTTAAAGTTGGTCGAGAAAAGGACCATGGCGCCGTTAACGGGCACTCCTCCATTTGGCTATGATGCTGGTAAACACTGTGAGTTTCACTCCGGGGTGCCCGGACATGATATTGAAGGTTGTCATGCGTTTAAACATAAAGTCCAGGACTTGTTGGATAGCAAAGCTATCAACTTTGGACAAGCGGGTCCAAATATAGTACAACAGCCTATGCCCAATCATGGGGCAAACGCCATCCTGACCGAGGAGAATTTGAATCTAGTGACGGATGTCAATGATTTGAAGACACCGTTGGGTGAGATCAAAAGCAGGTTGTTAAAAGGGGGTGTATTCCCGGGGTGCGACGAATTTTGCTTGGTTTGTTGGATACAGCCAGAGGGTTGTAATGTGTTGAAACAGGGTATTCAGGCTTTGATGAATGAAGGAACATTGCAGTTTAATAGAACCGCAGTTGAAGAGCCTGTAGAGGCATTGTGTGATGAGTGGAACGATGTTGCCACATTGACAATTCCACGGAAAACAATAACGATAACGGCGCCCGCCAGGCGGCCGACGATCACAATTACTAAAGCAGGACCGATCCCTTTTGAAAGTACCAAAGCAGTGCCATGGACTTACGGGTTGGAGGTATATTGCGACGGTGAGAAAATTGAAGTAAATAAATAACCAGCTGGGGTTGTAGATAATGTTGTTGGAACAGGAGGTATGACTAGAAGTGGAAGAATCTTCACATCGCCTGAGGTAGAGGCAGAAAGATTGGCAAAGGGGAAAGCCAGGGTAGACGAGAGTGGCCCCTCGCAGATAAAGGAAAAGGAAACATCGCTTAAGGATGTGGAAGAGTTTATGAGGCTCATCCGTAAAAGTGATTACAAAATCGTGGACCACCTTCAGCAAACGCCATCAAAGATCTTGATCTTATCACTGCTATTATGTTCCGAGGCCCATCGGAACGCTTTGCTGAAGATCCTAGACACGTCATTCGTTCCTCAAGACATTTCGGTTAATCAATTAGAAGGGGTGATGGCGCATGTTAATGCAGGGCACAGTTTGGGCTTTACAGATTTTGATTTGACTCCAAGAGGGCGAGAGCACAATATGGCATTGCATGTATCAGTTATATGCAGGGGTACGGTCATGTCCCGTGTGTTGGTGGAAACTGGATCTTCCCTGAATGTGCTACCGAAGAAAGCCATGATGAAGTTGGATATTAGGGGGATTCTCTGCACACCCAGTGACTTAGTGGTGAGAGCGTTCGATGGAACGAGGAGGTCAGTTTTTGGATCAATAACATTACCATTGCAGGTGGGGCCTGAAATATTTGAAACTGAATTCTATATAATGGACATCCAGCCAGCGTATAGTTTCCTTCTTGGACGCCCATGGATCCATGCCGCCGGGGCAGTCACATCCACGTTGCACCAAAAGTTGAAGTATATGGTGGGGGATAGTGTCGTCACTGTTTGCGGAGAAGAAGATATTCTGGTTAGCCATCTGTCTTCATTCAGATATGTGGAGGTCGACGGCGAAATCCACGAGACACCCTGTCAAGCGTTTGAAGGGATAAAGATTAAAGACAAAGCTCCAGTACCCAAGATATCAGATGTGGCAGTATCATCGTACAAAGAGGCTCAGGCTCTAGTGCAGGCAGGCGAAACCAAGGGCTGGGGTCAGGTGTTGGAGATTCCCGTGAAGAACGACAGGTTCGGGCTGGGATATCATCCTTCGTCATCAGCATCCTCTTCAGGAACGCCCAAGTTCAGAGGGCCAATAACCATCACGTCAAGTGGAGTAAGCTTCGAGACTATCAATGTTGTTTCCGATTCTGAAGAAGGAGATAGCGACTGTGATATGGACGCATGGATCAAGCCAAGCGTGCCAGGACAAAGTCTCTACAATTGGTCTATCCAGGAAACTGTTCCTGTGACAACTAAACAGTAATGATTTGTTTTCTTAATTGTTGAGTAATCCTGTGTCCTACCCGGGGCATAATGATTTTGCTTAGGGCCATTTGGTTATGTACATTACATTGTTTAATCATGAATAAAGGCGTTTTTTCATATACAAATGTTGTGATCCCTGTTTTTCCTATTTTTATCTTTTACAATAAAATGGCAACGTGGTTATTTGCTTTACACGCGTTTTGAAGCATTTAACCATTTCCTTTGCAGGATTACTATTTCAGATGACATCTATGAACCGCCTATGACTCACTTCGACTTCGAGCACCCGGTATTTCAGGATGAGGAAGAGATTGTTGAAGATGGCGACGTACCAGAAGAGTTGACCTGGTTATTGAAACAAGAAGAAAGAATCGTTCTGCCTCATGAGGAAGTCATGGAGTTATCAATTTGGGGTCAGAAGGGGTTGAAAGGAACATCCGTATAGGGGTTGCGCTGCAAAGCGATGTCAAGAAAAGATTGATTGAGATGCTCAGGGAGTATAGTGATATTTTTGCTTGGTCGTACGAGGACATGCCAGGGCTGGATATGGATATGGTTGTGCACCGTCTGCCGCTAAAAGAAGAATGCCCGCCGGTTAAGAAGAAACTCCGAAGAACTAGACCAGACATGGCTGTGAAGATTAAGGAGGAAGTTCAAAAACAGTGGGATGCTGGTTTCCTAGCTGTTACAAAATATCCCTCATGGGTCGCCAATATTGTACCAGTGCCAAAGAAAGACGGTAAAGTGAGAATGTGCGTAGATTACCGTGACTTGAACAAAGCGAGCCCAAAAGACGACTTTCCACTTCCTCACATTGATGTGTTGGTTGATAACACTGCTCAATTCTCCGTATTCTCCTTCATGGATGGCTTCTCGGGCTATAATCAGATCAAAATGGCTCCAGAAGACATGGAGAAGACTACTTTCATTACTCCTTGGGGAACATTTTGCTACAAAGTGATGCCCTTCGGGTTAAAGAATGCTGGGGCAACATATCAACGTGCTATGACGACTCTCTTTCATGACATGATGCATAAAGAGATCGAGGTTTATGTTGATGATATGATTGCCAAATACCAGACGGAGGAGGAGCATTTGGTTAATCTGCTAAAATTGTTCAAGAGGCTTAGGAAGTTCAGGCTGAGACTCAACCCTAACAAGTGCACCTTCGGGGTGAGGTCGGGTAAACTGCTGGGGTTTATCGTGAGCGAAAAAGGAATAGAGGTTGATCCTGCGAAAATAAAAGCAATACAAGAAATGCCGACGCCTAAAACAGAAAAAGAAGTGCGTGGATTTTTAGGGAGATTGAACTACATCGCCCGATTCATATCTCACTTAACTGCGACATGCGAACCGTTATTCAAGTTGTTGAAAAAAGACCAGGTTGTGACCTGGACTGAAAATTGTCAAAAGGCGTTCGACAAGATAAAAGAATACTTGCAGGAGCCTCCTGTGTTGATACCCCCAGTGGCCGGGAGACCGTTGATTATGTATTTGACAGTTCTTGAGGAAAGTATGGGTTGTGTTCTCGGTCAACACGATGAGACAGGACGTAAAGAGCATGCGATTTACTATTTGAGTAAGAAGTTCACAGACTGTGAATCCAGATACTCAATGCTCGAGAAAACGTGTTGTGCGCTAGCCTGGGCCGCCAAACGTTTGAGGCAATACATGCTAAATCATACAACCCTGCTAATTTCAAAAATGGATCCAATCAAATACGTGTTTGAGAAGCAAGCACTCTCCGGAAGGATTGCCCGATGGCAGATGGTGTTAACCGAATATGATATTCAGTATGTCTCTCAGAAGGCTATCAAAGGTAGCGTCTTGTCAGAGTACCTTGCGGAGCAGCCTATTGAGGACTACCAATCGATGAGGTTTGATTTTCCTGACGAGGATATCATGTACCTAAAGATGAAAGATTGTGAAGAACCGTTGCCGGATGAAGGACCAGAATTGGGTTCCAAATGGCAGTTAATATTTGACAGAGCTGTAAATTCCTATGGTAGCGGAATAGGGGCAATTATTACTACTCCTCAGGGGTCGCATATCCCATTTACTGCTCGATTGACCTTTCCGGTTACCAATAATGAGGCTGAATATGAGGCTTGCATCATGGGTCTTGAGGAAGCTATTGATTTGCGAATCAAACATCTAGACGTATACGGAGACTTAGCTCTAGTGGTGAACTAGATAATAGGAGAATGGGAGACAAGGCAGCCCAATTTGATACCATATATGAATTATGCAAGGAGATTATTGCCTTTCTTTGACAAGGTGGAATTGCATCATGTGCCGCGAGCAGAAAATCAAATGGCTGACGCCGTGGCGACATTGTCTTCCATGTATAAAGTTAACTTCTAGAACGAGGCTCCCCGGATTGTTATCTCTCGGCTTGATAGGCCTGCCTTCATATTTGCTATTGACGAAGCATCTGATGATAAACCCTGGTACTTTGACATCCAGAATTTCCCGAAGAACAAGGAGTACCCGGCTGGGGCATCCAGTCGCGATCAGAAGACTCTCAGGAGATTGGCTGGCAATTTCTATTTGAACTCGGACGGTGTCCTATACAAAAGAAACCACGACTTGGTATTGCTACGTTGTGTAGATGAGAAAGAAGCAAAGTTACTCATGGAAGAGATACATGAGGGTACATTTGGTACACATGCTGGTGGGCATGCTATGACGAGAAAGCTGCTGCGGGCAGGTTATTACTGGCTAACCATGGAAACTGACTGTTTCAAGTTTGCAAAGAAGTGTCATAAATGCCAAATTTATGCGGACAAGGTCCATGTATCCCCAAGTCCTCTGAATGTGATGTCATCACCGTGGCCATTCTCGATGTGGGGAATTGATATGATTGGTAAGATCGAGCCTACGGCATCAAACGGAAACCGGTTCATCTTGGTGACAATTGATTACTTGACCAAATGGGTGGAAGCAGTGTCATATGCCAATGTCACCAAGCAAGTGGTCGCCAGATTTATCAAGCGGGATATTATCTGCAGATATGGAATCCCTGAGCGGATTATCACCGACAACGGTTCAAACTTGAATAACAAGATGATGAAAGAGCTGTGCCAGAATTTCAAGATCGAACATCACAACTCTTCTCCTTACCGAGCCAAGATGAATGGCACTGTCGAAGCGGCCAATAAGAACATAAAGAAGATTGTTCAGAAGATGGTTGTGACCTATAAGGATTGGCACGAGATGCTACCTTTCTCTTTGCACGGTTATCATACGACGGTACGCACATCAACTGGGGCAACCCCTTTTTCGTTAGTATACGGAATGGAGGCAGTATTACCATTGGAAGTTGAGATTCCTTCCTTGAGGGTTTTACGAGATGTCCAACTTGACGAGGCAGAATGGGTTAAAGATAGACTGAATCAGCTCAGCTTAGTGGATGAGAAGAGGCTAGCTTCTCTCGCATACGGTCGGTTGTATCAAAGCTGGATGAAAAAAGCATACGATAAGAAGATATGTCCGCGAAGCTTTCAGACGGGCGACCTTGTGCTGAAAAGGATTCTCCCGCCACAAACAGATCACAGGGGCAAGTGGACCCCTAATTACGAAGGGCCTTACGTTGTCAGAAAAGTCTTCTCTGGAGGAGCTTTGCTACTATCTACCATGGATGGTGAAGACTTTTCATCGCCTGTGAATTCGGACGCAGTTAAAAAATACTTTGCTTGAAAGTGACCTGCTGGACAGTAAAAAGAGAGTCCAGGCAAAAATGGGGCATCCTGGCGAACCAAAAACAGAATAAAAGGTTCGGGCAAAATTTAGGGATAAAATTGAAAAGATGTACACCCGCGAAGTCGAAAACCTGCATTGGGCGACTTCGGCAAAAAAGGGTATCCCGGTGAATCGAAAACCCGCAAAGGGCGATTCATGCAAAAGTTAGGGATTGAAAAAAGCAAATGACTGCAGTCCGGGTCTGATACTGTAGTGCTTAGTGGTTTGGGAGCACCTGAGGGTTCGTTTATCCAACACTTCCAAAAATGGAATACGGGGAAAGCAACAGAGTCAGGAGAGTCATAGGAGGATCAGCTCACGATGTTTGTCTGCACCACGTTGCCGACATGTGTACAAATTCGAGTTGTATTCGTGTATTTTTATGCTTCCTGTGCATATATGTATGTGTGTGTACGTAACTTCCTCTTTTCAGGAGTCGCATCCGATGTATAAAACTTTGCCTATTCAGAGGCCTTTTATTAATAAAACATGTTATTTAGTATTTGATGTGTGTGCTTTACTGTTTTGTATGTGGAAAACGCCAATGTTTTTGATAAACTTGCACTTGCATAACTTCGCTGGCCCTTGCCAATAATTGATAAAACTTCGAATTGACTGAAGTAATGTCACGGACACTAACCCGAATAGATTTGGTTGTACAGATTTGTGTTGTCTCGTTTGTGTTTTGCAGGGTTCTTGCCCTTAAAGCGGACAATCAGAAATTGTGGCCCCCAGCCGGAGGTTCATGGTGAAAGACTTGACTTTGTGCGACGCCCATCCCCATGCAGGTCGCACATCATCTTCAAAAGTTGGGATGATTTTTGTCCCTTACCGAAGAGATCAATTTCCCCAGCTAGTCGCAGTTTATCCCCAGAGGATATCCCCAGCTAGTCAAGATCAGTATCCTCTACAGAGGTTGCACTCCCCAGAGAGTCGAGTATCTGAACGATCAATCCCCAGCTTGGAGGATTCCTGCAGAGTTTAGCCAAGTCATAGTTGGCTCAGAAGGATTATTCCCATAGAAGAAGGTTTTCTTCCCGCAGGTCGTCATGCCGTCGTCAGGATGATTATCCCCAGCGGAGTGGTAGCTCCGAATTTGTAAGATGTGCCCAGACAATGCGTTTCCCCGGAAGGTTCATGTTTCCCGGCCGGGTCATTTCTTCCCCAGCTGGGTTACTCTCCCCAGCAGAGGGTGTTCGTTCCTTCCAGTGGAAATCGAAGTTTAATCTCTCCCCGGTGGAGTTGGTTGTATGTCTGGCATTTATTTTGCCAGAGGATTTTATGATACCCATTCATCCCCAACAGGGTGGTTTTTGTCCTCAACAGTCGTGTTGATGAAGCAAGCTTGTTAGAGTTTCCCCAGCAGCTTGAGCCTGCATTCGCATTTGCATATAGTGTCATATTTGCATCTACCCGAAAACGCGTAGCATATCCGTGCTGTACGGAGCATTACGCCATTGTCAAACATGCGCATTTTGAAACATAAGCCAGGTTGGTTAACCTTTGGTTTTCAAGTGTTGTTTCCCTTACAGGTGGAGAGAGCTCTTGCTCAGATCAATTACCAAATATTAAAAATCTCAGCATGAGACATGTGAGGATAATGTTCGTCTTGTCATCATTCCCCACAGAGTTGCTTGTTTAAGTTTCACTTACCCCTCCCGCGGAGTATTTCTTCAAGATTGTTGTTATGTCGTTATCAAAAGACTTCGTAAATCAATTTTTGGAAGTTGCCGCCTATGTCGAAGTGGGTGTCTGGCAGTGTGATTTCAGAAAATCCCCAGTAGAGTCCGTCTCAGATTTGCTGCCATGTCCGCACTAAAATTTTGAGGATTAGACTCGTATTATGTTACCCATTTGATTGAGGGAGTTAGCTACTGCAAAGATAGGCAGAGGAGCTGTATTCAAGAGTATTACCCGTAGCGATGGCGGTGTTATTTTCCTGTAGTGATGGCAGAGTATTACCCGTAGCGATGGCGGTGTTATTTTCCTGTAGTAATGGCAGAGTATTACCCGTAGCGATGGCGGTGTTATTTTCCTGTAGTGGTGACAGAGTATTACCCGTAGCAATGGCGGTGTTATTTTCCTGTAGTGATGGCAGAGTATTACCCGTAGCGATGGCGGTGTTATTTTCCTGTAGCGGTGACAGAGTATTACCCGTAGCAATGGCGGTGTTATTTTCCTGTAGTGATAGCAGAGTATTACCCGTAGCGATGGCGGTGTTATTTTCCTGTAGTGGTGACAGAGTTATTACCCGTAGCGATGGCGGTGTTATTTTCCTGTAGTGGTGACAGAGTTATTACCCATAGCGATGGCGGTGTTATTTTCCTGTAGTGGTGACAGAGTTATTACCTGTAGCGATGGCGGTGTTATTTCCCGTAGTGATGACAGAGTTATTTCCCGTAGTGATGGCGGAGTTATTTCCCGTAGTGGTGGCGGAGTTATTTCCCATAGTGGTGGCGGAGTTATTTCCCATAGTGGTGGCGGAGTTATTTCCCGTAGTGATGGCGGAGTTATTTTCTTGTATCGTTGGCAGAGTCATGTTTTGTTGACAGAAGTGCTTCCCCAGTGAATTCGTCCAGGTTATTCCTATATTGACAAGTATGGTGCGGCTCAAGCGGTTAGTGTTGAAATCAGATCTGTATCAGGTGGTTGATCAGTTGTTACCGTAACAATCAAGTTTAATTGATGAATGGTGTTTCCCAAGCAGTGGGGCAGTTTATTTCTGCGGTTGGCAAATTTCCGGGTTCTTGGTATTCAACCGTCTCGTACCTTGAATGTTTGAAGGCCGTTCGCTCTTCACCCAGTCGGGTCCAAGCCATTTGAATAGGGGAAGCTGTTGCACCCTAAAATTTGCTCAACCTATTTCACTTGGTTTATGTTTCAATTGCATTGTCATTTGCATAATAAGTCATGTACATAGTCTAATCATTTGCATAGCATAGCATAACAAGTCATCTAACAAGGGATCAAGTGCCATTCTTATCAGAAAGAAGCACATCAAGGGGTTTTATTCAAGTTCAAGACCATCCAAGTAATCAAGAAAGGTTTGAGGCTTTGAGAAGTTTGAAGGTCAATTAATGGTTTCCTCTCCTAATCTTGGGGATATGTTAAAGATCATCAATGAATGTGTGAGTCATGACTGAGGGTATGGAATGTGTACAAAGCTTATGAAATGCCTAGAGGGTCATTTTGAAGATGAGACAAGTCATTGGTACAAGTACAAGAGCCAGAGTTGAAGTACAGTCAACTAGGGTTTCACTTGGGTCAACCCTAGGTCAACTGAGTGATTGAAGAGCATCAAGGCTTAGTTGGAAGATGTGGGATGTATGAATTGATGTGTTGATACAAGTGTGGTGTTTTGCCAAGGATAAACCAAAGAGAATCAAGAAGAAGAAGAGTTACTAAATTAGGGTTTCAGTGTAAAAAACCCTAATTTAGGCCTAACTTCCAAGCCAGATAAGTCAAAATGAAAGTTTCAAATGGATTCTTGGTCAACATAAAACTTGTAGATCTTCTCAATAGCTTTAATTTGAGTAATATAAGTCTTCAAGAATATTTGTAGAACTCAAGTTATGGTTCTTGCAAGTATTGGGTCATCAGAGGACATTGAAATTTATCTATGAAAGTCACTTGACTTCCAAGCAACGTTTTCCCATGAAGGAGTTTTCAAATGGATTCTTGGCCAACATAAGAGTTGTATATATTGGTCTTAGCTTTAATTTGAGTACTAGAAGTCCTCAATAGGATTTGTGGAACTCAAGTTATGATCTTGGCAACCCAGGGGTATTTTGGGAAAGTTGAATTACAGGTCATTTTTCAACATAGGTCTAAATCTCCATCTTCCACTCTTCAAATGGAAAAATGTTCAACATGAGATGTGTTCAAAATGATTTTTTTAGGCTATATAAGAGGTCATGAGAGTTTGGAATGGCTTGCTTCACAAAGTCACCAAAATGGCCTAAAATGAAGGTGAAATTTAAATAAACCAAAGTTGAAAATGGGGGTTTTTGACCTACAAAACCAAACCAAGCCATATGACATACCAATTTGATTGTAAAATTCATTTAGAGAACATTGACATTTCCACAATTTTGAATTGAGGGTTATTTTTATGACTTGCTTTGTAAATGGGCTACTTGCATCATAAGACACAATTGCAAAACCACACTTCAAGGCAAATGCAAGGCTCCTTTCCATCCTAACACATCCAATATCTCATTAGAAGACAATTTGGATCAGAATTGAGTGCAAATACAAGCTAAAACATGAGCTGATATGAACCAAGAATGAGATGAGATTTTCATGACATGATATGGTGAATTTCTCATAGGATCAATCTAGAACTTTCTAGGGTCTTCAAACACATTCTATATATACCTATGAAGTGGTTAAGAGCTAGAGTTGGAGAGAATTGAGGGAGATTGGAGAGATTGCATTTTCACTTTTCCATTTGCAAACAAAATTTTGTTAGACAGTTTCAGCCAAGTTCAATCCATTCTTTTGATCTCAGAAGCTTGCTCTAGCATTGGTGGATGATTTCAGATAGAATCCATAGCAAGAACACTGAAGAATCGAGTGTTAGCATTTGAATTTCATCATCTGTAACTCAGAATCGAATTCAAAGATTCAAGCCATTTCAATCAAGTTCTTTGCATACAGAAGCTTGCTTATACTCCATTGAAGGAATCTGGAAGCTGAGGATTGATTTGAAGGTTTAAGGACTCTGTTCATCTCAAATTTGCAGGTATGAAAACTTCACTCCATGGCTTGATTTAGGTAGTTTCAATAGGCTTTGAATGGTTAGATTCAATGTAGATGATCATAGGGAGCTTTCTGGTAGCATTAGGGCTGATTTAGAGACAATTAGGTGAGTGACTCAATTTATGTTCATGCGTGTATCTTCGTGTTCTTGGTGTTATAATCTTAGTTTGATAGCCAGAAATGCTCAGTGAAACATGGTGAAGAGATTGAGCTATTCAATTTCAAGTTTGATGAGTTTTGGTGATTGATCAATTTCTGAGGAGTGTATCGTGTTTTGAGGAAGAAGGTGACTCAATGTGTTTAGGTGCCATGGTTGAATTCCTTGTGGAATTTCAAGTGAGTTAGGGTTTTTAATTTTGAGTTTTGATGAAGATTTAAGGGAACACGAGTTGGGGAAGATGAAGCTCATAGCTCTGTTCTTCCATGGCTTTTCCCTCCAAGAATGTTTAAAGGTTGAAGATGACTTTACCACCATTAGATCTGATGAAGACTTTGACTCATATAAGCATCCAACAGCCAGGCTTTAATTTCAATTTGTGAAGGAGACTTTGAGGATCAAAACGCATCGTATCATTTAACGTTTGGCATGGGCTTAAGTGACCAAATGATAACCACACCCCACTTCCAAAGCCCAATAGGAAATACACTGCATTGGCTTGCTTTTCACACCGCGAGTTTGTCCATTTTCTTGAGCATTTTCACTTAATTTCTGATGGTATCTTGGGCTTAAGCGCGCTTGGCTATGCACACCCCCTCTCTGGGCCCAGTCGGTGAATGAACTGTTTTTGATTGCTATTGGACACGCTCATTTTCCTTTTTTCCATATTTTCTTTTATTTTCACACATTTATTTTAGGTTCTTTGAAAATTCATAATAAATTGAAAACATAACATTTTTGTATGGGATTTTTTCCCCTCATTTTCATCAAGACTTCAAGAAAATTATAAAACAATAAAAATGTTATTTCATGCATTTTTCATTTTTTGGTTTATTTTTACTTTTAATTGCTTTTATTGCATTTTCATTTGATATTGCAACTTGCTGAATTTAGTATGATCATTTCACTTCACATTTTGATGTAATTCTTTTTGCTATGGTTAGATTAGAGTATTAGGTTCCCCCTGGATTTTTGTCACATTTTTGTGACTTAAATTTAATTGTTTTTGAGAGGTGTGAAGCAATTGTGCTAGAATTAGGGTTTCAACTTGACATAGGTGCATTTCAACACATAGTTTTTGGGTTTTTTAGTTTGAGCTAGGCCTTGGGGTTTATGTGGGGTATAGGGTACATATTTAGGGTCCCTTAGAAATTAATCTAGGATTTTATGATGAGTATTTCCATTTTATTTGATTTTTGCAAGTTGGTTGCTGTTGATGTGTTTCCCTCTTGGGATGTTGTTGTGTTGTTGGGTTTTTGGGCCTTTTCTTTGGGCTTGGGGCTCGAGTTTGGCTTGAGGAGCTCATGAAGACTTTGAGGATGATTGAAGACAAATAATGATGCTTGGAGCTTGAAGTTGCTTGAAGATTGCTTTTGAAGACTTAGGAGATAGGAGATATAGGGAGAGCTTGAGATTAGACTGTTTTCTTCTGTCAAACATAGAGAGCTTCTTGTGCCTCTATTCCATCCTATGACACAAGGTCCCCTAAAAGAGTTCCATCTCTCCTTAGGAGGGATGTAGAGCATGCTTTGATGGGGTAGAACCTTGAGGATACCTTTCACTTGCTATGATAAGATCTTAGTGATTTCCCTGGGTTTTCACTAAGCCTCTTAACATTCCAACTTCCTCTATTAGTTGGTTTTCTCATGTGAGTGTCTGCATTGAAGATTGGTAGCCCATTGAAGTTAAGAAGTTTAATTGAGGACTGGAGAAGAGGAAGCTTGTACCTGTCAAAGCTGAACATATGTTAAGCTAGGGTTTACTGCTGATTGAAGTTGTTTGTTGCTTGAATTCAGTGCTTGCTAAAAGCTGAAGATTATTGGAGATAAGAGCTTATCTGAAGCTTGAACATCATTGAAGAGTGAAGATGGGATCTTGCTTGAAGTTGTTACTGTCCACCTTTTGCTATTAATCAACTGTAGCTGCCAGAGCTGGTGCTGTTTGATCTGCTTGTTGTAGGAGTTGTTGTTGCTGTCTGAGCTGGTGTTGGGTTTTCTTTGCTGTATTGTCTGTTGATTTTCCCTTAGGTATTGAAGTGAAGTTGTTTCACTTTGCCTATTGTTTTCTCAAGTTTGAGGTTGAGTGGGACTCTCTTGCCTCACTTGTTTTGTTGCATCTCATGCATATTTACTATTTACTGTATATCTGTTGTTTCTTTTCCGCTTATCCCTTAGGATCTCTGATTTCCTCTGTGCAGGAGGGAATTATGACAGACATTAGGTTGCAATCCATGCATGATAACATTAGGGTAGTTTTGATTCCCCTTTCAAACCCTAGGTTTTTAGAGCTTCTTTCTCTTCTATCTCAGATCAATTCAAAATGCAGTAATAAGGATAATCGATACCGTACGCTACGAGCCTTAAGCTATTTGAGAAAGGTTGTTGGAGGGTCACTCTTCAGTAATCTGAATCCTTAGTGTGTTACCCTTAGGGTGACATACGACGTAGTCACTCTCAAATCATAGTCTCTAGTGCGTCAGAGATTGCAAACATCATAAAAAACAGCTCTTGCGTAAAAGACTGAAAAAACACATCAGAACGTCATTTTTGTCCGCTTGGACTCTTAATCAGGAAAAACCCTTTCATAAGGAGATAAAAACATTCAGACAAACTTATGTCTTCCATAGCCCGAACTACGTTTGCTCTGATCTTTCATGCTGTATGAAAGTACGTAGGCATAGGATGCGATATCCTAGCGAGCAATCTTCCCCTCCTTTCCCGTAGGTAGGCGAACTACGTTGACTCTGATTTCTCGTTTCAGACGGGAATACGTAGGCATAAAGTGCGATACTTTGCCGAGTCATTTTTTTCTTTTTAACCCAGACCTTTAGAATAGATAGAATAACAATCCGTACTAGAAAACAAGCGTGGATCCCATCGAGTACGACGGACGTGAGGGGTGCTAATACCTTCCCCTTGCGTAACCGACTCCCGAATCCAGGATTTGGTTGCTATGACCATTCCTTTCCCGTCTTTGCGTTAGGTTTACTTTGAGCGTTTCCTTTCCCTCCTTTGGGATAAATAACGCACGGTGGCGACTCTTCTGTTTAGCCGGCGCCGATTTTCGCAGTAGCGACACTGTGGAAGAAGATTTTGAGGATGAAGACCTTGAACAGTTAGTGTATCATGGCGAATCTGCTTTGAGCAACTGGGATGCTATCGATATTCCTATGGTCTTTCCTGAGTTAAAGTAATTTGTTTGTCTTTCTTTTCTTGTTGTTGTTTTGAATCTCCATGGTCATGCCCAAGGCTATAGGAATGTTTTGTAAGGGCCCCGAGCTTTCAAGAAAATCAATGAAAAATGAACTATTTTGTTAAATTCCATGTGTTATTTCCTTTAATGCTTTTACTTTCATTTTAAAAGAAAAATGGCAATCTAAAAAACCCAAAACAATTTTCTCTTTTGTGTGCTGCATTTGTCTTTGTGTGTTTTAATAAATTAAGCGATTCCAACGTGCAGTGATGTCCTAAAACCCGTTGAATCCTATGACTTTGCATTCCCTCCTGACTTTGACTCACCAATATACCAAGCTTAAGATGAAGTCGAAGATTTTGAAATCCCTGGTGAACTGGTAAAATGGGCACATTATGAGTACGCAGAGCTTCAAGCCTACAAAGAACAGGTAGAAGTCATTAATCTTGCTGTAATACCCTAATTTTTACCCCTAAGATCCCACATTTCATTTGCATATCATTCCACAAACAAGATCGTACTTTTTGGTTCTCACCTTTATTTGTTCCTTACTTGCTTTTTGTTGTTTATGTTTACTAACCTCTAACCAAAATACAAAAAAAAATATATTTTTCAATTTGCTTGTTTCTTCTTTTTTTCTTTGTGTGTTTAGGACTTTGTAAGGAGATTGATAGCAAGGACATTCATTCGAGTCTAAATCAGATGGAAGTTTGACCTCATCTTTGTCAAACTATCAAGGGATTACTTCATTTGCAAGTATCAGTATCAGTTATCTATATTCTCAAGAGATGATTATTCGAGGTCAAGTGGTCTTGTAGAGAATCATCAGTTTATCGAGCAGTGTTTTATGAGAAGCTCGATCCAGACAATTATGGTCAAGATTCATCAGTCCAGGTTGTGTTCATCTGTGGATTTATTTTCTCAGATATTAATTCAGACCAAATTCAAAATGGTTCAGAACCTTTGTCATTTATTACCAGAGTTTCATCTGATGAAGTCAAGATATGATTCAAGACTTATTACAAGTTTGATTCACTGTTAGTGATGAGCACAATGTTAAATCACGAGGATGGTTGAATTGGCTATATCGTGGCATGCTTGGTGCTGGTGGTGCTGGTGATTCTAGTCAATTTTATGAGGATGTTTCATTTGATGTTAAGGATATTTCTAACGCAATTTAATTTCATCTAGTCGTGATGTTGTTACAAAACCAAGACACGGGCATGTCTGTTAAGGCCAAGCTAGTGGCACCAGAGTTGGGGAAATTTCTCCAGGCCAAACATTTCCGTTGGGTGTATCACAAGTCGACAACGGGATAAACTTTGTTTTTTTTCACAACATGCGACTGCTGTCACACTTTGTTTGGTCCTTCCTGAAAGGGAAAGCATTGACACACTGGATGGTGGTATGATAGAACTGGCTTTGGACCCTATTTTAAACAAAACAGGGGACATTTGGCACATATGTATTGAGGATCTCCCTAGGAGCAATGTTCTGTACGGGTATCGGATAGATGGATCTCAAGACTGGGGAAAGGGGCATCGATATGACAGAAGCATTGTGCTTGTTGATCCTTATGCAAAACTAGTTGAAGGTCGGAGATATTTTGGGGATACTAGCAAGAAGTTGTCTAAGTTTCTGGGCATATATGATTTTGACAGCTTGCCTTTTTGACTGGGGACAGAATTATAAGCTTCTAAATATTGCTGAGAAAGATCTTGTTATATATGAGATGAATGTCCGTGCATTTACAATGGATGAATCTAGCGGGTTGGATAACAATATTCGTGGAAGCTATCTTGGCGTGATTGAGAAGATCCCACATCTTCTAGAGCTTGGTATCAATGCAGTGGAGTTGCTGCCTATCTTTGAGTTTGATGAGTTGGAATTGCAGAGGCGTCCAAATCCTAGAGATCACATGATTAATACGTGGGGTTATTCAACAATAAATTTCTTTGCTCCTATGAGTCGCTATGCTAGTGCTGGAGGAGGACCAGCTAATGCTTCCCAAGAGTTCAAGCAAATGGTTAAAGCCTTGCATTATGCTAACATAGAGGTTATTTTGGATGTTGTCTACAATCATACTAATGAGGCTGATGACCCCAATCCTTACACTACTTCATTTCGTGGCATAGATAATAAGGTTTATTACATGCTGGACTTACTAATTTTATTATGGAAAACTTATTGTGTGTGTATCAATCCCCGATCTTTATTTCTGATGATGTTAAGAGTGAAGATTTAGTTTCTTTGGCACCTCAAATCAACAAATGGAATCAGGGAATTTATGTTGCTAACAAAAATTCATTGCCAATAGCCATTTGGTCAAATCTCTGCAAAGATGTTGATATTTGGGGAAATCATGGTTCCAAGAAGCAGTTGAAAAAGTTCTTCTCACATTTACTTCAAACTTCCCTTCATTGTGTATCACGCAGTTTTCAAGAGCCAGACATGCAAGATAACTGTAAGCTACTCAAGAGAGTCACTTTGCCGCATATATCAGCAGACCTTCTAAGTGATTCAATTTTGTATGAGCTAAAGTTTGCCCACAGGAACCTAGCCACAATCTTTTGCAGTGCTTTAGAGAAATCTGTATTACCACTGTTTAGTAATATCGCATGTACTGCTGTCGAGCTTGTGTCAGTACCTAACTGGATTGAGTTTTTAAGGGGCCTCGACAACTCAAAAAAGGTTCCAGTTGATTTTTCTGCAGTTAAAATGTCGGTCGATCATTCATGTGATAAGCTTCATGCAGATATCAGCAGAAGAGAGAAAATGATTTGTTTGCTTCTGCTGTTGCCGATGGTCGGATCGAGGTGCTTTCCTTATTGTTGGAGTAGAATGTTAAAGTTGATGTTGCTATGATGTTTCAAAAACTGGTTTCTGAAGATGAAAGTCGGAACTCTACATATGATGGTCAACCATCGTCCACGAGTCTTGCTTCTAGTACTGCATATATTGGTGCCGAAATTGTAATGGTCGAAAACAGTGCTACTGCCAGTAGTGACAAAGAGAGTGATGATGACACAAATATGCAGACAGTTAGATACATAAACTCAGTTTTTGCTAGGACCGGTTCACATTCCCTGTGGAGTGGAAAGCGTGATTTTGTTTCTGTAGTCCGTTCTGGAGAAGGTTTGCACCGCTGTACTCGGCAAGGGATATCTCGCATGAGAGGTGGAAGAACTGCTTGTCACTTGGAAGCTTTAAACATTGATTCTGAACCAATTTCTAATGCACCGAAAGCATCCTCGTCCCATGATTTGAAGATGACCAAGAGGAAGAAAAGCCCGAATGATCTTGCCTTAGAGATTCTTAACAAGCTGGCTTCAACAATGCACTCTTTCTTCAATGCCCTTGTGAAAGTGTTCACTTCACCAAATCACTCCCATTATAGCCTGCTAGCTGGATATTTTAGCAAGGTAGTCACAATTCAAACTAGCAAGGAAAAGGTGATGTTTTGCTGACTGTTGACGGGTGTGATCATTCTGGGATTAATCTGCAGGAGTTTAGATCCACTAGTCCAACAATCAAAAACCAGTTGAGTTATAAAGCAACGGCTGCCAAGTTTTGTCAGATCTTTTTCAATCGTGTTTACATTTGCTTACTGTTCTTCAAGCTTTGTTCGACAAGCACAAAAGTTGTATGGAGACAAATGGCTCTAGTGCGGAACGAAATATAAGCCTTAATCTTATCAGGAAAGCTGTATATACTGCAATATGTAGTTTCGTCCAAGGTGAAAACAACGGCACAGTTAGATGCGGCACTATCTTTTCTTGCTACTACCGGAATTGAGAACCTTGATTTGAATAAATTAGAAGAAGCATGTGGTGTTGGTGTTGAGGTTTCAACAGAAGATATCAAGCATGTTGTTAATGAAGTCTTTGAGGAGAAAAAGTCTTCATTTCTGGAACTACGCTATCGAACTAATGTTGGTGAATTACTTGGGCATGTGCGGAAAACGCTCCCAGAACCTGATGCAAAAGCTGTGAAGCCACTCGAAGATCTGTTCACCACACTCAACAAACACATCCAAGCTTCCGCCTTCACCAATGCCATCAAACTCACAGATCAGATTCTCGCAATTGCACCTGATGACGAAGACGCTCTCCGATGCAAGGTCGTCGCGCTAATCAAAGACGATCGATTCGATGACGTTATCTCCGTTATTCAATCTTCCAAGACTCCTCCTGAGGATTTTCATTTCCTTAAGGCATATTATTTATACAAACAAAACAAGTTGAATGAAACTCTGCAGTCTTTGCAAAAACATGAAAGAAACGACGAAACTATGCCTGTGGAGTCTCATCAGTCTAAGCTTGTTGGGAGCAGAGGTTCTAGTACTCGATATTTTGACTTTGAAAAACTAGCTGAGGTTACTGCTGTGGTGACAACAAACCTTAATAAAATTATTGATGTGAAATACTACCCAGTTGAAATTGCAGAAAGGTCAAACATACGACACAGACCCATTGGTATTGGAGTTCAGGGTCTTGCTGATACCTTTATCCTTCTAGGAATGGCATTTGATTCCCCATAGGCTCAACAGTTAAACAAGGACATTTTTGAGACCATATACTATCATGCTCTAAAAACTTCTTGTGAATTGGCTGCAAAAGAAGGCACCTATGAAACATATAATGGTAGTCCTGTAAGCAAGGGAATTCTTCAGCCTGACATGTGGGGTGTGATGCCCTCCAATTTGTGGGATTGGAGTGTGCTTCGGGAGATGATATCAAAGACCGGTGTGCGTAATTCACTTCTTGTTGCCCCTATGCCAACTGCATCTACCAGTCAAATTCTTGGCAATAATGAGTGTTTTGAGCCATATACGTCTAATATCTACAATCGCAGAGTGTTAAGTGACGAGTTTGTTGTAGTGAACAAACACTTTCTTCATGATTTGACTGAAATGGGACTGTGGAATCCTGCACTTAAGAATAATATTATCTATGACAATGGTTCAGTACAAAATCTCTCAGAAATACCAGCTAAACTGAAAGCCATATTCACAAGCTGCAGCAAAAAAATGGATAGCACATGAGCCAACTGAAAAATAGTCCACGTCACTTAAGTGAGCTGAAAGAGAAAATATCAAAACGACATATCACGCGTGAGGGTACTAGTTCAAAACGACTTGAAAAAATTCACAATCACAGTTCACGCACAACCCACATCAAATAACCAAAATGCAGAAAAAATCTCATAAACGGCAAATCACTCTCCCTCATTCTCAATCTATAAATACAACTCACCTCTCATTTGTTTTTTCAAGCTTGAACAGCCGAGAAAATTCTGCAGAAATATCATCCCAAATTGTCTTCAAGCTTCAATCCTCTTCACCTCTGATTTTGTTTTTCGTTCATCAAACTATTGAACCACCAAAAAATTCTACAAGATTCATACATCTTTGATCCATTCAGACTTCAATTAACCTCCAACCTCAACACCAAAAATTCTGCGAATCTCACCCAACAACATCAAATACAGATTTGGAAGAAGAAGGAGACGAAAACACTGTGAAGAATTTGATACCTAGATTTCTCGTCGTCTAGCAATTCGAACTGACGAGGTAGAATTTCTTGTTTTCGATCTAAAAGCTTGATAGAGATTTGATTGAACTTGATACAAAACCTGTTGAAATTGAGAAAGAATTTGTGGATACAATGGTGAGATGGTTTCCTTGTGACCGGCGGCGGTTTTCTCTTCTCTGATGAGATTTTTATTTTAAAAAATACACAGTGCCACGTGTGAAATTTTGGAGAAGATGATGATCGGTTAATTGAGTTTCTATTTTCATTTTTGTTTTGTTTTAAGTGATGCACTAATTTGGTTTGGGCCGTGGAATTTAGATCCTCATTACCTTCTATTTTTCTACTGAACCTCCCTTTCTTTCTTTTTTTTATTTCCTTTTAATATATTTTTTTCTAACATTTGTTTTTCTTTTGAAATATTTTCTTAAAATAGATTTTTTTTTTGATCTTGAATTTCGATAAGATCTCATCAATATCAATGGACTTTGAGTGTTGATTTTATCCACTAAAAGAGGTGATTGACATTGATGATGATTTAATCGATTTAATATTCAAATTGAAATTTCTTTTCATTTTAATTTTCTTTCTTCTTCTTTTTATTTTTGATCGATGAAATCTATGGATCATAGGTTGTTGATTATCAAGGTTGTTTAATCTTCATTATTTCAAATCTATGGATGAATAATCATTGAGATAATTCTCCGTACTTTAGAATAGTGATAGATTACCTTTGATTAATTGATGAAAAATCTTGATTATGATTAGATCACTACCTCTTTTCTTTTTGTGTGGCATGTTTTAGGAGAGTGATTTACATATCACTTCTCTAACATGTATTAACACTAACATTTTATTGACCGGCCTCAGATAGTCGTGGTTTCTACATAAACCCAATTACGATTGCTTAACATAGCGCTAAAGTGTCCCTTAATCGGAAAATGATCATTCGTGGCTCAAACCTACGTTTAAAAGTCCAAGTATGTTTAGTTGCTTGTCTTAAGTCCAATACCTATGAAAATCATTGTTAGGAGGCTTTGATTCTATCAATCCTCTAATGAGTTTTCATTAACCTTGGTCTAAAGTGCAAGAATTAATCATCATTGATCATATGTTCTAACCACTAATTACTAATTCACTAACATTATCTTTGTTTAATTTTGTTTATATTCTCTTCTTACTCCTTATTTCTTTACTTTTATGTTTCCATATTATCATTTCATATCATATCTTTGTTTATGTTTATGTCATTTCTCTTTTGTCCACTTGGACCATACCTTGTTCAAAACATTAATAAAGGATAAAAAAAATCTCTAAAAAACTTGGTGTTGTTAACTTTGTGGTTATGCTCTTGGACTACTCTTAGACCTTGGACTTCATGGACCTTTGGACTTAGAATTAGGACTCTCATTCCTATGCTTGGAGTATTGTGGATCTTAGCCTTTATTTGGCTCGCTCATTAGCTTATGCTTTAAATCGGATGGAGTTCTTTTTGCTTGCTATGGAGTGTGCTACAAGTCGGTTAGATCTTTCTTACCTCTGGCTCTTATTTTGGTTTCTAGGATAGTCACTTCATCTCCTCCCCTTCTTAAATTTTCAAAACTTTCTCCCTCTTTCAAAACCTTCTTGGTTTCAAACTTCAAAACCGCTTTCACAATAAAACCTTGACTTTCGTCAAGTGATTTTCAAACTTTGTTTTTTCTTAATAAAAGTCAATCAATGTTAATCATGCTTTGACCAATTTCAAAAGACATAAAAAATACAAAAACTCATCAACTCTTTTTGTGCCTTTATGCACTTTTTCACTTTAAAACTTTTCATAAAGTTTAGACATGATTCATTTCTATAGTTGAGATGTAAATCTCCTATTCCCCATATTATTAAGACTTTGACATTTTCCATGTTGATGTTGAGTGATAGTCTTGTTGATAATCCAAGCAAATCCTCCATCTTTATGTGACGCAGATGTTGTCTTAATACTCGTGGGTGGATAGTCGCAGTTTTCTCCTTGAAATGACGACTTGTCTTTACATCTAAAATCAATCAAAACCAACAAATTTTTGTCATTTGTACCACGAACTACGGGGTTTTGATTCCATATTGCATTTTGTGGGTACGTAGGCATGAGACGATAAGTCTCTCCAAACACAAAAATCTAAAAAAATAATTCTCTTCTCATCTCCCCAATCTCTTTTCAAACAAACCATTTTCAAACCAAAAAACATAAATATTTCAAAGGGCTCCTATAGAATACTATAGACGTTTTGGGTGCTAACACCTTCCCATTGCGTAACCAACCCCCTTACCCCGATCTCTGTCTCGTGTTCTTATTTTAGAACTATTTGGTTTTGTTCGCTCTTTTTCCTTTCCTTTTTTGGATAAAATAAAAGTGCGGTGGCGACTCTTATTTTTTTTTTTGAGTTAAGTTAATTAATAACTTACGCTCACGATTTTTACCGCTACAGAAAAGTGGCGACTCTGCTGGGGACATTTAGGTTCCTAGTGGGTTTCGCCTACTTTGACTTATTTATTGTTTTTTTGTTTGACTTGTTTGTTATTGATTGTTCTGTTTTGGTGCCTGGTAATCTGTGTGGTGAGATAAGTCCTATACCCGGACTTGAGTGCACTTATGATAGGAGGGTGGTATAGTCTTGTTGGCTTACATTGAGTAGTCCTTACTAAGCTGACTTGAGATCCCCCGCTCGGTGGAGGCCCCTTTGGAATTATTGATGTCTTACGAGTAGTCGTAATTGATATTACTTTTTCCGACTGGGAGCCTGAGAAGCTGAGGACCTTAGAACCCTTTAACCCATCTTGGCCTTATTAGGACGTGGTGCGGTGGCTGTTCAGGTGTAGACTTGAATTAGCCGTTATGCGATACCACACTCAGACGAGTTTCTCTTGAGAATATTGTTGGCCGACGAGTAGTCGTTTAAGCCGATAATATCCAAAAGATGGAATTATGACTCTGGGAACTTTTTAGAACCTTATTCTACAGGTGATGATATAACCATAGTACATACCATTGTGGGTTGGTTGGTTCTTACCTTTGGCTCCATGCTCGTGCCGAACCTTTGAACCTGTGTGCTTTGTATGTCTTGTTTGTGGGTGTTGCATCTTGCACTCATGCATTCATGAGCATTGTGTTTCAGTTGGTTTTTAAGGAACTCAGAGATTTCTTTTTGCAAATATCACAATTTTTTTTTAGAATCATGGATATTGAAAGAAGTAACACTAAGAAGTACATTTTCACGAGTTTTGACTTACAAGAGTTGAGAAAGCTTGGATCTTTGGTATCTAGTCCTGTAGATTTCAAATGCTGTTTAGGAAACTGTTGATTATTCTGAGGACTGATGTTGAAGAGGGGATTCTTAATACCTTGGTCCAGTTCTATGATCTGTTGCATCGTTGATTTACTTTCCCAGATTATCATCTATTTCCAACCTTAGAGGAGTATGCCTATCTTATGCGTGCACAAGTCTTCATTGAGTTTCTTGAGCAACGTGTCATGAAGAGATCAAGGGATCCAGAGGATTTATTTTCCTCTAGCATATCATCATCTGCTCATCTTCCTACCCCCGGTTCTTGGAAGGGTATTGGATCAACTCGTGAAAGAGAAAGACACCATGAAGATCAGCTATATAAGATAAATCAAGAGGCTTCGCAAGAAGTATCAGCTCAAAGTTGGGTCGTTTTCGGACATGTTTCCTTAGAACTAGATTTCTTGTTCTCTTGTGTTGTAAGATTGATGAAATTGTACTTTAAAGCTGTAATTCTTTCAATATTAATGAAATGAGATTTTTGGTATATCCAGTGTGTTATCTTAATGTAATGTTTGCAAATTGCTTTATAGTTCCTTGAAAACTTGCATTTGCATTTGCACATCAAGCATCATTCTGCATTGTATCTTGCCTTTCCCGGGTGTCTTATTTACTTCCCGTTCTTGGTCTTTGTTCAGACAAGTTGTCGCATCACTACAATACTCGAGCTAAAGATGGATCAGTTGCAACGAGAGAACCTAGAGCTTCGCGAGGAATTGGCTACTTTGAGGGATGGTATGGAAAGGATCTTTACTTTGGTTGAAACTCTGGTTGTTGCTCAGAATCAACTTTCTCCTCATGTTTCTCAGACTCCACTACAAAAGACTGTGATTTCTGAAATCATTTCAACACTCATTTCTGTGGCTCCCATTAGCGCTTCCAGTCATGTTACCGAGATGTGTCTCGAAGAAGGTGTCCAGAAAGGATGGTTGACCAAAGGAAATGGTTCTTCTAGCAGTTTTAAGAAGTATGGAAATGCTTTTTCCAAGAAGAAAGAACAAGCTACTAACGCTATTTCACAAGAAAAGCGTAGAAGATCTCGTAACAAAAGTAAGCAACAACAGACACAACAAAAGATTGATCAGCAAAGTTGTGTTCAAAAGCAAATGCAATTTAATCCGATTCCGATGTCGTATGCAGAATTATTTCCTGTCTTGATACAAAAGAATCTTGTGAAGACCAGGTCTCCTCCTGCTGTTCCAAAAGATATTCCATGGTGGTATAAACCAGAGGCTCGTTGTGCTTTCCATCAGGGTGCACCGGGGCATGGTCTTGAAGATTGTTTTCCTTTGAAACATGAAGTGCAAAGACTAGTGCAAAAAGGAATTTTGTTTCTCAAAGGCACAAACGTCCAAGTCAATGTGCTGCCCGAACATGGTAATGTCGCTGTAGTTGAGATGCATGCTGCAACTCTGAATCATTTCAAAGAAGCTCAAGTTCATCCGCCACTCTTTGAGAAAGAATTTTACAAAATCCAAGATGGTTCGAATGGCCAAGCTAGTGAAGAAAATTTTGATTCCCAAGTGGGAGAAAATGTTGAGGTTCATGCAATTCAGAATCCTTCTCAGATTCTGCAAAATCCAGTCCTGAATAAGCCAAAAGGAGAAACTCACCCGTTTGATCCAATCCCAATGACTTACAGTCAATTATGGTCTTATTTTTCCCGAAACTCGGTAGTGACACCCAGAAAAACCAGAGTCATGAAGTCTCATCCTCATTGGTACAATCCAAATATCAGTTGTGAGTTTCACGATGGGGTAATGTGGCATCCGATTGAGGAGTGCAAGGTTTTCAAAGAAATGGTTCAAGAGATGATTGACGATGGGGTGTTGACTTTCGAAGAAGGAAGCCCATTTTTGAATGGAACGCCTTTATGTTGATAAATCTAAAACTCGAGGAAATTCATATTGCCAGTGTTAGTGGAGTGACCTGTAGCGGTCGTGCATTTGCTTCTGTTTCTCCAAAGAAAGTTGAGGATATTCTTTCAAGCTCGGATTGAGATAGTCTCCTTAGATCATTAGTTCATTTACTGCAATTTTATTTGTAATCTCTCATGTTTGTTAATGATTTGTTTGCTTGTAGAAACTTGTTTGATTTTGAATATTAACCATAATACAATGAGTATGTTTGTCTTGAAGAAATCCATTCGCATTCGCTCATAAATTGTTTTCCTGCATTTGCAATACCAACTTCTTGTTTGAACTCTTGGAGGGAGGATGATGAGGTAAAAACGCAAAATTTCTGGTTATATGCTTTTGAATAAAACCCTGCTGATGATGTAAGGCATTGTTTCAAATTCCCAAACACCGAAGATATAAGGAAGATAATCCCTTGTTAACCCTTTTGAGCTTCGAAGTAGGAGTTTTCCTTTTTAAATGAAAAAACCCTTACATTTTAACCTGGGGCAGGGTAGTCTTCAGTTAAATTGACCAAGTGTTCAAATTTCCGAAAAGAGTGTGTATTTAAGGACCAACCATGATGGTTATCCTTCTTTCCAAAGGAAAGAGACAATCACAACCCTTTTAACAAGTCAGATAAGCCAATGTCACATGATTTGTTCAACAACAAAAAAATAAAAAATAAAAAGCCCGCTAAGTCGTACAACTTGAAAACAAGTGACTTAGGCAAAAATAAGGGCATCCCGCTGGACATCAAAAATTCAAAAGAATTGGTCCAGGCAAAAATTAGAGAAAAAACGCGAAAAGCGAAAAGAAAGGATTACAATGAAAAATCCTGAACAAATCTATGTGGCTACAAAAGAAAAAAAAAGGGGGGTGACTGTTATTCCCTGAAAAGCCTTATTGGCTCTTAAACCATCATTTTTCATCAGTTCCTCAACCATCACAAAATCCTTTGAGGGATGAACAGTTGTGTCAAATTAGCTGAATATAGGACTGAAGAACCTCACGGAGAATGGGTGGGTACAAATAAACTTTGAGCCTAAATATCCTTTTTTTCTGAAAACCGTGAACTAGACCACATTATAACCCTCGAAAGACCTAATTGAAGCAGGGTTTATTTTGAAAGCATACTTTAACGAGATAGCGTTCCTGACTCCCATGAGTTGTGCTAAAAGACCTTTGTTGGTATTGCATGTGCATTCAAAAATCAATGTCACATCTTAACTAGTGATTCGTTCACAAGTTTTTTGCGACATGTTTTCAGTAAAAAAAAAAAAACTTCAAGATAAATATATGTAATTGCATTAAAATTATTATTCTCAGAATTAAGCATTTTTCTGCTTACATACATTATTTGACATCATGGAAGCTTACATATGCGTATCAGTGATGAACATAATTTTTTGAAGCCTGAAAATCTGATGAGTAATTGGCAAATCGTTTCAAGGAATGATCATATCCAGGGGCATGTTTCTTGAAGACTTCGTTGAGCTTGAGCAAGTTTGTTTTCCCAGTTGATGCTTTCGCAGGGGCAAAGCTTGAATACTCCATCAGTAAAAGAGTATGTCGACTATAGTCAATCTGGGGAAGTTACGTCGAGATTCGACGAATCTCTCAGAGTTTGAAGATATTGGGGCAGATTATTTCAAGGTATTATGAACTCGATATTCTCCCAATTAGAGTTTGTCCTTGTTGATGTTCTCCTCGATACAGTCTGTTGACAATCTCTCAAGCAAAGTTTGGTCTTATTGATGCATTTCTCAGTTGGGCACTAGTTCAAGCATTTTTAACTTGGATTCCCCCTGCAAAGTCTTGATTCAGATTCCTTCAATTTGAGCATGGTTCTCCTTCCCTAACCTGTTTATGATCAAGCATATTTAAGTGTGAATGTGATTGTTGGATCCCATCATGTTCTATGGTAAAATTTGATGAGGAATCTATGGCAGGTTTCTACCTCCTCCGTTATGATTCTTTGCTCTTATGGCCAATTTGAACCATATTTCCTTTCTAAGAAGTATTGATATAGCAATCAACTGTTGGGTTTTCTCTCACCCTGTGTTGAGCTTTAAAATCCCCTGCAGGTTGACTTTTTGCTATGATGTTAACTTCTTAATTATCCCCGCAATTCCAAGTTTTTCTCTCAAGGTTGTTAGTACCCAGAGTATCATCCTTGTTGATCATGTGCAGAGGATACACATTTATCACTACTGGTTGTGAAAGATAGGATATGACCTTCATCAGATTCTTATTCTCCTCAGTAGAGTTTGTTGATGTTCTCCTCAGCGGAGTTATTTCTTGCTCCTCTGGTAGAATTTATTGGCAGCTCCCCAGTAGAGTTGTGTTGATGTTTCCCCATTTGAGCTATATCGAGTTTTCTCTAGTAGGGTTTGTTGATATTCCCTTAGCAGAGTTTTGTTCCTATGGATGACCAGACAAGTATTGATCAGTTTTCCACAACGAAGTCGTGATTCAAATCTTCTCCGGATGAGTATGTTTCCTTCATCCAGCCAAGTCATGATCAGACAGTTGAGTAGTTTGAGGACCACCTCTCTTTGATGTTAATATCCATGTGGAAATTTGTCTTTGATGATTCCTAGCAGAGGTTATGCATATTTACTTTAGATTATTCCACAAGTAGAGAAAAATGTTGCTTACTTCTAAGAAGTGTTGACGTAGCATTCACCTGTCGGGTTTTCTCTCACCTTGTGATTGGGTGTTGATTTAAAATCCCCCACAGTTTGACTTTTTGCTATAATGTTAACTTCTTATTCCCCGAGCAGAGTTGGAAGATTTGTGTTGCTACGTTTTCTCCAACCGTTTTTTTATTCTCGAAGCGGAGTTCATATTGTTGTTCCCTCTTGTTGAATTATTGAGGTTTGAAGATTGATCTTTGGGTTTCCTCCCCAAGCGGTATCTCCATTTCCTCAGTGAGGTTTGAGCCTTGTAGTAGGATTTATTTTCCTTTGATGGCTCTTGTGTATCTCTTGCAGGGTTTCTGTTGCTGATCCCAGCATGATCTCCGATGATATCTCTGACTTGCAGAGATTAGCCGAGTATTTCAGTGGTGTTGTGGTGTTTTGTTCACCCCCTGTTTGCCTTTTTTGTCTGTTTTGTCAGCATATTCATACTCATATGCATTGCATGCGCATTCATTTTGTTTGAGCATAACATGTTCTTGTTGCATTGTATATCTTGCATTTTTTTGGTTTTTCCCTTCCGCCGGTGTTGTTATCCCCGCGGAGTGCGTGTGTCCTCTCTCCATTAGAGTGTCCACCCTTAAGCAGAAAATACCTATCATTTTTAATTCCCCACTGAGTTTGTGCCTCGTGGAAGATGTTTGTTTAGCTTTCCGCCCCAGCTTTTATCTGGATGGAATTGTTCCCCAGTTGAGTTATTTCCTCATTGGGTCGAGTCTTGTTTGACCGTTTCTCTCCAGTTTGTTCCTGGATTGAACTTTGGTCTCTTGTAGCGGTTATTTTGGTTTTCCTGGGCTGTGAAACCTGAATGATGAGAAGGTAGTCTTGAGGATTTATTTTCCTCAGCAGGAATCTGTTATTGATCCCCATCAGAAGATGAAGATTTGATTTCCCCAGCGGTGTTTTGATAACACTCTCTTGGTGATTGCTTGGGCAACTTCATGTGGCAGTCTCTTTATTTGAGCAACTTGTATGTCTCCAACAAGATAAACCTCACCCCAACAAATGGTTGTCTCTTTATTTAGAAGTTTGTTGTGTGATTTGAGCTGCCCATTGACTGGTAGCAGGTATTCCTTGTGAGTTCATTACCTAAATTTTTCTACCTAGTACTGGGTATCCGGTAATGTTTCTTCACCTTTCGAGTATATTACCTCTATTGACTGGTAATATTTCTCACCCCTTCTGGTTGGTAATGCTTTACCCATTTGACCGGTAAAAGGTAATCCTTCCTCCCGAGCTTGTTGCCTTTATTTTCTGCCTAGTGATAGGTAGTAGGTAGCATTTGTCTCCTCTCTTTGGTCAGTTACCGTCCTATTTTTCTACCCAGTAATCGGTAGTCGGTAATCTTTCCTTGTGAGTTCATTACCCAAATTTTTTACCTAGTACTGGGTATCCGGTAATGTTTCTTCACCCTTTTGAGTATTTTGCTCATCCTTTTTGGTCAGTTATCGACATATTTTTCTACCCAGTAATCGGTAGTCGGTAATCTTTCCTTGTGAGTTCGTTACCCAAATTTTTATACCTAGTACTGGGTATCCGGTAATGTTTCTTCACATTTTGAGTATATTGCCTTTATTGTGCTATCTATTGATTGGTAGTCGGCAATATTCTCACCCCCTTTGGTTTATTACGCTTATTTTCTACTCAGTAACCAGTAGAAGCATTTTACCTGTTCTCTTTGGATCGACTATATTCGTCCAGTAACTGGCAGTTGGTATCTCTTTCCCTATTGAGTCGTTTCCTTTCCTTTATCGGAATAGGATCTTGCTCTTTTGTTTTCCCTTGTGGAGTCTCTTTTCTTCTTTTGCTCCCGAACTTTTGTTTGTCTCCTGTTGCATTTTCTCCCCACAGAGGTCTTGTGTTTGCATACCATTAGCATAACCATATTATTTTGTGGTCTCTTAGGGCCAAAAATTGGGTTAATTGTTATATTTAAGTCTCTTCTATCTGGTCGAGACAAAGATGTCAATCTTCATATCTCCGGATAGAAGAATCTTAAATAGGGGCAGCTGTAATACCCTAATTTTTACCCCTAAGATCCCACATTTCATTTGCATATCATTCCACAAACAAGATCGTACTTTTTGGTTCTCACCTTTATTTGTTCCTTACTTGCTTTTTGTTGTTTATGTTTACTAACCTCTAACCAAAATACAAAAAAAAAAATATTTTTCAATTTGCTTGTTTCTTCTTTTATTCTTTGTGTGTTTAGGACTTTGTAAGGAGATTGATAGCAAGGACATTCATTCGAGTCTAAATCAGATGGAAGTTTGACCTCATCTTTGTCAAACTATCAAGGGAATACTTCATTTGCAAGTATCAGTATCAGTTGTCTATATTCTCAAGAGATGATTATTCGAGGTCAAGTGGTCTTGTGGAGAATCATCAGTTTATCGAGCAGTGTTTTATGAGAAGCTCGATCCAGACTATTATGGTCAAGATTCATCAGTCCAGGTTGTGTTCATCTGTGGATTTATTTTCTCAGATATTAATTCAGACCAAATTCAAAATGGTTCAGAACCTTTGTCATTTATTACCAGAGTTTCATCTGATGAAGTCAAGATATGATTTAATACTTATTACAAGTTTGATTCACTTTTAGTGATGAGAACAATGTTAAACCACGAGGATGGTTGAATTGGCTATCTCGTGGCATGCTTGGTGCTGGTGGTACTGGTGATTCTAGTCAATTTTCTGAGGATGTTTCATTTGATGTTAAGGATATTTCTAACGCAATTTAATTTCATCTAGTGGTGATGTTGTTACAAAACCAAGACACGGGCATGTCTGTTAAGGCCAAGCTAGTGGCACCAGAGTTGGGGAAATTTCTCCAGGCCAAACATTTTCGTTGGGTGTATCACAAGTCGACAACGGGATAAACTTTGTTTTTTTTTCACAACATGCGACTGCTGTCACACTTTGTTTGGTCCTTCCTGAAAGGGAAAGCATTGACACACTGGATGGTGGTATGATAGAACTGGCTTTGGACCCTATTTAAAACAAAACAGGGGACATTTGGCACATATGTATTGAGGATCTCCCTAGGAGCAATGTTCTGTACGGGTATCGGATAGATGGATCTCAAGACTGGGGAAAGGGGCATCGATATGACAGAAGCATTGTGCTTGTTGATCCTTATGCAAAATTAGTTGAAGGTCGGAGATATTTTGGGGATACTAGCAAGAAGTTGTCTAAGTTTCTGGGCATATATGATTTTGACAGCTTGCCTTTTTGACTGGGGACAGAATTATAAGCTTCCAAATATTGCTGAGAAAGATCTTGTTATATATGAGATGAATGTCCGTGCATTTACAATGGATGAATCTAGCGGGTTGGATAACAATATTCGTGGAAGCTATCTTGGCGTGATTGAGAAGATCCCACATCTTCTAGAGCTTGGTATCAATGCAGTGGAGTTGCTGCCTATCTTTGAGTTTGATGAGTTGGAATTGCAGAGGCGTCAAAATCCTAGAGATCACATGATTAATACGTGGGGTTATTCAACAATAAATTTCTTTGCTCCTATGAGTCGCTATGCTAGTGCTGGAGGAGGACCAGCTAATGCTTCCCAAGAGTTCAAGCAAATGGTTAAAGCCTTGCATTATGCTAACATAGAGGTTATTTTGGATGTTGTCTACAATCATACTAATGAGGCTGATGACCCCAATCCTTACACTACTTCATTTCGTGGCATACATAATAAGGTTTATTACATGCTGGACTTACTAATTTTATTATGGAAAACTTATTGTGTGTGTATCAATCCCCGATCTTTATTTCTGATGATGTTAAGAGTGAAGATTTAGTTTCTTTGGCACCTCAAATCAACAAATGGAATCAGGGAATTTATGTTGCTAACAAAAATTCATTGCCAATAGCCATTTGGTCAAATCTCTGCAAAGATGTTGATATTTGGGGAAATCATGGTTCCAAGAAGCAGTTGAAAAAGTTCTTCTCACATTTACTTCAAACTTCCCTTCATTGTGTATCACGCAGTTTTCAAGAGCCAGACATGCAAGATAACTGTAAGCTACTCAAGAGAGTCACTTTGCCGCATATATCAGCAGACCTTCTAAGTGATTCAATTTTGTATGAGCTAAAGTTTGCCCACAGGAACCTAGCCACAATCTTTTGCAGTGCTTTAGAGAAATCTGTATTACCACTGTTTAGTAATATCGCATGTACTGCTGTCGAGCTTGTGTCAGTACCTAACTGGATTGAGTTTTTAAGGGGCCTCGACAACTCAAAAAAGGTTCCAGTTGATTTTTCTGCAGTTAAAATGCCGGTCGATCATTCATGTGATAAGCTTCATGCAGATATCAGCAGAAGAGAGAAAATGATTTGTTTGCTTCTGCTGTTGCCAATGGTCGGATCAAGGTGCTTTCCTTATTGTTGGAGTAGAATGTTAAAGTTGATGTTGCTATGATGTTTCAAAAACTGGTTGCTGAAGATGGAAGTCGAAACTCTGCATATGATGGTCAACCATCGTCCACGAGTCTTGCTTCTAGTACTGCATATATTGGTGCCGAAATTGTAATGGTCGAAAACAGTGCTACTGCCAGTAGTGACAAAGAGAGTGATGATGACACAAATATGCAGATAGTTAGATACATAAACTCAGTTTTTGCTAGGACCGGTTCACATTCCCTGTGGAGTGGAAAGCGTGATTTTGTTTCTGTAGTCCGTTCTGGAGAAGGTTTGCACCGCTGTACTCGGCAAGGGATATCTCGCATGAGAGGTGGAAGAACTGCTTGTCACTTGGAAGCTTTAAACATTGATTCTGAACCAATTTCTAATGCACTGAAAGCATCCTCGTCCCATGATTTGAAGATGACCAAGAGGAAGAAAAGCCCGGATGATCTTGCCTTAGAGATTCTTAACAAGATGGCTTCAACAATGCACTCTTTCTTCAATGCCCTTGTGAAAGGGTTCACTTCACCAAATCACTCCCATTATAGCCCGCTAGCTGGATATTTTAGCAAGGTAGTCACAATTCAAACCAGCAAGGAAAAGGTGATGTTTTGCTGACTGTTGAGGGGTGTGATCATTCTGGGATTAATCTGCAGGAGTTTAGATCAACTAGTCCAACAATCAAAAACCAGTTCAGTTATAAAGCAACGGCTGCCAAGTTTTGTCAGATCTTTTTCAATCGTGTTTACATTTGCTTACTGTTCTTCAAGCTTTGTTAGACAAGCACAAAAGTTGTATGGAGACAAATGGCTCTAGTGCGGAACGAAATATAAGCATTAATCTTATCAGGAAAGCTGTATATACGGCAATATGTAGTTTCGTCCAAGGTGAAAACAACGACACAGTTAGATGCGGCACTATCTTTTCTTGCTACCACCGGAATTGAGAACCTTGATTTGAATAAATTCGAAGAAGCATGTGGTGTTGGTGTTGAGGTTTCAACAGAAGATATCAAGCATGCTATTAATGAAGTCTTTGAGGAGAACAAGTCTTCAATTCTGGAACTACGCTATTGAACTAATGTTGGTGAATTACTTGGGCATGTGCGGAAAAGGCTCCCAGAACCTGATGCAAAAGCTGTGAAGCCACTCGAAGATCTGTTCACCACGCTCAACAAACACATCCAAGCTTCCGCCTTCATCAATGCCGTCAAACTCACAGATCAGATTCTCGCAATTGCACCTGATGACGAAGACGCTCTCCGATGCAAGGTCGTCGCGCTAATCAAAGACGATCGATTCGATGACGTTATCTCCGCTATTCAATCTTCCAAGACTCCTCCTGAGAATTTTCATTTCCTTAAGGCATACTGTTTATACAAACAAAACAAGTTGAATGAAGCTCTGCAGTCTTTGCAAAAACATGAAAGAAACGACGAAACTATGCCTGTGGAGTCTCATCAGTCTAAGCTTGTTGGGAGCAGAGGTTCTAGTACTCGATATTTTGACTTTGAAAAACTAGCTGAGGTTACTGCTGTGGTGACAACAAACCTTAATAAAATTATTGATGTGAAATACTACCCAGTTGAAATTGCAGAAAGGTCAAACATACGACACAGACCCATTGGTATTGGAGTTCAGGGTCTTGCTGATACCTTTATCCTTCTAGGAATGGCATTTGATTCCCCAGAGGCTCAACAATTAAACAAGGACATTTTTGAGACCATAAACTATCATGCTCTAAAAACTTCTTGTGAATTGGCTGCAAAAGAAGGCACCTATGAAACATATAATGGTAGTCCTGTAAGCAAGGGAATTCTTCAGCCTGACATGTGGGGTGTGATGCCCTCCAATTTGTGGGACTGGAGTGTGCTTCAGGAGATGATATCAAAGACCGGTGTGCGTAATTCACTTCTTGTTGCCCCTATGCCAACTGCATCTACCAGTCAAATTCTTGGCAATAATGAGTGTTTTGAGCCATATACGTCTAATATCTACAATCGCAGAGTGTTAAGTCACGAGTTTGTTGTAGTGAACAAGCACTTTCTTCATGATTTGACTGAAATGGGACTGTGGAATCCTGCACTTAAGAATAATATTATCTATGACAATGGTTCGGTACAAAATCTCTCAGAAATACCAGCTGAACTGAAAGCCATATTCACAAGCTGCAGCAAAAAAATGGATAGCACATGAGCCAACTGAAAAATAGTCCACGTCACTTAAGTGAGCTGAAAGAGAAAATATCAAAACGACATATCACGCGTGAGGGTACTAGTTCAAAACGACTTGAAAAAATTCACAATCACAGTTCACGCACAACCCACATCAAATAACCAAAACGCAGAAAAAATCTCACAAACGGCAAATCACTCTCCCTCATTCTCAATCTATAAATACAACTCACCTCTCATTTGTTTTTTCAATCTTGAACAGCCGAGAAAATTCTGCAGAAATGTCATCCCAAATTGTCTTCAAGCTTCAATCCTCTTCACCTCTGATTTTGTTTTTCGTTCATCAAACTATTGAACCACCAAAAAATTCTACAAGATTCATACATCTTTGATCCATTCAGACTTCAATTAACCTCCAACCTCAACACCAAAAATTCTGCGAATCTCACCCAACAACATCAAATACAGATTTGGAAGAAGAAGGAGACGAAAACACTGTGAAGAATTTGATACCTAGATTTCTCGTCGTCTAGCAATTCGAACTGACGAGGTAGAATTTCTTGTTTTCGATCTAAAAGCTTGACAGAGATTTGATTGAACTTGATACAAAACCTGTTGAAATTGAGAAAGAATTTGTGGATACAATGGTGAGATGGTTTCCTTGTGACCGGCGGCGGTTTTCTCTTCTCTGATGAGATTTTTATTTTTAAAAATACACAGTGCCACGTGTGAAATTTTGGAGAAGATGATGATCGGTTAATTGAGTTTCTATTTTCATTTTTGTTTTGTTTTAAGTGATGCACTAATTTGGTTTGGGCCGTGGAATTTAGATCCTCATTACCTTTTGTTTTTCTACTGAACCTCCCTTTCTTTCTTTTTTTTTTATTTCCTTTTAATATTTTTTTTTCTAACATTTGTTTTTCTTTTGAAATATTTTCTTAAAATAGATTTTGTTTTGGATCTTGAATTTTGATAAGATCTCATCAATATCAATGGACTTTGAGTGTTGATTTTATCCACTAAAAGAGGTGATTGCTATTGATGATGATTTAATCGATTTAATATTCAAATTGAAATTTCTTTTCATTTTAATTTTCTTTCTTCTTCTTTTTATTTTTGATCGATGAAATCTATGGATCATAGATTGTTGATTATCAAGGTTGTTTAATCTTCATTATTTCAAATCTATGGATGAATAATCATTGAGATAATTCTCCGTACTTTGGAATAGTGATAGATTACCTTTGATTAATTGATGAAAAATCTTGATTATGATGAGATCACTACCTCTTTTCTTTTTGTGTGGCATGTTTTAGGAGAGTGATTTACATATCACTTCTCTAACATGTATTAACACTAACATTTTATTGACCGGCCTCAGATAGTCGTGGTTTCTACATAAACCCGATTACGATTGCTTAACATAGCGCTAAAGTGTCCCTTAATCGGAAAATGATCATTCGTGGCTCAAACTTACGTTTAAAAGTCCAAGTATGTTTAGTTTCTTGTCTTAAGTCCAATACCTATGAAAATCATTGTTAGGAGGCTTTGATTCTATCAATCCTCTAATGAGTTTTCATTAACCTTGGTCTAAAGTGCAAGAATTAATCATCATTGATCATATGTTCTAACCACTAATTACTAATTCACTAACATTATCTTTGTTTAATTTTGTTTATATTCTCTTCTTACTCCTTATTTCTTTACTTTTATGTTTCCATATTATCATTTTATATCATATCTTTGTTTATGTTTATGTCATTTCTCTTTTGTCCACTTGGACCATACCTTGTTCAAAACATTAATAAAGGATAAAAAAAATCTCTAAAAAACTTGGTGTTGTTAACTTTGTGGTTATGCTCTTGGACTACTCTTAGACCTTGGACTTCATGGACCTTTGGACTTAGAATTAGGACTCTCATTCCTATGCTTGGAGTATTGTGGATCTTAGCCTTTATTTGGCTCGCTCATTAGCTTATGCTTTAAATCGGATGGAATTCTTTTTGCTTGCTATGGAGTGTGCTACAAGTCGGTTAGATCTTTCTTACCTCTGGCTCTTATTTTGGTTTCTAGGATAGTCACTTCATCTCCTCCCCTTCTTAAATTTTCAAAACTTTCTCCCTCTTTCAAAACCTTCTTGGTTTCAAACTTCAAAACCGCTTTCACAATAAAACCTTGACTTTCGTCAAGTGATTTTCAAACTTTGTTTTTTACTAATAAAAGTCAATCAATGTTAATCATGCTTTGACCAATTTCAAAAGACATAAAAAATACAAAAACTCATCAACTCTTTTTGTGCCTTTATGCACTTTTTCACTTTAAAACTTTTCATAAAGTTTAGACATGATTCATTTCTATAGTTGAGATGTAAATTTCCTATTCCCCATATTATTAAGACTTTGACATTTTCCACGTTGATGTTGAGTGATAGTCTTGTTGATAATCCAAGCAAATCCTCCATCTTTATGTGACGCAGATGTTGTCTTAATACTCGTGGGTGGATAGTCGCAGTTTTCTCCTTGAAATGACGACTTGTCTTTACATCTAAAATCAATCAAAACCAACAAATTTTTGTCATTTGTACCACGAACTACGGGGTTTTGATTCCATATTGCACTTTGTGGGTACGTAGGCATGAGACGATAAGTCTCTCCAAACACCAAAATCTAAAAAAATAATTCTCTTCTCATCTCCCCAATCTCTTTTCAAACAAACCATTTTCAAACCAAAAAACATAAATATTTCAAAGGGCTCCTATAGAATACTATAGACGTTTTGGGTGCTAACACCTTCCCATTGCGTAACCAACCCCCTTACCCCGATCTCTGTCTCGTGTTCTTATTTTAGAACTATTTGGTTTTGTTCGCTCTTTTTCTTTTCCTTTTTTGGATAAAATAAAAGTGCGGTGGTGACTCTTATTTATTTTTTTTTAGTTAAGTTAATGAATAACTTACGCTCACGATTTTTACCACTACACTTGGCACCGAAGAAGACAAGAAAGAAGTCAAGATTGGGGCAGCTCTAGGGGCAGAAGTCAAGCAGCAACTAGAGAAGCTTCTGAAAGAGTATGTGGATGTATTTGCTTGGTCATACCAAGATACGTCGGGTTTAGACACTGACATAGTGGTTCACAAATTACCACTTTGACCAGAATGCCCACCGGTTAAATAAAAGCTCCGAAGAACAAGACCTGACATGGCTCTCAAGATTCGAGATGAGGTAAAGAAACAGATCGATGCGGGTTTCTTAGCAGTGTCCAAGTACCCCGAATGGGTAGCTAATATTGTACCTGTACCGAAAAAGGATGGGAAAGTCATAATGTGTGTGGATTACAGGGATCTAAACAAGGCCAGTCCGAAGGATGATTTCCCTTTGCCGCATATTGATACGTTGGTGGATAATATGGCTCGTTTCGCAGTTTTCTCATTTATGGATGGTTTCTCCGGTTACAATCAGATTAAGATGGATCCCGAAGACATGGAAAAAACTACTTTCATTACTCCGTGGGGGACTTACTGTTACAAAGTTATGCCTTTCGGTCTGAAGAACGCAGGTGCTACTTATCAAAGGGCCATGGTGACTTTATTTCATGATATGATGCATAAGGAGATAGAGGTATATGTTGACGACATGATAGCCAAATCTCAGAGTGAGGAGGACCATTTGGAACATCTTTTGAAATTATTTAAGAGACTCAGAAAATATCAGTTGAGACTGAATCCAGCCAAGTGTACCTTTGGAATAAGGTCTGGAAAGTTACTCGGTTTCATTGTCAGTCACCGAGGGATTGAGGTAGATCCAGATAAAGTTCGAGCCATTCAAGATATGTCAGCTCCGCAGACTGAGAAGCAAGTCAGAGGTTTTCTTGGAAGACTGAACTACATATCCAGATTTATTTCCAATATGACTCCTACTTGCGAGCCCATCTTCAAATTGTTACGCAAGGACCAGACGATTGTTTGGAATTCAGATTGTCAGCAAGCGTTTGATAAGATTAAGGGCTATCTTCAAGAGCCTCCGGTCTTGATACCTCCTGTTCCAGGAAGACCTCTCTTCATGTATTTGACAGTGCTCGAGAATTCAATGGGTTGTGTGTTAGGTCAGCAGGACGAGTCCGGACGAAAAGAACATGCTATTTATTATTTGAGTAAGAAGTTTACTGATTGTGAAAGCCGATATTCCTTCTGGAGAAAACTTGTTGTGCTTTAGTATGGGCTGCCAGGCGTTTGAGGCAGTACATGATTTGTCATACCACTTTGTTAATTTCAAAAATGGATCCGATAAAGTATATTTTTGAGAAGCCTGCTCAGACTGGAAGACTCGCCCGTTGGCATATGTTATTATTAGAATACGACATCCAGTATGTAGCTCAAAAATCTATCAAGGGTAATGTTTTGTCAGAATATCTTGCAGATCAACCAGTTGAAGATTATGAGTCTCTCAAATTTGATTTCCCAGATGAGGACATTATGTTGGTAAAGGATTGTGAAGAGCCAGGTTCCGATGAAGGTCCGTAGACAAGTCTTTGGTGGAAAATGATGTTTGATGGTTCCTCCAACTACAATGGGCATGATGTAGGCGCTGTTTTAATGAATCCGGAGGGTGGTTACACTCCATTCACAGCCAGTGGGGATTCAGCTTTGGTTATTTATCACGTTACTGGTGACTGGGAGACTAGGCATGAGAATTTGATCCCTTATAGAGCCTACATCGTCAAGATGATGGAGTATTTTGATGAAATCACCTTCAAACATGTTCCGAGGTCTGAAAATCACGTAGCCGATGCCCTAGCCATGTTAGCCTCAATGTGGAAATTCAGGGATATCAACGATGCCACTCTCATTTGAATTAAACGCAAGACCGAGCCAGCCTACTGTCAGATGGTTGAAGAGGAAACTGATGATAAGCCCTGGTACCACGACATCAAGAGTTATCTGTTAAAACAAGAATATCCAGTAGATGCTATGTCACTTGACAAGAAAACTCTGAGACGATTAGCATCCATGTTCTTTCTCAGTAATGATGTGTTTTACAAAAGAAATCATGATATGGTCCTGCTTAGATGTGTCGACAGACGAGAAGCAGATTTGTTAATACAAGATGTTCATGAGGGAATATTTAACACTTATGCCAATGGATACGCTATGTCTAAAAAGATTTTGAGGGCTGGTTATTATTGGTTGACTTTGGAAACTAACTGTATTCAATATGCCAGGAAATGTCACAAGTGTCAGATTTATGCGGACAAGATGCACGTACCTCCGACGTTGCTAAATGTGTTGTCATCGTCGTGGCTTTTCTCTATGTGGGGCATTGATATGATTGGGGCAATTGAACCAAAAGCTTCTAACGGACACCGATTTATTCTGGTTGCTATTGATTATTTCACAAAATGGGTTGAAGCCGCATCCTACACTAATGTTACTCGACAAGCGGTGGCCCGTTTTATCAAGAAGGAGATTATCTGTTGTTACGGAATTCCGAGCCGGATCATAACAAACAATGGTACCAACTTGAACAACAAAATCATGAAAGAGTTGTGCGATGACTTCAAAATTGAACATCACAATTCTTCTCCTTATCGTCCCAAGATGAATGGGGCTGTAGAAGCTGCGAATAAAAACATCAAAAAGATTTTGCAAAAGATGGTAAAAACTTACAAAGACTGGCATGAGATGCTACCATTTGCCTTGCATGGGTACAGAACGTCCGTCCGCACTTTAACAGGGGCAACCCCTTTTTATTTGGTATATGGAATGGATGCGGTACTTCCTATTGAGGTAGAAATACCTTCTTTGAGAGTCATAATGGAAACCAAGCACGAAGAAGCAGAATGGGTGAGAGAAAGGTTTGATCAGTTAAATATTATCGACGAGAAGCGCATGTCTGTGATGTGTCATGGTCAGTTATATCAGAAAAGGATCAAGAGGGCTTTTGACAAGAAAGTTCGTGTCCGAGAGTTCCGAGAAGGGGAACTTGTACTCAAAAATATTTTACCAGTTCATAAAGATGCACGGGGAAAATGGATGCCTAATTATGATGGCCCGTTTGTTGTGAAAACAGTCTTCTCAGGAGGCTCGTTAATTCTCACCACCATGGATGGAGAGCAGCTTACTCATCCAGTGAATTCTGATGCAGTACGAAAATATTACGCCTAAAAGAACCCGATAAGCCGAAAACTCAAAAAGAACGGCTTATGCAAAAGTTAGGGTTGAGAAAAAGAAGAAGACAGAGAAAAAGAAAAAATAAGAGCTCGCTAAGTTGAAAACCCGAAAGGGCGGCTTAGGCAAAAATGAACGTCCCGGTGGATTTAAAACCCGAAAGGGCGATCCAGGCAAAAATTAGGGACAAAGGCGTTTCACTGCATCAGATGAGTTGTCACTACCGCAGAAGATCCTACAAGAATTCACTCCAATCACTCTTGTCGGAGGCGAGGATTTTGGGAGTTTTAGTCTTTAGGGATGGTTGGTCATGGGATTCAATGTAACCTTGTCCACTTTGCCATTTTTCAGTTGTAAAACTTCTATGGAATTTTGTCATTTGCAAGATTTCATTCTTGAATAAAATCAGTTTTTGAGCCATTCTTTCTTTTGCAAATTTACCATTTTCTTATTTTCTTTGTTATGCAAAATATTGTGTATTGATCAACGATAATTTTGAAAGTATAGGGGTCAAATTATTGAATAAAACTTGAAAAGATTAACAAACATAAAAACTTCAACTCATGAAAAAGAATCGAGGAAAATCATACTTCCCCGAAACCTCAGGGTAGCAGAAACTTTGATACGCAATCCTATCGCACTCCCTGGTGAAGTGTAAGCAAGTTGACGCAGAATTTCCTTTGGGCATGCGTGAGTATCAAGCTTGAAGACTGTCTCTCAAGAACTTCTTATGATGGTGAGGGCTCGTCCCAGTAGAAGATTTCTGAGCACTTGTTTGAATTTACTTTGTCATCTCTGACTAGCTTGTTTAAAAGCTCTGTTCCCCTGTTAGGATTGGATTTATTTTCAAGGCTACATACACCCTTCAACCTGGGTTCAGTGTGATTCATTTTGTCTCTCGAGTTCGGTGTGCTATATGTTGATTCCCCGTGAATGTCTAATCACTGCTAGTGAATTTCCGTCTAAAGTCCAATTGTAACTGGCATTGTTTTAGAATACAATCGTTATTGGTATTCTTTTGGTCGTCACCATATTTTCCTTTAAAGTCTAGTCGTAACTGGCATTGTCTTAATTTTACTCATTATATCTTTTGGTTTGGTCGTTACCAACCTTTTCCCTCTGAAGTCTAGTCGTCACTAGCAAATCCCCTGTGAAGTCTGGTCGTTACTAGTTGATTTTCCGTTTAAGTCTAGTCGTAACTGGAAGATGTTAGAAATCCTATTGGCATTGGTATCTTGTTGGTCGTTACCAACTTTCCCCATGAAGTTCAGTCGTAACTGGCGTCACTTGAAATCCAATCGTTATTGGTATCTTTTGGTTTAGTCGTTACCAACCTCCCCAGCTAAAGCCTAATAGCTTGATAGCATTCTCATAACCACATGTGTTGATATACCCTGATTTGGTCGTCACCATGTTTTCTTTCAAAGTCCAGTCGTAACTGGAATTACTTGAAATCCAATCGTCATTGGTACCCGGCCTTGGTCGTTACCAATCTCCTTTAAGTCCAGTAGTTACTGGCATTGCTTGAAATGTGATCGTCACCATTTTCCCCAGTCGAAATCTTATGTGTTACCGATTGGATTTGAGAAATCTCATTTGTCATTATCTCAGGTTGGTCGTTACCATTACCTCCGGAAAGTCTAGTGGTTACTAGCACTATTTTGAACCGTCTGTTAAAACTGGGTGACATCATTATCCCTAGTGAAATCTTTCTCCCCAGACAAGTCTCGGAGATCTAGTCGTCACTAGTATCCCCAGTATGTTTGGTCCTTGTTTCTAGTCCATTCCAGAAGATCCCGTTTGAACTCTTCACTATAGGAAGTTCCTCATCTGATCTTCCCCAGTGAGGTTCACGTCTCTGGTTCTTCACTTCCCCAATATAAAATCGCTCTTTTTCCCCGGTGGAAATTTACTTCTCTCCCCAGTGGAGTGTTTGCTCTTCCCCAGTGAGATTGTCATCTTCATTAGAATTCTTGCATCCTCATGTGAAATTTTCCTCTCAATTATCACTAGTCATGTTTGAACTATTGATAGTTATATCTCGGTTTTCCCCCGGTATCGAGTCCACAAAACCAGGTCCCATGAGTAGTTACTCGTTGTTTTGTTTTCCTTTCATCTGCACATGTCTTGCATCCAAGCATCATGAAGCATCATTTAGAATTCATAGCATATCATTACTTGTCCTCTTGCATATCGTCGGATCTAAGGGACAAAATTTTCGGTTTTCTATATTTAAATACCTTTCACTGCAATTCTACGAGGATTGTCATCTCAGTTCCATCTAGTGAAGATATTTAATTAGGGGCAACTGTTGCACCCCAAATTTTGGCCCCTTAGATTCTCATTATCATTTTAGGAGCATACTCATGAATTATCTAACCCTAACCCAGTGCAAGTTTGTCGTTGTCCAGTTACAGATGAATCAGGGTTTTGTACAGTCAAATCGAAGCATCAGGGTTTGTGATCAATCAAAGTTTTAGGCTAATTCAATCATGAAACAAGATCAAGGGTATCATATGATGTCAATTGAGAATCCAATTTGAGGTTGTTACCCCAGAATCAAGAATAGTGCATTTCAGGGCACCCGATTAGGGTTTTTTTGACCGGTAAAAGTCAAATGTAGTTTGACTTTGGTGTTGGAAGGTGTTTTAATGGTGGGATTATGATCCATGAAGTTCATATAGCTTAATAAAGTTCATTCAAGAAGTATCAAAGTCTCAAGAGGTCCAGAGTGTCAACGGGCGACTCGGTAGTCACCGATCGATCGTACGGTTGACCGAAAAGTCAACTCTTCAAATTTAAGGAATTGGACTTCAAAGTGTGAATAAAAAATTTTCATTATATCATATTGCACTTGCTTATCAATTTTCATGACCATTGGATCAAGGATGAGGAAGTAATCGAAAAATCGGGAAATTAGGGTTTTGAAAGGGGCTAAACCATAACTCCTTAACCACACATCCAAATGAAGTGGTTCAAAGCTCATTAGAAAGCTCTTGGAAAATCCTACAAAAGTGCCTAAATGGTCCAGGATCAGAAAATGCATAGATTTGGAGTTATGATCAAGTTCATTTTGAGAAGGGAAAATGACTTACAAAATTTCACTTTTAAGCTCATTTTTTAGCAACTTTGACAGGCTTTTTGGCCAAGTTCCTTTGAGAATTTGAAACTCATGAAAACATGAATGTTTTAGAGCTATTTGAGGGCTTTATAAAAAGTACTAGCACATCTCAATAGCATTTGTGAACTGAGAGTTATGGATTTGGCAAGTTGGTGTTTTCACACTTGAGTCCCACATTGACAAACTTTCAAAAATCATTCCTTTGATCAATTGGGCCAATCTCAGCTTTTGAAACATGTTTTATCTGATATGTAGAAACTTTGTAGCATGGAAATACAATGAAAATGCAGAGGAAAGTGAATTTTCCAAGTTTGCAAGTGGCCTTGCAAGTGGCCTTGCAACTTGCATTTGTAATCAATGACAAGCATGAGGTGGAAAGTAGAATCTGAACCAGCCATCAACCTATGCCTTCTAGCCTGGTTTTAGCCACTTCAAACTCATCATGAAGCCTGACTTAAGCTTACCTATCAGCCAAGAAAGCTCTTTTTGAGATTGGATTCAAAAAATGAAAACCTTTCCTTCTTAAATCTCCAAATCTGCCCACTACCCCCATTTGCCTATAAATAGAGGCACTCCCCACCTCATACCAGACAATAGCACTTCTGAAAACCTGAGAAAGGTCAAGCTCCCACCCTTTCACACTTCGCTCTCATTTTCACAAAATCACATTTTCACCAAAAACCACAAAAATCTGCCGTGGTAGAATTGCTGCCAAAATCATTTATCCACACTCAAACTCACCAAACATCATCCCCACAACCCATAAATATGATATAGCAGGTGTTCCAACCATTGAACCACTCAAAAACCTCCTCATTCAAAAAGTCAACTTCCATACTAAGTTACTTTGACTATGATACACAAAATCTGCCAAAACTTGTTCTAAGCATTTGCTTGATGTTTTAATCACTCTAACACCTCACATATATCATTTCTCAACTGTCCAAAGTGTTAAGGGTCATTGGTGGAGTTTATTTCTCCAACTGTCTTGAAATTTGCATTCTTGCTTCAAGAAGAAGAAATCTCCAAAGCTAGGTGCATTTGAAGTTTTCTCTGGGTTTCTTATTGATCAAACTTGCTCAACACAGGCTACTAGAGGTATGTAGACACTCCATCTTTGCTTTACACCATAATTTCTTGTTTTGGCATTTTGAGCTCATTATGTTGAAAATGTGTCATGTGATGTCTTGTATCAAAATTCTATCATGACTGCATTATATCTGTTTGTTGGGCTGAATCACACTTAAAATCATTATTATGGTGAGTATGTATGTTTGGTTTGAGCTGTTTCCCTTTGGTTTGCTTGTTCATTCATAAAATGCTTTGTCTTGCATAAGTTGTGTCATGCACATACCAGTTGTGATCTCAGGCCAAGAGGTGTTTAAATTTGTGCTCAATTTCATCCAACATCAGGTATTCAATATGTGCGTGAAGTTAACTTAACCAAATTTTGCTTAGAATGTTGAACTGCACTTTTTCATGTTGCATCAAATGTCAAAACTTGCAACTCAACCCTCATTTTTCATGACAGTCCTCTCTTAGCTTCAAATTGTGTTTGAACTCATTCAATCTCATGTATGTGTGGTGTGTATATGGTTGGTCTAGTCTAAAAATGCTTGGAATTGAATTTGAACATCTTCATGCATTTCACAACCTAACTTTGCAACTTGACAACCAATTTTCACTACAGCATGATTTGAACTCCATTTTATGTTTGAACACATTTATCTTCATATATATGACTTGTGTACATGACTAGATTGATCAATATGTGACTAGAATCAAAACTGAGCATCATGATGCTTCTCACATGTCAAAACTTGCACTTTGATCACCACTTTTCATGTCAGTCTGTTTTGAGCCATACCATCTGTTTGAATTCATCCTATAACATGTTTTCAATGTGTGTAAATGATTAATTTGGTCAATTTGTGCATAAGAACTGAATTGGTCATTCAACTTGCATTTAAGAGCATCATTTTGCATTTAACTCACCAAATTTCATATCAGCCCTGTTTGAACCATTTTTCTTACATGAGCTCACTTGTTTGTATATATGAGAGATGTGTATGTGATTCATATGATCAATATGTGCTTGAATCTGGTTTTGAACATCCTACTGCATCATCCTAAAACCAAAGGGCAACTTAAATGTCATTTTTTGCTACAGTCTGTTTAGGCTCAATATTTGTGTTCAAAATCATCCATCATCATGTTTACAATGTGTGTATGTGGCTTATTGGATTTGAGTATGCATAGAACTGAACTGAGCATCCTTCATGCATCAAAACTTGCTATTTTTTCAATTTGAATATCATTTCTCATGACAGTTTGGTTCTAGCCTTTCTCTGTGTTTGAATTCATTTAATAGTATGTATGTGATGTGTATGTATGCTTACCTTGATCAAAATATGCCTAGAACTTAAATTGGACATCATCATGCCTCATATTCACAACAATTTGCAACTTGAACACATTTTTTGACAATTGTTTGTTTTCAACCTGAATTTGTGGTTAGAATCATTCATTATCATTTTTGTGGTGTGTGTGCAAGATATGCATTGAGTTAAAAATGATTGTGGCATGATCTACCTTTCATAATGCATTCCAAACATCAAAAATGCAAGTGCTATCGTGTTTTAAAATGGAGGAGGAATTTCAAAAATCTAAAAATGCCATCTTGTTCCTTGTGAAATTCCACATGATTTAGACTAAAATTTCACCCAAATCCATGGAAAATGCAAGTGCTATTGTTGTTTCATATTTTGTGCCCAGCCTATTTTGAATGTTTCCCATATATTTTAATGGGGTGGCATTTACAAACGGATGTATAGCCACCCCAGTGGTAGTCACCTTAGCGCCTTGTACTAGCTGAACCTGGGTTCGACCCCTGAGGAGGGCAACCCTTTTGTCAATTTTTGCTATTTTTCAACCAAAACTTCAAAAAATCATATCTCCCTCATTTTTAATCATTTTGCATCCATTATTTTTGCATTATGTTTGTTTTTATGTCTATTTTTATGTAGTATTTTAAAATTCCATGTATGCCTAATTTTTCATCCATTTTGACTACTTGCAAGTTAAAGTGCATTTCGTAACCGTTTCCACATATGCAGATGAATTTCTCTCTTGTTATACTTGTGAATGACATGATATTTGCCTGCCCTCTTTTCCTTAATGTTAGTCAACATGCTAGGATTTTATTTTGGTTGTTACCATGTTCATCTTGCTTCCTCTGAGGAATTTACTTGAGTTTGATCTGTTGTCGCAGTCCTTGCTTAATCAGTTGCTTTGATCGTCATCAATGCATATCTTGTGATTATATTTAACATGTTCATTTAATGGTTGTCACCATGCATTTATATTCATCATGTAATTACTTTGCTTAATTTTTTTCTTTCCCCAAGTGATGAAGCTTGTTAGCTCTCATCCCAGTTGCCTCCCCTCTCTCTTTCCAAAGGAAAAGTATTTCCATTGACCCTGTGTCATGAATAGCTCATTCACCTTTCTCTTGACTTTGTTAAGTCACTTTAACCTTAGTTTAGAAGCCATTGGACTTTGCTTTAAGTCTAAGGAACCCACCTGTACTAGGAGTGTTCTTCAACTAGAACCCTAGGATAGAGTTTGTCAACTCTATGTAAAAATCATTGTCATGATTTCTTACTCCCCCTTTTGAATGTTATAACTTAGATTATGGAGTTTTGTGAAACTCCACACAAACATTGTTATGTTTGTTCCCCTTTGAACCTTGATCATAATCAAGTGTTCTTCATCCCTAGTGAGGTGAACTACGATTGCTCTAATTCTATCCTAGTTAGGATACGTAGGCAGAAGATGCGATGTCTTTGCGAGCAAACTTAGAAAACCATCTAGGTCTTTATCTATCCCTTATCCTAACCCCAAACCATAGCACATTTCACAAACTTAGCAAGCAATCAAACAAAATGTTCCTGTAGAGTACTACAGATGCTTAGGGTGCTAACACCTTCCCTATGTATAATGAACCCCCGATCCCCGAATCTCTTAGCGTTGTTGTTACATCGCGAAAGGGTTTTTCTTTCTTTAGACCTTTCCTTTGGATAAATTAAAGTTCGGTTGTAAAAGAATTAAGATTAAAGTTAATTTAATAGCTTGATATCCAATTTTCACTGCAACTGGAGGCAAGCTCAACCTTTCAATGCACTTAGGCCTAGTATCAACTACATGAAAGCCTATTCTAATGCAACACACCAGACAAACAATCATACAAATACAGTCAACAGCAAACACAACAACACAACAACACTTCAGCAGCAAAGCAGCCCAACAGTCTGTCTTCTAGTCCAAGTCATCCATCAGGAGAAAAGGGAATGAGGACTTCATCTTCAAGCTTCAACTTGCTCCATCAAGAGATTATGTGAATCAACACAAAGATCATTGTATGATGAAGGGAAGCAGGAGGGAAACCAATGGAATCCCTCAAGGCACTCAACCACTCATCTGAGACTAGTATCCTCAAAGGTTTTACCTTTTGTGGTAGGCCTTTAGTCCTTCCAAAGGAGGGACTAGGCTCCCACAAGGAACCTTGCATCATTGTATAGGAAATGGAATGCAAATCAAAGCAAACCACAATTATGAAAAAGGAGGACACTCCTAAAAGCTCTAAAAAAACCCTAATCCTACAAGCCCTAAAAGAAACTTTCTAAAGGGAACTAAAACACGAAATCAAACCTTAATATTCAATCTACAAAGGCATCAACATGTCTACTAAACCATCAGAAAAGGTTTGGAAACTTATCATGAACTAAAGGTCACTTTTGAAGTTCATCTATGGGAAGTACTATGCTAGAATCATCCTACAAATAGCCTAGATGTAAAATCTAACTAAAATAGTAAATCAATTACTAAAAATCTACAAATTTTCCTAAGGGATCCTAAATGTATTAAGAACCTATGGTAAAACATCCAAAGCTTAAATCAAGGTTTATGGGCACTATGGAAATTCTAAACCAAAAGTTGTCAAATGAAGGTTCAAGTGGGGAAGGCTCTAAAAACCTAGTTCAAAACTAATCTTAGAATCATCTAAAAATCACCACAAAAATCCTATAACATCATCAATATGTCTATAACCAGCCATCTAAAAATCAACATCAAAATCAAAAGCATGAATTGGCAATAAAATCAGCAAGCAAACAAGTCATTTTATGCAATTTTATTCATTTATCAAAAATAGGAAAATGGACATTAAATGGAAAACAACCCCAAAATAAAATACAAAGGCATGGAAAAATCATAAATAAAACAAGGATCACCCACATATTTTTGTCATATTTTTCTTATTATTATTCTAATTATTATGAATTAAACAAGAAAAATCAATTCAAAGAAAATAGAAAAATCAATTAAAGAAATTAAAAGCATCAGAAAATATTAGAACCACTAGATCTAATTACTAGTCAATCCATCCAACAGCTGCGCGCGTGCCAGCTCATTTAATGAAGCTGTGCGTTTTGATTCCCTGGCAATGTGTGTTATGGTTGACTGAAGCACACGGTACTCCCTAATCATGAGCGTCCACTTCAAAAGTATGATCATCCTACATTTCAGATCACGCCACCTCACCAAACCCTAATAAGACCAAACCTTGTCCATTAGATGCAAAGACTAAGTCTACCAATTCAATCAGATCCAACGCTCCTCCTTCATCGTCTTCAATTCAAACTGCACAAAGGGAGGGAACTGGTTCACGGTGGCCGGAGAAGAGCTCCACCGTCTTCTCCGGCGAGAGCCATCAAGCTCTGTAATCAACTTCAAGCAAACTCAAAGAAAATTACATGATTCTTCTCGTTATCTCTCACTGATCATCATGATCTACTTCATTTTTCTTAATTCCTCACGAATCTTCAAACACGAAGAGGAACAGAAAATTCCTCAATTCCATAATCATCATCAAACTCAAAATTGATTACACATAATTACTCCTCACTTCTCAGGGATCAAGAATCACTAATCAATCCATGCTAACACTCAAGAATCAACCATGTACAAGTCTCAACAGAAAACTCATCACATCATGAATCATCATGAAACTTTGCCATTATGATCCTAAAACAATCTATGTTGCATCTACAACCTAACCACATGCTTAATTCAGTCTAAACATGCCTAGAACTAGAGCAATGGTGAAAGATAAAAAAACCTGGAAAAAAGCTTGAAATTGGAGCAGTTGCAGTGTGATTCTTGGCTTCAAATGCTGCAGAAACCTTCAATGAATGATCCTGGTGCTAACTGAATCCTCAATTCCTCTTGAAACTCTCTGAATTGCAGAAACCGGTTTTGAGTTGGAAGCTCCAATCTCTAACTGCCACAACTGAATTCTTCACCAATTTCTTCCAAAAAATGATCTGAACACGATTATGAACTTAAATAGAAGTTGTTTGGATCCTAACATGGCCCAATCATTGCCCAAATTGTCGAATCCAAAATTTCCATTTCCTTCAAAGAACAACCATGGTAACTCGTGTAACCTGGCTCAGTTTCAACTCAAACTTTGCTTCAATAGCTTGCACAATACTCCTTGGATGTAAATGGCTCAGATTGAGTGCTTGCATTGATCTTATGGTCAAGATTGATTATGTTACTTCCATTCTAAGTAATCCACATAAAGTCCATGGATTAAGCCTCAAATCCCAAATGTAAAATTGCCAATCTCTTTAAAATGTCATTTCCAATCAGAAAATGCATAAACTTGTGAAGTTTTGAACCATTGTAATTTATTTTGAATTTTTCCTTCATTAATGCCTTTTAATGATCTTTTTTCCAAATTTCTTCATACACCTCCATATTCAATCCATATCAATGGATGTTTGGGTCATAGTTGGACTAAAAACACCATTTTGAACAACTTTCAAGTTGAACAAAAGTTCATTTGAGGTGTCTAAGTTGCTGAAATTGACCTATAACCAAATATGACCTGTAATTCCAAATTCCCAAAATACCCTTATCTTGCAAAGCTTGTAACTTGAGTTCTACAAATCCAATCATGGACTTCTAGTACTTTCTAAAAAGCTAAGAAGATAAGGAACACCATTCATGTTGACCAAAAGTTCATAGGAATCATCCTTCTAGGGCAGAAGTGTCATGCAAGTTAGGTGACTTTCAAGCTCCAATTTCACATTCCACTGATGACTTGTAACTTGTCTGGCTCATAACTTGAGTTCTATAAACCCTATCAAGGACTTCTAGTACTAAAATTAACGCTATAATCATGCCCTAAAACAATCATGTTTGGGTCAAGGTGAGATGAAAACCTCATCTTGAGTTATGTGGTCTTGAAGTTAGGCACCAAACTAGGGGATTTTACACTGTCAAGCATAGCAACCCTAGCCTAGGGACTCCTCACACTCTTGATTCATGATAAGTTGACCTTGGAATCATCCCTTGGACATCTCAACACATCAATCCATGATCACATGGCTCTTGAATTAGGTCTCAACCTTCTTCAAATCATCAGTTATCTTAGGGTCATCCAAATGAAACCCTAGTTGCACCAATCTTGGTAGTTGCTTCACATCCTTTGCACAAACACTTATCTATGCTTCAAAATGATCTTCAATACTTCTTAAGAGCTCTCTCAAGGTCTCAAGTCTTCTCCCATGGCTTCAACATCATCAGATGATGTTCCCACAACTCTCAAGTTAGGAGACATACACACTTAGTTTCAACCACTCTCTCTGAGGATCTTTGGCTTCTCTGGTGAGGATATCAACCCTTGAACACTTGAATAACTCTCTTAGCTAGCCTCCTAGTCTTGTGTGGCCCTTGATTAGTAGTCATACCTCTTGATCTCCTGCATATATGTCAATGAAATGCAGATGATAATGCTAATATGAATGCAATAAAACACAAGCTAGGTAAAGAAATGTTGGGCAAATTTTGGGGTGCAACAAAGGTCATTGCAACCATTGTCTGGGTTCGGGAGTCGGTTACGCAAGGGGAAGGTATTAGCACCCCTCACGTCCATCGTACTCGATGGGATCCATGCTTGTTCTATTTATCTGACGGGTTGATTTACCTATCTACGTTAAAAGGTTGGTCCGAAAAGAAAAGAAAATGACTCGGCATAACACAATAGTTCTATGCCTACGTATTCCCGTCTGGAACGAGAAATCAGAGTCAACGTAGTTCGGCTAACTACGGGTGAACAGGGGGGAAGGTTGCTCGCCGAGATATCGCATCTCGTGCTTACGTACTTTCACACGGCGTGAAAGATCAGAGCAAACGTAGTTCGGCTAACAAGACCGCAGGTTGGGTTCGAAAAGTTTTACCCGAGTAGGGTTAACAAACGGTTCTAACAGTTGGTGTATGCAGCTCGCTCGTCGGAGACTTAGGCGTTTACCGTTTGCGGTAGAACCGAGAGTTAACAAAACTCTCCTTATGAAAATGGTTTCCAAGGATTAAAGGTCCCAGAGGACAAAAATATGTTTGATCTTTGTTTTGAAGTCTTTTAAAGAAGAAGTGTTTTTGAGTTTTGTTTGTAACTCATGTTGCACTAAAGACTTGGACTTAAGAGTGAATGCGTCGCATGTCACCCAAAGGGTACCATACTAAACACCCAAGCTATTGAAGAGAAACTCTCCAACAACCCTTTCTCAAGTGCTTAAGGCTCGTAGCGTACAACACGCGTTAATCTTTATTAAGTGTTTTAAAGATGTTTGAAGATGAGAAGAGAAAGGACGCACAAAAGGGGAAGTGATCCAATCCTAAAGTAGTCATGCCAAGTTGATCCTATGATTGGGGTTAGGAGGGAACTAACTAATGTTATCATGCATGGTTAGAACCCTAATGTCAATCATAACTTCTCTTGAGCAAGAGAAGCTAGAGTCCCTAGGGGAACATAGCAAAGGAAAGCAACAACAAAAGAAATAACTGAAAGAAATAACTGTAAGTAAAATGCATGCAATTCAGCAATACAAGCATAAGGAGACAAACTCAACTTCTAGAGAAATCAAGCAAACGCAACACAAAACACAGGCAAGGGAGACAAACTCAACCTTCAGCCGACAAGTAAAGCCAAACGTAACAGACAAGCAGAGGGAGACAGACTCAACCTCTGATGCAAGCAAGCAAAGAGAGCCAAGCTCAACCTTTCAATGCACTTAGGCCTAAACCAACTACATGGAAGCTATTCTAATGCGACACACCAAACAAACAGTCGCACAAATACAGTCAATCAGCAAACACAACAAACAAAATAGCAAACCAACAGCTCAACAGCAAAGCAGTCTTCTAGCAGTAAAGCAGCCCAACAGTCTGTAGTTGTCTTCATGTCCAATTTATCCATCAAGAGAAAAGGGAATAAGGCCTTCACCTTCAAGCTTTAACTTGCTCCATCAAGAGATGATAATAATTAACACCAAGATTATTGCATGATGAGGGGAAGCATGATGGAAACCAAGGGAATCCATCATGGCACTCAACCACTCATCTATGATTGGTATCCTCAAAGGTTTTACCTTTTGTGGTAGGCCTTTAGTCCTTCCAAAGGAGGGAATAGGATCCCAAAAAGGAACCTTGCATCATTGGATAGGAAATGGAATGCAAACCAAAGCAAACCACACTTATGAAAAAAAGAAGAAACTCCTAAAGGCTCTAAAAAACCTAATTCTACAAGCTCTAAAAGCAACCTCTAAAAGGAACTAATACACCAAATAAAACCTTAAGATTGAGTCTACAGAAGCATAAACATGTCTACTAAACCATCAAAAAAGATTTGGAAACTTACCATGAACTAATGGCCACTTTTGGAGTTCAGCTAGGGAAGTACTATGTTAGAAGCAACCTAAACACAGCCTAGATGTAAAATCTATCTAAAATAGTAAATCAACTTCTAAAAATCTATGAATTTTTCTAAGGGATCCTAAAGGTATTGAGAACCTAGGGTAAAAATATTAGAATCTAATTCAAAGTTTAAGGTCACCATTCAAAGGCTAAATAAAAAGGTATCAAAAGAAGGTTCAAAAGGGGAAGCCTCTAAAAACCTACTTCAAAACAGAACTTAGAATCATCTAAAAAATGTAAGAAAAATCATACAATATCCTACAATGTGTCAACATTCACCATGTAAAAAATCAAAAATTAAATCCAAGAATTGATATGGAAACAAAATTCTAGAAACTAACATGGCATTATTTCTATTCATGGAACAGCACATAAAAGAAAAATACAAAATTAATTGGAAAAAGAATTAAAATGGAAATTAAAAAATATGACAATGTTTTAGACATGTTAAAATAGCTACAGCATTTTTCTCATGATTTTATGAAGCAATTTAATATTTTTTTTGAATTAAAATGAAACAGCCAATTAAATGGAAATAAAAGAAAAATGAAATAAATGGAAAATGGAAGGGTGGTGCAGATGGTAACTGTTCTACTTGTATTCCGTGTGGGCCTGTGATACGTGGGGTGTGAATAGCGACGGTCTTGGGCCCAGCTGAGTCTAAAACTTAGCATTTGGAAGGAAGTCAAAACGCAGCGTTTTGCTGCCAAGGGAGGGGCACGCGTGATGCAATTCGGACCGTAGGATTAGAATACAAAGTCAGGCCTCTCACGCGATCGGGCGGCTTCTATGCGCGCCTGGGTTTTGAATTGAAAAGGAGGGAAAACGGCCGGCGCGGTGGGGGACGGTGGTGCTGGTGGTCGGAATTTTTTCCAGTCATCTTCAACCTCTAGCCAAAATTCTAACTTCCTCATTTCTTCACCAAAATGTGATTTTCTTTAACCAAAACCGTGTATTTTTCGTGTAGAATCCAAATATCCAATTTGTTTTCATTTTCATCCATTAAAACTCAAATCAATAACGTCCAAGAATCCCTCAAGAAAATCAATTTTCTCGAAACTCACAATTTAAGACACTGATCTCTTCCTCTCACTTCCTACATCATGAATATCAAATTCTTTTCCATTTTCATCCACTAACAAGAGAGAAAATCAAACTACAACCTAGGGTGTCAATTCTTGAAGTTTCATGGAACTTAACCAAACTAATCCTAAAAGCTTCTACATACTCCAAGGATCATAATTATGTAAAAATGGCGCAATAACTCATCAAGAACAGAGGATATGGATGAGAAATAAAAGCCTTGTTCGGAGCTTCAATGGTGGAGTGTTCTTGCATGAATTCTTGATCAAAGTTGTTCAAAATCATTCAATGATGCTTGGAGAAGCTTCTTGAATGATTAATTCCCTCTGAAATTGCTCCCAAGTAGAAAATCAATTTTCACCTATAACCAACTTTTTTTAAGTGCTTCTTACCTCATTCAAGCTTTTCCAATCACCAACCTTGCTATGAATTCATCCATGGTGTTATATAGAATGATTTGGATCCTTATTTGGCCCAATTATGGCCCAATTCACTCAATCCAAAATTTTGATTTTCCTCACTTTTTCCTTTGAATTTTTCATGAACATGGTGTGTGGAAGCTTCCAATTCTGTTCATATCAGTTCCTTATGGTGCAAGGATCATGTAGGGCTGAAATTAATGCCTTGGAAGTGAATGGATGGTGGATTTTGAATTTGTGACTTAAAGTTCAAGAAACCATGAATATCCCCATGTAAATGAATACATTTCTGATTTCTGGTTTGCCATTGGTCTTAAAATATTATTTGGACTCAAAAAATGCACCAACATGACATGAATTGATTTAATTGGCATTAAATCAAAACTAGGCCTTTTCAAACTTCTTTTCATGAAATTTTCTCCATACATTCTCATTTCCAAGCTATGTCCATGATCTCTTGAGGTTTGGTTGACCAAATAATCCCATTTGGAGAAACTTTCAAGTTGGCAAGATTTTCATTTGAAGTGTGCAAATTGGTGAAATGGACCTATAATGAAATTGGCCTGTAATCTCACTTTCCCAAAATACCCCTAACTTGTAAACCTCATAACTTGAGTTCTACAAATCATATAAAATACTTCTAGTACTTTTTGGAAAGCTAAGACCAAGACCTACAACGTTCGTGTTGGCCAAAAGTTGAGGAGAAACTTCATTCTTGCTCAGAAATGTCCTGGAAGTTGGTTGACTTTTGCAGACAAATTTCACATTCATCTGATGGTCTGTAACTTGTCCCGATCATAACTTGAGTTCTATAAATCCAATCAAGGACTTCTAGTACTCAAATTAAATCTAAGAACATGCTCTACAAGTTCCATGTTGGTCAAAAGTTGATATGAAACTTGTATCTTGAGATAAGTGGTTTTGAAGTCATGCACTAAATAGGGGATTTTACCCTGAGAACCCTAATTTAGCAACTCCTCACACTTTGAATTCTTCTTGAATGATCTTGGGACAACGTCTCAAATGCTTCAACATAACATTCCATGAACACCATGACTTAGAAATAGGCTTTGATCCTCTTCAATTGCACAGTTGACTTAGGGTTGACCAGACAAAAACCCTAATTGCAACACCCTCAACTGTGGCTCTTCACACTTAGGATAATGACTTGACTGAGCTCCACCATGACCCTCAAGGCACTCCATGAGCTCTATCCACATACCCTATCCATGATCAAGGCTTCACAACCCACTGATGGTCTTCAATTGGCTCCCAAGTTAGGAGATGAACCACATACCAGCATCCAAACTTCTCCAGAACACAACCCACTTTCTGATGACTTTGGTGACCTCTCAAGCTTGAATAAGACCTCTAGATAGGCTCCTCTTAATATAAACCACACTTGATCCCCTGTTAAATGAATAATGCTATGCTATGCAAATGCTAGACCAATGATATGCTAATGCAATGAAACAAAAGCCAAGTAAGAAAAAGGTTAGGCAAATTTTGGGGTGCAACACTCTTGACAGAAGATTAGAGAGTACTAATTAGAGAGTCCTTGTGTGTGAAGAAGTCCACTCTTCACGGGTGAATTCTGCTTAGGAATACTTGTAATCCAAGCAATTGTCTGGTTGAGGATTGCATTGGATAGATAAATTCTAGGTTGTGTCTCACTCGGAGCTGTGAAGAAAGAGTGTGTGAGTTTCTTGATCAAAGCTGTGAAGCAAGATCAAGGTGTGTTTGTGAAGTGTCTCTTCATACTGTTTTACATTGTAATTGTGAATTAGAAATCACTGTTGGGTGATTGAGGGGGAGTGAGTGGGTATACTCAGGTCTAGAGTGTCTCTAGGTTGAAGTGTCATTGGGTAGAGATTAAGTGAGGAGGGTAAACTGGAGGTTTAACTCTGAATTGATTCTACTGGTAGTGAATTTCCTCCCTGGCTTGGTAGCCCCCAGATGTAAGTGTTGTTGACTCTGAACTGGGTAAACAATTGCTATCTTATTTACTGTTTTTATTATTGCTGAGTACTTGTTGTGAAGTAGCAGATGTCACAGTGGATGTTATAACTTTGAGAATAACATCGATCGTGTGGTTGCTAGAATTTTCAATTGGCATCAGAGCAGGAACCCTTCCTGTTTATTCTGGGTGAGATCTAGGGAAATCAAATTCTGGTACTATGGATAAAGATATTGGATTCACCAATAGACCTCCAATTCTGGATGGTTCTAATTATGACTATTGGAAGCCTAGGATGATTGCATTCTTAAGGTCATTAGACAGCAAAGCTTGGAGAGCTGCAAACTCTGGCTGGGAACATCCTGTGAAGACTGACAAGGATGGAGTATCTATGCAAATTCCTGAAGAGGAATGGACCAAAGAGCAAGAGGCATTGGCTCTTGGAAACTCTAAAGCATTGAATGGTCTATTCAATGGCATAGATAAAAACATCTTCAGGCTGGTACACCACTGTGAACTAGCAAAGGATGTCTGAGATACTCTCAAAACTACTCATGAGGGAACTTCCAAGGTCAAAATGTCAAGACTTCAAATGTTGACCACCAAATTTGAAGAGCTGAGAATGAAGGAAGGTGAGACCATTCATGAGTTTTACATGAATGTTCTTGAACTAACTAACACCTCAGGAGCTTTGGGAGAAAAAATGACTGAAGAAAAGCTTGTAAGGAAGATTCTAAGGTCATTACCTAAAAGGTTTACCATGAAGGTAATAGCCATTGAAGAAGCTTAAGACATATGTCACATGAAGGTGGATGAACTCATTGGTTCCCTTCAAACCTTTGAGATGGGGATGAGTGATCAGGCTATGGAGAAAAAGAGCAAAAGTATAGCTCTTGCCTCAAACACTGCTGAGGATTCAGATGATGAAAAAGAGGAAAATCTATCAGAGGCAATAGCCATGCTTGGAAGACAGTTCAACAGACTGGTCAAAAGGATAGATGCTAAGTCTAAACCTTATTCCAAAAGCTTGCCTGCTGACAAAGAGAAATCTGAGGAGAAAGTAAGTACAGTATAGTGCCATGAATGTGAAGGATATGTACATATCAGAAAGGAATGTCCCACATACCTCAAAAAGAAAGGAATGGGCTTAACTGTCACCTGGTCTGATGAAGATTCAGACAGTGGAGCAGAAGAGGAATCAGCTAAACATGTCACTGCTCTAAACAGTGTGTGCATCTCTGATGATGATTCAAGTGATGAAGATTTGTCTTTTGAGGAGCTTGCAGCCTCATACAAAAAGCTTCACATCAGAAGCACATAACTAGTTTAGCAAGGGGAGCAACAGAAGAAAATCATGAAGGAGTTAGAAGCTGAAAAGAGAGAGCATCTAGCTACAATTGAAAAACTCAGTAGTGAAGTACGGGAGTTGAAAAGTAAGAAAGATCAATTGGAAAAATCCATAAGGATGCTGAATTCTGATACTGACACCCTAGAGGAAATCCTTCAGAGTGGACAGACCTCAGGAGATAAATCTGGTCTAGGATTTAGTGGGAAACAAAATCCTGTCGTGAAACTCAATAGGTTGCAGCCTGAACTTCAAAAGCTAAAAAGGATGTCACGACCAAATTCACAACTTCCTCCACACAGAAATTGGAATCAAGTCAAGAGACAGTTCCAAGGGCACAGATGCTACCACTGTGGAAAACTTGGGCATATAAAAGCTGTGTGTTTCTGGCTGCATGGATTTCCTAGCCAAAGCAAGACCAAACAAGCTACACATGGGAAAAGACAGCATCATGACAAGCATGGCAAGAGGCAGCATCCGGGTAAGAAGGAAATGCATAACAGGCAAAATCAATGGATAGCCAAGAATGTTGCATTAGCAGTTCACACTTCTCCAAGGATGCCTACCAATGAATATTGGTACTTTGACAGTGGCTGCTCCAGGCATATGACTGGAATTGAGGATCTGTTGATCAAACTCAAACCTCATTCAACTAGTCATGTAACCTTTGGTGATGGAGCTAGAGGAGAAATCGCTAGCGCTGGACAACTTGACAGTCCTAAAGCTCCAGAATTGAAGGATGTCCTATTAGTTAAAGGACTAACTGTTAACCTAATAAGCATAAGTCAGCTATGTGATCAAGGTTTAAAAGTCCACTTTTCCAAATACAAGTGTGTGGTGCTCAATGAAGAGGGTAATGAGGAAATGAGGGGATCTAGATCCAAGAATAACTGTTACCTATGGGAGCCCAGAAGTAACATAAATGGATTGGTTAATGAGAAAAAGAAGAACCACCTAGGGCTAGAGAAAAGAACCAGGTCCAACTCATCAACAAAAGGATCCTCAAAGTATGCTTCAGAAAGAAGGACAGGTTGTAAGAAAAGTCATGTGGGAAGGCTAGACAAGACGAGATACGCAAAGATTGGTCATCAAGTAAAACTAGATAGGCTATACTGGAACCTAATGGAGTCCATGGAGGATACCCTGCAGAAAAGAAGCAATGTCACTCCTGATGTCATGACCTTGTTTTGTGACATCAAGGGCACCATTCAAACAAGCTCTACTGAGTTCAAGGGAGATAGGCTTAGGGGTAACGTGTGGAAAGGGAAAAAAGCCTGTGCAAAACTTGGTGGCTATGTCTTAAATATTGTTGACAAGGATTCAAGAAGCATCAAGGAGCCTCAATTTAAAAAATTGAGTTCCTCTAATGCTGATGAGTTATAGCAATTAAAGGGAATGGGGAATTACATTTTGAAACTAAATCATTTAATGATAAGTCAAAACGGTAAGTTCCCTCCTAGTGGGCAATCATACCTCACTCCCACATATATAACACACTCCCTTTACTCTTGGTCTCTTCGCAAACGCTCCAGCTTCTATACTATCTCAAACAAGCACAGAAAAGTTCCCTCATCTCAATCAACGTACCAACTATGGCACAACCAACCTCCAGGATGAAGACAAGCAACGCTGAAGCAAACCCTAATGAGGCTCTAGAGATTGCTCCACTTCGTATGATGACTCCAGAAGGATTGCTGCTAAAGAAACCTAAAAAGATGCATGCAAGAAGACCTAAAAACCTTGGCTCAGGTCAAGCTCCTCCTACGACTACATCTAATGACCTAAATACAAAGGAAGCTAGACGAAAGCACCTTGAAATTACTGCGATGGTTGCTAGTGCTCTCTATAACACCCCTTTCTATACCCCCAAATAAACAAATAAATCACATAAGCACATAATAAAATTTCATCAGAGTAAATTTGAAACATGGTATAAAAGAAGTATGCCACATCATTCACCAAAATAACATACAACACCTGCTCTATAAAAGACATGCAACAGTGGGGTAGTTCAACAGAGGAACTTAGTCCTTACACCCACATCGAAATATTTAGAATGAAAGCGGAAAATCTAAACATTGAATTACTTGAAGCATGTAATCATATAAATACATATCATTCAGTTTGTTTCATCACATCATTCATGTTTACAAAACATTTACCATCAGATACATATACAAAATGTATCCCAAAAGAATACTATACAAGCCTAACTACCCGGTGCTACATATCAGAGCATAACCGACCAAAAGAATGAAGCTATACTTCACAAAAGACCTCCATCAAAGCTAATCTGCAATGCCTCATAGAGCATTATAAAATAGCAGAATATTGAGAAATATTATCATAATAATCAAAGCATATATGTAAGAGCACAGATTGTGTCTTAGTAATATCTCTATGTTTTGATGATAACATTAATGATAATTTGTATACAAGAATTATACTCTCTAAATTTGTTCTAAACTGTTTTCTACAGGCACAAAAGATTTTAATCTTAAAGAGCAAATTTGATGTGAACAATAAATTCTGAATGGCTCAAGAGCATCTGAAGATTAGAAGAATCTGAAGTATAAGAGCTTAGTCATCAAGATTCTGAAGATACAACACGCTGCATATATTATCAAGAATCTGAATGAAAGAAGACTCTGAGTGAAGAGACTCTGAATGAGAGAAGACTCTGATCTGAGTGAAGACTCTGATCTAAGAGCATGTTACGCTTCAAGCACACAGCTGCACCAGACTCTGATTCAGCAACATCTGAAGAACATCTTAGGCTCTGAAGTTTCCAGAAGATTCTGAAGACTGAAGACTCTGATATTGATTGTTGATCTGAACTATCTGAAGAATTATTTGAAGAAGATTATTTTAATATATCCGTTGGAATATGCCAGCAAATCTTTCCTTAATTGGGATAGACAAAATTCTCTGCAAGAAGATTATTCCTCTGATACATTCCATATATGGTATAATCACAGCTCAGCAGACAATTGCTACACCCACATTTTGTGCGCCGTCTCTCTGCTGCAATAGTACAAAGGACAGTACTATTTGATATTGGAAATATCTTCTCCAACGGTAAAATATTCTCTCCAATATTCAAGTGGCTATATAAAGGAAATCATAGCTCATTCTTCGAGTGACGAATTTGACAAACTTACTCTCAAGCGAAGAAACTCTCAAGCTCTCATATTCTTTGCTGTTCATACATTGTTCTAAACTTAGAGAAATAACACAGTTGTGTTTATAGCTTTCATAGAAGCAATTTCTTACTCTTACATTGTATTACATTAATTTGTAAAGGAAGTTTTCCTTAAGAGGATCTAGGTTAGATCAGTAGCTCTTGAGAAGACTAAGAACAGTTGTTCTTAGGTGTTGCTATTTGTAATCAGTTGATTTGAATAGTGGATTAAGTCCTTGTTGAGAAAGGCAAATCACTCTTGAAAAGGGTGGACTGGAGTAGTTGAGTTCAACGAACCAGGATAAAAATACTTGTGTTTTTATCTTTGATTATTTTCTGTCATACTTATTCAACCCCCCCCTTCTAAGTATTTTCTCACCTTCAGTTGGCATCAGAGCTCCGGTTCTGAGTGTGCATTCACTTAACCGTGACAGATAAAGATCCAGTGAGAAGAATACTCTGTTATTTATTTGGTTGCTAATATGGGTGATATTCCTACATCAAGCAACAAATATGAAGGAGACAGAATCAGCACCAAACCTCCAATGTTTGATGGAGAAAAATTTGATTATTGGAAAGATAGACTTGAAAGTTTTTTCTTGGGGTATGATGCTGATCTCTGGGATTTAGTCATTGATGGATATGAACATCCTACTAAGGATGGCAAAAAGATTGATAGAAAATCAATGACTGAGGAGCAGAAGAAAGAATTCAAGAATCATCACAAAGCCAGAACCATACTTCTTAATGCAATCTCTCACACAGAGTATGAGAAGATTACCAACAGAGACACTGCTCATGATATGTTTGAGTCTCTCAAAATGACTCATGAGGGAAACTCTCAGGTGAAAGAAACAAAGGCTCTGGCGCTGATACAGAAGTATGAAGCGTTCAAAATGGAAGAATCTGAGAACATTGAGACTATGTTTTCCAGATTTCAGATTCTAACAGCTGGGTTGAAAGTTCTGGACAAGGGCTACTCAACATCTGATCATGTCAAGAAGATCATCAGAAGTCTTCCTACCAGATGGAGACCTATGGTGACTGCATTGAAGCTGGCCAAGGATCTGAACAAAATCTCATTAGAAGAACTCATCAGTTCTTTGAGAAGTCATGAGATTGAGCTGGAGGAAGATGAACCCCAGAAGAAAGATAAAGGTAAATCCTTAGCTTTTAAATCTAACAAATCTGTTAAAGCTTTGCAGGTAAATGAAGAAAGCTCTGAGGAATCTTCTTCTGAAGAAGAAGATGAACTATCCATGCTGTCCAGAAGGATCAACAAACTCTGGAAGCACAAAGGGAAGAAGTTCAACAACTTCAGAAGATCTGATCAAAAGAGAGAATCTTCTGGACACAGAAGATCTGGCAAGAAAGAGGTCACTTGCTTTGAATGTAAAGAACCTGGACACTACAAGAGTGAATGTCCCAAACTTCAAAAGGAAAAACCCAAAAGGAAGTTTGATAAAAAGAAAAAGGTTCTGATGGCTACATGGGATGACTCAGATGAATCTGAATCATCTTCTGAATCTGAGGAAGAATGTGCAAATGTTGCGCTGATGGCCAACACAAATGATCAAGATGAAGGAACGTCATCATCTGAATCTGAGTCAGAATCAGACTCTGACTCTGAAGAGGTATTTTCTGAACTCTCCAGAGCTGAACTTGTTGAAAGTTTATCTGACATGTTGGAAAGCTACAGCAAGATTAAACTCAAATACAAGAAGCTGAAAAGCAATCTTGAATCTGAGATTGATCTTCTGAGAACAGAACTTGTTGAGCAGAAAGAAATAAATTTAAAACTCAAAAATGATTTAGAAACAACTCAACAAGAATCTGATACTGAAACAGAGTCAAGTGAAAATATTTTAGAAAAATATGACTCCAGTTTTAAAAGATTCCTCACTAAAAGCATAGACAGAAGCAAAATGGCTTCTATGATCTATGGTGTTAGTGGGAACAACAGAAGAGGCATTGGATGTGAATCTTCCTCTGGAAGCAATCCAAAATCTGTTGATAAACTCTTCATCAAGAAGACTCCTCTGTATTCTCATTTTAAGTTTGGTCATCTGAATGATATTAAACATACAAGCTCTGAAAAGAGTACTTATGTGTTTAAGCCAAGGGCTAGCCAGAATAAACACTATGTTGAAAAACAGAAGTTTAGGCAAAACCACAGAACATCTAACCTCAAAGGACCCAAGAAGATCTGGGTACCTAAAAGTAAGATAATACCTGTTGCAGATGTTCTTAGCAGCAAAATCCAGACACCAATCATGGTACCTGGACTCTGGATGCTCACGACATATGACGGGCGAAAGGTCTATGTTCCAAAGCCTGGAACTTAGATCTGGAGGGGATGTGAAATTTGGAGGGAACCAGAAGGGCAAGATCATTGGCTCTGGTACAATAGGTAATGGTAACCTACCCTCTATTTCTAATGTTCTGTTAGTTGAAGGATTGAAACATAATCTATTGTCCATAAGTCAATTAAGTGACAATGGTTATGATATCATCTTTAATCAAAAATGTTGCAAAGCTGTATGTCAAAAGAATGGTTCAATCCTATTCAGTGGAAAGAGGAAAAACAACATTTACAAAATTAACCTTTCAGAACTTAAAGTTCAAAATGTAAAATGCCTTTTATCTGTGAATGATGAGCAATGGGTCTGGCATAGAAGATTGGGACATATTAATATGAGACGTATATCTCAGATTAATAAACTCAATCTGGTCAGAGGACTCCCTAATCTGAAGTTCAATTCAGATGCTCTGTGTGGCGCATGTCAAAAGGGTAAATTTTCAAAATCTCATTTTAAACCAAAAAATGTTGTTTCCACTTCTAGACCATTGGAATTACTTCATATTGATCTGTTTGGACCAGTGAAAACTGCATCCATCAGAGGCAAGAAGTATGGGTTAGTCATTGTAGATGACTACAGCAGATGGACATGGGTAAAGTTTCTAAAACACAAGGATGAGTCTCATTCTGTGTTCATTGACTTCTGCAATCAAGTCCAGACTGAAAAAGAATGCAAAATTATTAAAGTCAGAAGTGATCATGGTGGCGAATTTGAAAACAAATATTTTGAAAAATATTTTTCTGAAAAAGGAATTGCACATGATTTCTCCTGTCCTAGAACTCCACAACAAAATGGAGTTGTAGAGAGGAAAAATAGAACATTGCAAGAAATGGCCAGAACCATGATCAACGAGACAAATCTGGCAAAATACTTTTGGGCAGAAGCAATAAATACAGCATGTTATATTCAGAACAGAGTGTCTGTAAGACCTCTTCTGGAAAAGACTCCCTATGAATTGTGGAGAAACAGAAAGCCCAACATTGCTTATTTTCATCCATTTGGATGTATTTGTTATATGCTTAACACTAAAGATCATCTGAACAAGTTTGATTCCAAAGCACAGAAGTGTTTCATGCTTGGTTATTCTGAACGCTCTAAAGGCTACAGAGTATTCAATACTGAAACACAGATTGTGGAAGAATCTATTCATGTTAGATTTGATGCTAAGCTTGGCTCTGAAAAGCCAAAGCAAGTTGAAAGTTCTGCAGATAGAGAAGTTATTCTCACAGACTCTGAAGGCTCAGAGGCAGACAAGACTGAAGACAAAGACTCTGAAGCAAACCCAGATGCTACGCCTCTAACTTCCCAACTTGACAATCTGCATATTTCTGAAAGACCAACAGTCAGAGGATCTTCTTCCAGAATGAAAGCTTCTCATCCAGAGGATGTGATAATTGGAAAGAAAGATGATCCAATAAGGACAAGAGCATTTCTCAGAACTTCTGAATCTTCCTTCTGTGGCTTAGTGTCAATTATAGAACCAACATCTGTTGATGAGGCTCTGGAAGATAATGAATGGATTTTAGCTATGCAAGAGGAGCTGAATCAATTCACAAGGAATGAAGTCTGGGATCTGGTTCCAAGACCTAAAGGTTTCAATGTCATTGGAACAAAATGGGTTTTCAGAAATAAACTTAATGAAAAAGGAGAAGTCGAAAGGAACAAAGCAAGACTGGTTGCTCAAGGCTACAGTCAACAAGAAGGCATAGACTACACAGAAACATATGCTCTTGTTGCAAGGTTAGAGTCTATACGCTTGCTTATTTCATTTGCTGCACAACATAACATCACTCTTTATCAGATGGATGTTAAAAGTGCTTTTCTTAATGGAATTATAGAAGAGGAAGTGTATGTCCACCAACCTCCTGGTTTTGAAAATGAAAATTTTCCAGATCATGTTTACAAACTAAAAAAATCTCTTTATGGACTAAAACAAGCTCCCAGAGCTTGGTATGAGAGGTTGAGTAATTTTCTTCTGAAGAAAAATTTCATCAGAGGAAAAGTGGATACCACACTATTTTGTAAAACCATTAAGAAAGATTTGTTGATTTGTCAAATTTATGTAGATGATATTATTTTTGGATCAACAAATATTATGCTTGGAAAGGAGTTTGCTGAATGTATGCAGGCAGAATTTGAGATGAGCATGATGGGAGAACTGAGATTCTTTCTGGGAATCCAAGTAAATCAGACTCCAGAGTGCACCTACATACATCAGACCAAGTATGTTAAAGAGCTTCTGAAGAAGTTTAACATGCTGGATAGCAAAATGGCAAAGACTCCAATGCATCCTACAAGCACTCTAGGTAAGGAAGAGGTAAGTAAGAAGGTAGATCAGAAACTCTACAGAGGTATGATAGGATCTCTTCTTTATTTGACTGCTTCTAGACCAGACATTCTGTTTAGTGTTTGTTTATGTGCTAGATTCCAATCAGATCCTAGAGAATCACACTTAACTGCTGTTAAGAGGATTCTAAGGTATCTGAAAGGTACTGCTAATGTTGGTTTGTGTTACAGAAGATCTGACAAATATTCACTAGTTGGATTCTGTGATGCTGACTATGCTGGAGATAGAGTTGAGCGCAAAAGTACTTCTGGAAGCTGTCAGTTTCTTGGAAGTCATCTGATCTCGTGGTACAGCAAGAAGCAACCAACAATTGCACTATCAACCACAGAGGCAGAATACATTGCTGTTGCTGGATGTTCCACTCAGATGCTCTGGATGAAGAGTCAACTAGAAGATTATCAAATCTATGAGAGTAATCTTTCTATCTTCTGTGATAATACTTCTGCTATATGTTTATCCAAAAATCCAATTTTACACTCTAAGGCCAAACATATAGAGATTAAACATCATTTCATCAGAGACTATGTTCAGAAGGGTGTAATAAATTTAGCCTTTGTTGATACAGATCATCAATGGGCAGATATTTTCACAAAACCCCTTGCTGAAGATAGGTTTAAGTTTATTCTGAAAAATATTTGTATGGATTTTTGTCCAGAGTAATATTTCTCAGAGTCAACTTCTCAGATGCTAAGTGTTTAACACTCTGAAGTATTTCATCTGTCTTGTTTAATTTATCTGTGAATTATTTTTTTGTGTGAAACTCTGTACTGACCATCTCAGAGGATCTGAAAGTTGAAAACGTTTCATTTCTTAAGAGTTATAGAATCACATGCAAGCAAACACGTGTCACTCAGAATCTGAAAAGATGGAGTACACCTACTGATTATGACGTTTAAGGTATTGCTTTGAAAATCTCAATCTGTCTTGATTTTCCCCCAAATGTCATATCATAATTAAAAATGATTACTTTTCATTTAATGCAAACGTGCGTATGTGTCCTATGTGTGTCTGTTGTGTTTCCCATGCTTGCTTTATTTGTCTATATAAACCACTCTCATAACACATTCACACTTTTCACATTCTCAAACACATATGCGTTTTTGTTTGTTGTTCTCTCTCTTTGCAAACCCTAAAAGAACTCAGAAACCTTCATCTTCTTCATCATCGTCAACAATGGCATCTACTTCAAAAGCTGTTACTACCAAAAATGCTACCACTGTCGTAGAACCAGTACGCACTCTCCTAACTGCTGTTGATTCACTAGAAGTACTGTGTGAAAGTTTCGTGGATTTAGAAGATCTTGCTGAAAATGGGTTTGATCTGATTTCTTCAATCAAAGCACAAGGCTGGGACGGTTACTTTGACAGGCTTATGGGTCCTGTGTATCCAAAGTTAGTGAAGGAGTTCTGGATCCATGCATATGCTACTCCAAAGTTCATTCACTCCTCTGTGCTGGGAAAGAAGATAGTTATCACTGAAAATCTGATAAGAAAACTCATAGGCTTTAAGGCAACTGATGGAGTAACCTCTCTGTCTTCTGCGCGTGAAGACCTGAAAGATGTATGTCAAGAAATCTGTACTACTGGTGAACCTTGTAAGAAGGTTAAGTTCTTGAAACCCACTTACAAGATATGGGCTAAGATTTTCATGAACACCATCTTTCACAGACCCTCTTCAAACTCTTCTGATTATGTTAATGCTGAACAACTTTACTTCATGTATTGTTTACACCAAAACATTCAGATTGATCTTCCATATTTGTTGTTTAATCATCTGGTGTCTCATGTCAAGGAAACAAGGGAAACAGCCAGAGATAAATCTGGAAAAGTCAGAACATGGATTCCTATGGGAAGGCTGATTTCAGATATTCTGATAGAAAACCAACTTGTGGCGCATCTGCAAGAGGCTGGGTTGACAGAAGATCTGACTTATATCATTGGCTCTGAAATAAACGGTTTAACTCTGAGAAGGATGAAACTGGTTGATGATTTATCTGAGAAACCAAGGAAAACTAACTCTGAAGAAGTTAGGGGAAGAAGGATTCCTGTTGAGGATTTTCCTTTATTCACCTCAGATGAACCTAGAGAACTTATTGCTGAGTATGTTGCTCGCTGCATAAGAGATGGTGTTGAGATTCCTGCCAATCTTGTGCAGAAGGAAGGCCAAGTTCTTCCTGATTTGACAAGGGAAAGAAGACGTAAGAGAAAAGCTGATAGTGAAGGTCATCAGAAGAAAAGGAAGCATTCAGAGGCTGAAAAGAAGAAGAAAAGGAAGAAGCTGAAGAAGGTTCAACCAAATCCTCCTGCAGCAACTTTTGAAGAAATTAGAGATACTCTGAAACAGGTATTTAACACTGATTCTAATCCTGTTCATCATTCTGCTACCCCCACACCATCTGACTCACCCCTTATTTTTAAAAGATCTAAACCATCTTCTGTCCCCCCTCATACACCACAATCCAAGCAACCAACAAACATACCAACAGAATTTCCACAACAAACTCAACAAGCCACACCACAACCACAAAACACTATCCCACAAAACACCATTCCAGAGGATGTTCACCCTGAACACTCTGACCAACCTGAAAATCTCATTGATCCTAATGAGATATTAGATGTCACACCTTTAAACCAGTCTGTCATTTTATCTTCAACTTCTGAAAAATCTAACCACTCTGATACATCATCTGATGATGAATCATCTGGTTACATTAATGAATGCTTGAATGATCTCAAACAACCTCGTTCTGAGAGTGTTTGGAAACAGCTGTTTAAATCTCCAACTTCTGAACATCCACCTTCTCCACAAAATTCCCCAACTCAAACTCTCACTACTCAAATCCAAAACACTCCACAACCAACAGAAACCCAACCAATTCCCTCAACATCTGAACCACAAACCAACCAACCAACATCTGAACCACAAACCACCCAACCAACATCTGAACCACAAATCAATCCTCAACATTCTGACCCACAAACATCTGAACATCCATCTTCACAACCTCAACCTTCTGAACAAACACCACAAACACAACTAAACCAACCAAGAAAACCCAGAATCCCTGATGAAGCAGAATTGGGATCAAGTGTTTATACTCTGTTAAGAGATTTTGATAAGGATAATGTCTCAGACTTTGCTGACATTATGGATGTTTGCATGACTACTATGGACAAAGAGGCTGCTAATGCTGTTTGGAAGAAATATCTTTACAGACTGAATAGGGAGGCTTTGAAAATCAGGACTCAATGTCTTAGATTATCAAAAGTAAGGTTTGCTGCTTATCAAAAACGGATTAAGAAAAACACTCCTCCTATTCTTCTTCTAGAAGCTCCTCCACCTCCAGAAATTCCTGCACCTGATGTTACAAAGATTGTTTCAGAATCTATTGTTTCAGAATCTACTGTTTCAGAATCTACAGATCTTCAGAAGGATGTCAAAGAACTTAAGGATTTTATGGTTGATCAAAAGAAAACAAATGAAGAAATGAAAACTTGGATGGCTAAGCAAGATGAAAATTCAGAAAGGATTACAGCACTGCTGCAACTCATTGCTTCTCAACAAGCCTCATCTGCTAAACCTACTTGATGTTTTGCACAAGTTTTTCATGTTTTGCTTTGTTTTGATTTTCTTCTGATATGTTTTGTATGCTTTTATCTGAATCTGGATGTTCTCTTGAATTAATGACAATGATCTTTTTGCTTATCTGGATATGTGTTTCTTCTGCATCTTTACTGTCTTTTAAAATTCTTTTTGATTATGACAAAAAGGGGGAGAAACAAAATAGAATCTGATTGTTCAAATCTATAAGCAATTATCTGAACTAAGTCAGACATGTTACTAACATTCTTTGAATTTAACCAGACTCTGACAAATTTCATTGAAGTTTTTCCTGAGATCTATCTTTTCAGAACCTGATCAAAAATAGCTAAATCTGAGTAGACCAGACTCTGATATCTAACCTTGAGTACTATGATCTAAAAGATAACTCAAGACAGGAAATGGCAAGATAAACAACCAAGTGTTCTGAAGTTGTTCATCTGGCATCAAGCTTTAATATGGCATCAAGCTTTGACTCTAGAAGTCAAACATATGTCAACCAGGCTTCAATCAGGATGTTAACCAGGCTTCAATCAGGCTCTGAATCTGAAATGTAATCAGGCTCTGAATCTGAAATGTACTCAACCAGAAAGGGAAGTATCTAATTCCATTAGAGTATTCATTTCAGGGGGAGATTGTTAATCTCAGGGGGAGTAATTTTAATTCATATTTTTTATTGAACAAATTTCTCATGTTTTGTCATCATCAAAAAGGGGGAGATTGTAAGAGCACAGATTGTGTCTTAGTAATATCTATATGTTTTGATGATAACATTAATGATAATTTGTATACAAGAATTATACTCTCTAAATTTGTTCTAAACTGTTTTCTACAGGCACAAAAGATTTTAATCTTAAAGAGCAAATTTGATGTGAACAATAAATTCTGAATGGCTCAAGAGCATCTGAAGATTAGAAGAATCTGAAGTATAAGAGCTTAGTCATCAAGATTCTGAAGATACAACACGCTGCATATATTATCAAGAATCTGAATGAAAGAAGACTCTGAGTGAAGAGACTCTGAATGAGAGAAGACTCTGATCTGAGTGAAGACTCTGATCTAAGAGCATGTTACGCTTCAAGCACACAGCTGCACCAGACTCTGATTCAGCAACATCTGAAGAACATCTTAGGCTCTGAAGTTTCCAGAAGATTCTGAAGACTGAAGACTCTGATATTGATTGTTGATCTGAACTATCTGAAGAATTATTTGAAGAAGATTATTTTAATATATCCGTTGGAATATGCCAGCAAATCTTTCCTTAATTGGGATAGACAAAATTCTCTGCAAGAAGATTATTCCTCTGATACATTCCATATATGGTATAATCACAGCTCAGCAGACAATTGCTACACCCACATTTTGTGCGCCGTCTCTCTGCTGCAATAGTACAAAGGACAGTACTATTTGATATTGGAAATATCTTCTCCAACGGTAAAATATTCTCTCCAATATTCAAGTGGCTATATAAAGGAAATCATAGCTCATTCTTCGAGTGACGAATTTGACAAACTTACTCTCAAGCGAAGAAACTCTCAAGCTCTCATATTCTTTGCTGTTCATACATTGTTCTAAACTTAGAGAAATAACACAGTTGTGTTTATAGCTTTCATAGAAGCAATTTCTTACTCTTACATTGTATTACATTAATTTGTAAAGGAAGTTTTCCTTAAGAGGATCTAGGTTAGATCAGTAGCTCTTGAGAAGACTAAGAACAGTTGTTCTTAGGTGTTGCTATTTGTAATCAGTTGATTTGAATAGTGGATTAAGTCCTTGTTGAGAAAGGCAAATCACTCTTGAAAAGGGTGGACTGGAGTAGTTGAGTTCAACGAACCAGGATAAAAATACTTGTGTTTTTATCTTTGATTATTTTCTGTCATACTTATTCAACCCCCCCCCCCCCTTCTAAGTATTTTCTCACCTTCAATATATCCACATATTCTGCAATTTCTCACCACAATTCATTCCAATCATCATATACATCACACCATATGTATAAACAAACATAGATAATCACCAAACACATTTCGTCATGCATACATGCATAATTCTCAATTCAATACTTCACATACGAGTATACTTTCATACAACAATACACATTAATCATGTGACTCAATGCAACTCATGCCATGTGGTACCAACACTTGTTATCATTTTTCGGTTTTTACACTTAAACCGGGTCCACCCTTCTAGACCGATAACAACAAAGCCCGTTCCCTAAGCTTTCAAACCCACCCTTCTAGGTTTGGGACAATTCACTAGTCTCCATGAAACTAGCAAACATTGCCTCTTGACTAAATGATGCATATGCAATCAATAACCAAATGCACTTATGAACGTTCTCGCAACTTAATCCCATGCATTCAAATAATTCATCACTCAAGAATTATAACATGATTGCACACACAAGATATTCACATAAACAAAGCATTCATACTTTAAATCATCATCACCATATCATCAAGCAATGCACACATACTCACAATATGTTCCCATGCATCATTCACAACATCGTTGTTGCACTCCAAAATTTGCTCAACCTTTTCTTGCCTGATTTGTGTTCGTTGCATTATCATTTGCATTGTTCTAGCATTTGTATTGCACAACATTTATTCTCGAGGCAAGGGATCAAGGCATTCAGGTGGCTCCAGGTGCAACTTTCATTGCAAGAGGCTAAACAACAAACATAAGAGGCTTCAACACTTGTTTTGCCTAGCAATCGAGTGGCTGATTTTATTTTATTTTGCAGGGCATTTTTCATGTCAGAAGCAGCATTCAGGTTATGTACAGTGTTCCCAGGGTCAGAGCAATCAAGAATGACTTTCAGCAGCTAAACAGAGTTCAGAACGGCAGGAAACGGGCAAAGGGGCAGATTTCCCTCCAAAAGGTGCCAAATTCAAATTTTTGAATGTGTTAATCGATTAACACACAGGGTTAATCGATTAACCATTTGAAAATCAGTCCAGATTTGAATTTTTAACAGTGTTAATCGGTTAACCTATATGGTTAATCGATTAACCACAACAGGTTTTGCCTTGCACGTGAATTTTCAAGTCCAGCCACTTTTGAGGTCCAATTTTGGTCATTTAAATTGCATTTTCACACTTGGGAAGGATCTAGAACATTATCAAATTTCATTTTCCCTCCAAATGCCCAAACCTCATTCCATACCACATTTTCCTAGCCATTTTCCAATCCTTGCTTTGGAGCCAAACCAAGAGTTTATATATTTGATTCACTCCAAACCTCACAAGAATAATCCTCATAATTCACTCTCATTTCAGAATTGCTCTCAATTTTCTCTCAATTCTCTCTCAATTTTCCAATCTCAAAAAAACCTCACCCAAAGCTCTTCTCCTTGAGATCATTGATTCTTCATTGGAATCATTGATTTCTAAGAGCTAAACCTCCATTAATTCACTCCATCAATTCCATTTCATCATCCAATTTTCGTGCACAAGCAGATCTAAATTTTGAAGTGTTCTTGGAAGTGATTATTTGGCTTACTTTGAGTTGTTCTTGGTGGATCTACATTGCTACTATAAGAATTGGTGTGGATCTTGAAGAATTCTGGTTTTCTTTGCTTAGATCTACTCATCTACAGTTGAATCAACAATTACCGGATCAAGTCTCCGATCCGAAGGTTGGAATTCCGATCTGATTTTGTTTTCGAGCTTATTTGCACAATTTGCATGTGGATCTTTGCATTTGATTGATTATGTTGATTTTGATCCATGATCTTGTTGTGTTATGGTGTTTACATGTTGTTTAAATCAATGTTTACTAGTTTAATTTCGTGCATGATCAATCACATGATAGTTGGAGTGTTTGCTTAAGTGATAAGCTGCTGAAAAGTGATTTTGAACTGTTGTTTTTCACCTCTGGCACAGTGTTAATAGATTAACCTATATGGTTAATCGATTAACCAACTCAAATATTCAAATTTTCAAGCGTTTTTCAATGGTTAACCGATTAACCCCTGGCGTTAATCGATTAACACTGTAACAGAGGGCCTGTTTTGCTGTTTTGCTTGCTTGTTCGCGTGTCGGTTCGATCCGAATCATCATAGATCTTTGTGTTGCATTAGGATTGAATTATTTTGGATGTTTATCACTATTCTTGGCTGTTTAATCATGATCTTGGGTGCATTTTCCACTTGCATGCTTGCATTTGTATGTGGCTTGTTTTCTCTTCTTTTTTCGTAATCCTTCCCTCTGTTTTGTTGAATTTTTTTCTTCCAATCGGTGATGAATTTGGCCTTGATTTTTTAGTATGTGTTAGGGTAGACATGTATGTTCCCCTAGGAATTTTATTAGATTTTTACAACTTGGTTTTGTATTTTATTTGTATTTTTCAAGTGGCTTGTTTTCATGATTTCTTCTCTTAAGTGCTTTGGTTTATTTGGCTTGGTTGGCTGCCTTGGAGTTGGTTTGAGCTCGAGTTCATTTTGGCGGAGCTTCTGGATTCATTGAAGATGCTTGGGATTAAGGATTGGAGATTGGAGTTGAAGGCTTTTCCTCTTGTGGAGCTTTTGAAGGTGATATAATACTTAGAAGGGGGGGGGGGGGGGGGGGTTGAATAAGTATGAAAGATTAAGACTTAAAAAATAATCACACAATTATTTTTATCCTGGTTCGTTTAAACAACTACTCTAGTCCACCCTTCCTAGAGTGATTTTCCTTTCTCAACAAGGACTTAATCCACTATTAAATCAAACTGATTACAATAGTCACACCTAAGAACAACTGTTCTTAGTCTTCTCAAGAGCTACTGATTCCAACTGAATCCTCTTAAGGAAAAACCTTTACAATCAATGTAAATTAAATACAAGAGTATTAATGCTTCTATAAAGCTTTTATCACAACAGTGATTTTTCTCTTAAGTTTAAGTACAATAAATTCTAAGAAGAATATGAAAGAATGAGAGCTTAGAATAATATGATTTCTTTTCAGCAAATTGTGTAACTGAAGAATATGGTGAAGTTCTCCTTTTATAGGCAGCTGATCCAAGGATGCTGAGCGTTGAAAAGAGAGTCCCAAAAAGGTCTGAGCCTTTTTGTCTTCACATCAAGTGACCTTTCCTAGAAGTAGATGGCACAGAAAAATCCTTTTTGTCTGTGTAAGTGTGTCTAGCACAAATGAGGAAAGAGACGTTGAATAACTCCAATGGATATATTCTTGATTATTTCTTCTTCAGATTTCAGCAAGTTCTTCAGAGTCTGAATGGATCAGAGTCTTCTAATGATATTCAGAACTTAGCTGTATCAGAGTCTTCTGCAGCATGTGTGCTTTCAGCGTGTTGATCATCAGAGCATATTTGACACAGAACTTCTGTACTTGGCAGCGTTGGTACTTTCAGAAACTTCTGTAGAATTATGCTTTGAGAAACTCTTCAATCAATATTCTTCTTTGCTTCAGATGCTTCAGCTTCAGATGCTTCTGACTATCTTCAGATGCTTCTGACTCAGAATGTTCTGGAGCTTCTTGCTTCAGATCCTTCTGGAGACTACGCTCAGGATCTTCTGTAAAGAGTAATCAGATTCTTCTGTAAGATGCATCTGGCGCTTCAGAGTCAGGATAACTTCTTGTATCCAAAACAGATTTGCTTCTAGAGAGTTAATTTCATTTCAATCTGCAGTAAAACTCTCAAACAAATTTTAGAGTATATAAATCTTAAATATAAATTTCCTAACCGTTATCATCAAAACAAAGAGTTATTATTAAGAACCAATATGTGTTCTAACAATCTCCCCCTTTTTGATGATGACAAAAAGTATCAGAAATTTTATTTAACTGAACATAAAGAATTATAACTCCCCCTGAGATGATGAATCTCCCCCTGAGTTAAATATGAAAAAGGAATAGAAACTTCCCTTTTATCTTGAGTAATCTTCAGAGTTAGATCTTGTTTGTTCTTAAAACAATTTAGGGTCAGAATGACTTGCAGATATAAGATTCAGAGTTTGATAAAAGACAATTGATCTGAGAGACTCAGAGTTTCTTTTATAGAGTGTTCTTATCAAATGTTCTGAAATAGTCAAGTTAAAATATTAGATAAAATAGAAATATCTGAAGATTCATTCTAGTGAAGTTATATTAAACAGTTCAGATCTTTATTTTCTCCCCCTTTTTTGTCATAAGCAAAAAGTAAAAACTTTTAAAAAGACAAATAAAAAGAACAATAAATAAGATAATTCAATGGAGAAAAACTGATTCATTCAAAATAACAGAGCAAGAGTACATAGGTGAACATCAGAAGATATAACAATAAAATTCAGATGCAAACAACAGATGCAAAAATAGTAGAATGAAAAAAAATCTAAGAGTGTTTGGACAAAAGCATCTTCAATAGGTCTGTAATCTCAGATGAAGATTGCTATTGCTTTGACATCCACTTAGTCATGGTCTCATTCTTCTCATCTTGTTTGGACATCCACTCTGTCATATCCTCAGACTTCTTATCTTGCTTAGCCATCCAGGATTTTATTTCTGACTGACCAGCCTCCAGAGCAGCAATCTTGTCTTCGAAGTCTGGATGTTCTGTCTTTATCTCAGATGAAGAAGGTGGAGGTTCTGCAGCCTGAACAGAGTCAATTTCCATAGGATCTGTAGATCCTGAAGAGGGTTCTACCAGAGTCATAGACAATGCATTGGCAGTAGGTTCTGTTGGAGGTGGAGGAGCATCTAAACGAAGCAGAGGTTCAGTTTTGTTGACAGTCCAGAATAAAGTCCTTTCAGCTCTGAGCTTTGCATCATCAGAACAGACGTTCTTCAGATTAGAAGCTACAGTGTTGAATCTATTGATGAATCCTTTCCAGATGATGTCAGATTCATTTGCATCCATTGTTTCAGAGCATCTCTTCTGAACAGTACCTAAAGACATTTGTATTTCTTGCAAAAACGTTTGAAATAAATTATCAATATTAAGTCTGGGCGGTGGTTTAAGCAAGGTTTCCAGAGTTATATGTTTAGGTTTGGGAGTTGGTGGTAAAAGTGATTTTTGGATGGAAATCAGAGGAGGGGGATAATATGGAAAGAAAGGAATTTCTGGTTTTGGAGGTAAGGATCTGTTTAAGGCATTAAGCAGATGAGGTTTTGGTCTTGTGCGTGGGCAAACATCATCAAAGGGTTCATTAGAGTATGGTATGAAAGCAGATGTTGGTGGTTCAACAGATGCAACTGTGTTATCAGATGCAGGTTGCAGAGTTGAAACAACAGCTTTACCAGAGGTGCCAGATATTGTTGCTAAGGATCCTACATTGTTCATTGATTGAATATATGAAAGGATCACAGATGGAAGAGCCTATCTGAGTTTTGGTTTCAGAGGGTTCAGGGGTTCAGCAGGTTCAACTCTATCATAAAAATCTTTTAGTTTGAAACCATAAGATAGATTATGATAAAGAGAAGAAACTTGGGCACAAGATATACCAGATGATGATGGATTGGAATTGGGAACAATCATCTCAGATGATGGTGCAGGTGGAGGAATAGGATCTGGAATGGAAGTTTTAGAAGGTATGGTTGATTCAGGTTCAGGTTCATGTACATGGTATTTGTCAGATGGAGAAATAAGAAAGTCTGGATGGATTTCTGATTCTGATGAGTTGGAGGATGTAGTAGGTGTACAAGAGGTAGAAGATACTTGAAACACTGTTTTTAGTGGAGTGACATCAAGAACTTCTGTCTCAGGGATGTGTGGTTCAGATGTGTTGGTAGGTTCTGAAGGAATGTCAGATTGTTTGGATGGTGGTTCTGATGAAACAGGAGCAGAAGTTACTTTTGTAGGTTCAGAAGTAACTGGTGCAACAGGTTCAGAAGGTGGAGTATTTGATGATGGATTGTCAGAGGCTTTTTCTGGTTGAACTTCTTTTGGTTGGTTTTCTGGATGTTCTGAGGTTTGTTGTTGATCGGATTTTTGTCTTTCAGATGGTTGTTGTTCTGATGGTTGTAGTTCTGTTTGTTGTGATTCTGATGGTGATGGACATGGAACAAAATGTTTGATGTGTATTTTGGGTTGAGATGGTTTTGATACAGAAGCAGTAGTTTGTTTTTGAGGTGAGACAGAACTGGGGGCAGTAACAGAAGTTGTTTGAGTAACAGGTGGCTTTGGAACAGACTTAATATTTGAATCATTAATAACAATAGTTTCAGAAGAGACAGATGTTTTGGTACCTTTTACTTTAATCCTCTTGGCAGGTACAAAGGCAGCTTCTTCAGAATCCTTTCTCTTCAAGAGCTTCTGGGGCTTCTCAGCAATCTTGACCTTCTTCTGGACAGGTTCAGATACTTCTATAGGCTGAGTCCTTTTCCTCTGAAGTGGTACTTCTTCTTCTTCTCTTGCATCTGGTAGTGGTTGTTTGACAAGCTGAAACACATTAGCTGGAACAGGTATTTCTTCCTGCTTGCATTCCTCTATATACATAAGCACTATATGTCTGGGTTCTTCAGCAAAGAATAGAGGAAAGTCAGCTACAGCAACCCTCTTATTCAAATCAGACATATTTAGCCTCTTTGGAGCAGTAGTGAGTTCATCAACAATTTTTAGTCTCAGAAGACTTTTAGCGTTCAGAGGCTTTCCCATAATAAACTCTAATTCCTCTGTAACCCCAGCAGCGTACAGAGCAGTCACTAAACCATTTTCAGTGAGAAGATCTGAGATCAACCTTCCAAAGGGGATCCAAGTCCTGATCTTCTGTCCTTTCTCCTTCACAGATTCTCTAGATGCATTGATATGATTCCACAGATGCATGAACAAAATGTATGGAAGATCTACTTTGTTGCTCTGACTAAGGCAGTACATAAAATAGATCTGTTCATTGTTGACATAATCAGGAGAATTGGTTGATTTCCTGTGGTGGATGCATCCCATGAAGATCTTGGCCCAGATCTTGTAATCAGGCTTCAGATCTTTGAATCTTTTAGAAGCTTGACCAGCAGTCATAACTTCCTCATAAACCTCTTCCATGTCCACACGCCCAGCTGGCAAGTGGGAAACACCATCTGTTTCTTCATAACCTATCAGTTTCCTTATCAGATCCTCTGTGATGATAATCTCTTTTCCCAGCACAGATGATAAAATGAACTTGGGATAAACTGATGCATGAATCCAGAATTCTTTCACAAGGAGAGGGTAAACTGGTCCAAACAACCTATCAAAGTACTTAACCCATCCTTGAGCTCTAACAATGGAACGAAAATCAAACCCATTATCAGCCAGAGAATCAAACTCAACCATAGATTCACACAGAACTTCTAGTTTATCAACAGGTGTTAGAAGTGTTCTTTTGGGAGGAGAATATGGAGCAGCACCCAAGTTTTCTGAAGTCACAGCAGCCATAGTAGATTGGAACTGAGCAGTTGTTGATGAAGAAGACGCCATTGAAGAATGCTTTTTCAAACACTTAGGTTTTGGGTTTTTATGCAGAGAAAATAGGAAATGAAAACGCATGTAAATTCTGAGAGTGAAAAGTGTGAAAGTGAATACAAGACAAGTATTTATACTAAACACTTAGGCACATCAAAAGTCAGAAAAAACGCACGTTTGAGCAAGCATTAAATGAAGAGAATAAAATCATTTCAAAACATTAAATGCTTCTGACAATTTTGGGGGGAAAACCAAGATTCTTACTATTCAAATTTCACCTCAAACGTCTCTTCAGTTATGTACACGCCACCTCTTCAGATTTTGTGTGACACGTGTTTGCTTGCATGTTGTTCTGAATTCTCTTAAGAAATGAAACGTTAGCCAACGTTCAGATCTTCTAAAGATGGTTAGTTCAGAGTTTCACATCAGAAAAAATTGATCAGAATAGAATAAGCAGAAGAAATACTTCAGATTATTTAAGCATTTTTGCATCTGTAACAATTTGCTTCTGATAAATATCATTCTGGACAAAAATCCATACCAATATTTTTCAGAATAAAATTGAATCTATCTTCAACAAGGGGTTTTGTAAAAATATCTGCCCATTGATGATCTGTATCAACAAAGGCTAAGTTTATGATTCCCTTCTGAACATAGTCTCTGATGAAATGATGCTTAATTTCTATATGTTTTGCCTTAGAATGTAAAATGGGATTCTTGGACAAACATATAGCAGAAGTATTATCACAAAAAATAGAAATGTTACTCTAAAAAATTTGATAATCTTCTAGTTGACTCTTCATCCAGAGCATCTGCGTGCTACATCCAGCAGCAGCAATGTATTCAGCCTCTGTGGTTGAAAGTGCAATTGTGGGTTGCTTCTGGCTGTACCAGGAGATTAAGTTTCTTCCTAGAAATTGACAACTTCCAGAAGTACTTTTTCTTTCCACTCTGTCTCCAGCGTAGTCAGCATCACAGAATCCAACTAATTTGAAATCATCAGATTTTCTGTAACACAAACCCACATTAGAAGTACCTTTCAGATACCTTAGAATCCTCTTGACAGCTGTCAAGTGTGATTCTCTAGGATCTGATTGGAATCTAGCACACAGACAAACACTGAACAATATGTCAGGTCTAGAAGCAGTAAGATAAAGAAGAGAGCCAATCATACCTCTGTAGAGCTTCTGGTCTACTTTCTTACTTACCTCTTCTTTGCCAAGTGAGCTAGTAGGATGCATTGGAGTCTTTGCCAGCTTGCTGTCAGACATGTTGAATTTCTTCAGAAGTTCTTTAACATACTTTGTCTGATGTATGTAGGTGCACTCTGGAGTTTGATTAACTTGGATTCCTAGAAAGAATCTGAGTTCTCCCATCATGCTCATTTCAAATTCTGCCTGCATACATGTAGCAAACTCCTTTCCAAGCATAATATTTGTTGATCCAAAAATAATATCATCAACATAAATTTGGCAAATTAGAAGATCTTTCTTAATTGTTTTACAGAATAAAGTTGTATCCACTTTGCCTCTGATGAAATTCTTCCCCAGAAGAAAATTAATCAATCTCTCATACCAAGCTCTGGGAGCTTGTTTTAATCCATATAGAGATTTCTTTAATTTGAAAACATGATCTGTAAATTTTTCATTTTCAAAACTAGGAGGTTGGTGGACATAAACTTCTTCTTCTATAATACCATTAAGAAAGGCACTTTTAACATCCATCTGATACAGAGTGATGTTATTTTGTGCAGCAAAGGAAATAAGAAGGCGTATAGATTCTAACCTTGCCACTGGAGCATATGTCTCAGTGTAATCAATACCTTCTTGCTGACTGTACCCTTGAGCAACCAGCCTTGCCTTATTCCTCTCAACTTCTCCTTTCTCATTTAGTTTATTTCTGAAGACCCATTTTGTACCAATTATATTGAATCCTTGAGGTCTTTGAACTAGATCCCATACATCATTTCTGCTAAATTGATTTAGCTCTTCTTGCATGGCAATGATCCAATTATTGTCTTGCAGAGCTTCTTCTACAGAAGATGGTTCAATTTCTGACACTAGTCCAAATAGTGATGCTTCAGATGATCTTAGAAAGGATCTTGTTCTGATGGGATCATCCTTCTTTCCAATAATGACATCCTCTGGATGAGAAGCTTTAATTCTGGATGATGATCCTCTGATAGTTGACTCTTCAGAAATGTTTAGATTATTCATCTGAGAAGTTAAGGGAGTAGCATCTGGAGTTGCTTCTGGTTCCTTCACTTGAGTTTTGTCTGCTTCTGGAACTTCAGAGTCAATAAAGACTACTTCCCTATCTGCAGAGTTATCAACCTGCTTTGGCATTTCCAATAGTGCCAGATCCAATGATCTTGCCCTTCTGGTTCCCTCCAAACTTCACGTCACCTCCAGATCTAAGTTCCAGGCTTTGGAACATAGACTTTTCTCCTGTCATGTGTCGTGAGCATCCAGAGTCCAGGTACCATGATTGGTGTCCTGACCTTGCTGCTAAGAACATCTGCAACAGGAATTGTTTTGTTTTTAGGTACCCAGATATTCTTGGGTCCTTTGGGGTTAGTTGGTTTGTAGGTTTGTCTAAACTTCTGTTTTACAACAAAATGTTTATTCTGACTTGCCTTGGGTTTAAACACATAAGTATTCTTCTCAGAGCTTGTGTGTTTAATGTCATTCAAGTGACCAAATTTGAATTGAGAATACAGAGGTGTCTTCTTGATGAAAAGTTTGTCAACAGGTTTTGGATTGCTTCCAGATGAAGATTCATATCCAATACCTCTTCTGTTGTTTCCACTAACACCATAGATCATAGAAGCCATCTTGCTTCTGTCTATGCTTTTAGTGAGAAATCTCTGAAAGCTAGAGTCGTATTTTTCTAAAATATTTTCACATGACTTAGTCTCAGATTCAGATTCTTGTTGAGTTATTTCAAAGTCATTTTTGATTTTCAGATTTATTTCTTTTTGCTCAACAAGTTCTATTTTCAGAAGATCAATCTCAGATTCAAGATTGCTTTTCAGCTTCTTGTATTTGAGTTTGATATTGTTATAACTTTTAAGAACTTCTGTTAAAACTTTAATGAGTTCTTCTTTGGTAAGTTTAGCCATTACATCTTCTGCATCATCATCAGATTCAGATTCTGATTCATATCCTGAGGTACCTTCCTCTTGATCCTCTGTGCTGGCCATCAGTGCAACATTTTCACATTCTTCTTCTGATTCAGAAGATGATTCACATTCATCTGAGTCATCCTATTTTGCCATCAGAACCTTCTTCTTTTTGTTAAACTTCTTCTTGGGTTTTTCTTTCTGAAGTTTGGGGCAATCATTCTTGTAGTGCCCAGGTTCTTTGCACTCATAGCACACAACTTCTTTCTTGGCAGATCTTCTGTGACCAGAAGATTCCTTTCTGTTATCAGATCTTCTGAAGTTGTTGAACTTCTTTCCCTTGTGCTTCCAGAGTTTGTTAATCCTTCTGGACAGCATGGATAACTCATCTTCTTCTTCAGAAGAAGATTCTTCAGAGCTTTCTTGAATGACCTGCAAAGCTTTAGCAGTTTTGTTAGATTTTAAAGCAACAGATTTACCTTTTTCTTTCTTCTGAGGTTCATCTTCCTCAAGCTCAATCTCATGGCTCCTCAGTGAGCTGATGAGTTCTTCTAGAGAGATCTTGTTCAGATCTTTGGCCATCTTCAAGGCAGTCACCATTGGTCTCTATCTGGTAGGCAGACTTCTGATGATTTTCTTTACATGATCTGATGTAGAATATCCCTTGTCCAGAACTTTCAGCCCAGCAGTGAGTATCTGAAATCTGGAGAACATGGCTTCAACAGATTCAGAGTCTTCCATTTTGAAAGCCTCATACTTCTGGATCAGAGCCAGAGCTTTTGTCTCCTTAACTTGAGAATTTCCCTCATGTGTCATTTTTAGGGATTCAAACATATCAAAAGCAGTCTCCCTGTTTGTAATTTTCTCATACTCTGTATGTGAAATTGCATTCAATAATATAGTCCTGGCTTTGTGGTGATTTTTGAAATCTTTCTTCTGAGCATCTGTCATAGATTTTCTGTCAATCTTTTTGCCATTCCCATCTGTGGGATGTATGTAACGCCCCGATTCTGAATTCCCATTAATTGTTGAGTCTTTTAATTTATTTATTTGATGTTTGTTTTAAATTGAGAAATTATATATTGCTATGTGGTGTTTGCTTATTTTATCTATTTTTACCGATTCAGAGAGTTTTCGGGGAATTAGAGTAAAAAGGGCATTTTAGACATTTAGCACTTTAGTGTGAGAATTGATTGGTAAGTGTTGGAAAGAATTTGAGAGGAAAGAAATAGAGATAGAAACAGAATAAGAGAGGAAAAGAAAGAAAGATAGTAACATAAGAAGAAAAATAAGAGAAAGAAAAGAGGAGAAGAGAAAGAGAAGAGAAAGTGGAGAGGAAAACCTAGAATCATCAAGGGATCATCACCAAAGCTTGCAATCGATCGGTAAGGGTGTGAAACTCCATCATCTCTTTAATGTGTATGATTGTATGTGTATGTGTTTGGATTGTGTAGGGTTTCTACTCTTTTTGATTGTTTGATCAAAAAGAATTGAATATGAGGCAAAGGAGATGGCTAGAACTTTTGAAGGACTATGATTTTGGTTTAAATTATCATCCGGGTAAGGCGAATGTGGTAGCCGATGCCTTAAGTCGGAAGTCGTTGCACGTGTCTACTTTGATGGTTAGAGAGTGGGAACTCTTGGAGAACTTTAGAGATTTGAGTTTGGTTTGTGAGTTAACGCCGAGTAGTGTGAAGCTTGGTATGTTGCATGTCACGAATGATTTCCTTGCTACGGTGTGTGAAAAGCAAAAGTTGGATTTGAAATTTGTGGATTTGATGACGAATGGAAATGAAGATTTCAAAGTTGATGAATCAGGAGTTTTGAGGTTTCGAGGTCGTATTTGTATTCCTGATGATACGGATTTGAAAAAGATGATATTGGAAGAGGGACATCGGAGTAACTTAAGTATTCATCCGGGAGCGAATAAGATGTATCAGGATTTGAAGAAGATCTTTTGGTGGTCTGGATTGAAAAGCGATGTTGCTCGTTTTGTGTACTCGTGTTTGACTTGCCAGAAGTCTAAGGTGGAGCATCAGAAGCCTAGTGGATTGATGCAACCGTTGGATATTCCGGAATGGAAATGGGATAGTATATCGATGGATTTTGTTACGGGATTTCCGAATACGCAAAGAGGACATAATGCTATTTGGGTGATTGTTGATAGGCTTACTAAATCGGCTCACTTTATTCCGACTGATACTACTTATTCTTTGGAAAGGTTGGCCGAGATTTATGTTGGCACTATTGTGAAGCTTCATGGAGTTCCTAAGAGTATTGTGTCGGATAGAGATCCTAGATTTACTTCAAGATTTTGGGAGAGTTTGCAAGGTGCCTTGGGTTCTAAGTTGAGATTGAGTTCGGCATATCATCCGCAAACAGATGGTCAAACCGAGAGGACGATTCAATCGTTAGAAGACTTGTTGCGCGCTTGTGTACTTGAGCAAGGTGGTGCGTGGGACGGTTATTTAGCGTTGATTGAGTTCACCTATAATAACAGTTTCCATTCGAGTATTGGTATGGTGCCATTTGAGGCTTTATATGGTCGGAGATGTCGAACACCTCTGTGTTGGCATGAGACGGGTGAAAAGTCGGTAGTTGGTCCGAAAATGGTACAGCAAACGACGAAAAAGGTGAAATTTATTCGGGAAAAGATGAGAGCTTCTCAGAGTAGACAGAAAAGTTATCATGATAAAAGGAGAAAGAATCTCGAGTTTCAAGAGGGCGACCATGTGTTTTTGAGAGTTACACCGGTTACGGGCGTGGGTCGTGCTTTGAAGTCGAGAAAGTTGACTTCTCATTTTATTGGTCCGTATCAGATTGTCGCACGATTTGGTGCTGTGGCTTATCGTGTGGCGTTGCCTCCGAACCTTTCGAATTTGCATGATGTATTCCATGTCTCGCAACTTCGGAAGTATGTTCCGGATCCGTCACATGTTATCCCAATGGATGAAGTTGAAGTAAGAGATAACCTTACAGTTGAAGTTTTACCGGTTAGTATTTTGGACCGTGAAGTTAAGAAACTAAGAGGCAAGGATATTGCGCTTGTGAAAGTGTCCTGGGGAGGTGCCGCGGAAGGCAACATGACTTGGGAATTGGAGAGCAAGATGCGAGAATCGCATCCAGAGTTGTTTGAATCAGGTGATATTTTCGAGGACGAAAATTTCTAAAGTGGGGGAGAGTTGTAACGCCCCGATTCTGAATTCCCATTAATTGTTGAGTCTTTTAATTTATTTATTTGATGTTTGTTTTAAATTGAGAAATTATATATTGCTATGTGGTGTTTGCTTATTTTATCTATTTTTACCGATTCGGAGAGTTTTTGGGGAATTAGAGTAAAAAGGGCATTTTAGACATTTAGCACTTTAGTGTGAGAATTGATTGGTAAGTGTTGGAAAGAATTTGAGAGGAAAGAAATAGAGATAGAAATAGAATAAGAGAGGAAAATAAAGAAAGATAGTAACATAAGAAGAAAAACAAGAGAAAGAAAAGAGGAGAAGAAAAAGAGAAGAGAAAGTGGAGAGGAAAACCTAGAATCATCAAGGGATCATCACCAAAGCTTGCAATCGATCGGTAAGGGTGTGAAACTCCATCATCTCTTTAATGTGTATGATTGTATGTGTATGTGTTTGGATTGTGTAGGGTTTCTACTCTTTTTCCACTTAGGTTAGAAGTTGGTTTTGTGAGTAGAATGAGGTTTTAATCGGTTAGAACTCGGATTAGACGATGTAGTTTAGTCGGGTGATAGTTGGGTTGTGCTACTGTGACTGGTTTGGATTTAATCGGTTGGTTGTGTGGAGTATGGGCTTTGAGACAGCCATGGAAGTTCTGTCTTCGCAAGTTCGCCAGGCGAAAGGCAGCGAAGCTTCGCCAGGCGAAGCCCAGTGAGCTGTAGCGAAGCAAGTCAGAAGCTAATACCCTGTATTCGCTGGCAAGTTCGCCAGGCGAAGTGAGTTGGCGAAGGTTCGCCAGGCGAGTGGGTAGCGAGCCTCAGTGAGTAATTCCAGAATTACTCCCAGTGGACTTCGCTGGGAAGTTCGCCAGGCGAAGGTCAGCGAGCATTCGCTGCGTGGATTCGCCAGGCGAAGGTTGGCGAACCTGGCAGTGTTATTTGCTTTGCTGTTTGTTCATAGCATGATGTTTGGTTGATTCAATTATGATTAATGCCTATATGAATGATTGATGTGTGAACTGTTTTGACATGTCGTGCTGTGGGTGGCCGAAAGGCGTGAATCCTAGATTGTAAGAGTAAATGGTGAATCTGGAATATTTGATAATCTTGTGTATTTGCTTGAATTGAATAGAAACGCATTGATAGGCTAATATGTGTGTAAACCATGTGTGAAATGGTGCATAATGTGAATGCATGATAGATATATGCGATGTATGTGAAAAATGCAATGAGTATGTTTGTGAACATAGTATGCATTTTTGTGTTGAATGATCCCTCGGAGGATTTGCATTGTGAAGCATCTTAGTATGCATTTGTGTGTTGATTGATCCCTCGGAGGATTTGCAGAACCTCGTATGATATGATGGTTATATTAGATTCCTTGGAGAATCGGTTGCATTGTGTGATTCCTTGGAGAATCGGTCATAACATGTAATCCCTTGGAGGATTGGCTAGAGTATTTGATTCCATGGAGAATCTGCTGAGTACTTGATCCCGTGGAGGATCTGCTGAATATTCGATTCCGTGGAGAATCTGATGAATATTTGATTCCGTGGAGAATCTGCTGAGTACTTGATCCCGTGGAGGATCTGCTGAATACTCGATTCCTTAGAGAATCTGTTGAATGAGTCGGTACCGCATTTGCATCTGCATAGAGTCGTGTGTCGGTCTCTATGAGTTGCATGAGTCATCTGTGTATGATGCATTAGTTGTGTGAATATAACTGTGTATGTTATATATGATTGTTTGGAGGAAAATATAGTGAATGTTCATGTGTATGTGTAGAGACATGATTATTTGTATATGCTTAATGTGGTGAGAACATAATTTGAGTATAACTTGTACCAATATGAGTATATGTATATATATATATACAATTTTATGCATTAACTGTTATGATGTTGTTTCTCACCCTTCTGCTGTTTTATAATGCTCTATGAGGCATTGCAGAGTAGGAAGCTGGAGGTTCTTTTTGTGAAGCGATGTCTTCATTCTTTTTGGTCAATGGCTCTGATATGTAACATCTGGGTAGTTAGGAAGCCTCTGACTCTTTTGGAGTTACATTTGTTTTGATTCTTTTGTGATACATATGTGTATGTATCTGCTGTGGATATGTTGTAAAACATGAATTAACTGATGGTCGTATATACTTTTATGAATGAGATCGATTCAATATTTGGATGTTTCCGCTTTATTCTAAATATTGAGATGTGGGTTACCCATTGTTGCATATCTATTTTGAGCAGGTATCGTATGTGTTTAACTTCACGATAATGTGATGCGCCTCTTTTATACCATGTTTTAATTAAACTCTGATGAAATAAATTTTCTAAGTGCCTAATTGATTTATTTAATTTATTTGGGGGTATAGAAAGGGGGTGTTACAATGTACATATCCATCTATGACAAGATCCCATAGATCAGCATCATATCCTAGGAAAAAACTCTCAATTCTGTCTTTCCAGTAGTCAAATTTCTCCCCATCAAACATTGGGGGTTTGGTGCTGATCCTATCCCTCTCTTCATATTTATTGTTAATATTGGACATTGAATTATCTGCCATGGCAACAATAAGTATATATCAAAGTATTTCTTTCTGGATCTTCACTGACACTTGTTAAGTGGTAGCACACTCAGAACCAGGCTCTGATACCAACTGAAGGTGATATAATACTTAGAAGGGGGGGTTGAATAAGTATGAAAGATTAAGACTTAAAAAATAATCACACAATTATTTTTATCCTGGTTCGTTTAAACAACTACTCCAGTCCGCCCTTCCTAGAGTGATTTGCCTTTCTCAACAAGGACTTAATCCACTATTAAATCAAACTGATTACAATAGTCACACCTAAGAACAACTGTTCTTAGTCTTCTCAAGAGCTACTGATTCCAACTGAATCCTCTTAAGGAAAAACCTTTACAATCAATGTAAATTAAATACAAGAGTATTAATGCTTCTATAAAGCTTTTATCACAACAGTGATTTTTCTCTTAAGTTTAAGTACAATAAATTCTAAGAAGAATATGAACGAATGAGAGCTTAGAATAATATGATTTCTTTTCAGCAAATTGTGTAACTGAAGAATGTGGTGAAGTTCTCCTTTTATAGGCAGCTGATCCAAGGATGCTGAGCGTTGAAAAGAGAGTCCCAAAAAGGTCTGAGCCTTTTTGTCTTCACATCAAGTGACCTTTCCTAGAAGTAGATGGCACAGAAAATTCCTTTTTGTCTGTGTAAGTGTGTCTAGCACAAATGAGGAAAGAGACGTTGAATAACTCCAACGGATATATTCTTGATTATTTCTTCTTCAGATTTCAGCAAGTTCTTCAGAGTCTGAATGGATCAGAGTCTTCTAATGATATTCAGAACTTAGCTGTATCAGATTCTTCTGCAGCATGTGTGCTTTCAGCGTGTTGATCATCAGAGCATATTTGACATAGAACTTCTGTACTTGGCAGCGTTGGTACTTTCAGAAACTTCTGTAGAATTATGCTTTGAGAAACTCTTCAATCAATATTCTTCTTTGCTTCAGATGCTTCAGCTTCAGATGCTTCTGACTATCTTCAGATTCTTCTGACTCAGAATGTTCTGGAGCTTCTTGCTTCAGATCCTTCTGGAGACTATGCTCAGGATCTTCTGTAAAGAGTAATCAGATTCTTCTGTAAGATGCATCTGGCGCTTCAGAGTCAGGATAACTTCTTGTATCCAAAACATATTTGCTTCTAGAGAGTTAATTTCATTTCAATCTGCAGTAAAACTCTCAAACAAATTTTAGAGTATATAAATCTTAAATATAAATTTCCTAACCATTATCATCAAAACAAAGAGTTATTATTAAGAACCAATCTTTGTTCTAACAGCTTTTGTAGGAGCTTAGGAAATTAGGGTTTTAGGAAAAGCATTAGACTAGTTTTGCTTATTTTTTTCAAACATGGAGCATATTGTTCATCTCCATTCAATCCAATGACATAAAGTCCTCCTTGGGAAGCTCCATCTCTCCTTAGGAGGGATGAGTGGTATGCCCAAGTGAGTAGAACTTTGAGGATACCTTCCATTTGAAATGTTAAGTCCTTAGTGATTTCCCTTGGTTGTCATTAAGTCTCTTAACATTATAACTTGATTCTTTTTGGTTTGATTCTCCCTTGGAGGTGCTTGTTGAAGCTTGGTAAACGAAAAGATGAGGTATCTTGTTGAAGCCAGGGTTTTACTACTTGTTGAAGTTGAAGTCAGGAGCTTGTTGAAGCTGGTTACTGGTTAGGGTTTGAGCTTGCTGGGAGCTTGTTGAAGCCTGGTGCTTGTTGGAGATTGAAAATTTATTGAAGCTTGGAGATGGGAGTTATTCATGAAGATGAAGGTTGTTGCTGTCAACTTTTTTGCTGGTTAATCATCTGTTGCTGTCAGAGCTGCTGTTTGCTGTAGGAGTCTGGTATTGCTGCTTGGGCTGCCTCCTCTGCTTTGGGGTTTTGTTTTCTGTATTTGTTTGTTGGCTTGTGTAGCTTGCCCCCTAGGTTTGAAGTGAATGTTGATTCACTTTGCCTGTTGTATTGCTGCATTGCATGCATTTTACTGTATTTGCTTGCTTTCTTTTCTATTTATCCCCTAGGATCTCTGATTTCCTCTGTGCAAGAGGGAATTATGACAGACATTAGGATTCTTATCCATGCATGACAACATTAGGGTAGTTTTTATTCCCTTTTCAACCATAGGATTTTTAGAGCTTCTTTCTCGTCTCATCTCAGAACAATTCAAAAACACAGTAATAAGGTTAATCGATGTCGTACGTTATGAGCCTTAAGCTATTTGAGAAAAGGTTTTTGGAGGGTCACTCTTCAGTAATCTGATTGCTTAGTGTGTTACCCTTAGGGTGACATACAACGTAGTCACTCTCAAATCATAGTCTCTAGTGCGTCAGAGATTGCAAACACACTAAAAAACACTTCTTCCGTAAAAGATTCAAAACAAATATCAAAGTGTCATTTTTGTCCGCTTGGACCCATAATCAGGAGAAAACCCTTTTTGAAGGTAATAAAAACAGTCAGACAAGCTTGTGTCTTCCGTGGCCCAAACTACGTTTGCTCTGATCTTTCATGCTGTATGAAAGTACGTAGGCATAGGATGCGATATCCTAGTGAGCAACCTTCCCCTCCTTTTCCGTAGGTAGGCGAACTACGTTGACTCTGATTTCTCGTTCCAGACGGGAATACGTAGGCATAAAGTGCGATACTTTGCCGAGTCATTTTCTTTTTTTTAACCCCAGACCTGTAGAATAGATAGAATAACAATCCGTACCAGAAAACAAGCGTGGATCCTGTCGAGTACGACGAACGTGAGGGGTGCTAATACCTTCCCCTTACGTAACCGACTCTCGAATCCAGGATTTGGTTGCGATGACCATTCCTTTCCCGTCTTTGCGGTAGGTTTACTTCGAGCATTTCCTTTCCCTCTGTTGGGATAAATAACGCACGGTGGCAACTCTTTTGTTCAGCCGGCGCTGATTTTCGCAGTAGCGACAACTGGCGACTCTGCTGGGGACACCAGCGGTTCCCTATGCGAGTCAATCCTAGCGCTTGTTTTCCCGTCAGGGGTGTTGTATAGATTTACTGTTCTATGTTTACTTTCCGCATTTTATTATCAGCTTTATATTGTTATTGCTGTCATGGGAATGGGGTAATCTGTTGAGAGATAAGCCGGACCTGGGCTTGAGGTTACACATAGATTTAGAGAGAGAGTAGTGGTTAGCCTGCTTGCTTAGCTCACACCAGCTAGCCGCGAAATCCTACTCGGACGAGATTCTCTTTGATGCTTCTTGCCTGGCCCTTAGGGCTCGACAAGTTGTCTGACCCGAGGATTGTCGACTCTGGGAACCTATCAATTGGAAGTTGGCTGAGGAGGGCCTCTTCAAGACGTGATGATGCCACACCTTCTGGGTATCGTATCATCAGTCTTGAAAGTCTGTGACGCCAACGACCGCATAGGATGATGTACCTTGTGTCAGTTATTAGGACACCTACCTGTGAGAGGGGTTGGGACATGCAGGTAACTTGACCTCCAGATTAACGGTTTTCTTGATTGAGATTCAATGACGTTGATATCTGAGGACAATGTTATTGGGTCTGTCAGAGACCAGGTTGGAGCATCGTGGATGGTCTTGAGCAGTTTGTGGGTCTATTTGAGGCCAATATTGTGGATTGAGCTTCTCAGCCAGGGGCTGTGATCCCGTATTTGCTGCATATTGCATTGCATTTGCATAAACATGTTTGCATCATATTGCATATCATTCTCCAGCTAGCCAGAGCTCTTAGCCAGCCGTTGCTTTGATTCTGAAGGTAATTCTCCGGTGATTGGTCTGAGCAAGTGTTGATTTTTAGAAGACGACCAAGGGGTTGAAATAGATTGGGGGAAAATTTAGCAGTGAAGTCAGCTGAAGGTTGTTGGTAGCTGTATCAGAGAGCCATTTCCGGTTTGTTGATACCTTGTCAGGGTTCACTGCGACGTCTGATCCTTTGTATGGTTCCCTGCATGACGAAGACTTCCCGCAAGTGAACCACCTTACTGCAGACCAGTTTGTGCAACCTCCCGTCAGGGACCGAGATTGACGTGAGCAGTTTGTTGTCAGCAATGAACGCCCTCCTCTTATCAACAGTTAAGGTGGTGTCCCCCCTATGGCGAATATCCGAAGAGAGATCCCAGTAGCCAGGACTGTAGACCCAAGAGCTCCTGAGTGTGATAGAAGACTCCAAGTGTTGGAAGAACAAGTTAAAGCCTTGAAGGTGAAAGATGTTGTTAACCTGAATGCTGCAAACATGTGTTTGGTTCCTGGCCTGGTGTTACCTCCGAAGTTAAAAGCGCCGAGATTTGAGAAGTACAGAGGGGATTGCTGTCCGAAGCAACATTGGGTGATGTTCTGCCGAAGAATGACTTCGTTTGTGCAAGACGACAGGTTGATGACTCACTGCTTTCAGGATAGTCTGACTGGGGCATCTCTGAGTTGGTATATGCAGTTAGAGAGCGATCAGATCCGATCATGGGTGGGTTTAGCCAGAGCTTTGCTGAACCTTTCAGGAAGTATGTTCAGAGATGGAGAGAATTTGCTGCCAGAGTGAAGCCGCCGCTCTTAGACCGAGAGATAATGGGCATGTTTGTAAACTCCCTGGAGAGCCCGTACTCCAAAAGAATGCTTGGAAATGCGCCAAATATCTCTGAAGTGGTAAGGGCAGGAGAACGCATTGAGCGCAGCGTGAAAATTGGAAGAATTCAGAATGTCTCAAGCAGTCAGGCTAGTGAAACTGAATCTCTCTGTAGCCGTCCAACTGAAGAAGGAGTTATGATCAATGTCATCATGCCAGATGTTGAGTATCCTCGAGATGAGTCGTTGAAACCTGTTGGTTCTTCATCTTCTCAGAGATCAGTTATGTTGGACATACAACTGTGCCTGGGGCACCCTATCAGGAACACTATGTCACTTCTCCTGCAAATCAGCGAACTCGTGGTCGAGGTTATCAGAATCAGCTCCAGAATCAGAACAGACCTCGTAACAACTTGGAACGGAGGAATGCTCCTTCCCACCCAGTGCCTATGCCGTATAGCCAGTTGCGGCCATCTTTGATCCAGAATTCTTTGGTGGAACCTAAAAAACTCTTAAGCCTGTTCCAGAGCCTTACCCTCCTGGGTACAATCCCTACGTTCAGTGTGGTTACCATGGCGGATCTCCAGGGCGCTCAACTGAAGGTTGTAAAGCTTTTCAGGCAAATGAACAACAGTCGATCAACCAAGAGTGCATCTCCTTTCCAGAGGAAGTTGTGTTGGTTCATACCAACCTCTCAGCTATCTGAGCTCGCAGATTCAGAGGGTTTATTTTCAAAAAGCCAATGGTCCAGACAGGCCGACACCCTCAGCATTGGCAGTCCTCAGGCTGTTATCATTTGCATTTGTAGTTTCTTTTCTGTTAGTTACTACTTGCTGTTAAATATTGTTTGTTTCGAATGGTAATATTGATAAAGTGACTATGCATTTTTCTGAATTAATCATGTCGCTGTCGCTCATTTACTGCATTGCACTGACAATTGCATTTTATTTACTCCACTTCATCACTATGATAAGCAAAGATTTGAGGGAGGATGACGAAACTGGATACTCCTAACCGATGATCGTATGCTTTCAGATAAAACCTTGCCGATGACGTACAAGGCATTGTTTCAAATCCCCTAAACACTGGAGATATAAGGAGTTAGTCCCTTGTTAACCACTTTGAGCCAGGAAGTAGAAGTTTTTCGAACCTTTTAACCCTCACATCTTAACCCGGGGCAGGGTAGTTTTCAGTTAGCTTGACCGATCATTCAAATCCTACAGAGGAATGTTGTCTTTCGAGGACCAATCAGTTTATACCTCTCGAGAGGTCGCATCTCGCCAACCACAATGGTTAAACCTCACCAACCAGGAGTGAGACAGTTACCATCTTTTCGGAGCAATCAAGACAACCAGTGTTACACGACTTTGTTCCAAAAGAAAGAAAAAGAAAGCCCGCTAAGTAAAAATAAATGAAAATAGCTGGAAAGCTAATACTTAGGCAAAAATCGGGGCATCCCGCTGGACTTCAAAAAAAGAAAAAAAATCGAAAAGAACTCAAAAGGAGTCAGTCCAGGCAAAAATTAGGGAATCAAAAGAATGAAAAAAAGGGATATAAAAAGAAAAATCCTCGAACAAGGACAAAGTTGTGTGGATACAGACACCGAAAACGGGAAAGGAGTAACTGTCATTCCGAAAGAACCTTGTGAATTCCTTAAATATGGTTCTTACCATTCAATATACCTCTCGAAGAGGAGAGCGCCCGTGCCAGGTTAACTGAACTATAGGATCGGAGATCATCATGTAGAAGGGGTGGGTACAAATTATAATTTGAGCCAAATATCTTTTGTTTCACGAACCGTGAACCCGACCACGATACAGCCCTTAAAAGACCTAATTGAGGCAAGGTTTATTCTGAAGGCGCATTACGGTAAGGTTGAGTAACCTGACTCCCTCTTGATTTGCTAGTCATATCCTTGTTGTATTTTTCACTGATCACATAAGTACTACGTTGAACTTTGGTTCATTCGTCACTCACAATCATGACACGTAAATGAGTGACAACACAACTTTTTTTTCAAAATCTGCATGGACACTGCATTAAAATTACCATTCGGGACTGAACAATTTTACTTACAGGAAGGAAATTCCACAAGGGAATAATCAAATAGGACTGAATAATTCAGCAGTCTGGATCAGAAGGGTGTATGTTGTGAAACCCTGTAAATCTGGGGCATTGACCTTCAGTTCAAAATCAGTCGGTCTGAGGACCAGTCCCGAAGCATCGGTTGATTATGGGGCAGTTTACTTGGGAAGCAGTTGATCAGAAGCGAATCTTCTCGAGAGCCAATCAAGGGCAGTTATCCAGAATGCTATGTTTGATCAGGGCAGGTTAAGTCGCTCAACGCTCGTTCAGGGGCAAGTCACTATGTTGATAGTTGTGGAATTGAGGGAATCCTTTTGTCGTGCAAACACCGGGGTAAGCCATCGCAAGGTCATATTGTAGCAAGGTGCTTTCGGTTCAGAGTGGGTTTTTCCAAGAACCAGATCAAGGCAAAGTCATTGCAGACAGGGGCATGCCATCCTAAGAGCGCAGGGGTCATTTTTCATTCGAGAGGCATTCGATTCGAAGTATCTCGCTGAAGTTCGGAATACTGGGGAAGTTCATATCAAACCGTCAGGGTACGGATTTTCAGGCTATCCCACAGAGGTTCCTGTAGGCTGGGGCATAACAGAGGCAAAAGAATTGTTCTTCTCAGTGTCATCAGAGTTACTCAGAGCTACTTGAGCAGATTTAGCCAATCTTCAAGTTTGAGACAAATATTGGGAAATCGTGCTGCCATCCATTGACCCTTCAACTAGAAGCCGTGAATTCAGACAGGATATTGTCCAGCATCAGGCGTGTATGACCCACCACAGATGTACAGGAGTCCAACCATACTGGGCACGTTCGGTTATCCCCAGTAAAGTCGTACATTCGAGAATCAGTTAATCTAGGGCAATTAGGTCGAGATTTGGCAAATCTCTCGCATCTATGGGCACTGCTCCACGAATCAGTCGATCAGGGGCAAAAGATTATTGCAAGACCGGGGCAGATCACCCTAAGAACAAAAGATTTTGTTGGGACATCCTTTTGGGGTTTGACGTGCAGAAACAGTTCAGATCTAACCGTCAGGGTACAGAGATCGAAGAGTCCTTATCAGAAGGTTGGTGCCGATTCAGGGGCAAGGTATTGTGAGTAGCACTATGGCTAGCCTTTCCTTTCCAGACGAAATGCTCAGACTGGGGCATGTTGGTATTTTTGGGGCAAACTTCCGAGAAGGAATAGAGTTCATGTTGCCCTAACCAGAGGCTTTTGATGAAAGACTTGATCCCTATGTGAGATGAATCCCCACGCAGGTCGCACTTCATTTCCCGAAGCTGAGATAACAATGTTCTTTACTGAAGAAGGATCAATTTCCCCTGGCTAGTCGCAACTCATCCAAAGGATATTCTCCAGTAGGTCAAGATTGATGCTCGCCACAGGATGTCTATCCTCAGTCCCGAGTATGTAAACTGTAGCCAGATGGTTTACTTTTCCCAGTAGGGTCGCTTACCCTCAGCAAAATTTGATAACTCCAAAGTTTGTAAGCTGTATTCAGACAGTGGTGGTTCTCCAAAAGGATTCCTTATCCTCAGCAGAGTCGTTTAGCTTTCAGAGAGTTGTAAACTGTGTTCAGACAGTTATTCTCCCCAGTAGGGTTGCTTATTCTCCCCCAGCAGAGTCACTCCCTATCTCCAGCGGAGTTGGTTAATATTCCCCAAAGAGAGTCATTTTCCCCCAGCGGAGTGTTCTCTCCCCCAACTGGTGTTTTCTTTCCTCCCAGTGGAAATCGAAGGTTTAAAGCTCTCCCCGACAGAGTTGGTTGTATGTCCTGGCATTTATTTTGCCAGAATACTTGGCGGTACCCATTCCTTCCCCAGCAGGGTGGTATTTGTCCTCAGCATCCATGATGAAGCGAGCTTATCAGAGCTTTTCCCCAGCAGCCCGAACCTGCATTTGCATTTGCATGCATTATCATGTTTGCATCCATCTAGAAAGCGCGTAGCATTTCCATGCTGTATGGAACATTACGCCATTGTCAAACATGCGCATTTTGAAACATAAGCCAGGTTGGTTAACCTTTTGCTTTCAGGTATGTTGCTCGATAGGAGTATGGAGTTCTAAAGCTCAGAGGTCTTTTCGGACAATCAAAGTCTTGACGTGAGACATATGATGATGCGATTCAGTTTATCATCATCCCCACAGAGTTACTGATTGAGGTTTTCTCGTGTCCGATCAGCGGACTGTTTTGCCAAGTTTGTTGCTGCAGTAGCATCTCAGGGTTCCATGTATCAAAATTTCAGAAGTGGTCGCTTGTTGTCAGGACGGGTGTCGGCCATTGGATTTTAGAATATCCCCAGCTATGTTGATAGAATTTATTCGTTTTAGCGAGGTTTGACTTCTCCGTGTTGACGGAATATGGAGTCCTGATGAGGATAAATTACGCCTATGTTGATAGGATCTTTCTATGTTGATGGAATACGGAGTCCTGAGGAGGACAATTTATGCCTATGCTGATAGGATTTATTCGTGTTGACGAATTACTCTCCCCGTGCTGACGGAATATGGAGTCCTGATAAGGACAATTTATGCCTATGCTGATAGGATTTATTCGTGTTGACGAATTACTCTCCCCGTGCTGACGGAATATGGAGTCCTGATAAGGACAAGTTATGCCTATGCTGATAGGATTTATTCGTGTTGACGAATTACTTTCTCCGGGATGACGGAATATGGAGTCCTGATGAGGATAATTTAAGCCTATGATGATAGGATTTATTCGTGTTGACGAATTACTTCTCCATGATGATGGAATATGGAGTCCTGTTGAGGACGAAGTTTGATTCCTCCGTGCTGACGAAACATGGGGTCCTGGTGAGGACGAGGTCTCTCCGTGTTGACGGAATATGGGGTCCTGATGAGGACAAATTATGCCAATGTTGATAGGATTTCTCCGTGTTGACGGAATATGGAGTCCTGATGAGGACAAATTATGCCTATGCTGATAGGATTTATTCGTGTTGACGAATTACTCTCTCTGTGTTGACAGAATGTCCGTCCTGATGAGGACAATTTATGATTATGTGGATAGGATTTCTTCGTGTTGACGAAATGTGAGTTCAAAGATGTACAAGAATGGTACTCCTATGATGATAGGGTTTATTCATGTTGATGAATCTAGTTTCCTCGTGCTGACGAGACGTGAGTCCTAACGTAGACAAGCTATTTCTAGGTTAATGGGAGTTCTTGTGGTGATAAGACATAAATAAGACTTTATTGCCTATGCTAATAGGATCTCCTCGTGTTGACGAGATGCGGATGGCCCATCCCTAGTGGAGTCGGCAAGTGTTGTTTCTCCATGATGATGGAATATGGAGTCCTGCTGAGGACAAGTTTGAAAAGTAATGATGAGGGCAAGTTGTATTCCTATGATGATAGGATTTCCTCGTGATGACGAATTTATGGATTTTCGTGTTGACGAAATTTAAGGGCAATCGTGAATAAGTTTTTCCTGTGATGACGGGATCTTTACTCGTGTGAATGAATTTGTTTCTTTTCTTGTGTTGACAAGGTTAGTCCAGTTGCGGGCATAGGTGTTTTTGCAAAGATAGTTCAGTACCCGTGGTGTTACATGGGTGGTGATAGTCAAAATTAGAGTTATTCCCCGATGAATGATCCATTGTTACCATAACAATCAGGTTCACTCGGTGAATGTCGTTCCCCAAGCAGTGGTGCAGTTTATTTCTGCAGTTGGCAAATTTCAGGGTTTCTTTGGTATTCAACCGTCTCGTACCTCTAATGTTTGAAGGCCGTCCGCTCTTCACCCAGTCGGGTCCAAGCCACTTGAATAGAGGCAGCTGTTGCACCCCAAAATTTGCTCAACCTTTTCTTGCCTGATTTGTGTTCGTTGCATTATCATTTTCATTGTTCTAGCATTTGCATTGCATAGCATTTATTCTCGAGGCAAGGGATCAAGGCATTCAGGTGACTCCAGGTGCAACTTTCATTGCAAGAGGCTAAACAACAAACATCAGAGGCTTCAACACTTGTTTTGCCCAGCAATCGAGCGACCGATTTTATTTTATTTTGCAGGGCATTTTTCATGTCAGAAGCAGCATTCAGGTTATGTACAGTGTTCCCAGGGTCAGAGCAATCAAGAATGACTTTCAGCAGCTAAACAGAGTTCAGAACGGCAGGAAACGGGCAAAGGGGCAGATTTCCCTCCAAAAGGCGCCAAATTCAAATTTTTGAATGTGTTAATCGATTAACACATAGGGTTAATCGATTAACCATTTGAAAATCAGTCCAGATTTGAATTTTTAACAGTTTTAATCGGTTAACCTATATGGTTAATCGATTAACCACAACAGGTTTTGCCTTGCACGTGAATTTTCAAGTCCAGCCACTTTTAGGGTCCAATTTTGGTCATTTAAATTGCATTTTCACACTTGGGAAGGATCTAGAACATTATCAAATTTCATTTTCCCTCCAAATTCCCAAACCTCATTCCATACCATATTTTCCAAGCCATTTTCCAATCCTTGCTTTGGAGCCAAACCAAGAGTGTATATATTTGATTCACTCCAAACCTCACAAGAATTATCCTCATAATTCACTCTCATTTCAGAATTGCTCTCAATTTTCTCTCAATTCTATCTCATTTTTCCAATCTCAAAAAAAACCTCCCCCAAAGCTCTTCTCCTTGAGATCATTGATTCTTCATTGGAATCATTGATTTCTAAGAGCTAAACCTCCATTAATTCACTCCATCAATTCCATTTCATCATCCAATTTTCGTGCACAAGCAGATCTGAATTTTGAAGTGTTCTTGGAAGTGATTATTTGGCTTATTTTGAGTTGTTCTTGGTGGATCTACATTGCTACTACAAGAATTGGTGTAGATCTTGAAGAATTCTGGTTTTCTTTGCTTAGATCTACTCATCTACAGTTGAATCAACAATTACCGGATCAAGTCTCCGATCCGAAGGTTAGAATTCTGATCCGATTTTGTTTTCGAGCTTATTTGCACAATTTGCATGTGGATCTTTGCATTTGATTGATTATGTTGATTTTGATACATGATCTTGTTGTGTTATGGTGTTTACATGTTGTTTAAATCAATGTTTACTAGTTTAATTTCGTGCATGATCAATCACATGGTAGTTGGAGTGTTTGCTTAAGTGATAAGCTGCTGAAAAGTGATTTTGAACTGCTGTTTTTCACCTCTGGCACAGTGTTAATCGATTAACCTATATGGTTAATCGATTAACCAACTCAAATATTCAAATTTTCAAGCGTTTTTCAATGGTTAACCGATTAACCCCTGGCGTTAATCGATTAACACTATAACAGAGGGCCTGTTTTGCTGTTTTGCTTGCTTGTTCGCGTGCCGGTTCGATCCGAATCATCATAGATCTTTGTGTTGCATTAGGATTGAATTATTTTGGATGTTTATCACTGTTCTTGGCTGTTTAATCATGATCTTGGGTGCATTTTCCACTTGCATGCTTGCATTTGTATGTGGCTTGTTTTCTCTTCTTTTTTCGTAATCCTTCCCTCTGTTTTGTTAAATTTTGTTCTTCCAATCGGTGATGAATTTGGCCTTGATTTTTTAGTATGTGTTAGGGTAGACATGTATGTTCCCTTAGGAATTTTATTAGATTTTTACAACTTGGTTTTGTATTTTAGTTGAATTTTGCAAGTGGCTTGTTTTCATGATTTCTTCTCTTGAGTGATTTGGTTTGTTTGGCTTGGTTGGCTGCCTTGGAGTTGGTTTGAGCTCGAGTTCATTTTGGCGGAACTTCTGGATTCATTGAAGATGCTTGGGATTAAGGATTGGAGCTTGGAGTTGAAGGCTTTTCCTCTTGTGGAGCTTTTGTAGGAGCTTAGGAAATTAGGGTTTTAGGAAGAGCATTAGACTAGTTTTGCTTATTTTTTTCAAACGTGGAGCATATTGTTCATCTCCATTCAATCCAATGACATAAAGTCCTCCTTGGGAAGCTCCATCTCTCCTTAGGAGGGATGAATGGTATGCCCAAGTGAGTAGAACTTTGAGGATACCTTTCATTTGAAATGTTAAGTCCTTAGTGATTTCCCTTGGTTGTCATTAAGTCTCTTAACATTATAACTTGATTCTTTTTGGTTTGATTCTCCCTTGGAGGTGCTTGTTGAAGCTTGGTAAAGGAAAAGATGAGGTATCTTGTTGAAGCCAGGGTTTTACTGCTTGTTGAATTTGAAGTCAGGAGCTTGTTGAAGCTGGTTACTGGTTAGGGTTTGAGCTTGCTGGGAGCTTGTTGGAGATTGAAAGTTTATTGAAGCTTGGAGATGGGAGTTATTCATGAAGATGAAGGTTGTTGCTGTCAACGTTTTTGCTGGTTAATCATCTGTTTCTGTCAGAGCTGCTGTTTGCTATAGGAGTCTGGTGTTGCTGCTTGGGCTGCCTCCTCTGCTTTGGGGTTTTGTTTTCTGTATTTGTTTGTTGGCTTGTGTGGCTTGCCCCCTAGGTTTGAAGTGAATGTTGATTCACTTTGCATGTTGTATTGCTGCATTGCATGCATTTTACTGTATTTTCTTTCTTTCTTTTCTGTTTATCCCCTAGGATCTCTGATTTCCTCTGTGCAAGAGGGAATTATGACAGACATTAGGATTCTTATCCATGCATTACAACATTAGGGTAGTTTTTATTCCCTTTTCAACCATAGGCTTTTTAGAGCTTCTTTCTCGTCTCATCTCAGAACAATTCAAAAATACAGTAATAAGGTTAATCGATGTCGTACGTTATGAGCCTTAAGCTATTTGAGAAAAGGTTGCTGGAGGGTCACTCTTCAGTAATCTGATTGCTTAGTGTGTTACCCTTAGGGTGACATACGACGTAGTCACTCTCAAATCATAGTCTCTATTGCGTTAGAGATTGCAAACACACTAAAAAACACTTCTTCTGTAAAAGATTCAAAACAAATATCAAAGTGTCATTTTTGTCCGCTTGGACCCATAATCAGGAGAAAACCCTTTTTGAAGGTAATAAAAACAGTCAGACAAGCTTGTGTCTTCCGTGGCCCGAACTACGTTTGCTCTGATCTTTCATGCTGTATGAAAGTACGTAGGCATAGGATGCGATATCCTAGCGAGCAACCTTCCCCTCCTTTTCCGTAGGTAGGCGAACTACGTTGGCTCTGATTTCTCGTTCCAGACGGGAATACGTAGGCATAAAGTGCGATACTTTGCCGAGTCATTTTCTTTTCTTTTAACCCCATACCTGTAGGATAGATAGAATAACAATTCGTACCAGAAAACAAGCGTGGATCCCGTCGAGTACGACGGACGTGAGGGGTGCTAATACCTTCCCCTTGCGTAACCGACTCCCGAATCCAGGATTTGGTTGCGATGACCATTCCTTTCCCGTCTTTGCGGTAGGTTTACTTCGAGCGTTTCCTTTCCCTCTGTTGGGATAAATAACGCACGGTGGCGACTCTTCTGTTCAGCCGGCGCCGATTTTCGCAGTAGCGACAATCGCATATAAACAATATGCATTCACAACATCGTGCTCATGGCAACGAATTCAATAACACTCATCATGCATTTTAATCAATTTAAAACAATGCATTATATACGCCAAAAGGCCATAATTCATAATCAATTCCACAATCTAGGATTCACGCCTTACGGCTACCCACAACATATGTTTCACAGTATACAATTACTTATTTCCAACAAGGATTGAACACAATCGAACCAAGAAATCAACATGGAATGGAATCACAGAGAAAACAATTGCTGTCACGCTCGCTAGCATGCTCGCCTAGCGTGTCTCTAGCGAGTGCTCGCTATCTGTTCGCCTTGCGAACAAGCTCGCGAAGGAAAACAGAAGCTACTGACTTGCTTCGCTACCCAGCTCGCTACAGCGAAGCCCTAGCGAACCTTCGCTGCCCCATTCGCTACCAGCGAAGAACCTCAAATCCATTCTGCCCAAGTATGGGACCTCTCGCTAACTTGCTCGCCTAGCGAGTTGCTAGCGAACGCTCGCGACCTGTTCGCCTAGCGAAGGTGCTAGCGAACGTCTGCGAACTCAGAAATCCTCATTGTCCAACTTTCATAACTATCCACAAAACCGACCGATTCTCACTAAACAAGTTCCATAGCCTTAGCCTAACCTCCCTCGACTAAATTATACCACTTATTCTCATTTCTGACCGTTAAAACACGGTTTCTATCGATTAGACTCATTATGCCCTAGAATGGAAAATGGGGAAAACATCCAACAATCTAAACCAATCATACATAATCATAGACATTCATAGAATAACAACATTTCACACCCTTACCTTGGTTAAATCGATGCTTGAGAGTTGTTCTTGAGCATTTCCAACTTTTCCTTCTTCTCCTTTTCTTTTCTCCTCTTTCTCCTTCTTCCTCTATTCTTTCTCTTATGTTTCCTTTCTATCTCTTTTCTTTCCACTTTTCCATCATAAGTCTTTCTCTTCTATTTCCTTCCATATATTCTCCTTTCAAATATCTACAAATAATTCCAATAATTAAAATAATCCAAATAAATCAATTAATTAACATGAATAATTAATTATTGAAAAATTGGGCTGTTACAACCCTCCCCCACTTTAGGAATTTTTGTCCTCGAAAATGTTACATGATTCAAACAGCTTTGGATAAGACTCCCTCATCTGGCTCTCAAGTTCCCAACTCACATTTCCACCAGCCGGACCTTCCCAAGCGACCTTCACCAAAGCAATCTCTTTGCCTCGAGGTTGCTTCGTCTCTCGATCCTCTATCCGCATAGGTGATGTCTCCACAGTCAGGTTATCTCTCACCTGCACATCATCTACTTGGATTACATGAGACGGATTTGCAATGTATTTTCTCAGCTGAGATACGTGGAACACGTCATGAAGATTAGCAAGCGAAGGTGGTAAAGCGACACGATAGGCTACCTCCCCTATCCTCTGCAAAATCTGATAAGGACCAATAAAACGCGGCGTCAACTTACGCGACTTCAATGCCCTACCAACACCAGTCATAGGGGTAACCCGAAGAAACACATGATCTCCCTCTTGAAATTCAAGTGCCTTCCTCCTCTTGTCATGATAACTCTTCTGACGGCTCTGAGAAATCTGCATCTTCTCTTGAATCATCTTAATCTTATCGGTAGTCTGCTGGACTATCTCGGGTCCAACCACATAACTCTCTCCAGATTCATACCAACACAATGGCGTCCTACACCGTCTACCATACAATGCCTCAAACGGTGCCATACCAATACTCGAATGAAAACTGTTGTTGTAAGTAAATTCAATCAAAGGTAAGTAGCTATCCTAAGCTCCCCCCTTCTCCAACATACAAGCTCTCAAAAGATCCTCAAGTGATTGAATCGTTCTCTCAGTCTGACCATCGGTCTGCGGATGATAAGCTGAACTCAAACACAACTTTGTACGCAAAGCACTTTGCAAACTCTCCCAAAACTTCGAAGTAAACCTCGGATCTCTATCTGACACAATGCTAGACGAAATACCATGCAAACTGACAATACTCTCAATGTATAGCTTTGCCAACCTCTCCAACGGGTAATCCATTCGCATAGGAATAAAGTGAGCCGATTTGGTCAATCTATCCACAATAACCCAAATAGCTTAAAAGTTATTCGACGTCCTCGGTAAACCAGATACAAAATCCATAGAAATTTTATCCCATTTCCACTCAGGAATAAACAACGGTTTCATCAAACCCGACGGTTTCTGATGCTCAATCTTCGACTTCTGACAAGTCAAACAAGAATACACAAACTCGGCAATATCCTTCTTCATACGAGGCCACCAAAATACTTTCCTCAAATCTTGATACATCTTAGTAGCACCCGGATGAATACTCAATCCACTACGATGCCCTTCTTCAAGAATACTCTTCTTCAGCTCAACAACATCAGGAACACAAACTCTATCATGACACCTCGTGATACCATTTTCATCAATTCGAAAATCACCACCTCGACCTTGATTGATCAAAGTCAACCGATCAACTAAACTCAAGTCAGATTTCTGTCCTTCTCGAATCTCATCCAGAATACCACTAGTAAGCTTTAACATACCCAGCTTAACTCCGTAAGAAGTCTTCTCACACACCAAACTCAAATCATGAAATTTCTCAATCAACTCCAATTCTTTTACCATCATCATCGACATATGCAACGATTTCCTACTCAATGCATCAGCTACCACATTTGCTTTACCCGGATGGTAATTCAAACCAAAATCAAAATCCTTCAGAAGTTCTAACCATCTCCTTTGCCTTGCATTCAATTCTTTTTGATCAAAAAGATACTTCAAACTCTTATGATCACTAAACACCTCAAATCTCGAACCAAACAAATAATGCCTCCAAAGTTTCAGCACAAATACAACAGCGGCTAACTCTAAATCATGCGTCGGATAATTCTTCTCATGCACTTTGAGTTGCCTCGAAGCATAAGCTACAACTTGTTTATCTTGCATCAACACACCTCCAAAACCCATCAAAGAAGCATCACAATACACAACAAACGGTTCTGTTTGATTCGACAAAATCAAAATAGGAGCTGCCTTCAATCTTCGCTTAAGCTCTTGGAAACTTCCTTCACACTTCGCATCCCAAACAAAAGCTTGACTTTTCCTAGTCAACTGCGTCAACGGCAAAGATAACTTGGCAAATCCCTCAATGAATTTCCGATAATATCCTGCCAAACCAAGAAAACTTCTAATCTCAAAAACTGATTTCGGAGTCTCCCATTGCGACACTGCTTCAACCTTCAACAGATCAACTGCAATACCTCTACTCAAAATCACATGACCAAGGAAACTCACTTCCTTCAACCAAAATTCGCACTTATAGAGCTTAGCGTATAACTGCTTCTCTTTCAATACAAATAACACAATCCTCAGATGCTCGACATGTTCTTCTTCACTCTTCGAATAAATCAAAATATCATCAATGAAAATAACCACAAACTTATCCAAATAAGGATGGAAAATTATATTCATGTACTCCATAAATACACCTGGTGCGTTAGTCACAGCAAATGGCATCACAAAATACTCATAGTGTCCATACCTCGTTCTAAAAGCAGTCTTCTGAATATCCTCAGCCTTCACGCGAATATGATGATACCCAGATCTCAAATCTATCTTACTGAACACACTCGCACCAACCAACTGATCCATCAAATCATCAATCCTCAGAAGTGGATAGTTATTCTTGATAGTCATCTTGTTCAATTGTCTGTAATCCACACAGATTCTCATAGAACCTTCTTTCTTCTTAACCAACTACACCGGTGCACCCCACGGTGATACACTTGGACGAATAAACCTCTTCTCAAGTAGATGTTCAAGTTGACTCTTCAACTCTTTCAATTCCGATGCAGACATACGATATGGAGCCATCGATATCGAACTAGTTTCAGGAATTAAGTCGATCACAAACTCCATTTCTCATTCTGGCGGTAAATCTATTATCTCCTCAGGAAAAACTTCCGGAAAGTCACGGACAATTGGTAAAGCATCAATCGTTCCACTTTCACCAATACTCAAAGTTGCCACCAACATAAATACCTTTGCACCATCTTGCACTGATTCCTTCACTTGCTTAGCAGTCATAAACAAATCTTCCTCATCCTCAGGTTCAGGAAAAATAACCGTTTTGTCAAAGTAGTTAATATAAACACGATTCAATTCCAACCAATTCATCCCAAGAATAACATCAAGTTGATCTAAGTGAAGACACACTAAATCAACTCCAAAGTCTTTGCTAAAAATACTCAACGGACAATTAAAACACACATACGAGGTAGTTACTGAACCCATAGAAGGAGTATCAATAACCATACCTCCACTCATAACAGACAACTCAAGACTTAATCTCTAAACACAATCAAAGTAAATAAAAGAATGTGTAGCTCCAGTATCAATTATAGCGATCAAAGGTATACCATTAATGAATCACGTACCTCAGATCAATCGATCATCATTAGCAGTCTCCGAACCTGATAGAGCAAACACTTTCCCACTCCCTTGAGTCTTCTTTGGCTTGTCACATTTGGTACTAATGTGCCCTTGCTCACCATAGTTGTAGCAAGTGACATTCGCACCGCTTCTGCACTCAAGAGCTTTGTGGCCTGGCTTCCCACACTTAAAACATTTATGCTCAACACTTTTGCACTCGGGAGCATGATGTCTCTCTTCACCGCATCTAAAACATCTCACCGGAGTGGAAGCTCCTCCCCCACTCGGCTTCTTGCCGTAACTAGCTTTCTGTTTCCCCTTCTCTGCAGGAGTCACATACGGCTTTCCTCTAAATTGACCTTTTCCTTTCTTGTCACCTAAACTCTTGTAGTGGCTAGGCCGAGCCCTACTATCTTCATCATAAGTTCTACTCTTGTTCACCAACTCAGAAAATCGCCTAATCTCCTGATAACCAACAGCTTGCTTGATTTCCGGCCTCAAACCATTCACAAACTTGAGACACTTGGATCTCTCAGCATTAGCAGTGTTATAATGAGGACAAAACTTAATCAATTCCTCAAATCTTGCGGCATACTCGGCCACAGTTGAGTTACCCTGCTTCAGCTCAAGGAATTCAATCTCCTTCTTACCATGCACATCTTCTGGAAAATACTTCTCTAGAAATGTATCTCTAAAAAGATCCCAAGTAACCACAATATCATCCTCTTCAAACTTTTGGCGAGTATTACCCCACCAGTCCTCAGCTTTCTCTTCAAGCATATGAGTGCCAAACTGCACCCTCTGTGCATCCGAACAATTTATGACTCGAAAGATCTTCTCAATTGCTTTCAGCCAAACATGTGCTTTGTCAGGTTCATGAGTTCCCTTGAAAATCGGTGGATTGTTCCTTTGGAACCTTCCCAAAGCACGAAACTCATCATCAGCATTATTTCCAACATTCACATTGGCTTGAGGATCCTTCCCAATCGCTCCAGCCAACCTTGTTAACGCCTCAGCAATCGCTTCATCATTCCTGCCTGCAACCATTATTCTTGATTCCCATAACAAATCCTCGTTAAAACAACCATATGGATAGTGCTACACACATATACCAAATGCATAAGGGAATGAACACGTTAACAACTTGGTCAATAGACCGACCTGCTCTGATACCACTTAATGTAACACGCCCTTCTATACCCCCAAATAAATAAATAAATCACATAAGCACATAATAAAATTTCATCAGAGTAAATTTGAAACATGGTATAAAAGAAGTATGCCACATCATTCACCAAAATAACATACAACACCTGCTCTATAAAAGACATGCAATAGTGGGGTAGTTCAACAGAGGAACTTAGTCCTTACACCCACATCGAAATATTTAGAATTAAAGCGGAAAATCTAAACATTGAATTACTTGAAGCATGTAATCATATAAATACATATCATTCAGTTTGTTTCATCACATCATTCATGTTTACAAAACATTTACCATCAGATACATATACAAAATGTATCCCAAAAGAATACTATACAAGCCTAACTACCCGGTGCTACATATCAGAGCATAACCGATCAAAAGAATGAAGCTATACTTCACAATAGACCTCCATCAAAGCTAATCTGCAATGCCTCATAGAGCATTATAAAACAGCAGAAGGGTGAGAAACATTATCATAATAATCAAAGCATATAATTATATATATACACACAAACATAGAATACACATATTCCACATTTCTCACCAAAATTCATTCCAATCATCATATACATCACAACATATGTATAAACAAACATGGATAATCACCAAACACATTTCATCATGCATACATCCATATTTCTCAATTCAATACTTCACATACGAGTATACTTTCATACAATAATAGACATTAATCATGTGACTCAATGCAACTCAATGCAACTCATGCCATGTGGTACCAACACTTGTTATCATTTTTCGGCTTTTACACTTAAACCGGGTCCACCCTTCTAGACCGATAACAACAAAGCCCGTTCCCTAAGCTTTCAAACCCACCCTTCTAGGTTTGGGACACGTCACTAGTCTCCAAGAAACTAGCAAACATTGCCTCTTGACTAAATGATGCATATGCAATCAATAACCAAATGCACTTATGAATGTTCTCGCAACTTAATCCCATGCATTCAAATAATTCATCACTCAAGAATTATAACATGATTGCACACACAACATATTCACATAATCAAAGCATTCATACTTTAAATCATCATCACCATATCATCAACCAATGCACACATACTCACAATATGTTTCCATGCATCATTCACAACATCGCATACAAACAATATGCATTCACAACATTGTGCTAACGGCAACAAATTCAATAACACTCATCATGCATTTTAATCAATTTAAAATAATGGATTATATACGCCAAAAGGCCATAATTCATAATCAATTCCACAATCTAGGATTCACGCCTTACGGCTACCCACATCATATGTTTCACAGTATACAATTACTAATTTCCAACAAGGATCGAACACAATCGAACTAAAAAATCAACATGGAATGGAATCACAGAGAAAACAATTGCTGTCACGCTCGTTAGCATGCTCGCCTAGCAAGTCTCTAGCGAGTGCTCACTACCTGTTCACCTAGCAAACAAGCTCGCGAAGGCAAATAAAAACTACTGATTTGCTTCGCTACCCAGCTCGCTACAGCGAAGCCCTGGCGAACCTTCGCTGCCCCATTCACTACCAGCGAAGAACCTCAAATCCATTCTGCCCAAGTATAGGACCTCTCGCTAACTTGCTCGCCTAGCGAGTTGCCAGCGAACGCTAACGACCTGTTTGCCTAGCGAAGGTGCTAGCGAACGTCAGCGAACTCAGAAATCCTCACTGTCCAACTTTCATAACTCTCCACAAAACCGACCGATTCTCACCAAACAAGTTCCATATCCTTAGCCTAACCTCCCTCGACTAAATTATACCACTTATTCTCATTTTTGACCGTTAAAACTCGGTTTCTATCGATTAGACTCATTATGCCCTAGAATGGAAAATGGGGAAAACATCCAACAATCTAAACCAATCATACATAATCATAGACATTGATAGAATAACAACATTTCACACCCTTACCTTGGTTAAATCGATGCTTGAGAGTTGTTCTTGAGCTTTTCCAACTTTTCCTTATTCTCCTTCTCTTTTCTCCTCTTTATCCTTCTTCCTATATTCTTTCTCTTATGTTTCCTTTCTATCTCTTTTCTTTCCACTTTTCCTTTATAAGTCTGTCTCTTCTATTTCCTTCCATATATTCTCCTTTCAAATATCTACCAATAATTCCAGTAATTAAAATCATCCAAATAAACCAATTAATTAACATGAATAATTAATTATTGAAAAATTGGGTTGTTACACTCTCAACATTCCCACATCATCTACCATTAAGGGGACTGAGCCTAATCAAGGTGATCAAGTTGATGTCCCACACAATGTCAAAGCATTGAGAAACAACACTTCAGAAGGGAAGAATAAGGATGAAAGGTCTGATAAAGGGAATGATGATTTGCATGAAGCCAAACCTGCTGAGGTAGTAGACCTAGAAGAGTATTCTGACAATGATCTCATAGAAACGATCAATCCAGGCATAGCCAAAAGATTGACGAAAAGGAAAGGGAAAAAGGTGGCTGACCAAAGCTCACTCAAGAAAAGGGATGATGAGAAGACTACTGAGCAAGAAGATTCCACCAAGAAGGCTGGAACTAAGAGGGCTCAGGTTGGACCCTCCAAAGGGTGGAGCAAGGTAACCATCAAGAAGAGGAAGATTGAATCAAGACCAGAACAAGAAACAGATTCTGATGTTGCTATGGATGTCACTAACACCCAACCTAAGAGGAAACCTGCTTCCAGCAAGCTGGCTGAAAATGTCCCTGAGATGCCTATTGATAATATATCTTTCCACTATCCATCATTTGTTAATCGATGGAAATATGTGTATCAAAAGAGGCTGGCTTTGGAAAGAGAGTTAGCTCAAACTGCTATTGACTGCAAAATGATCCTTGGCCTTATTCATAAGGCTGGCTTGATGAAGACTATCACTCACTTTCCACCATGTTATGAGATTCTTGTGAAAGAATTCATAGTGAACATGTCAGAAGCATGTGCTAATAGGAAGTCTAGCGAGTTTGGAAAAGTATATGTGAGGGGAGAGTGTATAAATTTCTCGGACTCCATCATCAATAAGTATTTGGGAAGACCACATGCAGGAAAGTCTGAACTTACTGTATCTGACCATCAAGTGTGCCAAGAGATAACTGTTAAACAGGTCAAGAACTGGTCCTCCAAATGGAAGCTAGTGGCTAGCAAACTCAGTATGAAATATGCTATGCTGCACAAAATTAGTGCAACCAATTGGGTGCCTACCAATCATAAGACGACTGTTACTACTATTCTGGGAAGATTTTTGTATGCTGTAGGGACAAAAGTTGAACCCAACTATGGGACCTACATTCTTGAGCAAACAATGAAGCATGCTAGAAGCTACAGTGTCAAGGGACCTATTGCCTTTCCATCACTTATATGTGGAATCATCTGTGAGCAGCATCCCAACATCATCAAAAAAAGTGATATAGTGTGCAGGAGAGAAGCTCCTTTGACATTCAATTACAAGTTGTTTAAAGGAAGGCATGTTCCTGACATTGATTTAACTTCAGCTGAGACATCCAATAAAGGTCCCAAAACCAAAAAGGCTGAAGTCATGGCGACCATTAGAGAAACATGCAAAGAACTGGAGGCAAGGAAGAAAACACTTGAAAAGCTACTACAGTCTCTTGAACAAGATGAGGATACATACAGCTTAGAAGATGCTACCAAGGAAGATGATGATACTAGGGAAGATGGTAGTCAAGAAGCTGGTTCAGAAGATGCTGATGACGGCTCAGGGAAAGGAAGTGACACTACAACAGACAGCTCTGGAGAAACTGGTGGGGACGAGTCCAGCCCAACTGCAGAAGAGGATTGATGACTTGCAACACACACCACTGATGGTTGAAGTGGTGCACAAAGCAGTATTGCTGGTTGATAAGTTAGAATCATATGAATCCTGTGTAAACCACTAATTTTTTTGATGTTATCTTTTTGTAATATAACCTCTAACAATTGTCATGTTACAATGAATGATCTGTGCTAAGTACTTAGTTGGATCTTAATTTGTGGCTAAAAAGGGGGAGAGTATGAAAATAGAAAATAGCAGGTACACAACAAGTGGGAGAACAAGTTGAAGACTGGTTAGTGCATAGCTAGAGCATATGTACCAGTGTGCATATATGACATAATCATACTTGCATGCTTGCAGGTGCTGCTGGGTGCTGCTGAAGATATGTGTGATAACAGCTAATTAGGGCTGTTAGTATAGGATTGTGCTGATGATATATATGAAGGACTAGGTTGAGTAGGATTGTATAGTAGAACTATGATGCTAACCATATATGTGTCTGCAAGGTGTAAGCAGAATGAGAGCAGTGTGCATCTTTTCAGGGGGAGCAACACAGGTGTGTGACATCAGAAGACTATGTTGAATGTCATAACATCTAGATCAGACTGGATGTCGGTATGACTGCAGGTTGTGTAGGTAAAGTGTTCAGCTGGTGAGTTGCATCAGTTGAGGGGGAGTAACTCTATGTGTTATTCACTCAACAAAGAATGACATATGTAGTGATAACTAACAGGTGGCTAACAAGGTAAATGTTAACAGGGCTGAAAGCCAACTGTGAGGACTCTGAGAGCTTGAGTAGCAAGTGACTTACCTGCATGACAAGACATATGTTAAGTCTTCTGAAGGGTTCATCTCTGAGCATACCTCCTGAAAGGTTCATTGTTCTCTTGAGACAATTCTTGCAACTGCATGCGACTGGGAGCCATGTCCAGATTATAGTCGTACTGTTTCAGAAAAGCCTTGGCTAAAATCACCCATGATCTGATCTGATTACTCTCTAACTGCATATACCAACTCAGAGACGCCCCAATCAGACTGTCCTGAAAATAGTGAATCATCAACTTGTCATTGTGCACAAACGAAGTCATTCTTCTGTAGAACATCACCAAGTGTTGCCTCGGGCAACTATCCCCTTTGTACTTTTCAAACCTTGGCGCTTTGAAATTTGAAGGTAACACTAGGCCGGAAACAAGACACATGTCTCAAGCATTGAGACCAACAGTATCTTTAACTTCCAAGGCCTTGAATCTTTCGTCCAACGCATGCAACCTTTTAGCATATTCAAGAGCCCTTGGGTCCTTCGACTTCATTATCGGAACCTCTCTTTTGGAACCCAACACGGAGGAATCAGCATCTTGATAATCTGTGGTATCAGAAGAAGAAAAACGTTCACTTCGGACAATAATCTGTTCATGTAGATTCTGGTCTTCAACAGAAGGCTGCACAGGCTGAGCTTTAGTCAGGTTGTTCACTTGCGGAAAGTCTTCATCGGGCAGAGAACCATACAGAGGATTGGACATCACAGTAAAACCTGAAAAGGTATCAACATTCTGGAGGTTGTTCCCTGACATAACTACCAACAACTTTCAACTGACTTTACTGCTTGACACTGCTTGATTCTGCTTCAAACCACTTGGTCACTTCCACAATCAACACTTGCTCAGAACGGACACTGGAGAATCACCTTCTGAATCAAAACAAAGGCTGGATAAGAGCTCTGGCCATGTGAAGAATGATATGCAAAATGATGCAAGGATGCTTATGTAAATGCAATGCAAGATGCAGCAAACACGGGATCGCAACCCCCACAAAGCTCTGAATACTGCTGCGCTGCTGACTGAGTATGTTCACTCTGAAGAGAAAACCAAAATACCGGGTTGGCTGGAAGTCAAGTTTTCTGCAAAAACCCTCCCACTCACGGGTATGGACCTAAACTGACAAGGTACGACATCCTATGCGTTCATCAGCGTCACAGACTTTCAAGAAACAATGATACGTTCACCATTTCTGGTTTGGCATCATAATCTCCTAAATAGGCCTCACTTAGCTGAATCACAGATGATCGGTCCCCAGAGTCGACAACTCTCAAATCCAAAATCCCAACCGATCCTAAGGATTTGAAGGAAGTCATCAAAGAGAATCTCGTCTGAGCGCGGATTTCATGGGGAGCTGTATCTGCTAAGCAAATAGGCCCCCCACTAGTCTCCACTACTAATGCTAGGTATGTACTCAAGTCTGGGTTTTGGCTTATCTCTCAAAGGAATAACCACCCAACAGCACAACAACAACAACAAATAACAATATAGTGCAAAAAATGTAAATACAACAATATACAATATACAACACACAAATATACACACCCACAAACCAAACAGACAAGCACTAGGATTGACTCGCATAGGGGATATTCCAGTACCCGGCAGAGTCGCCAGTTGCTGGGGAGCCCAGACAGCCAGGAAAAGAGCAAAGAGCAAGAGGCATTGGCTCTTGGAAACTCTAAAGCATTGAATGCTCTATTCAATGGCATAGATAAAAACATCTTCAGGCTGGTACACCACTGTGAACTAGCAAAGGATGTCTGAGATACTCTCAAAACTACTCATGAGGGAACTTCCAAAGTCAAAATGTCAAGACTTCAAATGCTGACCACCAAATTTGAAGAGCTGAGAATGAAGGAAGATGAGACCATTCATGAGTTGTACATGAATATTCTTGAACTAGCTAACACATCAGGAGCTTTGGGAGAAAAAGTGACTGAAGAAAAGCTTGTAAGGAAGATTCTAAGGTCATTACCTAAAAGGTTTGCCATGAAGGTAACAGCCATTGAAGAAGCTCAAGACATATGTCACATGAAGGTGGATGAACTCATTGGTTCCCTCCAAACCTTTGAGATGGGGATGAGTGATCAAGCTGTGGAGAAAAAGAGCAAAAGTATAGCTCATGCCTCAAACACTACTGAGGATTCAGATGATGAAAAAGAGGAAAATCTATCAGGTTTAAAGGTAGCACGTCATTGGTTTAAAGGTACGGGAACCTACGGGTTCTACAACTACGGTCTGGTCTCAATTGCGCTAGGGCAAGAGAAAGGGAAAGATTAGTCGTTAGCGAGAAAGTCTCGATCGCACGGAAGTGAGAGAACAGAGAAGTTAGTTGTTAGTGTGCTCGCTAAGATATCGCATCCTATGCCTACATACTCTCAATACGTATGAGAGATCAGAGCAGCCGTAGTTTAGCCAACTACAGAAAAACAGTCTCGATTGCACGAGGGTAAGAGAAGGGAACTCAATCGCCAGGATGCGAGAGAAAAGGGAAGGTCTCAATCGCTAGGACACGAGAGAAAAGGTTTGGAACGGGACGCACACGCGAAGTCCTAAGACGTAGGAGCGAATGCATCGCATATCACCCTAAGGGTGTATACTAAACACTCTAGACAAGTGAGAGGCGGCCGCCTACTCATCATCTCCCACGTATTTAACGCTATAGCACACAACACTCGACAGTTGAATAAAAGAGATGAAATAAAAACAATGTTACCGAACAGAGTGGTTCCGTTGACCCTTGACTTTTGCGTGAAGCTCCATTTCCAAGCTTTTCCTCTTTTGATCCTTGATGAAGAGGTTTCGAATCAGAACCAATGTGACGCTAAACCTTCGTAGTTCGACTTATAAATGGAAGTCAAACTCAAAGAGTTAGTGTATTGATATCCATGTCAAAGACAAGATAGAGAAATGATATTGAGAATCATTCTCCAATTGAATCATGTCACACGGACCAAACCAGAAGAAAGTCAAAATAAAATCAGAAGGAGAAGAGAAATGAAGAGAGAAAGAGTGGTCTCGGATCCTACATTATCCATCAACAAAACGAAAATGGGAATGAAAAGTCCAAATGGAAATAAAAATTCAACTTCTAAATGAAAATAAAATTCTAATAGAAAAATCTAGAGTTCCATAGAAATTTAAAAGAAAATGAGTATAGAAAAATATTATATAAAACTCTATATAAAACATTCTAAAAAACTAATAAAATACTATAAGAAAATAGTAAAATATTAACATATATTAATATACAAACCTAAAGAAATAAAATATATATTAACATCTCAAAAGGTAAATTACAAAAGTAATTACAAAAATAAAAAAACACAGGGGGTGTAACAGCCAGGCTAGGGTGCAGCAAGCAAAGAAATTCTGTTGGGCCTTAAAATTCAAATCCACAAACAACAATCAATAAGAGGGGGTGCAAGGAGAAAATGGGAGTATAACAGCTGAAATTCGGTTGGGCTTGGCCCACCAAATTTCCAACAAAAAAAAACCATCAACAGCAGAGGGCGTGTAATGGAAAACAGGGGGTGCATATCCGAAATTGAAACAAATGGGCTAAAGGCCCACTAACCGTCCAAGACCCTTCGTTGACCCTATCATCTTCCTCATTTGCCCAAACGGAACCCTAGCCGCCGTTTTTAGTTTCGTCTCCCTCTCGCTCCTTTTCTTTGCTTCGTCTTCCAAAAAGTCTCTCCCTCTCAATCCAGCTTCATTTCACTCAAACGACATCATCACCTACAAAACCAAATAAACAAGCAAAAACAAACAGTATAAACACAGCAATCCAGATGAAGATGTACGGATGTTGGCTCGTTGAGGCGAGTTTGCATGTAGGAGACTCGTTAATGAAAGTCTTGAGAAAAAATGTCTTGGATCTGTGATTTGAATGTTGGTGATCCGTAGATCTGAAAGTGTTTGAAGGAATAGTGAAGGTTAATGGTGTTTGAGACAGATCGGAGATTGCATGTTGAAGATCCGGAGTTTGTTGATGGATCTGGAGATGCGTTGATGATGAGGCTGAGGATCCGATATGGTGTTCACTTCGTTCGATGAAGATGAATCTATTGCGTTTGACCTGGATCTTGCATGCAGATTGGGAAGCTTGAGGTAGTTGATTCGTTGATGTGTTCGTTTGGAGGTGTTAGAAGAAACGGATATTGGAGGATCTTCGGAGATGAGTTCAGATGAAGTTGATTGGTTTATGCTGTTCACGATGATGATTATGGTGGATGAAGATCTGGCGTTTGGATATGTAGTTTGGTTGAAATCTGGGGATGATCTGGAAGAAATGCGAAGCTGACGGAGGTTTGTTCAAGGTGATGGTTTGTAGGTTGTAAATCTGGAGAAGGTTCGTTGAAGATGTTGATGAACGTTTATGGAGATTTATGCGTTTCTGGAAAATGTTTAAAGATAGGATGAAGGTTGTTTGAATGTGTAAAAGAAAACTGGAACTGATGATGAACACTGATGAGTTCATGAAGGAAAATCTGGAAAAAATTATTATGAACATGATGAACTCAGTATGAATTTGGATGAATTCTGGAAAAAAAAATTATGAACATGAAGAACACCATGCGTTTTCCGGCAAATGATGAAGTTTTCGGTGTGTTTCCCGGCAGGGTTGGACGCTGCTGATTTTGCCGGCAAGGGTGGATTAGGGTTTTTCTTGGGATTCGTGTAGCCTTTGGAGAGAGAGAAAATGAACAGGGACTTTATAGTCCCAGCTGATGACACATGGCACGGGGAATCAGAATTGATTGACTGATTAGTTGACTTAATTAATTAAAACACAGTTAATTAGATGCTAATAATTAATAAAGAGGCTAAACTAAAATTAATGTAAGCTGACTTGATTAAACTAACCAGAATTGATTAAAGATAAAGTTGGTTAATATAAATGCTGACTTAATGAAAAAGCTGATGGTACTACAAGCATAATGCAACGTGTCCTTTCTAAAACCTAATCAACTAATAAAAACAACTAATATTCCAAAATTAATCTAGATTCTAATAAAAATCTAAAAGAAGTACTAAACTATTAAAAAGACTAATATTAAAGCTAATAAAAGTTAAATCTAGAAATAAAAATAATATTCTAATAATCAATTAATTCTAGAAAAACCAATTAAAACTAAAATATCTAAAACAGAAAATAAAAGATAAAAACTATTTAAAATCTAATTTCTATTAATAACCTAAAATATTCTAAAAACAAATAAATTCTAGAAAAATATTAATTAAAATCTATTAAAAGCTAAAATACCTAAGATAGAAAAATAAGAGATAAAACCTACTTAAAATATAAAATCTATGCCAAAAATTAAGAAATAAATTCTAGAAAATTAAATCGATGAACGTAAAAATGCAAGAATGCAACGAAATAAAACGGTAACAATCCGGACACCAAAATACCACCGAAACCAACAGCGTAGACTGAAAACACCGGGAAGAAGCACAAATTCCACAATACAACTCCTTATTCGAAACAGTTTGAAACGCCTGAAACGCGAGGAAAGGGCTGTAATCCAGATAAAATCAACCCGACTGCAAAAATGCACAATATGCGATATGCAGATGCCAATGCAAATGAAACGAAACATAAGCCAAATTACGAGAAACGATTGGTCAAATTTTCGGGTACAACACATCCAATATGACAAGGTGCATGTACCTTCGACTTTGCTAAACATATTGTCATCGCCTTAGCCATTTTCAATGTGGGGGCATTGACATGATTGGAGAAATTGAGCCAAAAGCTTCCAATGGGCACCGTTTTATTCTTGTTTCTATTGACTATTTCACCAAGTGGGTGGAAACTGCGTCCTACGTCAATGTGACTAAACAGGTGGTTGTCTGTTTCATCAAAAAGGAGATTATCTGTCCATATGGAATCCCTAACTATATCATCACGAACAATGGTACCAATCTGAACAACAAAACGATGAAAGAGTTGTGTGATAACTTCAAGATTGAACATCATAACTCTTCCCCTTATCGCCCAAAGATGAACGAAGTTGTTGAAGCTTCGAATAAGAACATCAAGAAGATCGTGAAAAGGATGGTAGTAACCTACAAAGATTGGCATGAAATGTTGTCATTTTCCTTGCACGGATACAAAATGTCTGTTCGCATTTCAACATGGGCAACTCCCTTTTCTTTAGTGTATAGGACGGATGCAGTGCTACCCATTGAAGTTGAGATACCATCTTTGAGGGTCCTAATGGAAGCAAAGTTGGAAGAAGCAGAGTGGGTCAAGGAAAGGTTTGACCAGTTGAATCTCATTGACGAGAAATGATTGACTGCCATGTGTCATGGCCAATTATATCAGAAGAGGATCAATAGAGCCTTTGACAAGAAGGGAGAACTCGTACTCAGAAAGACATTGCCAGTTCATAAAGACATACGTGGGAAATGGATGCCTAATTATGATGGCCCATTTGTTTTGAAGACATCTTTCTCTAGAGGCTCGATCATCCTCACGACAATGGACTGCGAATAACTTGCTCATCCTGTGAACTTTGATGCAGTCAAAAAATATTATGCTTAAAAAACTCGCTAAGTAGAAAACCCGAAAGGGCGGCTAAGGCAAAAGAGGGCATCCCAGTGGATCATAACCTACGAAGGAGATCCAGGAAAAAATTAGGGATAAGATAAAAAGAAAAAGCTTGCTAAGTCGAAAACCTGAAAGGGCGGCTTAGGCAAAAATGAGCATCCCGGTGAATCGAAAACTCGAAAGGGCGGTTCAGGCAAAAGTTAGAGACAAAGGCATTTCGTTGCATTAGAGGTTGTTACCATTGCTGAAGATTACTAAATAGATCCACTTCCACTACTCTTTTCAGAGGTGACGATTTGGGGAACTCTTAGATAGTGGGGTAGGATTGTCATTGGATTCGATGTAACCTTTTCCCTTTTTCCATTTTCGATTGTAAATATTCAATGGAGCTTTGCCATTCACAAGCTACCATTCATGAATAAAATCAGTTTTGGAGCTTTCATTTGTTTGCAATTTACTACATTCTTTACTTTTCTTTGTTATGTAAAATATCACTTATTTGTTAATAATTATTTTTGAAAGCAAAAGTTTTGAATCAAAAATGATTTTAAAGAAAACTAAAACATAACAAGTAGTTACTTTGGTTTATGGAAATCTAAAAGTGGTTGAAACTTTGTTATTTCCATCTCAGCAGTACATATCCCCACTGAAAACAATTTCTCCGGTACCCCTTGTATGATAGAATTTTGAATGTGATTGAAGACTCATCCTCAGAGTAGACGCTTTGACTCCCCAAAGAGGTTTATGCTCTATCTTTAGCAAGCTTGCCAAAGTATTATACTATTCCTCAATGAAGTGAAATGGGTTTAATCCCCATGTGTTGTTGTGGATACCTTTGTTCCTTGGACTCATTGTGATTCCTTTGTTTCTCTAGTGAAGTAGATGGTCATCTACTTTCCCGTTTGAGCCTTCAATTTCGTTATCTCTTGTTAGAGTCGGTTCTTGCGCATCTTTGAGCATTTGTGTCATACCCTAAAATTTTACCCCTATATTCCATTACCATTATATGAGCATCAAGCATTATTTCCTAACCCTAACCTTGTTTCAAGTTTCTTGTTGTTAAGATTCATCTGAATTAGGGTTTTGTACCATTGGAATCAAGAAGACTATTGCTTGATCAGTCAATGTTTTGGACTGGTCATCATCAAATCAAATTCCCATACATTCGAGGAGCTTATATTCAATAGGAATCAAGTGTTAATTAATCTTATTACAAGTCAATTGAAGCCCAATTTCATCTGGCCCCAAATAAGGGTTTTATTAGGAAAAGTCAATCGTGCCTTTGACTTTTGATCCAGACATGATCCCAAGCCTTGGGACATGATCCAGCATGGTCATATACATAATTGAAGCCTATATAGGATTCTTGAGAAGTCCAATATGCAAATTCATTTAAGATCATACAGTTGAATTCATCTGATACAAAATTCATCTGACAAAGTCAACTCTTTGACTTTTAGGGTTTTGGGTTCAAATTGGAGCTTCCAAGCCAAATTTCATCAAAATATGTTTAATAAATGAGTTTGATCATGAAGAAATCAAGATTTGAGAGGTTTCTTGCAAAAGAAGAAAACTTGGATAACTTGAAATTTTTTAAGTGTGGGAAGAAACCCTAATTTTGGTACCAACTTTGAAAGGCCATAACTTTCAATCCACACATCCATTTTTTAAGTTCCAAATATCAAATTAAATATCTTCTCATGTACTACAAAAGTGTCCTTATGATCAATGAGCAAAAGATGCTTACATTTTGAGTTATAAAGCTTCAAAGTTTGGAATAGTTAAAGATCTCCTCAAGACAGCTTTGTTACACCAATTTTCAGCCAACTTTAAGGCCAGTTTTCACTATGATCCCTTTAGATTCAATAGTTTCATCAAACACGAAAGTTGTAGATCATGCTTAGGGCTTTGAAAAAAGTACAAGGACTCATCCATAGTGTTGCACCCCAAAATTTGACCAACATTTCTTTACCTAGCTTGTGTTTCATTTCATTCACATTAGCATTATCATTTGCATTTCATTGACATGTATGCAGGAGATCAAGAGGTATGATTACCAATTAAGGGCTACACAAGGCTATGAAGCTATCCAAGAATGTTGTTCAAGTGTTCAGGGGTTGATATCCTTGTCAGAGAAGTCAAAAGATCCTCAGAGAGAATGGTTGAAACCAAGAGTGTAGGTCTCCTAACTTGAGAGTTGTGGGAGCTCCTCAGATGATTCTGAAGCCAGGAATGTGGACTTGAAGCCTTGAGAGAGCTTATGAGATGTCTTGAAAGCAATCATGAAGCCTAGACAGGTCATTGTGCAAGATTAAGAAGACTCAGCCATGAGTGGTGTAATTAGGGTTGATTGGGTCAACCCTAGGTCAACTGATGATTTGAACAAGGTTGAGACCTAATTCAAGGGCCATGTGATCATGGATTGACACATTAAGATGTTATAAGGATGATTCCAAGGTAAACTCATCATGATTGAAGAGTTTGAAAAGTTTTAAGCTAGGGTTTCTAAGGCTTGACAATGTAAAATCCCCTAGTTTGACCCCTATCTTCAAGGCAGTTTAGCTCAAGATGTAATTGTCATCTCATCTTGACCCCAACATTATTGTTGTAGGGCATGATCTTAGCTTTAATTTGAGTACTAGAAGTCCTTGATAGGGTTTATAGAACTCAAGTTATGACTTTGACAAGTTACAGGTCATCTGAGGTATGTGAATTTGGGGGCTTGAAAGTTGCCCAACTTGCATGAAACCTTTACCCTAGAAGGATGATTCCTATGAACTTTTGGTCAACATTAATGTTGTTCCTTATCCTCTTAGCTTTCTAGAGAGTACTAGAAGTCCTTGATAGGATTTGTAGAACTCAAGTTATGGCTTTGACAAGTCAAGGGTATTTTGGTCATTTGGAGATTACAGGTCATTTCAAGCATACGGCCATAACTCCTATTTCCAAGCTTCAAATGGAAAAATGTTCAACATCAAACTTGTTCAAAATGATGTTTTAAGGCTATTAAGAAGGTCATGAGATGATGGAAATGCTTGTAGCTCAAAGTTGCAAGAATGACCTAAAATAAGGGTATAAGTTAAATGAATCAAAGTTGGAAATTGATATTTTCAACCTACACATCCAAACCATGGCATGTAATATATCATTTTGACTCTAGAAAACATTTTAAGAACATTGGTTTAGCCACATTTTTGAGTTGAGATTCAATTTGTGGACTTGCTTTGAAAAGTGATTACTTACATCATAAGTAGCATGTGCAAAACCTAGAATCAAGGCATGAGCAAGATCCCTTGCAAGCTAAACACTTTCAAAATGTCACTAGGGGAGAATTGAAAGAGAATGGGATGGTTTTCAAGCTGTAAACAGAATTATGCATGTCATGGCATATGGTTGAAAATCTCATGACATGAGAGATTGAAACTCTCATTAGAAGGGTCTAGAGGGTTCTAGATCACTCATACATCATCTATATATTGAGTAGAGGTGATCCAATGCAAGGGTTGGTGATGATTGAAGAAGAGAGCATAGATTGAGATTGAGATTTCTTGGCTTGCAATTGAATTCGGTTTCACCAAATTCTTCACTTTCCATCCATTTTCTTGATTGAAACTTCTTCCATGGATGCTAGGGATTGAATCCAGGTCATAATCCAAGGGAATTCGTGGCTGAATCGTGTATGAGCAATTGAATTTTTCCACCTTCAACTCACCATCGGATTTCAAGATTCAGGAGCTTTCAACTTGTTCTTTTGCATACAGAAGCAAGGAAAGGATCCACTGATCGTGTCTGGAAGATTGGAGAGCTTGAATTGAAGGTTTAGTGCATCTGTTCATCCAAGATTTTCAGGTTGGTAACTTTCTTCCTTTAGCATGAATTAGGTAGAATCAAGATGAATTAGGGTGTTAGAATCATTGTAGAACGGTGTAGGATTGATTTCAGACCATTAATTTGAGAATTAGTGACCAATTTAGGGTGTTACCATTTTCGGTTGAGAATTGGATATGGCGAATCTTGAGATTTCAGAAAGAACTAAGGGCATGAATGAGTTCGTGAGGGAATTTGGGACATGTTTCATTAAGGGATCGTGGCCTATGGTGGACTCTATGATGAATTAGGGTTGTGGAATGGTGACCGGAGCACCACCGGTGGTGGCCGGAGCTGGGTGCGAAGTTCAGAGGTTCAAAAGGTAGAAGATGACTCCAGGACCATTGGATCATGGTTTGACTTGGACTAGGACCCTCATCCAACGGCCACGTTTTGATTTCAATTTGTGAAGGGTCTGAGCATTGCAACGCTGCGTTTCATTTAATCAGTGGTTTTGGGCTTAGTGAAATAATTGTTATCCACACCCCCCAGCGAGCCCAACCCATTAAATGAACTGTCTTTAGTTGCTATTTGCACCGCGCGTGTGTTTATTTTAATTGGATTTTCATTATTTTTTCATTTTTATTCATGGTTCTTGGAAAATTCATAATAAATTGAAAATTAATCCAATTAATCCCATTCTTTTTGCATTTTACTCATGATTGAGTCTAGTAATTTTTAGATAAAATATATTTTCATTTCACGTATTTTCTGATTTTATGGGAATTTTATATTTTAATTGATATTAAAATGGTTATGTTTGATACCCAATTTTGTGGAATTTTGTGTGATCATATGGTGATGATTTTGATCCTAATTTTTTGTGTATGATTAGGTTAGACATGTATGCTCCCATAGCATTTTTCTCACATTTTTGTGATGAAAATAGGTGTGCTTTCTAGATTGATATTTAGATGCTTCCTTTTAGGGTTTAGGTTTAGTCCCTTATGGTATAGAATTTATTTCTAGGTCTTATTTGATGATTTGATCTCTGGAATTAATATGGTAGAGTCATGATTGACATAGGTTCCCCTAGTTATTTTTGTAGGATTTTACAATTGGTTTTAGTATTTTAGTTAGGACTAACTTTAGTACTAGGTTTTAGGTGATCCTAACTTACTAATTCAACTAGCTTAACTGCTTTAGTCCCCTTAGATTAGGATTTTTGCTTTGTTCGCCTTTGATTGAGATTGAAGTCAAGTTGAAGACAAGGTGAGGATGCTTGAAGTTGCTTGAAGTTGCTTGGAGCTTGGAGTTGCTTGTTGTAACACCCCATTTAAATTATTCAGTCGCTTTGGTATTTTCTGTGAGGTGTAGTTGTGTGGTGTCCTTAATTAAGTGTATGAGGTTAAGAGTAAGGGAGAGAGGTGACCTTAGTTGGGGTATTGTGGACCTAGATAAAGGCGTAAGTTAATTATGATATCGAGAGCATTATAGTGATTAATATTATTCCAACTATTATTAATAATAATGTTAATGAGATTATCATTATTATTATTCTTATTATTATTATTATTATTATTATTATTATTATTATTATTATTATTATTATTATTCGTATTAATAATAGTATTTGGTGGAATATTATTATTATTCATATTATTACTATTAGTATGAATATTATTATTAGTGGGAGAATAATATTAGTAGTATTATTATTATTATTATTATTATTATTATTATTATTATTATTATTATTATAGGATTTAAATAATAAAATAAGAAATAAGGGATTAAAGGAAATAGAGAAGTTTTTTTGGGAAAGAGAATTAGAACACGATAAACTGGCAGAGAAAGGTTTTGGGAGAAAAAGTGAGAAGAAGAACAAGGAGGAAGAGAAGGAGGCTAGGGCTGTCAATCCTTCAAGATTCTTCAACGATTGAGCAATTAATCGAGGTAAGGGGGGAGAATGGATTTCAATATGGGTGAATTAACATGAGAGGGTAGTGAGAGGTCCTTTCTCTCATAGGAATTATGTGTTCTTGAGGATTCTTGAATCCAATTTTCGTAACTTGATTTGTTCTCAAATTTTATGTTATTGTTGAATACTGTTTGTATGATGTCTTGTGTATCCGAAACCAGAATTAATACGAAATTCGTGTGAGAAATCCTCGATGCTGTCATAGAATACTAGTGAGTAGTAGATCTGGAAATCTGAACTTTTAGGGATTTGGGCAAATATGTAGAAATGAATGTGTTATATCATTATTAGTACGATGCTCTAAGGTTTCCCTAAGGTTTAGAGATTTGGGTTAATTGTGGGAAATAGGGAGGTAACCATAAGAATCTGAGGTTATGACCAAATGGCCAAATGATATGTATCATTGAATATTAATATGTGCTTGTAGGGAAAAACTTATGGGAAATTGAACCTTCGTGGCCAGAACCTTGACATTGTTATATGTCTGACCCTGAAGGGTTAAATATTAGATAGTAAGTAACTTAAATTCCGTAGGGTGTAATTGAAGGAAAAATTATGATAGGTTGTCCTTATAGGAATAAGAATATTCAAATGTGAGTAACTCTGAAGTACTCAGAGCAATTGCAGGAAATAGTGTTTTATGTGTTGCAAATGTTGCCAGATGAGTCTAATAAACCATAGAAGTTGTGCAGTTATTGCCGTATAACCTTATGAATGTTTTAGTGATGTTTTGGGTGCTTTGAGTGAGTGATTCATAAGAATAATTGAGTGAAAACCAGTTCTGGAGCGTATCAGCGTCTTTCTGTCCGTCACGGATGTTCATGTTTTCGGTCGAAATCGTTTTGGACGTAACTTTGGATCCGTAAGTCCGTTTTGACCCCTGTTCAAAGCGTTGGAAAGCTAATGAACAGAGCTATAATATAGGATAGATAAAGAAATTGTTTTCCCAATATTTTTATATCTAATTATGTTTGAGAAGTCAATTATGTATATGTTTTAGTAACGAATCATGTTCTGGTTCAATGATGTGTTGGTGTTTTGATAGATGTGGGCCAAGATGGTCGAATGTGGACAATCTTGTGCGATTGTGGTAATTCCCGAGAGGATTACGGTGAGCGGATGGCTCGTGTGGATCAAGATTGATCGTGAATTATGCATGATGTATTACATTGCATAATTGTGTTGACATGCATTTCATATCATGTGTCTTGTGGAGATGGCTAGGTGGGAATCCATGATGGGTGCCTAGTTTCATCCGGACTTCAATGTGGGAGTCATTGTGGAGATAAGTTGTAGTTCATAGGAACGTATATACGACTTATCCGGATTCCGACGGGAATCGGGTTCTAGTGTGAACCGTATGAGATTGTGTTGGTACCACATGCATTGTGTCGAGTCAGTGTGTCACATTGCATTATTGTAATTGAATGTGGGCTATGAATGCCAAGTGATTGAGGTGGCACGTGTATGTGCATTAATTGTGCTTATTTTATGTGTGGTGTGTAACTACTCCTTAGCATGTGTATTTCACCATTTATTTATTGAATGTAGTTCTCACCCCTTTTTGTTGTTGTGTCTGTGCTCTCTTGGGAGTACAGGTAACCAGGTACCTAAGTAGTGCTTGGAGTGTGTTGCTATTTGATCGAGTCTTAGGAGTCGCTCTGATACGTAACATGGGATGACAGGATTACGTTGTTATTTGACATCTTTATTTGTTTATTGTTACGTATCTTCATTTGTTGGACTTATGTTGTATGACCTCGTGTTGAGGAGAATTATATTGGAAAATTGATTTGTATTCCGCTGCTTAATTGAAAACTAAATAATATTGATTTATTTTAATGAGATGAAGTGACTTAGTGTGATATCCCACTGTGTTGGAAAACTCTGATGAATTTTATGAATTACTCCTATATATTTATTGTATTACGCGTACGGGGTAAAGTGGGGTGTTACACTTGTGCCTGAAGGTGTCTGGTGAAGATTTAGGAGATAGGAGACATAGGGAGAGCCTTAGAATTAGAATGATTTCTTTCACAAATATGGAAAGCATCTTGTGCTTCCATTCCTCCCAATGACTAAGAGTCCTTCTAAGATATTCACATCCCTCCTTTGGAGGGATGAGTGGCCTTATCTGGGAAGTAGAACTTTGAGGAAACCAGTCTCTCATAATGATGAACCCTTACAGGCTTCCTTTGGTTGTCAATAAGCTGTTTATCATTTCCACTCATCCTGTTAAATCAATTGTCTTCTGGTTTGAGTATCTTGAAAGGTGTTGGACTTGAGTTTGAAGATGAGGACTTCATTGAAGAGTGTGGAAGAGGATGATTCCTTGAGCATTGCCATTGCAGATGAAGCTTGAAGAGCAAGAGGACTAAGTTGATACTTATGAAGGAGATTCAATTGAGATTGAGTGTAGAGCTGAGGCTTAAAGAATTGAAGGATGAAGTTGACACTTCCATGTGATTAAGGATTACTCTGAGAAGCTGAAGCTTGTAGGAGAAGGAGACCAAGTTGATACTGGTAAAGCAAAGAGAGCTGAAGCTTGAAGACCAAGTTGATACTTATGAAGAGGATTCAATTGAGATTGAGTGTAGAGCTGAGGCTTGAGGAATAAAAGATAAGTTGACACTTACACTGATGCATTGAGAGTCTGAAGGAATCAAGTTGATACTTGTGGTTAGGAGTGAAGCCTGAAGGTGGAATTGACTGAAGAGCTGAAGCTTGGAGAAGAGAGAGCAAGTTAATACTTATGTCTTATGTGTTAGGACCTTGGAGAAGCAAGTTGATACTTGTCATGAAAGATGATAGCCTTGAAGGGTGGTTGAAGTCTGGATTGCTGTCAGAAGAGCTGAAGCTTGGAATTGAAAGATGCGTTGATCTGCCTTCTTTCTTGTCTGTTTTCTTTTCTGTATTGATGTGCCTTGTTTGAATTGCCTGATGCATTAGAATAAGTTCATATCTAGACTGGCTTTAATCTAGGAGCATGATTGCACTAGAGGTTGAGTTGCTCCCTCTGCCTGTATTTTTACTATATGGCTTTGCTTGCGGGTATTCGGTAGAGCCCTGCTCCCTTGCCCATGTGGTTTATTTTGCTTGATAGCATTTTATGTCCTCTGTATGATTGCAGTTATTATTATATTTTGCTTGATAGCATGTTATTTCTTCTGTATGATTGATGTTATTCATATCTGGCTTGAGGTTGAGATGAGCTAGTGGAGGTTGCTGCCCCACATACATTTCCTCCCTCACTTGCATTGCATGCATTTTACAGTCATTTACTATTTACTATTTAAGCTAATGCTTTATCTGGTTCTGTTTATCATTGACATGATCCCTTAGGAATCTCAGTTCCTTTGACAAGGAAATGATGATAGAACTTTAGGTTGAGACCCATGCATGATAACTTATAGGAGTTCCCTATTTCAAACTTCAACTATAGGATGAATCCTTGGCATGACAACAGTAGGACTTGATAGTCTCCCCGTAGTTGAGCCCGTTCTCTTCTCATCTCAAAACAGCTTAAGATATAGTAATAATGAATGATTTCTTTTGTACGTTACGAGCCTTAAGCTATCTGAGAAAGGATTGTTGGAGAGTTTCTTTTCAACAGTCCGGATGTTTGGTATGGCACCCTTTGGGTGACATGCGACGCATTCACTCTCAGGTCATAGTCTTTAGTGCGATTGAAATTGCAAACACAATAAAAAACACTTCTTCCGTAAAAGATAGAAAACAAACTTAAAACCTTTTTGCCCCGTGGGCCCATAATTCAAAGGAAGCTTTTCTGAAGAAAAGAGTGTCGTTAAACTTCAGCGCCAACGCAAACAGGCTTTGTCCCTAACTGCTGGAACTGCTGTTTAACCCTACTCGATAAAACAGATGAATCTGAATTCCCGTAGCCGTAGTTACCCCGAACTACGTAATCTCTGATCTCTCATACCTGTTGAGAGTACGTAGGCACAATACTGATGTATTGGCGAGCCACCTTCCCCGTAACCCGTAGTAGGCCGAACTACGTTGACTTTGACTTCTCATTCTCTGATGAGAATACGTAGGCATAAAGTGCGACACTTTGCCGAGTCATTTTATTTTCTGTTTAAGCCAGCCTTGATAGGTAGATAGATAAACCAACTCGTCCAGTAACACAACAAGCGTGGATCCCATCGAGTACGATGGACGTGAGGGGTGCTAATACCTTCCCCTTGCGTATCCGACTCCCGAACCCAGACAACGGTTGCGACGACCTTGTCTTATACATTTTTCGTCAGGTTTTTCCGATCGTTTCCTTTCCCGCTCCGAGGGATAAATAACGAAAGGTGGCGACTCTTCTGTTTTGCCGGCACTTTATTTTCGCGGAAGCGACACATAGCATTTTTGAGAAGGAGTTTCGAAGAGAGAAAGTTGAAGTCCAAAACTTGATTTTTAGGTCATGCCCATATGGATTCACTTTGCAAAACCACTCAAATCTCCAAGATTTTGTTTGGTAGACCTCATCACTTGTTAATATGGTTTAAATCAGATAAGTACACATACTTTTAGTGCATTATCCAAGTTGTTGATGCTTTGTTTTAAAGATCTTTCCATTTTTGGCATAAAGGCATGACTTCCATTTTGGTAAAGGTGACTTTATGCATAAAACCAGCATTGAGCCATTCCCCTTGCTCCTCTTTGCACTCCATAGTACAAGATAACTTCAAAGGCATGCCCTAATAACATATACTCTTGTACTTGGCACTTGAAACAAGGAAAAGTGACGATCACAAGCAAGTTGGTTTCTAAGTAACTTAGTTGGCAAGAACTTAGATTCTAACCAGCTCACAAGTCACCCACTTTTCCTATAAATAGAGGACCTTCTCAAGGTTCAACAAGAGGAGAAAAACACTACAAAACAACCTCAAAGTACCTTGTATTATCAGAATCAAGTGCTCTTGCAAAATACCTTCAAACTTGCAAAACACTTCAAATACACATTCCACTCGTGCCAGACAAAAACAAACACCACAAACTTTCTCTAAATACTCCATAGACCTTGTTCTAACCATCAAACAACTTCTGAAATACCTCAACCCTAATCACCATCTTAAAACTCCAGATTACAAGAGGCCACGGGTTTTGCTCTTGAAGCTGCTTCTAATCCATTTGGGGATTCAAGTCATCTCTCTAAGGATTAACAAAGCCAAGAAGGTTGTCACTTCCTTTCTGTAAGAGCATTTGAAGAAGCCTTGGATTGTCTCCAAGAGGTAAGCTTCTTTCTCTTTGAACCTTTTTAGTCATGCATTATTAGTGATTCATTTATGAAGCAAAAATGTAGATATTATCATGTGCTAGTTGTTTCAACCATTGTTTGTATTATATGAGTTGCACACGTAATGTTTTGACATGTGATATTCTTGATGTGTTGCACTATTGTTGGATAACTTATGAATTACTCAGTTTTTTTACGATAAAATATTGTTATATTCTTGATCCTGGTGAAAAATGTTCCAATTTTGATCTTTATATCATGGAAAATGGTTGAGAGATAAAGAAGTTATGGAAGGTTGAAATTTTGGCATGGATGATGAAGTTAGGGCACGAGAGAGGAGATGCTGACATGGAGATGCTGACTTGGAGGTGATCTGGCATGATGTGACGCTGAGGTTGCCATTTGAGCGATCCTCAAAATAAAAAAAATACAAAGCGTATTATAACTGGATGTAATAGCCGCCCCAGTGGTAGAACCTTGCCTTGCCATGTCGTTGCTTGTCTTGTGTGCCTGGGTTCGATCCTATTGATCAACCCTTTTGCTATTTTTCTCATTTTTAAAGCTTGTTTTACATATATTATCTCGCTTCCATTATTGTTTAATAGTGTGCGTGTGGTTCAGTTGGCTAAGATTTTGAGCCAATAGCCTTGAGGGCGTGGGTTCAAACCCCATTGAGTGCATCCCCTTATTTTTAATGCTTTGTTTTTATGTTTTCCTTCACAAATTGAATCAATCATAACTTCTTTGATTTTTATCATTTTGATCTCACTCTTTTTGATAAATGATCATAAGAATGTCTACGCTTTGTCTATATCAAGAAAAATCCAAAAAGAATTATTCATTTGGTACTTGTGCATTTTCAAAGTTAGTTACTTTTTTATGGTTTCTTAGGCTTTCTCTTGATCTTTTGATTGATTCCTTTGATTATTTTTGCTTGTATGAACCCAATATATCTTGCATTAACCTCACTTGATGTGTGAATTTGGATTCCCTTGTTGTTGCATGATGGTTATTGGTTTTTTCAAGTTCATGTTCATATGTGAATGCATGTTTGAATATCATGAAAACCTTGGTTTATACCTTGTCCTTGACATATGATTCTCTTCTATGATCAAATTATTTGAATGTGCATATGCTTTATGTCTTTCATATATTACCTTGAGCATTCTTAAACACTTATTGTTTACTTTGAAACATGTTTAGTATGCATGATTTACCTTTGAAATGTTTCTCATTTTCCATGATTGTACCTATTTTACATATAGGTTGTTACCCTCTTATTTAACATGATTCACCATAATTCATATGTTGTTGTCACACATGTCACACCATTGTTCAAGTTGTTTTGGTTGTTACCTCTACTAGTATACATGCTTAAATATTGTTATGATTTATACATGTTAATCTTGAACTTTGAACTTCGTTATAAGTAATGTTTTGACTTATACATGATTCTCTTGACTTGTATTCATATTTAAATATTGTTATGATTTATGCATGTTGATCTTTGAACTTTGCCATGATAAGTAATGTTTTGACTTATGTATGATCCACTTGTGCTTCAGTTATGATGTTTGGTCTTGTAAGAACCTTATTTCATAGCCATTTAGATGTTGTAACATCTGCGTTTACCTTTGGTTGTAACCATTTGGTTTAATTCTAAAGCTTACATGATGAATACTTGGTTGTAACCTTGTTATTTGTTTTGCTTGATGTTGTCACATGCTTGCTTTGCTTTCTTGGTTGTTAGCATGATTTTATATCTTCATCATGTTTGAATGAATGTATATGTGTGCTTAAGCTTTGATTTTTTTCCCCAAGTGATGTAGCTTGTTAGCTCTCATCCAAAAGAGTTGTCTTGTGTTACTAAGTCCAAAGGAAAGTCTCTCTATTGACTCAATGTCATAGATAGCTCATTTTGCTCCCACCTTCCTTTGACCTTGTTAGAGTCATTAGGAATTTCAACTTAGCCTTAAGTTAGAACCCACTACCTTTAACTTTGTTTAGTCAATACCTTTAGCACACCTTGTAGGAATCCTATAACTTAGAGCTTAGGTATAGAGTTTGTTAACTCTATGTGTGTACCATTGTTATGGGTACTCATTTTCCCCCTTGGCTTTTGTTAAAGTCAATCATCAATTAGCCTTTCAATTTAGACTTAAAGAGTTTATTAACTCTATATAAGTATCATTGCTATGGATGCTTATTCCCCTTGAACCTTGACCATAGTCAAGAGTTCTCTCCCTTGGTAGGAGAACTACGGTTGCTCTGATTCCATCCTTCTTAGGATACTAGTTGATTGAAAAAGCACTAGTTGATTGGTTTATGGACATGGTGAGGCCGGAATTCTACGAGAGGATGATTAACAGTGTGAGCTCCAACTTCTCTGGCATTGTAGCTGTGGGAGTAAAAGTAGAGTTGGGATTGAAAAATGGAAATATGACAAGTATCGCCGGCGGCTCAAGTGGAAGTACCACTAAGAAGTCCTTTGGAAATGTCCATAAAAAGAAGGAAGGCGAGACCAATACCATTTCTGCAGAAAGAAGAAGTTAGGTCAGAAAACCTCAGCGTCAGCAACAATTTCGATAACAACCATCATACCCTGTGCAGTACACTCAACAACCCTATGTGGAGGCCATAATACCCACCTTTCACAATCAAGCTATGGTTTTTCAGCCAGATCAACCGACACCCGCATATTAGCAAGGCTACCAGCAGACACCCACCACCTCTGCCTATCAACAACAACAACTTAGGGCTCCAATCCCTAGAAAAAATGTACAAAATAGAAGACCGTGGGGAAGACCTTCTATTCCACCAATTCCAATGAGCTATACTGAGTTGTACACATACATGGTACAACAAGGTCTGATTACCACTAGAAAGATGGGACCACCACCAGATCCTCTCCCACCATTCTATAATTCCAATGCCTGATATGCGTTTCATGAAGGGGGAGTTGGACATGATCTAGAAGGATGCTTTGCTCTGAAGCATGTTGTTCGAGAACTAATGGAGAAAAAGATTCTTTCTTTTGGGGATCACCAACCTAATGTCAAAAACAACCCATTACCTAACCATGAGAGTGTCAATGCAATAGAAGACTTGCATGAAATGGTAATTTCTGATGTGACAACAATCAAAACTCCGTTACAGGCTCTCCATATAAGATTAGTCAAAGTCGGTATGATTGAGAGTACCTACTCAGAATGCGAATAATGTGTTGAGAATTCCAAGTGTTGTACTCTAATCCAAGGAGACATCCAAAGGTTGATGAATGAGGGTCTTTTACAAGTTTGTAGTAAAATGAAGAAAGAGGAGGTATCAGTGATTGAACCTATTTTCAACATGCCAAAGGGGACTGAAAAAGTATCCATATTCAATCTTCCAAATACCAGATCAACAAATTCAGCACTCAAACCAGAGTTCAATGTTGAAAAACCTGCCAAACCAGTGACTAGTCAGCCAAAGCCGCTCAACACTCAAAAACCTAGACCGTTCTTTTTCAAGAGTACCAAGACAGTACCTTGGAGATATGATGACATGTGGAAAAATCAGAGATCTGAGAAAGAGGTGCGAAGTGAAGGGGTGAAAAGTAAACATGAAAATGTCTCTAACATTTATGGTACTAGAAAATTGACCTGAAGCGGTCGAATCTATCAACCTAAGGTAACTATGGTCCCTCTCAAAGAAACCATTCCTCTGGAACCTACGGAAAGCAAAGAAGTACCAAATGAAGAAAATGAAATTTTTAAGGATCATCAAAAGAAATGATTATAAAATCATATATCAGCTACATCAGACTCCTTCAAAAATTTCGATCATGTCTCTCCTTTTGAGTTCCCCTTCCCACATGTCTGCATTACAAAAATTGATGGCACAGGACCATGTAACCAAGGACATAACAGTTGGTCAATTTAATTTAGTGATTGCCAATATTACTGCATGTAATACCCTAAGCTTCAACAACGATGAATTATTTGCCGAAGGTCGTAAGCACAACCGTGCTTTGCACGTATCAGTAAAGTGCCAAGAGGACACTCTAGAAAGGGCCTTGATGGACACTGGTTCCTCACTGAATGTATTACCAAAAAGGACGCTCACTAAATTGGCATATAAAGGGACTGACATGAGACCCATCTCTTTGATTGTCAAAGATTTTAACGGTTGTAGAATAACGGTAATAAGCGAAGTGGATTTACCTGTTATGGTTGGACCTCATGTATTTGAAATTACCTTCTAGGGGATGGTTATCAATACAGCATATAACTGTTTGTTGAGAAGACCATGGATCCATATTGTTGGCGCAATGACCTCTACTCTTCATCAAAAGATGAAATTTGTAGTGGATGACAAATTGGTGGTCGTCCATGGATAAGGGGATCTAATGGTGAGCAATTTATTGTCATTCTGGTACATTGAAGCTGATGAAGACGCTTTGGAAACATCTTTCCAAGCCTTAGAAATAGCTAATTCCATGTTGATCGAAGAAGCTGTGGTTGTGAATAGTCTATCCTTTGCATCGGTTCAAAGCAAAAAATCTTCATTGAAGAATGGAACTCCTACAGGATGGGGGAGGTTATTATCCAAATCAACGCTGTTGAGGAGGATTCTGAAGACAACTATATTGATCAATTGGTATATCATGGTGAGGCCGCTCTAAATAATTGGGAAGCTATTGAAATTCCTGTTATCTTTCCTGTGACAAAGTAATTTGCTTGTTTTGTTTTGTAGTTTCCTTTAAAACGTTTTTCATAACCATGCCCGAGGTTATCAGATTATTTTGTATGGGTCACATGATTTCAAATTATTATAACCAATGAAGATGTTTTGTTAAAATCCTCATTTGTTTCATTTACTGTTTTTTTGCTTTTACTTTTAAAGAAAATGACATTTCTTTTGAAACTAGCAAAAACATGTTCATTTTGTTCTGTGCATTTATCTTTGTGTTTTTTTAATAAATCAAGCCATTCCAAACATGCAGAGAAACTCCAAAACCCGTTGAATCCAATGACTATGTTTTACCTCCTGACTTCGATTCACCCATATACTAAGCCGAAGATGAGGATGATGAAGATTTTGAGATTTTGGATGAGTTGGCAAAAATGTCAGAGTACGAGTACAAAGACCTTCAACCTCACCAAGAGCAGGTAGATGTTGTTAATCTTGGTACTGATGAAAATAGAAAAGAAGTCAAGATTGGGGCAACGCTTGAGGCAGAGATCAAGCATAGACTAATGAAGATTTTAGAAGAGTATGTTGATGTGTTCACTTGGCCATACCAAGATAGGCCTGGTTTGGATACCTCCATAGTTGTTCACAAGTTACCTCTTCGACCTGAGTGTCCGCCTGTCAAACAGAAGCTCATGATAACGCGAAATTATATAGTATATTTGACTTGACTTGCATGAATTTTTAGTTACAATTTCTATGATTTATCATGATTTATGTCTTGTTATGCCGATATTTTTGTTGTTTCAGGTACCTTGACTACAAGTGGATTGAATTTACAAAAGAAAGAAAAAAAAAAGAAACAAATATATAAAAGAAATGGACGTGGGGCCCTCCACACTACAAAAGGGTGGCGCCTGCCACACCTAATGCAGGTCGCGCCTACCACCATCCTTGTGGCACCTGCCAGATGAATTTGTGAAGGAGTGTGGCACCTGTCACACTCAAAAAGAAGAAAAGGGTGGCGAGTGCCACGACGCCATGACCTAATGCACTACTTTTTCTCCATTTTTTCTCTCCACGACCATCCTATATTTTGTCCACGTCCAAATTTCTTCGCCTAAAACTCAGTTATACGAATTGCACTGAAACAAACTGAATTTCATGAAGCTACTGGGGTATAAAAAAGAAGGTTGGTTTCTATAATGGGCGTCGAAGAATGTGTGATATAATTTTGTTTCTTTAGAATTTTAAGTAGAAAGTATTACTTATAAAAGTGATATTTCTTCCACACCTGGAGGCTATTACAATTCTAGTTTTAGGATTGGTTCTTTGACCATATTTCTGTAATTGAATACGAAGCGTGCCAACATATTTTTCCAAGTAAAGTTTCAACAGTTTCCAGTTTCCAGTTTCATTTTAATTCTAGGTTCTATTTTATTTGCTTGTTCTTACTGTTTATGCTTTCAACTTAGAGTAAATCATGTCTTGCCTTATGATTAATTCTTGTCATTGTATGCATTGTTTACAAACCATGTCTGACTAAACTGTTTAATATCGGTATGTAAATACGATCGGTCAGAAGGGGATTAATGATTTATGGCGTTAACTTAATAAATTTATTTCTCTGGTCTTGGTTTCTTTTTATTAAACTTAATAACTTTTGTTACGAGAGTAAAAAGGTAACGAAGGCTAGGGTCAATAAAGCGAGAGTTTGAGGTCCTAACCGGATAGCTGAAACTGAATATTAATTCTAAATACAGCGAGAATGCTTTAAAATTAATTAGGATCTACTTATTTTCAAAATGTGTTTTTAAATGCAAATGAGAGAGCAAAAGCCTTCATTTTTATTTGAGAGTATAGTCTGAGTCAATAAACACGAGAGTGTGAGATAAAGTCTTTTAAATGAGTATTTTCTATAGAATAATATTTTGATCTTCTAATAACGCCCACGAATTATTGAATCCCCGATGATTTACAAACTACATACCAATATTTCGTCATATCTTGATTTAAATCATATTTTACTATACATTTATTTTCTTTCATTTCAACCAAAAAAAATCCATTAGCCTTAGATTTACGTCGTAGCATTAGATAACGGTAAGATCGATTCTTGGTCCTTTGGGTTCGATAATCTTTAAAACTACACGATCCGACTATGCACTTGGAGTCACGAATCATTTAGACATACTAAGTCGCGATCACGTTTTTGGCGCCGTTGTTGGGGACCAATTAAGTCGATATCGTAACTTTAGTGTTGTGCAGTATAGACTAAGGCAGCTACTTCCCAATTTTAATTCATCGATTGTATGCCAAACAATCTCTCTAGAGGTGACGAGCTTGAGCAACCGATTGAGGACATCAAGCATTTTATTAGTTTAAGACGCCGAATTAACGCTTTCCGAATTAAGTATAACCTTCCCGAATTAAGTATAACCTTCCCAAATTAAGTATAACCTTCCCGACCTGAAATTCCCTTTCCAGAATGACTAATACCCATGTTTGAAGTACATCAGAATCGACCTCTCAAGTATTATGCCATCCCTTTGCAGGAGGAACCGCATAACAGTATTGTTGCTCCTGCCATCGAGGCAAATATCTTCGAGCTAAAACCTTCGTTGTTGTCAGCTGTACAACAAAGCCAATTTTCCAGAAGTCCCACGGAGGACCCGAACTTACATTTATCAGTGTTCTTGAAATATGCAAACACAGTGAAAGCAAATGGTGTCAGCCCCGAAGCAATAAGACTACGTCTTTGAAGGTGAGAAAATACTTAGAAGGGGGGTTGAATAAGTATTTAGAAAAACTTAGTAATAAAACCTCAAGGATTTTTATCCAGGTTCGTTGAACTCAACTACTCCAGTCCACCCTTATCAAGAGTGATTTTCCTTTCTCAAACAAGGACTTAATCCACTATTAAATCAACTGATTACAATAGTAAGCACTAAGAACAACTGTTCAAAGTCTTCTCAAGAAGTACTAATCCTAACTGGATCTTCTTAAGGTTAATCTTTTACAATCAAATGTAACAATAATACAAGTGTTTGATTTGCTTCTAATAAAGCTTTAACACAACTGTGATTTTTCACTTAAGTTTAAGAACAATGAAATAAATTCAGCAAGTGAGTATAAGTTGTATGAGAGCTTGTAATGAATTCTTTCAAGTGTTTCGTCAACTGAAGAAGATGAATAGAGTCTTGCTTTTATAGGCACAGAGGTCCAAGAGCTTTTCACGTTGAAGGCTGTGTACCAAAAAGGTCTGAGCCTTTTTGTCTTCACATCATATGGCCTTTCCTAGAAGTAGAAATTACAGAGAAATCCTTTTCGTCTGTGTTCTTGTGTCTAGCATAAATGAGGAAAGATTCGTTTGGTTATTCCAACGAACATAACTTTGAATTCTTCTTTAACAAGTTTCAGTAAGAATCATCAGAGTCTAGATTGATCAGAGCCTTCTGATGTTCATCAGAGTTTGCTGAATCAGAGTCTTTGCAGCAGGTGTGCTTTCAGCGTGTAATTGTTCAGAGCAGAGTTTGGGATCAGATCCCTAGTACTGGCAGCATTAGTACTATCAGAGTCTTCTGAAATAACTGTGCTTGAAACTCATCATACAGAATACTTCAAAGCTTCAGATGCTTCTGGCTTCTGCTTCATATTCTTCTGTAGCTTCTGCTTCAGATCCTTCTGTAGACAGCGCTCAGAATCTTCTGTAGTCAGCACTCAGAATCTTCTAAGAGATGCTTCTGATGCTTCAGAGCCTTGCATAATTTCATGTTCAGATCTAATTTGCTTCCAAAAGAATATTCACTTTTAATATCTGCAGCAAACAATCTTAAATAATTTTTAGAGTATATAATTCTTTAATACAAAATTTCATAATAGTTATCATCAAAACATAGAGATATTATTAAGAACCAATCTGTGTTCTAACAATCTCTCCCTTTTTGATGATGACAAAAACATAAGAAATTTTGTTCAATAAACAATATAATTATAACTCCCCCTGAGATGATGAATCTCCCCCTGAATTGAATACTTAGAAGGAATAGAAATTCCCTTTTTGCATGAGTATTCTTTTCAGAATCAGAGCCTGATTGTTCCAAAAATTAGGTCTTGACTTTGGATGCATGTTTCAGAATCAGAGCCTGATAGGTTAAAACTGAATCTGGGGATCTCAGAGTTACTCTTAAAGAACTTGTCAGAGTATTCAAATGTTCTGAAATACTAAGAGTTCATGTTAGTTAAAAATTATATAAATTTATATGTCTGAATTTTCATTTAGGTAGAGTTTATTTGAACAGTCAGATCCATTTTCTCCCCCTTTTTTGTCATAATCAAAAAGTAAAACTTTTAAAAGACAAATAAAAGGAAATACAGAAAAGATAAATCATATAGGGAAAAACACTAAGTCACTCATTCATTCAGAGCAAATGATACACATCATCAGATAAAAAATTCAAGTACATGTGCACAAACATCAGATAAAAAAAACTAGGTTTGTTTGGACAGAATCATCTTCAACAGGTTAGTGATCTCAGATGAAGACTCTTCTTGCTTTGTCATCCATTTAGCCATGTTATCATTTTTATGATCTTGCTTGGACATCCATTGTGCCATGTCTTCAGTCTTCTGGTCTTGGTTGGCCATCCATGACTTAATCTCAGATTGTCCAGCTTCCAGAACTGCAATCTTATCTTCAAGATCTGGATTATCTTTCTTGATCTCAGATGAAGAAGGTGGGGCAGAGTCTGAAGCAGGAACAGAGTCAATTTCCATAGGAGATGCAGAGTCATGAGCAACAGATCTAGAGGGGTGTTCCACAATAGTCATAGCCAGAGGATTTTCTTCAAAAGCAGATTCAGTAGATACTTCGGTATCAAATACTTCAGAAGATGAAGGAACATCTTCAAGAAGCAATGGTTCAGATCTCTTTACAGTCCAGAGCATGCTTCTAGCAGTCTCAGCAAATCTGAGCTTCGCATCATCAGAACATACATTCTTCAGATTTGAGGCTACAGTATTGAATCTGTTGATGAAGCTATTCCAGATAGCATCAGATTCATTTGCATCCATTGTTGACAGACATCTCTTCTGAACAGAGCCTAAATGCATATTTATTCCTTTCATAAAAGTTGCAAATAAATTATCAACATTCAGCCTAGATTTTGGTTTCAGAAGGGTTTCCAAAGTGAAAGGCTTAGGTTGAGGTGTTGGTGGAATGGTGAATTCTGGAATAATGATCAGAGGGCGGGGGTAGAAAGGAATGGATGGATGGTCAGATGAAGTGATAGGTTTAGATCTGATTAAGGCATTAATCAGAGATGGTTTTGCATTTGATGCATAGGAAACGACATCAAATAAGGTGGAAGTGTAAGAAACGAAAGCAGATTTATCAGACAAGAGGGGTTCTGATGAAATCATTTCTGGCAGTTCTTTTATATAGGTTTGAAGAACAGATGGTAGAATGATAGAAAGCTTAGGTTTGAAAGGGGTTATAGAGTCAGATGGTTCGATTCTGTCATAGAAATATTTAAACTTAAAAACAGAAGGAAGTGGATCAGAGGGGAATGGTTTAAAAGAAGCAAAGGATACAAACTCAGATCTCCTTAGCTTAGGTTTTGTAATGGTTTTGGGAATGAGAGTTTCAGATGAAACAGGTGGTTCTGGTTGGTTAGATTCAAAAGTTCTGAGAGAAGGGGGTGAGATGAAATCAGGATGGATATCAGATTCAGATGAATCAGATGAGGTTGTTGGGGTACCAGATGTAGATGATACTTCAAATACAGTCTTGAGAGGTTGGACATTCAGAATCTCAGAGTCATGAATATCTGATTCAGGAGGATTGGATGGTTCTGGTTGAATCTCAGAAGTTTTGGATGGAGGTGGTTCAGACACAACTGGGTCAGATGCAATGTGATCAGATGCAACAGTTTTAGGTACAACTTTTTCAGATGCAACTTGCTCAGATGCAATTGAGTCAGATTGTATGGGTTCAGATGCAGTTGGTTGTTGAATTTCTGGTTGTTGTAGTGTTGTAGGTTGTTCTGTTGGTTTTGTTAGAGGTGTTGGAATTTGGTCTGTAGGTGTTGTTATTGTTGGTTCAGATTGAGGAATGTCAGAAGTTTTAAGTTGAGTAGTGGGGATGGGATTAGATGATTTTGGTGGGGAAGAAATTTTTTTATGGTTCAGATTTTTGAGATGGAGCAGAAATAGATTGTTTTTGAGTGGGAGGAGGTTTAGGAATAGAACTAAATGTTGATTCATTTATAACAATTTTAGAGAAAGAAGATACAAATGATTTAGTACCTTTAATCTTTATACGCTTGGTGGGAACAGAGGGAACTTCTCCAGAAGCTTTTCTTTTGATCTGCTTCTGTGTCTTGTCAGCAACTTTTGGCTTCTTCTGAGCAACAGCTTCTTCTGCCTCTGATTGATTTCTCTTCCTCATGTTCTAATTATATACATCTGGCATTGGTTCTCTGGCACGAATCAGAATATCTGCAAGAATAGGTGTTCCATCTGCTTTGCATGCATCAATGTACCTAACAATGATATCGATTGGTTCTTTAGCACCAAACAGTGGAAAATCTTCAACTGTAAACCTTTTTCTGACTAACTTCAGAAATATTTAGCTTCTTAGGTGCAGCTGTGAGTTCATCTACAATCTTTAGCCTCTGAAGACTCTTTGCATTCAGGGGTTTTCCAATAATAGATCCAAGCTCATCTTTAACTCCAGCTTCATACAGAGCAGTTACTAGACCATTCTTTGTCAGAATGTCTGAAATCAACCTTCCAAAGGGAATCCATGTCCTGATCTTCTGTCCCTTATCCTTTACAGATTCTCTTGATGCATTGATATGATTCCACAAATGCATGAAGAGAATGTGTTGAAGATCTACCTTTGTACTCTGACTCAAACAGTACATAAAGTAGAGTTGTTCATTATTCACATAGTCTGGAGAATTTGTGGATTTTCTGTGATGGATGCATCCCAGAAAAATCTTTGCCCAGATCTTATAGTCAGGTTTCAGATCCTTAAATTTGTTAGAGGCCTGTCCAGATGTAATGACTTCCTCATAGACATCTTCCATATCCACACGCGTAGCTGGAAGATGACACACTCCATCAGTCTCCTCATACCCTATGAGTTTCCTGATGAGATCTTCAATGATGATAATCTCCTTTCCCAGAACAGAAGAAAGTATAAATTTTGGATAAACAGAAGCATGGATCCAAAATTCCTTCACCAGATGTGGGTATACTGGTCCAAACAACATGTCAAAATACTTAACCCAACCTTGTGCATCAATTATAGAACAAAACTCAAACCCATTTTCAGCTAAAGAGTCAAATTCCACCATGGATTCACAGAGAACTTCAAGTTTGTCCACAGGGGTTAACAAAGTCCTCTTAGGAACCTTGAATGGAGTCACTCCCATATTTGCTGACATAACTGCAGCCATAGTTGATTGAAATTGAGTTGTTGTAGAGGATGAGGTTGCCATTGAAGAAGGTGAAGATGATTTGGACGAAGGTTTAGGGTTTTTGTGGAGAGCAAAGAGAAGGCAGAAATGCATAAAATGGTTTGTGAAGTGAAAAGTGTAAATTTGGTGTGAAATGTGATATATATAGAGGAAACAATTAGGGCAATCAAACAGACACATAAAGCACGTTTTCACATAGCAATAAATGACAATTAATGAAAAGAATAAAAATCATTTCAAACATTAATTGATTCTGACAAAATGGGGGGAAAATCAAGATTTACACTATTCAAACCATACCTCAAATGTCTCTTCAGTAGTGTACACGCTATTTGTTCAGATTCAGGGTGACACGTGTTTGCTTGCATGTGCTTCTGAATTCTCTTGAGAAATGAAACGTTAGCCAACGTTCAGATCCTCTAAGATTGGTTAGTTCAGATACACACAAATAATAATATCAAATTAAATCAAATAAATTACAAATGAAATACTTCAGAGTTTTAAACATTTTGCATCTGAGAAATTTGCTTCTGATAAATATCATTCTGGACAAAAATCCATACCAATATTTTTTAGAATAAATTTGAACCTATCTTCAGCAAGGGGTTTTGTGAAAATATCTGCCCATTGATGATCTGTATCAACAAAGGCTAAGTTTATAATACCCTTCTGAACATAGTCTTTGATGAAATGATGTTTAATTTTTATATGTTTTGCCTTAGAGTGTAAAATAGGGTTTTTAGACAAACATATAGCAGAAGTATTATCACAGAATATAGAAATATTACTTTCAAAAATCTGATAGTCTTCTAGCTAACTTTTCATCCAGAGCATCTGCGTGTTACATCTAGCAGCAGCAATATATTCTGCCTCTGTAGTTGATAGTGCAATTGTGGGTTGCTTCTTGCTGTATCAAGAGATTAGATTTCTTCCTAGAAATTGACAACTTCCAGAAGTACTTTTTCTTCCCACTCTGTCTCCAGCATAATCAGCATCACAGAATCCAACTAATTTGAAATCATCAGATTTTCTGTAACACAAACCCACATTAGAAGTACCTTTCAGATACCTTAGAATCCTCTTAACAACTGTTAAGTGTGATTCTCTAGGATCTGATTGGAATCTTGCACACAAGCATACACTGAACAAAATGTCAGGTCTAGAAGCAGTTAAGTAGAGAAGAGATCCTATCATACCTCTGTAGAGTTTCTGATCTACTTTCTTACTTACCTCTTCCTTACCAAGTGTACTTGTTGGATGCATGGGAGTCTTTGCCATCTTACTATCAGTCATGTTAAACTTCTTCAGAATCTCTTTAACATATTTGGTCTGATGAATGTAAGTGCACTCTGGAGTTTGGTTGACTTGAATTCCCAGAAAGAATCTCAATTCTCCCATCATGCTCATCTCAAATTCTGCCTGCATACATGAGCAAACTCCTTTCCCAGCATAACATTGGTAGATCCAAATATAATATCATCCACATAAATTGGGCAAATTAAAAGATCTTTCTTAAATGTTTTACAAAAGAGTGTTGTGTCCACTTTGCCTCTGATGAAATTTTTCTCCAGAAGAAAATTGCTTAATCTTTCATACCAAGCTCTGGGAGCTTGTTTTAAACCATAAAGAGATTTCTTTAGTTTGAAAACATGTTCTGTAAATTTTTCACTTTCAAAACCAGGAGGTTAGTGAACATAAACTTCTTCTTCTATAATACCATTTAGAAAGGCACTTTTAACATCCATCTGATATAGAGTGATGTTATTCTGTGCAGCAAAAGAAATGAGTAAACGAATAGACTTTAACCTTGCTACAGGAGCATAAGTCTTTGTATAATCAATTCCTTCTTGCTGACTATAACCTTGAGCAACAAGCCTTGCCTTATTTCTTTCAACTTCTCCTTTCTCATTAAGCTTGTTTCTGAAGACCCATTTAGTTCCAATTATGTTGAATCCTTTTGGTCTTGGAACCAAATCCCACACATCATTTCTTGTGAACTGATTGAGCTCTTCTTGCATGGCAATAATCCAGTCATTGTCTTGCAGAGCTTCATCCAAAGAAGTTGGTTCAATAACTGACACCAACCCAAATAATGATGCTTCAAAAGATCTGAGGAAGGATCTTGTTCTAATGAGGTCATCCTTCTTTCCAATGATCACATCCTCTGGGTGAGAGGCCTTGATTCTGAAAGATGATACTCTAACAGTTGATTCTTCAGGAAATGTTCAAGTTGTTCATCTGAGAAGCTAAAGGAATTGCATCTGGCGTTGCTTTAGGTTCCTTCACTTGAGCTTTGTCTGCCTCTGAGCCTTCAGAGTCTGTGAGAATTACTTCTCTATCTGCAGAACTTTAAAACTGCTTTGGCTTTTCAATGCTAAGCTTATCATCAAATCTAACATGTATAGATTCCTCCACAATCTTTGTTTCAGTATTGTATACTCTGTAGCCTTTAGAGCGTTCAGAATACCCAAGCATGAAACACTTCTGTGCTTTAGAATCAAACTTGTTAAGATTCTCTTTAGTATTCAACATATAGCAAATACATCCAAAAGGATGGAAATATGAAATGTTGGGCTTTCTGTTCCTCCACAATTCATAGGGAGTTTTTTCTAGAAGAGGTCTTACAGACACTCTGTTCTGAATGTAACATGCTGTGTTTATTGCTTCTGCCCAAAAATGCTTTGCCAGATTAGTCTCGTTGATCATGGTTCTGGCCATTTCTTGTAGAGTTCTATTTTTACTCTCTACAACTCCATTTTGTTGTGGAGTTCTAGGACAGGAAAAATCATGAGCAATGCCATTTTCATTAAAATATTTTTCAAAATATTTGTTTTCAAATTCACCACCATGATCACTTCTAACTTTAATAATTTTGAAATCTTTTTCATTCTTGACTTGTTTGCAGAAGTCAAAGAACACAGAATGTGACTCATCCTTGTGTTTTAAAAACTTTACCCATGTCCATCTGTTGTAGTCATCAACAATTAGATATAGAGGGAAGGTTACCATTACTAATAGTACCAGAGCCAATGATCTTGCCCTTCTGATTCCCTCCAAAATTCACTTCTCCTCCAGATTTAAGCTCCAGGCTTTGGAACATAAACCTTTCTCCTGTCATGTGACGTGAGCAGCCAGAGTCTAGGTACCATGACTGGCGTCTTAACTTTTCTGCTAAAAACATCTGCAACAGGGATAATCTTATCCTTAGGTACCCATATCTTTTTGGGTCCTTTTTGGTTAGCTTCCTTGAAAGTTGGTCTGAACTTCTGTCTTTTTACAACAGTTTTGTTTTGACTTACTTTTGGCTTAAACACAGGAACGTTCTGATCAGAACATGTGTGTTTAATGTCATTCAGATGACCAAACTTGAAATGAGAGTACAAGGGAGTTTTCTTAATAACAAGTTTATCAACATACATTAGATTTAAATCCTTTCTAGAGGAAGATTCATATCCAATTCCTTTCCTATTATTTTTACTAACCCCATAGATCATAGAAGCCATCTTGCTTCTGTCTATGCTTTTAGCAAGAAATTTCTGAAAGCTAAAGTCATATTCTTCTAAAATGTTTTTGCATTTAGACTTACTTTCAGATTCAGAGTTTTGTTGAGCTATTTCAAAATTGGTTTTCATTTTCAAATTATTTTCTTTTAGCTCATCAATTTCTGATCTTAATAGATTATTCTCAGAGCCAAGATTGCACTTAAGCTTCTTGCATTTGAGCCTAATCTGATTATAATTTTTCAGGACTTCTGATAAGACTTTAATAAGCTCTTCCCTAGTGAGATTTGAAAGTACCTCTTCTGAGTCAGATTCAGAATCAGACTCAGATCCAGATGATTCTTCATTCTGATCTTCAATGCCTGCCATCAGAGCCATATTGGCGCATTCATCTTCAAATTCTGATGAGGATCCAGATTCATCAGAGTCATCCCACGTAGCCATTAGAACTTTCTTCTTGTGCTCAGGCTTTCTTCTGGGCTTTTCTTTCTAAAGCTTTGGACATTCACTTTTGTAATGACCAGGTTGTTTGCATTCAAAACAAACAACTTCCTTCTTTCCAGATCTTTTTGGTCCAGAGGACTTCTTGCGCTGATCTGGCTTTTTGAAGTTCTTGAACTTCCTCTGCTTGTGCTTCCAGAGTCTGTTGATTCTTCTGGACAGCAAGGATAGTTCATCTTCTTCTTCAAAATAAGAAGATTCTTCAGAGCTTTCTTCTACAACCTGCAAAGCTTTCACATATTTGTTAGATTTTAAGGCAATGGACTTACCTTTCTTTTTAGGCTCATCTTCCTCAAGTTCAATTTCATGGATCCTAAGAGAGTTGATTAGCTCCTCTAGAGTGATCTTGTTCAGATCCTTGGCAAGCTTCAGAGCAGTGACCATAGGTCTCCATCTGATAGACAAGCTTCTGATGATCTTCTTCACATGATCAACAGTTGAGTAGCCTTTGTCCAAAACTTTTAGACCAGTTGTAAGGATCTGGAATCTAGAGAACATAGTTTCTATAGACTCAGATTCTTCCATCTTGAACGCTTCATACTTCTGTATTAACACCAGAGCCTTGGTCTCTTTCACTTGAAGGTTTCCTTCATGAGTCATTTTCAAGGACTCAAACATGTCAAATGCAGTTTCTCTATTTGTGATCTTTTCATACTCAGTGTGAGATATTGCATTTAACAAGATTGCTCTATCCTTGTGGTGATTTCTAAACTCCTTCTTTTGGGCTTCAGTCATAGATTTTCTATCTACTTTCTTGCCATTCCCATCAGTGGGATGAACATACCCATCTATGACCAAGTCCCATAAATCAGCATCATAACCAAGGAAGAAACTTTATATCCCGTCTTTCCAATAATCAAATTTCTCCCCATCAAACATAGGGGGTTTAGTGTTGATTTTGTCCCTTTCTTCATATCTGTTGTTACTGTTAGATGTTGAAGTTCCAGCCATAATAACAACCAAATATATATATCAAAGTTTTTCTCACTGGATCTTTTCTGTCACTGTGAAGTGGTAGCACACACAGAACCGGAGCTCTGATGCCAACTGAAGGTGAGAAAATACTTAGAAGGGGGGGGGGGGGGTTGAATAAGTATTTAGAAAAACTTATTAATAAAAACTCAAGGATTTTTATCCTAGTTCGTTGAATTCTACTACTCCAGTCCACCCTTATCAAGAGTGATTTGCCTTTCTCAAACAAGGACTTAATCCACTATTAAATCAACTGATTACAATAGTAAGCACTAAGAACAACTGTTCAAAGTTTTCTCAAGAAGTACTGATCCTAACTGGATCTTCTTCAGGTTCTTTTACAATCAAATGTAACAATAATACAAGTGTTTGATTTGCTTCTAATAAAGCTTTATCACAACTATGATTTTTCACTTAAGTTTAAGAACAATGAAATAAATTCAGCAACTGAGTATAAGTTGTATGAGAGCTTGTAATGAATTCCTTCAAGTGTTTCGTCAACTGAAGAAGATGAATGGAGTCTTGCTTTTATAGGCACAGAGGTCCAAGAGCTTTTCACGTTGAAGGCTGTGTACCAAAAAGGTCTGAGCCTTTTTGCCTTCACATCATATGACATTTCCTAGAAGTAGAAAGCACAGAGAAATCCTTTTTGTCTGTGTTCTTGTGTCTAGCATAAATGAGGAAAGAGTCGTTTGGTTATTCCAACAGACATAACTTTGAATTCTTCTTCAACAAGTTTCAGCAAGAATCATCAGAGTCTAGATTGATCAGAGCCTTCTGATGTTCATCAGAGTTTGCTGAATCTGAGTATTTGCAGCAGGTGTGCTTTCAGCGTGTAATTGTTCAGAGCAGAGTTTGGGATCAGATCCCCAGTACTGGTAGCATTAGTACTATCAGAGTCTTCTGAAATAACTGTGCTTGAAACTCTTCATACAGAATACTTCAAAGCTTCAGATGCTTCTGGCTTCTGCTTCGGATTCTTCTGTAGCTTCTGCTTCAGATCCTTCTCTAGACAGCGCTCAGAATCTTCTGTAGTCAGCACTCAGAATCTTCTAAGAGATGCTTCTGATGCTTCAGAGCCTTGCATAATTTCATGTTCAGATCTAATTTGCTTCTAGAAGAATATTCACTTTTAATATCTGCAGCAAACAATCTTAAATAATTTTTAGAGTATATAATTCTTTAATACAAAATTTCATAATAGTTATCACCAAAACATAGAGATATTATTAAGAACCAATCTGTGTTCTAACAGTCTTTTCCCTTTCTCATTAAGAGATAGAGCTAGAGCTTGGCTCCAGTCTCTACCATCTGCATCTATCACTACATGGAATGAGTTGAAGAAGGTGTTCTTAGCACGATATTTCCCACCTAGTAAGACGGCTATGCTAAGAGCCCAAATAAATGGATTCAAACAAAAGGAAAGTGAATCTCTTTTCGAAGCATGGGAAAGATACAAGGACATGATGAGGCGCTGCCCATATCACGGTCTAGAAGAATAGTTGATCATCTATACCTTTTACAATGGTCTCTTGTACAACACAAGATTGAGAATAGACGCTTCTGCGGGTGGCACACTGATGGACAAACCCTACAATGAGGCTTATACACTTCTTGAGAGTATGACTCAAAATCATTATTAGTGGGGAAGTGAAAGAGCCTCCGTAGAGAAACCTCCAATGAAAGGTGGTACGTACGAGATAAGCGGTCTTGACCAAGTCAATGCAAAGGTAGATGCTCTAACTCAAAAGGTTGAAAGTTTGACCATAACACCTACAACCACCGTGGCTGTCGTAGCTCCAAACTGCAAGTTATGCGGAGTTCCTGGGCATGCTGCCCATGAATGTCAAATTTTGACAGGAGTTTCCACAGACCAAGTGAATTATGCTTAAGGAAATCCTTACTCAAACACCTATAACCCAGATTGGAAAAACCATTCAAACTTTTCATACAAAAACAACAATGAATTGTATGCGCCTGGACAAGCACCCGCTGTACCACCAAGATATCAGAAACCTGCTGTAGCTGCTCAAAATGCTCCTAGGAAATCTAATCTTGAAATAATGATGGAAAACTTTATAGCCACTCAGGCTCAAACAAATAAAGAATTCCTGAATCAAAACATACACACTAGTGAGAAAATTAAGCAATTAGCAAGCAAGGTAGATGCTTTAACCACTCACAACAAAATGCTTGAAACCCAAATTTCGCAAGTGGCACAACAACAAGCACCTACTTCTACTCCTGCAGGCACATTTCCTGGACATCCGCAACCTAATCCAAAAGGACATGCTAATGCTATCATACTACGAAGTGGTACGAAATTGGACGAACCAATCGACCCGAGACTTGAGAATCTAACTATGTACCAAAATCCTGGTAAAATAACTGAGAAGGAAAATGAACAAAACATAAAGAAGAAAGAAGTTAGTGACCAAGAGGCTGCAAAAAAAGAAGAACCATATGTTACTCCACCACCTTATGAACCTCCCATTCCATATCCTTAAAGATTTGCTAAATCTAAGAGCATGGGGAAATTCAAGAAATTCGTTGAACTTCTGAAACAATTGAATATCACAATACCCTTTACATAAGCTATCACCCAAATTCCCTCATATGCTAAGTTTCTTAAAGAAATCTTATCAAATAAGAAAAAGATTAAGGATAACGAAATCGTTACGCTTACTGCTGAGTGTAACGCGATAGTCCAAAACAAAATGCCACCTAAGTTGAACGACCCAGGTAGTTTTTCCATACCCTGTGTAATTGGAAAATTTGTCATAGAAAAAACTCTATGTGACTTAGGAGCCAGTATTAGCTTAATGCCATTGTCCATATGCGAAAGGCTAGATATGGGAGAATTAAGACCAACTAAGATGTCCGTACAACTAGCCGATCGTTCTATTAAATTCCCGATAGGAATACTAGAAAACACTCTGGTACGCAAAATTATATAGTATATTTGACTTGATTTGCATGAATTTTTATTTACAATTTCTCTGATTTATCATGATTTATGTCTTGTTATGCCGATATTTTTGTTGTTTCAGGTACCTTAATTAGAAGTGGATTGAATTTACAAAATAAAGAAAAACAAGAAAAAAAAGAAAAATAATATAAAAGAAATGGACGTGGGGCCCTCCACACTACAAAAGGGTGGCACCTGCCATACCTAATGCAGGTGGCGCCCACCACCATCCTTGTGGCGCCTGCCACATGAATTTGTGAAGGAGTGTGGCGCCTACCACACTCAAAAAGAAGAAAAGGGTGGCGAGGGCCACGACGCCATGACCTAATGCACTAGTTTTTCTCCATTTTTTCTCTCCACGACCATCCTATATTTTCTCCACGTCCAAATTTCTTCGCCTAAAACTCAGTTATACGAATTGCACTGAAACAAACTGAATTTCATGAAGCTACCGGGGTATAAAATAGAAGGTTGGTTTCTATAACGGGCGTCGAAGAATGTGTGATATAATTTTGTTTCTTTAGAATTTTAAGTAGATAGTATTACTTGTAAAAGTGATAGTTCTTCCATACCGGGAGGCTATTAAAATTCTAGTTTTAGGATTGGTTCTTTGACCATATTTCTGTAATTGAATATGAAGCGTGCTGACATATTTTTCCAAGTAAAGTTTCAGCAGTTTCAGTTTCCATTTCATTTTAATTCCAGGTTCTATTTTATTTTCTTATTCTTACTGTTCATGCTTTCAAATTAGATTAAATCATGTCTTGTCTTATGATTAATTCTTGTCATTATATGCATCGTTTACAAACCATGTCCGGCTAAACTGTTTAATATTGGTATGTAAATGCGACCGGTCGGAAAGGGCTTAATGATTTATGGCGTGAACTTAACAAATTTATTTCTCTAGTCTTGGTTTCTTTTTATTAAACTTAATAACTTTTGTTACGAGAGTAAAAAGGTAACGAAGGTTAGGATCAATAAAGCGAGAGTTTGAGGTCCTAATCGGATAGTTAAAACTGAACATTAATTCTAAATACAGCGAGAGCGCTTTAGAATTAATTAGGATCTACTTATTTTCAAAAAGCATTTTTAAATGCAAATGAGAGAGCGAGAGCTTTCACTCTAATTTGAGAGTATAGTCTGAGTCAATAAACACGAGAGTGTGAGATAAAGTCTTTTAAATGAGTATTTTCTACAGAATAATATTTTGATCTTCTAATAACGTCCATGAATTATTGAATCCCCGATGATTGGCAAACTACACACTGATATTCCGTCATATCTTGATTTAAATCATATTTTAATTTACATTTATTTTCTTGCATTTCAAAAAAAAAAAACCATTAGCCTTAGATTTACGTAGTAGCATTAGATAATGGTAAGATCGATTCTCGATCCTTTGGGTTTGATAATCTTTAAAACTATGTGATCCGACTATGCAGTTGTAGTCATGAATCATTTAGACATACTAAGTTGTGATCAGCTCAGAAAGACCCAACACAACATGGCTCTCAAGATCAGAGATGAGGTCAAAAAGCAGATAGATGCAGGTTTCTTGGCATTAGCAAAATATCCAGAATGGCTGGCCAACATTGTGCGTGTGCCAAAGAAGGATGGGAAAGTTATAACGTGCGTAGACTACAGGGATTTGAACAAAGCTGATGATGTATGTTATTCGTAAGTATACGGAGAACGTTAGAGTAATATAAAAGATTATTGATCCCACAGAGACCAATGTCAATCTATTGACTACTATTGTCATGGTGTTTATCTAAAGCTAATGGAAACAGATAGTATTGCACACAGAGAGGGAAAAAATTAAGGAATGAATTAAAATTCAGAATAAAGGCATAATGTAATGTAATTCTCATCAATCAAGCAATACTCCTATTATCTAAGTATTAATACTTATGGGGTAATATTTTCTTCCTTGAAAAAGAGTTAATTAAAAAGGAACCTTCGTGTTAGCATAATCGACACCGGACCTGACCTTTAATCTATACCAGCCGCTCACGTTGCACTGGTTGCATCTTGCGTTAAAGTGATGAAGTCCTTTTTTATATAACTACCTCTAAGACTTAGTTAAAACATGTCTTTGATTGGAAACTTCCAATATCAAAGGGTTTCCGGCATATGCTCGGCCAACCGGATCCTAAATCTATAAATGTGTCCGAAAATAGTTTTAAAATCACTTTCTAATAATATCAAACTTTCCTAATTAATTAATAAAGCATTTTCGCTGTTTTTACCAATTAAAAACTAACCAACTCTTATCTAAAGTGTCGGACGACTTTCGATCTACCCAACGTAGTCACGGTTATTACGTAAACAGAAACACAGTCCCGTTCACGTAATGGCCGATCAATTCAAGTTCCGAAAAGTTGCATTAAATTCCAAAATAACCCCTAAAGTGTTTCTACAAATACAACATATGGAATATCGTCAAAACGACGGTCCTTACATCCCAGCACAACAGATTTAGCTGGACAGGACAGTGCTAAACATAATAAATAATTTGCTTGTAGAATAAATCATTTAGGGAAATAAAACGTGTGTGATTGGTTTATCAAATGAACAAAAGTGTCACCTTTAGGTTCAATTTAGAAAACGTATCTTGGAAATAAAAGAAATATGTAAATCGTGTAGGAAAATAAATGTGTGATTGGTTTTCAGAAGAACAAAAGTGTCACGCTTGAGTTCACTCTTAGAAAATGAATCTCTGAAATAAAAGGCAATAAATAAATCGTGTAGAAAAATAAAGGCGTGATCGATTCCCAAAAGTAAGAACAAAAGTGTCACGCTTAAGTTCACTCTTAGAAACAGATCTCTGAAATAAAACGCGATAAATAAATCGTGCAGAAAAATAAAGGCGTGATTGGTTTCCAAGGGTGAGAACCAAAGTGTTACTCTTAAGTTCACTCTTAGAAATAGATCTTTGAAATAAAAAGCGATAAATAAATCATGCGGAAATTAAACAAATTAAAGCAAGGCGGAAAGTAAATAATGAAAGTACGAGTAAGAAAAAACCTACTCCAAATCGGAGACTTAAAATCTGGTACAATGCTGGAAACTAAATCTGACTTGAAAGTAAAATGACAGTAAGAATAAAGTTTATATACTACGATGCTCCAACCTCAGTTACAACAATGGTTCGATAACCCTTCGATGTGACGGTTTATCGCTTTAACTCTGAATATATGCCTATGCTGAGAACTAAGATTGGATTCCTAAAACTAAAGATCTAGGTCTTATTTATATTGTAACAATGCCTTGGAAGTTACGTAGCTCCTTTAGAAATTGTGTGGAGAAAAAGTCTTTGGTCATGGCGTCATGCTTTAACCGTCCTTGACCGGACCACCTAATACACAAATGGCACCCGCCATCTAGACATGGTGTCTGCCATGTGTACAAATGGTGGTGGACGTGGACAAGTGATGGTTAGAACGTGGGAGAAATTCTACACGTCATGGCTACCCCCATGGCCAACGCTATGTGGAATGCCGTGTGTGTAATTTTCTCTCAAAACTTTGTTTTATGCTCTTTTCACTCCCTTTCTTCATGGAAGGCTCTTATTAGGCAATGTACCTGAAAACAAGACAAAACACAAGCATAATGCAAGAAAATAACAATTAAACGATGATAAACATGTGCAATCTGAGCTAAATACGTAGTGTATTTTAGTGTTATCAAATTCTCCCACACTTAAACCTTTTCTTGTCTTCAAGCAAACTCTTATGAGCACAAAAGAAAAAAAATAACACACAAGTATTCAATTCAAGCTAAATACTTTTAGTTCGATCAAAGTTGAGTCGATAGGTACTAACTAGTGAACCAAGGATATTGTAGTGACACTTTTCGCGGGTTGCGGTCATAAGTTACCTTCCTATACAAACCAATTCGCATCATGTTAGTATACTAGGCCTAACTAACTCATCCCTCTTTTATCATTTTTTAATTCAGGAGCATAAACATTAAGCCTGTTATGTTGTACTCGCATGGTGAACAAACGTATTGGTGATCCTGATCCAATATTGAGTCCAATTCAATGATTTTTTTCTTTAATACAGACACATAAGCAATTTTTTTTGAAGTTTCACTATCGTTGGGCTAAGTAACTAGTGAGGGTTACCCAACTTAGAAGGCAGATTCTTTTCCAAAATACTATGCTTTTTGTATTTTTTTCTTTCTCTCACTAGATCGTTAGCCCATTTACATCGGTTCGCCCACTTAGCGGTACCTATGATGGTGCTGACTGCTAAAATAAACTACTCAAGGGTGAGATTTTAAGGCCATCGCATAATAAGTATTTAGATCGATTCCTATAATTAAGAAACTTACGGTGTCAAGACAATATCGATTTTTCAAAAGTTTTCCCAAGTCACTACAAATTATCCTAAACTTGTCTAACAACCCAAATTTTCAAAATAAAAGTTGTTTTCTTATTCAAATTTTTTGGTATGGCTCATGAAATGGGTGAAAATAGATAAACTACACATACGACTCGTCAAGCACATTATTCATTAAAAACAAACTAAAAACAAGCTAAAAACTAGAAGGAAATGAAATGAAAAACATAAAGGGAAATAAAAACAGTAAAAATAGTAAATATCTCCTCCCACACTTAAACTGAACATTGTCCCTAATATTTCGATAAAAGGTGAAGAAGAGATAGGTGGAACCTGGATATGACTACTGCTGGCCACTAGTACCCCCTTCTTATTGCTCTGGATGTCGAGGACGATAGCTTCTACTTCGGTGTCGTGAACTCTGTGAAAGCTCAAGCCACTCAATCCTCGCTACTAGTGCTTCGTTATCCATCGGAGCTCATGAAGGTTTCCTAGTATGGAACCTTGAGTGGCTTCTACTAGCTTGTAATGGTTGTCGAAGCTAGCTTGTTGGCGTTGCTGGAGGGATGTGGCGGCAAGCTGAGACTCCATCATGGTACGCATGGATCTCTCATGCTACCGTTGTGACTCATGCATGAAGTTCATCATGTGATATAGAATCTAGAAGGTATACCTCCAGAAGGATTAGTAAAAGGTAGAGTGTGTGAAGGTGATGCCTGAGGGGAAATATCATGAACGGGGGATTGGTTCATCCGCTCATATTCGTCGTCGGTCTTGTTACCTTCGTCCTCCAGGATGTTTGGTGGCAACAGACTGAGAATAGGGTCAGCTTGTAAATCATACATCCAGTTCCTTTGATGTTGCACATCGGTACAATAGGAACAAGGTAAAGCTACGCTCGATATAGCCACATTTTGAACCATGAGGGTGTATCCTCCCTCCTTCCTCACCTTGCACAATCGCATATCTCTAAAAAAAAATTAAGTTTGTGGTGCAAGGTGGGAGTGGTTCTAAAGTGGCTATCTCGGCGTCTAGTTGGAGGGCACGTGCAATGGAGGTAATCAATTCTCCAAATGACGCAATTCCTCTCTTTTTCACAATAGTGCACATATGCGGCAACATAAAAGGCACATGATTCAATCTGTTGCGATAAAGGGCAGTGTCGTACCCCAAATTTCCCCCTAGATTCCATTATCATTCTAGGTGCATCAAGCATGTGTTATTTAACCTTAACCTTTTTCAAGTTGATCTTTGTCAAGGTGCAGATGGATTAGGGTTTTACATTGTCAAAATCAAGGATCCTATGGACTGATCAGTCAAGGTTTTGGATTGATCTTCTACAAATCAAGTCCTCATGTCATCAAGAGACTCCCATTTTTCCAAGGACAAGTGCTAACTGAGGTTGTTACCAAAAGAACAGAAGCAGTGTAGTGCAGCACCCTGATTAGGGTTTATAGGGGAAAAGTCAACTGAAGTTTGACTTTTAGTCTAAAGAGGTTTCCAAGGCTTTAATCATGACCCATGGAACTCCTATGAATTATTAAAGTCTCCCAAAGAATTTTGAAGCTCAAAGAACCCAGAACACTGAGGATCGATCCTAGAGATTTCAGTCGTTCGGTTCGTCTGTTTGGAAAGTCAACTCTTTGACTTTTAGGGTTTTGACCCCAAATTGAAGCAAGCAAGACTTCCAACATCATTCTATGCCTAAATAGTGAGTTTGGTGAGGATTTAATCAAGGCTTGATGGATAACTTGCAAATCATGAAATTGGGGATTATGAAAAAACCCTAATTTGAAGCCAACATGGAGTGACCATAACCTCCTAACCACACATCCAAATGAAGTGGTTCAAATCTTGCTGGAAATCTCTTTAGGAGACCTACAAAAGTGTCCTATGGGTTTGAAAGCCAAAAATTCTTAGAGTTTGAGTTATGAGCTCATCAAGTTGTGAAGAATTTCAACACTTAGAAAATTTTCATGTTTCTTGGCTTGTAAGTCAACTTTTGCAACAATCTTCAAGAGGGTTTTTTGAGAGTTACCTTTGGATTTTGAACTTGCATAAAACATGAAAGTTGTAGATCATGTTTGGGCATTTTTAAAAATTACAAGATCATTTTCTCAACCTTTGTGGTTAGAGAGAATTGAAGAAGGAAATTTGCGCATTTTCCATGTCACAAAACCAAGTTCAGCATTGGCATTTTCTTGCACAAACCCTCCAAACCTCTCCTAATCTCTTGCTTAACTCATTATTTGATGTTTATGGACCTAATTTAGGATATTAGAATGCATATCCACGAGTAAAAGTCAGAATTTGATTAAATGGAATTGTTTAATCATGCAAGTGGATGCAAGTGGCATGAAAGAGAATCTTTTTGCAAGTTTTGTCACAACTCAGCAACCACATCAGATTCTCCCTCCCTATCACTTCAAGACCACTATTTTCAGGCTATAGGTGATGATTAAACTCATAGAGAGGTGAATAAACTCAGAAGAAATACTTTAAGTTGATCTTGCACATTTTGCCTTCAAAAAGGGCAAAGTTGGCAAGATGAACCAATCTTCCCATACCACTTGATTTCCAAGCTTGTATATAAATAGAGCCTCCTCCTCAATTCCAAACTACACTAGATTGAGCTAGAAATCAAGCCAAATCTCTTCCATTCTTCTGATCCCAACCTTCTTGCAAGTTGAAAACTTGGTCACCTAGAGGCACAAAATCTGCCTTTGCACAAACCCTTCCAAAACTCATTCCAATCATCAAACACCTCTACCAACACTTCAGACACATCACAAATGATGTATAGAATTTTCTCAAACACTCACTTCCACCAGAAAACCTCTCACTTAAAAAGTCAACTGTCAAAACCACAAAACTTTGACTTTTTGCACTTTAAAAGCCACAACTCTGTCCAGCACTTTTCCAACCTTTCCAACACCTCAAACACCTTCTGTATATCTTGTTTGAGCTATACAAGTCATCAACAAACCTCTATAACATCATTTCCCCCACATTCCACTTTGGAGTTTTCGGTTCATTCTTGCATAAAATACCATTTTGTCAAGGCAGTTGCTTGAAGGAGTTTTAGATCACTTGAACATCTCACTTGAGGTATTTTGAAGCTGTTTGGATCATAACATCTCAAATGGACTTCTTATTTTGTGCATTCCCTTGAAAAGGCTACAAGAGGTAAGTTCTCAAACTAGCTACTTTTGAAACCATGATAAATTTTGATGTGCATTGATGCTGAACATGTTTGATATGCATTATAGGTCATGTTTGAACTTTAGCTTGCCACCAAATTTGTGTATAATGGACTTTCCATATGTTATTGCTTGTTAACTTGCCTTAAGTTGCATTTTAATATACAACTCATAGTTTATGTTTAGGCCTAGGTGTGTGTTGGTTATGAACATCATTTATATGTTTTATGTGTCATCTTTTAACACTTGTTTGCTGCTAAAAACTTGTCTTCATGACTGTCACCTTGTTCATGCTCAAACTTGCCATTTTGGCCACTTCATGTGAAATATGTTCATTGAGCCCCTCCCTTGGTATGTGATGTTTGTAAACACAATCTATATGTTCCATATGTTTTGTTTGATCACTTACTTGCTGCTTAAACCATCTATGTTTGACTGACCATATGTTCTTGCACATAACTTGTCATTTTCAATGATCTCTTCAAATTTTCCAAATGATGCATGATCTGACCAAACAACCACCACCGTTGGATTCCTTATGAAAAAAATACACAATTTAGTTTTTTATTTGACTCAATTTCATTAATATTTGATCAAGTTATGACCCTCCATGCAAATCTGCCTAAAAGTTGCCTTGTCATGACTTGATTTTTGCCTTAGTTTGCCCCATTTTGAACCTCATTTTCAAAACTGCATAACTTCTTTGATTTTTATCATCTTTGTGCCATTCTTTTGGATAAATGCTCCTTGATATGTATAGTTTCAATTTGTGGAGGAATAATTCAATAACTATTATTTTTTAAACACTTTGGCTCACTTGAATGACATGACCTTTTTTAGGGTTTTTCACTTGATTTCATGAGTTCCTTTGACCTAGTACTTGATTTTTATTGCATGATTGATCATGTATGAATCACTTTTGAATGTGTAAAATGTTTTTATGTTTGAAAATATTTGGTTCCTTGCCTTACATAGCTTATTCTTGCCTTTGTAAATGCTTGAACATGAAAACATTGCCTTGAAATTTCTCTGTTGATTTGTGATGTGCTTCTTGATGTTGTAATCTCTTGAACATGATATCTTCATATCATCTTACTTTTTTATGTGTCTTGTTAGAACCATAACATGTTTAGGGTTTGATTCTTGCCTTTGTAAATGCATGAATGTGAATGTATGACTTGGAACTTCTCTGTGAATCCTTGTATGCTTCTTAATGTTGTAACCTCTTGAACAAGACCCCTCATACCCTATCTTGCTTGTTTATGTATCTTGTTAAAACCATAACATGTTTATGTTTCATTCTTACCTTGGTTTTTACCATGATCTTGTTTACATTCCCCTTGTGAAGTTTGAATCCATGCTTGAACTGTTGTCATTCTTCTTGCTTATCCATGATTGATTGTCATCAACATGCCTTAAAATTGATTGAATGATGTTAGATTTATCTTTTATTGATTAACATGCAAAGTTGTAACTTGTATGAATGAGGTTTGTTTGTTTACCTTTGATGAACTTTTTGTTGTCACATATGCTTTCATGCTTGCTTTTGTGGTTGTTACCTTCATAAACTTTGAACTTTGCCATGATGTCTTGACTTATGCTTGATGTTTGAAATGTTTGGTCTTATAAGAACTTTGTTATCATTCTCTTAGATGTTGTTACCTCTATGTTTACCTTTTGGTTGTAACCATTTGGTTTGATCCTTTCATTGATGTATACTTGGTTGTAACCTTGTTGTTTGTTTCATGTTGTTACATGTTTTCCCTAATCTGTGTTGGTTGTTACCATGTCATCATACATTCATAATGTTCGAATGAATGTTTATGTGTGTCTTAAAATTTGTTAAGTTTCTTTCCCCAAGTGATGGAACTTGTTAGTTCTCATCCAGTTGCCTTGTTATTCCTTTATTCCAAAGGAAGGTCTCTCTATTGACTTCACAGTCATAGATAGCTTATTACCCCTCCCCTTGACTTGGCTAAGTCATTAGGTCCTTTAACTTAGTTAAGTTAGAACCTATATTCATTGGAATTTGCTTTAAGTCTAAAATACCTACCCCTTGTTAGGAGTATCATTCAATTAGAACTTTAAGATAGAGTTTGTTAACTCAATGTAAGGATCATTGTCATGATTACTTACTCCCGTCTTGGCTTTTGTCAAAGCCAATCCCCTTGAGTGTTAAACTTAGATCTAGAGAGTTTTGTCAAACTCTATACAAACATTTTTATGTTTGTTCCCCCCTTGTAATCTTGACCACAATCAAGTATTCCCCACCTTAGTGAGGAGAACTAAGGTTGCGCTGATTCCATCCTAGTCAGGATACACAGGCATAAGATGCGATATCTTTGCGAGCAAATTTAGAACTATCCTTAGGGTTTTACCTAGAGCATTACCCAACCCTCAATCCAATAACCCTAGCAAACAACTTAGATAACTTAGAATACACACACAAAAGGTTCCTGTAGAGTACTACATATGTCTAGGATGTGAAATACCTACCCTAGGCATAACCAACCCCCGATCCCCAAATTTTAAGCATTGTTGTTACATCGCGCAAAAAGGTCTTTTCTTTCTTTAACCTTTCCTTTGGATAAATCAAAGCTCGATGGTGAATTTAAATGAATTAAGATTCAATTTAATCAATAGCTTGACATCTGATTCTCACCGCAACAGAAATGGCGACTACACTAGGGACATTATCTAGTGCTTGAGGGTTTAGCCCACTTTGTGTGCTTGTATGCTATATCTTTGCATGTTTTCCTGTACTTGTATATTTGTGAATATATAACTGTGTTGTTTTCATTGGATCATTTGGGTGATATCTTGAGTGGTGAAATAAGTCCTAACCCGAACTTGAGTGCGCATATGATAGGGTGTGATATGATTAATAGTTGACTATTGGGAGTAGTCTTAACATGTTTGACATATGATGTAACCATGCTCAGTTAAGACCTCCTTGAGACAATTAATTATGTATGAATAGCCATGCATTTCATTGGTTGTTTCAACCTGAGAGTCCGTGAAACTGAGGACCTTTAGTTACAAACTCAGTCATTTTCTTTTTGTGAAACCCTAGTTATCATGGATTTTACAAAAAAAAAAACACTAAGAAATATAACTTCAAGAAATGTGACACATTGGACTTAAGAAAGCTAGGAACAATGGTATCCGAAGACTTTGGGAAGACATATGGAAAGCTTCTGAGCATTGTGAAGACTAGGATGGAATAAAGGGTTCTCAACACCTTGGTTCAATTCTACAATCCGTGGTACCACTGTTTCACATTCCCAGATTATCAGTTGATGCCAACATTAGAAGAGTATTCCTACTTCATTGGAATTCTTGTGAAAGATAAGAAACCTTTCAGTGGTTTAGAGAAGCTACCCTCGCTGAAGGAAATTGTTGATGCACTCCATCTAGAAGTATTTGAGGTCAAAGCCAATCATACTTCAAAGAACGGGGTCAAGGGTTTTCACTCTACTTACTTATTTAAGAAGGCTACTTACCACGCATTCGAAGCAGTCTTGGCTCTACTGATATATGGTTTGGTGTTGTTCCCGGAGGTAGAAGAATTTGTCAATTCAAGTTCCATCACCATATTCTTTAATGGTAACTCAGTACCCACTTTTTTAGGTGACGCTTATCATTCCATCCATCACAGGACTCTTAAAGGTAGAGGAACAATTAGCTGATGCGCACCTTTGTTATACAGATGGTTTGTCAATCATCTACCAAGAACGGATGCTTTCAAAGAAAAATCCCAATGGTTGGAGATTGTATCAAAGGATTATGTCTCTAACTTAAGCAGACGTTCATTGGTATGATCCTGCTTACGACCGAGGAGTCTACATTGATAGTTGTGGTTCTTTTCCGAATGTACCACTATTGGGAGTACAAGGGGGGATCAATTGCAATCCTGCCTTGGCCAGACCTCAATTCGGATTCCCAATGAAGGATAAACCTAACAACATCCTCTTGGCTGGTTTCTTCTACCTCAACATCGAAGCAGAGGAAAGTTTAAGAAACAGTACAATTGATGCTTGGGAAAACATCCGGAGAAAAACCAAAGCTGACCTTGGGAAGAGGAACTATGTAGCTTTTGAGACATTTACTCGGTGGGTCCAATATAGAGCTCGTGATCTCAAGATGCCTTACCTTCCTGAGAAAAATATGCAGATTGTCATCGCGTCATCTTCTGCTATTCCCATTGAAAATATGGGAGAGTACCAAGAAATTATTGAAAGAACAAAGCTTGAGAGGGATGCTTGGGAAGATAAGTACCATGCTCTTCGTGCTGAGATGACAGAATGTCAGAGAGAGTTGCAAGACAAAGATGAGTTGATTGGATGGCTCGAAAGACGCCTAACTGACGGAGATGTGACAAAGGAGAATTTATTTTTCTCTAGTGTCAAACTTACGCGGAGTACCCATGAGTATTCGAACATCCCACCAACTTCTGGCGCTTGGAAATGAATAGTAGACAAATTGGTGACGGAGAATACTATGTTGAAAAGACTGAAGAGGACACGCGGATAGAATTCTGATCAGATTTCCTAACCATAGGGCCTAAGTCTTCTCCTCTGATGTAGCCTCACATTTCTTGGGTTATATTTCAAAAGTTGTAACTTTTTCCAACATAAATGAAACAAGGGTTTTGTTTTAACTATCTTCTGAGTTTTGTAAAACCAGTTGTGTCTTTGCATTGCATTTTGCATTTTTGCTAACCATTCAAGGAGTTCAAAATATTTGTTTTTTTGCAGACATAGTGATGGATCAGAGAAACATGATTACATTCCCAAGCCTGAGATTAGATAATCTAAGGATTTTAAGGAGTCTCGTAAGGAATCTTATTGCTTTCATAGCCAAATATGGGGACTTGTTACCTTTGTTAGATACACAAGTAAATGAAGAAATGCTGCAAGCCCTCGTGAAGTTTTACGACCCGTTGTACCATTGCTTCACATTCCCATACTTTCAGCTACTGCCAACCTTGGAAGAATACTCTGAGTTTCTGGAAATCCCTATGACTTTTACACTTAACTATGGAAGGTAGAAGAAACCAAACATAAGAGATGTGGCTGAAGCTCTTCACCTAGAGCCCACTGACCTTCCAACCTAGTTGGACAATAGGGGTAAATTTACTGGGATGGAGGCAAGACCATTCATGGGGAGAGCCGAGTTCTATTACGACCGAGGGGATTTGGAAATCTTTGAAGCTATATTAGCCTTCTTGATTTATGGCTTATACCTGTTTCCCAGCGCACCTAAGTTCATCAGCTTGGAAGCCATCAAGCTGTTTATTGTCAGAAACCCAGTTCCTACTCTTTTGGCTGACACTTACTATACCATTCACCGGTGGAAAGTGTTCAACCTCAGAAGATTCTCCTGTTGCACAACAGTCCTCATCAAGTGGTTTATTTCACACTTTCCTAGAGTATTCCTTCTATGAAAAATTCAGGATAATGATGCCTAGATTGGAAAAATGGTTACACTCTCTCATTATGACATCAGCTGGTATGACATAACTGATGGAGGAGTGACCATGATACAAAGTTGTGGAGAATTCCCAAATATACCGCTAATCGGCACTAGAGGATACATCAATTACAGTCCTATCTTAGCTCGCCGTCAGCTAGGATACCCCAAGGGAAAAGAACCAGAGCCAGCCCAGCTAGAAACTTGCTTCTGCAAAAGGGATGCTAATCCAGATCTTGAAGCACAAGTTATCTATGCCCGACGTCACCCCAAAATGCAAGGAATGACTGTTGTGGAAAATCCAAGTTGTCTTGTTTCGAAGGAATATCTCTTTTGGTCAAAAGTGATAGCACTAAAAGTGTTCTATACTCAATCCTACGACATTACTCTAGAGCCAGAGAAGCTTTTGTTTAGGAGAGAATTGAAGTTTGCTTTGGTTAAAGCTGAATGGGAGAATGCGGAACTTTGGGAGCTGCTCCGTCAGAGTCAAAAGAAGACAAGACTGCTAGAGGGAGAAGGGTCGTCTTGTTAGAAGATCCTTAGTTGTTGATTTCCTTTTGTTGTTTGTACCCTAGGCTGATGGGAATATGTAATCTTTCGTTTTGTAAAATGATTGAAAAAGCTTCATTTGTTAATGAAGGCTTTATGTTGTAAAACTCGTTTATAAATGAAAGTTTTGTTAAATTTTCATCATGTTGTTACGTGTTGATCTATTAATTTTGTTTGTAAATAAACATTTTAGTTCTCCTTGAATGTGTGGTCTGCATTTGCATTCTGCATTTCTTTTTTTTGCATTTCGTCGGTCCTCCGGCTTGTCCTGTGTGTTGTTGCTATCAGAGAAAGAGAGAGGGTCACAGTGAATACTCATCGATACAACACAAGAACCAACGCTCGGAAGAGAATGGAAGATCAATACTTGAGGTTCGATCAGATCAACAACGACGTTGAGGGGCTGTGCGGTAACGTTAGCCAAATCATGGAGGTCCTTCAGGTGATTAAGGCGAAAATGGACACACAACCTACAATAGTGTCTGAAATCAACACAACAACCACAAATCCTCCTCCATTAGTAACTTCAATAGTAGAACATCCCTTCAGGATTGCTAGAGATTTCATGCCTCCATACAGTGATGCTTAACCATTCAACCATCAACCATATTCAAACCCATAGAGTGTTCCCCTAATGACGGATTTTCAAAATCCCATTCACACTCAGGCCGGTGCTCAGGAACAGGTTCAACCAGTCTTCAACAACCATCAACCGATATTTGACGTACCCGACGAGTCCAAAACTGAAGATGAGAAGCATGAGAAGCTGCGAGTTGAGATGGACATAACGGCCTGAAGGATGAGAGCTATAGAAGGGAACACTGTCTTTGGGTCTGAGTCCAAAAAAGTGTGCTTAGTCTCAGGCTTGGTATTTCCTCCCAAATTTGTAATGCCTACGTTCGAAAAGTACGAAGGGGCAACCTGCCCGAAGGTTCACCTAATTATGTACTATCGACGTATGGCACCACATATTGAGAATGACAAATTGTTGATACATTGCATTCAAGAAGGTCTCAAAGGCGCCTCTGCTAAGTGGTACTTCAGCTTGGATCAATCTAAAATCCACTGCTTCCAGGATCTGTCAGATGCGTTCATTCAACACTACGAATATAACATGGATCTCGCGCCAGATCGACGTCTGCTGCTTAGCATGACTCAAAAAATTTCAAAATCCTTTAAAGAATATGCACAAAGATGGCGAGAGACCGTCGCTCAAGTGGAACCTCCCCTAACTGAAAAGGAGTTGGCTGACTAGTTTGTGGATACTGTCAGACCAGAATTCTAGGAGAGATTGATCAACAGCATCACGACCAACTTTGTTGATATTGTGGTTGTCAGCGTAAAAGTGCAAGCAGGTCTGAAAAATGGCAAGGTGACGAGTTCATCCAGTACTAGTACAATGAAAAATCCATCAGGAAAGTTCCACAAGAAGAAGAAAGGAGAAACCAACGCCATAATGTACGACGAGAGGGCTCAGCACAGAAGAAACCGCCTGCAAAATCAACGGTTACCTCGTCTACAACATCAGCAAAATTATCAACGCCAGAAATATGTGGCTGCAGTCACGTCGGTGTTTCAACCCCGACCGAATCCACAAAATTTCTAGCTACCGGGGCGCAATACTTATCAACAAAGTCATAATCAACAAGTATGGCCATAACAAAGAGCACCGGCTCTGAGGCCTGCTTTTCAAAATAGAAGACCAGGGATTCAACCTATCCCTATGAGATATGCTGATTTGTACCCCTTGATGGTACAACAAGTCCTAATTCATAATAGGAAGTTGGGCCCTCCTCCAACTCCACTACCATATTATTATAACCCGATGCACGATGTGCGTTCCACGAAAATGCTGCGGGGCATGACCTCGAACGATGCATAGCACTCAAACATATTGTGTGAGAATTGATTGAGAAAAAAGTACTCTCCTTCAAAGACAATCAGCCTAACGTGGAAAGTCGTCCTTTGCCTAATCATGGTGGTGTCCACGCTATGGAAGAAGACTCCGACATAAGACTAATCTCCAAGGTATCTGAAGTCAAAACTCCTTTGGTGGAGTTACATAAAAAATTGATAAAGGCGGGACTGATCAAAAGCTCCCACGAAAGTTGTGATAATTACCAGCGTGATCCTCGAGGTTGTAATCAGGTACAGAGGGACATTCAATCAATGGTTGATGAAATCTTGCTACAAATATGTGGAAAGAAGAAGAAAGAAGACGTCTCAGTAATTGAGCCAATATTCCATTTACCTAAGAAATTTGAAAGAAGCAAATGTTCAAGTCTGCTTCTCCGAATATTGTCAGGTCGGTATTTCACAACAGCCCTACGCCAGCTGCGAGCCAACCGAAAACAAGATTCGATCCAAGGAGAGGACCGGGTCCTAATTTGAAAGCTATATCATGGAAGTATGACTATTCCTGGTACGACATGAAGGATGGAAGAAAATAGGAAGATGTGACGAACATCGTCGGGGCAAGCAAAATGACCCGCAGTGGTCGAGTATACCATCCCAGGATGAATCTTACTACTCCTCAAGCGAGCGCCACTATTCCCAAAACAACTGTTACCATTCCTAAGGAATCTACTCCTAAGGAAGTTATCTCCAAGGAACCCACCATTAAAGGAAAAGAAATTCCCAAGGATGATGAAGAAGAGATTCTAAGGATAATTCGCTGAAGCGATTACCGGGTGGTAGACCAACTCAATCAAACACCATCCAAAATCTTAATTATGTCATTACTGCTAAGCTCTCCTGCTCATCGACAAGCCTTGTTGAAAATACTCACGCAAACCCATGTGACAAAGGACATCACTGTGGGATAATTTGACTCTGTCGTTGCAAACATCACAGTCTGCAACACATTGAGCTTCGACAATAGTGACCTGACCACTGAAGATCGCAAGCACAACCGTTCCTTGCACGTGTATGTTAAATGTGAAGAAGATACGCTCTCCCGAGTGCTTGTCGACACAGGATCAACGCTCAATGTAATGCCCAATAGAACATTGGAAAAATTGGCACACAAAGAAGCTGAGATGAAACCCGCGTCTTTAATTGTGAAGGCTTTCGATGGATTGAGGAGGACTGTAATAGGAGAAGTTGATTTACCAATCATGGTAGGGCCCCAAGTCTTCTAAGTCACCTTCCAGGTGATGGACATAAACCCGACATAAAGTTGTCTGCTGGGAAGGTCGTGGATACACGCAGCAGGCGCTGTTACATCCACCTTGCACTAAAAGATGAAATTTATTACTAAGGACCAGTTGGTCGTAGTACATGGTGAAGAGGACCTGATGGTAAGCAACTTATCCTCTTTCCGATATATTGAAGCTGGTAAAGATGCATTGGAAACAACTTTCCAAGCATTGGAGATTGCGCATGTTGTGTTGGTTGAAGACGCTACCATTACACGTGTTTCATCATTCGTCTCCGTCCAGAGCATTAAAAACTCCATAAGAGAAGGACTTCCACAAGGTTGAGGGGGGATAATCGAAGTCAACGCTCGAGCGAAGAATGACCGGCAAGGGATGGGTTACAAACTAACTCTGGGGGAAGAATCAGGAGTCGACGACAAGCACTCGAAGACTCTGAAGGAGATCTTCGTGAGCAACAACTTTCAAATAAATGCAATTGAAGAAGATAGTGAAGTAAGTGTCGCAAATGCGAAAAACAACCGGCGGAAAAAACATAAGAGTCGTCACTTTCGTTATTTATCCCAAAGAGAGGGAAAGGAAATGATTGGAAAAACCTGACGAAAAAGGAAAAGACAAGGTCATCGCAACCAAGTCCTAGATTTGGGAGTCAGTTATGCAAGGGGAAGGTATTAGCACCCCTCACGTCCGTCGTACTCGATGGGATCCACGCTTGTTGTCTATCTAAGGGTGTGTTTAAACTATCTACGCTACAGGCTTGCGGGACAAAAAGAAAAGAAAAGAGAGACTCCACAGAGCATCGCATCTCTGTGCCTACGTACTTTCATATGGTATGAAAGATTAGAGTCAACGTAGTTCGGCTAACTACGGAAGAAGGGGGGAAGGTTGCTTGCCAAGACGTCGCGTCTTGTGCCTACGTACTTTCATCTAGTATGAAAGATCAGAGCAAACGTAGTTCGAGCGCACACGAAACCACGGGTTGATTAAGTGTTTTAATCGAGTAGGGTTAAACAATGATTCCAGCAGTTAGGGACGAAGCCTGTTTGCGGTAGAATCAAAGCTTAACAGAACTCTTTCTCTGGAAAAAAAGTAGTTCCGATTAATCCCAAAGGAAAAAAATTTTGAATTTGTTTTGTATTTTTTAGTGAAGTGAATTAATTCGGTTTGTGATTTACATTGCACTAAAGACTATGACACGGAGGCGAATGCGTCGTATATCGCCCCCAAACAGGACAGATACTAAACATTCTAGATAAGCGAGAGGAGACCCCTCACTCATTATTCCCCATGTAGCTTAAGGCTTGTAGCGTGCAACGTTTATCGCCTTTATTAAATAAGTTAGCATGATTTGGAGATGAGAAGAGAGACGCACGGAAGGTCTAAGGGAAACTCGGCCCTAACGTTGTCATGCAAAGTACTCCTAAAGTTTGGATAAAAAGGGGGAACATCCACCCTAATGTTAGCATACTTGAATTGAACACCTAATGTCTCTCATACTCCCATCCTAAACGGAGGGACTAGGAATCCTATGGGGATCATGGCAAGAAAGCACAAGAAGAACAAAGGAAGAATCAATCTCAAGTAGATAACTGCAAACATGAAAAATGCACAATTAGAATGGTGGGAGGGAGGAAAAGTGTGTGGGGCAGCAGACGCCACAAGCGCGTCTCGACCTCAACAGCGATGCAAGAATGATGTAAACATGCATAGAAAACAAGAGATGAAAGCATACGAACATGCAAACGAATGATCGACGCGAACCACATACAAACATGCAAATAATTGAAAGAATGATCATACATGGCAGCAACATCATGATTAAACAAACACAAACAGCAGCAGATATCCAAAACAATTCAATTCTAATGCATCACATTGATCAATGATGATTCGAATCAAACCGGTACGCGAACAAGCAAGAAAACAGCAAAACATGGCATTCTGGCACAGTGTTAATCGGTTAACACATACTATTAATCGGTTAACCTGTGTGAAACAGCTGCAAATCTATAAATTTGTAGGTGTTAATCGGTTAACACCAGGCGTTAATCGATTAACACCCTGAAAACTTAGAAATTTTTTGAATATTTGGGTTGGTTAACGGGTTAACCATATACGTTAACCGGTTAACACTGTACTGGAAGCAGAAAAACAGAAAACAGAACCACTTTCCAACAAATAAGCACTTATCCGATCAACCTGATGATCGCATAATCACTTATTCACGAACTTAAACCAGAAAATCATGATTTGAACAACATTTAAACAGATCAACACAACCAGATCATAGATCAAGCAACTCAAATCAATCACAATTCAATCGAATATGAAGATTAACATGGTAAACATGCAAATAAGCTCGAAAATTAAATCGGATAAGAAATCCAACTTACGAATCAGAGAATTGGTTCGGTAATTGTTGATTTAACTGTAATTATGTAGATCTAAGCAAAGAAGTCCGGAATACTTCAAGATCCAAGCTAATTGATGATGTATGAATGAAGATCCTTCACAATTAAGCCAAATTACTCCAAATAAGCACTTCTACAATCACCTCAAAATCCAGATCTGAACTTGCACAAAAATTGAAGATGAGAATTGATCAATTGATGATAGTAAATGGAGGATTATGCTCAAGAATCTATTGATTCCAATGAAGAATCAATAGTTCCAAGGGAAATGAGCTTTGAGTGAAGGTTTTGGCTATGGAAGAAATTGAGAGAATTGAGAGAGAATTGATCAACTCTGAACTTGAAATGGAAATTATGAAGGTTAGAATGGCTTGCTTTGGAGTAAAATCATTTAAATACTCTCTTGGTATGGGATCCAAAGCAAGGGTTGGAAATTGGTTTGGAAATTATGGTATGGAATGAGGTTTGGGATTTTGGAGGGAAAATGAAATTAACTAAATTTCAAATAGGTTCTAGATCCTTCCCAAAGTGAAAATCAAGCTTGCATATGACAAATATTGGACCCCAAAGTGGTTTGGATTGAAAATTCACGTGCAGAGGCAAAATCTGCATTGGTTAATCGATTAACCATATAGGTTAATCGGTTAACACCTTCAAAAATCCCAAGTCGCCCTAATTTTGCCTTGGTTAATCGATTAACCATATAGGTTAACCGATTAACACCTCCAAAATTTGAATTCTGGCGCCTTTTAGAGGGAAATCTGTCCATTTTCCCTGTTTCAACTGTCTGGAGCTCTATTTAGCTGCTGAACCTCATTTTTGACCGTTGTCACTGTGAAAATACTTGTGATGAGCCTGAATGCTGATTTCTGATCTGGAATTAACCTGCAAAACAGAATAAAATTGATCGCTCGATTGCTGGGCAAAATAAATGCCGAAGCTCTGATGCTCTCTGTTCGCTGTTCAATCTCTTGCTCCAAAATGCACCTGAGCCACAAGAACGCCTTGATCCCATGCCTCGAGACCGAATGCTATGCAATGCAAAATGCTAAATGCGAAAATGAAACATAAGCCAAGTATAAAAACGAGAAGGCAAATTTCGGGGTGCTACAGCTGCCCCTATTCAAACAACTTGGACCTAAGGGGAGGAAAAGCATCCGCTTTCAACCATTCAAAGTACAAGGTGATTGAATACCAAAGAACCCGGAAATTTACACCCCGCAGGAATGCAAAACAACGACTACCAACCAAGAGGTGGAAAATGACACGCTGGGGATAACAATTCAATACAATCTGTACTTCATCCAAAAGATGCCAACCAAAAGTCGGGAAAACGCCCGAAGGATACCAACTACGAGTCGGGGTGGCGTACTCGGAATACCAACCAAGAGTTGGAACCAACCCTGCTGGGGAACAAAAGAGTAACCAAACAGCTCTGCGGAGACTCCACTGGGGAAAGAGTTGACCAATCCGATGACTCTGCGGAGAACAAGCTTCTACCATAAGACTACAATCAAAGAATTCCATCCAAGAGATGGGATAAGAACCCAAACACCACCAACCAAAAGTCGGGATTACCACAACACCAACCGGAACTTCCATGACGAGACGACCTCGCTAGGGAGTCAACATCCATCACAGGCCAACAATCTAACTGCATCATCCAAAAGATGGGATAAGAGTCATTATCTGGGGATAACACCACCCCTACCAACCAAAAGTCGGAATCCACGACTCTGCCGAGGAAGCATACTGACTAAAAGTCGGAATCAACAACCAGAGTTCCAAAGTTACCAACCAAGAGTTGGAAGTCAACAAATCGACCATACCGAATACGACAACCTCATTGGGGAATCCACGACTACCAACCAAGAGTTGGAAAACGAACCGACATCCACGATTGACCATACCGGAGAAACCATAACCACCAATCAAAAGTTGGAAACTGCCAAATCTCCTTATCAACTAAAAGTTGAGATAACGACTCCACTAAGGAAAAAAGGGAAGACTGACAACCAAAAGTTGAAAACACCCGATCTTCTTATCAACCAAAACTTGAGATAATGACTCCTCAGGGCAAAAAGAGAGACTACCAACCAAAAGTTGGAACAACAATAGACATCCCAGACCGAACCTACTGGGGATAGGGGAATACCAACCAAGAGTTGGGACAACCGTAGGGGAAAACTTCCAACCAAAAGTTGGGAAACAAAGATACTAACCAACAATTAGAATCACCATGAAATCCCGTCGATCAAAAGTCGGAACACAAGTTGCTAACCAAGAGTTAGAATTACTGGGAGAAGTCCTCATCGATCAAAAGCTACTAACCAAGAGTTAGGATGACTGGGGGACGCTACACGAAGCAGACTCCACCACAAAAGACTACCAACCAAAAGTTGAGATTATCATCCCGAATTATCAACCAAGAGTTGAAATAAAAGGCCACTAACCCAAAAGTTAGAACAACGACCACTAACCAAGAGTTAGAACAACAAGGATTATCAACCAAAAGTTGAAATAAAGACTCTGCTCGAGGAAGCCCTAAGATTACCAACCAACAGTTGGGATCACCAAATACAATCAATCATTTGAATTATCCAGGAGGGTACCGACCAAAAGTTGGAATCCACGACTCTGCCGAGAGAAATAAAGAACAACCACCGAAAGTTGGAATAACATCCAAACACCACTGGGTCATCAACCAAAAGTTGAAATAAACAACGATGACCAACCAAAAGTCGGAACAACTTCGTTGGAGAAGAACCACAAGCTCGACCAGGGAAAGCAACACTCGCAAACGACTCACCTGGAGAAAGCGAAAACATCCACACAAACTACTCAGCTGGGAAGAACCTAATAAAATACCCGATACAGAAATCCATTCTGACGCGGATAACACGAAAAACCCTTGATTCAAATAATCTCTGCCAACGAAAGGTATCTGGTCCCAAAACACCAAACCTGGCTTATGCTTCAGATGCATATGTTTGAAAATGGCGTAATGCTCCATACGAAATGGAAATGCTACGCATTTGGGTAGATGCTAATGCCAATGCAAATGCAAAAGAACCAACCCAGCAAAATAAATGCTAGGGAGAAAAGACCCACTCCGTCGGGGAGAAAAACTCTGTTTCGGGAAGAGAAATCCACCCCGTCGGGGATTAAATCTTCTGGGAACTTGAATAACTCCGGGGGGACACAAGCAATTCGATGCTCAAATCAAACCTCTTCTACTGCGGAAACCATCTCTGCGGGGGGAAAAACAATTGACCACCGAAGATTGACTTTATCCTACTCAAGAGACTTGCCCTGAACGGCATTCCTGAAAACTCCATCCTGCTTAGGGAGAAAATCCGCTCTGCTTAGGATTACATCAAATATCAACCTGTCTTGCCGAGGAAAATCAGATACTCCTACTCTACGGGAACCTTGAATCCGCTAGGGAAAACCCAAACTTCTGTTCTACCACTTACTCTATCGAGAGAATCAACACTGCACTCTGAGACAATCCTGAACCAAATCCCCGGGGAAGGAACGTCACCAATGTTGCCTCCGTTAGAGAAGAAAACCGGTGTACAAACCATCCTACCATTGAGGGAAACACCTTTATCATGTTCCGCTGAGAACAAACTCCACCCTGCTGAGGACTCACTTTCTCACGAAGACAAAGCTTTGTTCTGTTGGGGAATAACATTCCAAACCTGATAATCGGAATCTTCCCGGAAGACGCAACTCTTCCGGGGATGAGCTGACCTCTTCACCGAATCGAAATCTTTGCTAGGGGAAACAAGCCTCTCACTTGCTCATGCCTGACTGCACTTACCTGTGGGAAACAAGCCCATTCTGCCGGAAATATCACACTTACTTCGTTGAGAATACTCGGCTGACAACAACTGCTACTTGTTGTGACTTGAACTGCTGAGGATAAGGGAAACTCACCTGATTGTGATAACCCTGTAGACCTGCAACAAAGAAAAACAACAGAAATGCTCTACATGCGAAATGGATACCTTAGTTACCATTCATGATACCTACTGATCAACCAAAGTCAGTGCTTTCGTTATGCTCTGTACAACCTCTTGCTTTCACCTGCAATGTTTACTAAAATAACAAACATTTCGCAAACAAAACAGTAAAAGGGACAAGAAAAAGAAATCTCTTTGACTGAAGTGAATATTTTTATTGATGAAGGGCCTGTAAATAGGCAAATTAACAATTCAGATGCAATTCCTGAAAAGAGGTAATTGCTCAAAACAAGAAAACAAATACCATATACATGTCGGCAATGTGGAAACAGACAACCACCATGTGTCGATTCGACTATGACCTGTATGTCTTCGATGTTCCCCTATATTTCGTCTTCTGACAAGACTGACTGACCTGATTCCTTTCCTTCGAGATAACTGCTCACAAACTTACAGATCGAACGCGAACCGTGATCATTTGCTTTTTAAATCCCTAAATTTTGCCTGGATTTCCCTTTCAGGTTTTCAATCCACCAGGATACCCATTTTTGCCAAAGTTGCCTTTTCAGGTTTTCAACTTTGCGGGTTTACATCTTTTATTTTTATCCCTAATTTTTGCCCAAACCTTTTCTTTTTTATGGTTCGCCGGGATGCCCCTTTTTTGCCTGGACGTTTCTTTTTGTGTCCAGCGGGTCTCTTTCAAGCAAAGTATTTTTTAACCACGTCTGCGTTCACAGGGGACGAAAAATCTTCACCATCCATAGTAGATAGTAATAAGGCTCCGCCAGAGAAAACCTTTCTTACCACATACGGACCTTCATAGTTAGGAGTCCATTTTCCCATGTGATCTGTCTGAGGAGGAAGGATCCTTTTCAACACCAAATCACCTGTCTGGAAGCACCGAGGACGCACTTTCTAATCAAAGGCTTTATTCATCCTACTCTGGTACAACCGGCCATGCGCAATGGCTGCTAATCTCTTTTCATCAATCAAGCTCAGCTAATTCAACCTGGTCCGCACCCACTCAGCTTCGTCAAACTTCACATCCGACAAAATCCTTAAAGAAGGAATCTTAACTTCTAATGGCAGGACTACTTCCGTACCATACACCAGTGAGAAAGGAGTTGCCCTAGTTGATGTACGCACCGAAGTACGATAACCGTGAAGAGCAAAAGGAAACATCTCGTTCCAGTCTTTGTAGGTCACAACCATTTTCTACACAATTTTCTTGATATTCTTATTAGCTGCCTCAACAGCACCATTCATCTTCGGATGATATGGAGAAGAATTGTGATGTTCAATCTTGAAACTCTGACACAGTTCCTTCATCATTTTGTTATTCAAATTTGAACCATTATCAGTAATGATTCTCTCAGGAATACCATAACGACAAATGATGTCCTTCTTTATGAATCGGGTGACCACCTGCTTCGTGACATTAGCGAAGGACACTGCTTCTACCCACTTCGTAAAGTAATCAATCGCGACCAGAATGAAGTGATGTCCATTAGAAGCAGTCGGCTAAATCTTTCCAATCACATTGATTCCCCACATGGAAAAAGGACAAGGAGATGTCAACACATTCAGAGGAGCTGGTGGCACATGCACCTTATCCACATAAATCTGGAATTTATGACATTTTCTAGCGTATTTGAAGCAATCGGATTCCATAGTAATCCAATAATACCCAGATCTCAACAACTTTCTAGCCATCGCATGTCCACCAGCGTGAGTACCAAAAGAACCCTCGTGGACTTCCTCCATCAACAGGTTTGCTTCAAACTCATCAACACAATGCAACAAGACCATGTCGAAAATTCTCCTGTAAAGAACATCGTCCTTATTCAGATAAAAATTACCAGCTAACCTCCTCAGAGTTTTCTTATCCTTGCTAGATGCCCCAGATGGGTACTCTTGAGTCTTGAGAAAATGCTTGATATCGAAATACCAAGGCTTTCCATCGGATGCTTTCTCAACGGCAAACATAAAAGCAGGTCTATCAAGATGCATGATGGTGATAGTAGGAGTTTCATTCCAGAAATTCACTTTATACATCGAAGTGAGCGTGGTCAAGGCATCTGCCATCTGATTCTCAGCCCTCAGCATATGATGAAAATCAACTCTATCGAAGAAAGGTAGCAATCGCCTTGCATAATCTCTATAAGGCACCAGGTTGGCCTGACGAGTTTCCCATTCTCCTTTGATTTGGTTAACGACCAGTGCTGAGTCACCGTATACATCCAGATTCTTAATCCTCCTATCAACGGCCTCTTCCAAACCCATAATGCAAGCTTCATACTCTGCTTCATTATTGGTGCAAGCGAATGTCAATCGGGCGGTGAACGATATATGAGAACCGTGAGGAGTAGTAATGATCACGCCGATTCCATTACCATATGAATTGACTGCTCCATCGAAAACCATTTTCCACTTAGATCCTCTCTCCGGACCCTCACCAGGTAAAGGCTCATCACAGTTTTTCATTCTCAAAAACATGACATCTTCGTCTGGGAAATCAAACTTCATCGGCTGATAATCCTCAATCGGCTGTTCCGCTAGATATTCCGACAGGACACTTCCCTTAATGACCTTCTGGGAAACGTACTGAATATCATACTCTGTTAACACCGTTTGCCAACAGGCAATCCTTCCGGAGAGTACTTGTTTTTCAAAGACATATTTGATTGGATCCATCTTCAAAATCAATAGGGTTTTGTGGTTTAACATGTACTGTCTCAAACGCTTTGCGGCCCAAGCGAGTGCACAACATGATTTTTCCAGCACCGAGTACCTCGACTCACAATCAGTGAATTTCTTACTCAGGTAGTAGATGGCGTTCTCTTTTCTTCCTGACTCGTCCTGTTGACCGAGCACACATCCCATTGAATTCTCAAGAACCGTGAGATACATGATCAGTGGTCCCCCTGCAACTGGAGGCATGAGTATTGGAGGTTCCTGTAGATACTCTTTTATTCTTTCGAAAGCCTTCTGACAATTTTCATTCCACCTGTCTGTTTGATCTTTTCTTAGAAATTTGAAAATTGGTTCACAAGTGGCTGTGAGATGAGATATAAACCTTGCAATGTAGTTTAATCTCCCCAAAAAACCACGAACCTCTTTTTCTGTTCTCGGCTCAGGCATTTCTTGTATAGCTCTTATTTTGGTAGGATCTACCTCAATACCCTTTTCACTGACAATGAAACCCAATAATTTTCCAGATCTCACCCCGAAGGTGAACCTGTTAGGATTCAGCCTCAGCTTGAACTTCCTTAGCCTTTCAAACAATTTCAGAAGATCGACCAGATGTCCCTCCTCCGTATGTGACTTTACTATCATGTCATCAACATAGATTTCCACCTCATGATGAATCATGTCATGAAACAAAGTGACCATCGCCCGCTGATAAGTTGCCCTTGCATTTTTCAATCCAAAGGGCATCACTTTATAGCAAAAAGTCCCCTACAGTGTGATGAAAGTAGTTTTCTCCATGTCCTCTAGGGCCATCTTGATTTGGTTATACCTAGAGAAGCCATCCATGAACGAAAACACAAAATATTGCGTGATGTTATCAACCAACACATCAATATGAGGGAGCGGGAAATCGTCTTTCGGGCTCGCTTTATTCAGATCTTGATAATCAATGCACATTCTGACCTTTCCATCTTTCTTAGGTACAAGAACAATATTAGCGACCCATGGAGGGTAATTCGTTACAGCAAGAAACCCAACATTCAGCTGCTTTTGAACTTCTTCTTTGATCTTGACTGCCATGTCAGGCCTTGTCCGTCTGACCTTCTGCTTGACTGGCGAGCAATCTTCTCTGAGAGGTAATCGGTGTACCACAATATCTGTATCCAGCCCAGGGATGTCTTGGTAAGACCAAGCGAAGATATCTTTATACTCACGGAGCATTTCAACCAATCTTCTCTTGACACTGTCTTCCAATTCAACCCCCACTTTAACATCCTTCATGTCATCCTCGGTACCCAGATTGATAATTTCAATATCCTCCTGATGAGGTACAATAACCCTTTCCTCCTGCTTGAGAAGCCTGGCTAACTCTTCGGGTAGCTCACAGTCTTCATCAGTCTCATCTTCAGCTTGATAAATGGGATTATCAAAGTCATACGAAGTCATATCTGAACCTGAATCAATGGCATCTGATAGAAAAGACCTGCATGAGGATGTTATGGTTATTATGCGATGCAACAAACAAAACACATTGCCATTTTCTGTTAAGTGTAAATGCAAAACAAAAACAAGAAAAACAGGGATCACAATATTTTGAATGCAAAACGCCTTTTATTACTGGTAAACTGTAAATAACAAGAAGCCCCACAAATGGGTCACTACATCTTGGGCAGAACACAGGATTGAACATAATAAAAACAATGAACATTACTCTGCAGCAGTAACGTGAATGATTTCTTCAGTAGTCCAGTTGCACAACTTCTGGCCAGGAGTACATGGACGAATCCAGGCATCCATGTCGCAGTCACTATCACCTTCATCGTCTTCAATGGCATTGATCCTATCAAAAATCAAACCACTGCTGGTGAACTGAAATGCTCCCCTATATCTTGGAATATGAGAAGAACCAGAGGGTTTGTATCCCAGGCCAAACTTGTCTTGCTTGATAGGAACATCGAGAACTTGACCCCACTTCTGAGACGAGCTGGATTCTACGATAGCACGGGCTTCCTTGTGCGACGACATTGAAACCTCTGGACCCTTGGCTGCTACAGGAGACTTCCCCTGAATCTGAACTGTTTCAAAGGCCTGGCAGAGCATTTCGTGGATCTCACCATCCACTTCTACATACTTGAAAGATGACAAATGTCTAACCATAATGTCCTCTTCACCGCGCACAGTAACTACGCTCCCTCCCACCATGTATTTCAGCTTTTGATGCAATGTTGAGGTAACTGCCCCAGCAGCATGTATCCAAGGTCGGTCGAGCAAACAACTGTATGTTGGCTGGATATCCATGATATAGAAGGTTGCATCAAAGACCTCCGGCCCTATCTGAATAGGCAGCGTGATTTCTCCAAATACTGATCTCTTCGATCCATCAAAAGCCCTAACCACCAGATCACTGGGCGTGCACAACAAACCCTGAATGTCCAACTTCATCAATGCCTTCTTCGGAAGCACATTGAGGGATGACCTAGTATCAACCAAAACATGTGACATCAGAGATCATCTACACTCCAACGATATGTGCAGAGCACGATTATAATTCCTCCCAGCAGGAGTCAGATCTAAATCGGTAAAGCCGCGACCATTACCGGTATTCACGTGAGCGACTACCCCCTCAAACTGATTGACAGAAATCTCCTGGGGTACGTACGCTGCATTCAAAACTTTCAACAGAGCATTACGATGCGCCTCCGAACTCATCAGCAATGACAAGATAGAAATCTTCGACGGAGTTTGATTCAAGTGATCCACAATTTTGTAGTCACTCTTCCGAATTAATCTCATGAATTCCTCCGTATCCTTTGAAAGATCATCGATAACAACCTGGGGTTGAGCATTCTCTTCAATCACCGCTTTACGCTTACCCCTGGTAATACCTCCGGCACCGACTATGTTCTCAACCAATGAACTTCCGCTTGGCGATTCTATCCATTCTTGTTTCTGCCTGTTACAGAATGCTTCTCCTCCATAATTCCATGGGATTTCTCTAGTGTTCTCGTACGACATGGGCCCTGGTATAGTAATGGTCACCGGAGCTGGCCTGGCAGGCGCTGAAATATTGATAGTCCGGTATGGAATAGAAATAGTGGCAACTTCTTCATTACTCACTTCTTTCACAACATTTTCCTTCACGGCTTTGTCAAACTGCAAATAACCTTCGTCAATCATCCTCTGAATACCCCTCTTCAAAAGATCACAACCCTCAGGTTGCGCTTCACATTCTGAGCAGTCAGCGGAACAACCAGGAAATACACCCTTCTTATACAAACAAGCTTTCACAAAACCCAGCGGAGTTTTCAAATCTTCAACATCAGTTATCAGATTCAACCTTTCACCTTCAATAACAACGTTGGCTGCCGCCACCCCATTATCCGGCATCGGGTTTTGAGTAACATTGGGCCCCTCATTGGTGAAATTAATAGCTTTAGAGTCGAGCAAATCCTGGACCTTGTGCTTAAAAGCTTTACAATGGTCAATGTCATGGCCTGGGGCGCCAGAGTGAAAATCACAATGAGTGTTTGCATCGTAGCCAGGAGGCGGTATACCTGTGAGAGGAGACAATGTCCTCTTCTGCACCAATTGTAACTGCAACAACCGTTGTAACAACTAATAATAAGGTATCAGAGGATTTGTAAACTGTCTGTCAGGCATCTGGTGCCTAGCAGGATAAGGATGCTGAGCGTTGCCTTGTTGCGGCGCTGCGGCCGGGATATTCACAGTAGCAACTTGATGATGCTGACGAGACTGAGCTCTCCCCTTAACTTTATGCGAAATACCTTTTGCATCCCCCTCCTTTATCTTGGGGTTTGCAGAATACGGCTTCTTTATTCCTCCCGAAGAGGATCCACCACCATTGGAAATCTTACCAGATTTGATCCCACTTTCAATTCGTTCACCGACAATCACCAAATCAGAGAAACCCGCAGACATGCAGCCTATCATCTTCTCGAAATACACACCCGGTAATGAAGCGATGAACAAGTCTATCAACTCCATTTCAACCAAAGGAGGTTGTACCCTTGCAGCCAGATCTCGCCACCTCTGGGCGTACTCTTTAAAGCTCTCAGAATTCTTCTGCGACAGACTCTACTATTGTACCCGATTGGGTGCAAGATCACTATTATATTGGTAGTGACACACAAAAGCCTCAGCCAATTCTTTCCAGCTACGAATATGGGTTCTCTCGAGCCCCATATACCATTCCAACAAAGCCCCTGCCAGGCTATCCTGGAAGAAATGCATCAACAACTTCTCATCACTGGAATAGGCAGACATTTTTCTGAAGTAGGCCCGAATGTGTACTCTGGGGAAAGTCGTCCCTTTGTACTTATCAAAATTGGGCATTTTAAACTTGGGGGGAATCCTGACCCCAGGAACCAAACCAAGATAAGACATATCCAAGCCTAAAGAATTCTGATTCTCCAATGACCTCATTTTCTCCTCAATCAGTTTGAAACGTCAGTCGGCTTTATTTGGAAAACCACCATCTAGATCTTTCACAGAGAAGATATCATCTTGATTATCCTCCCAATGAGGACCAGAAACCCCGTGCACATTGCACACACTGCCATTACCCGCGATATTACCATTCTCACCAGCAACTCCTCCGCCCGGAGGTACAACAACAGTAGGAATGCCTTGAGTAATAGACCCACCAACCGGAGGATGAACAACACCAGCCCCTCCGAATAGTAGGAATGCCTTGGTTCTCAACTGCTCCTGCCCACTGGCAACAGTCTGCATCAGTTCCATAAATAGGGCCATACGAGCCCTAACCTCCTGCAATTCCGCCTGTACCTGATCCATCACCTTCTGCTGATTCCCTCGAGTAGAGTATCTGTGGAAGCTGAATTCCTCAATTCTGAACTACGAAAGCCAAGCAGAGATAAGAACACAAGGCCACCAAGAACAACCTGCAATGCAAATGAGGATGCAGGATGCAAAATGCAGACATGTCTATGTATGCACAGGGAGATCTTTCCCCTTGATTCCGGTTTCAATAAACAAGAACAACAGAGATGGATAAGAATACCCTAATAAAACTTCTCATATATCAAGTAAAGCTGGAACAATACAACCAAATGAGAAATATCCGCATACAAAGAAGCATTGGTCTCATCCAACATCTCTGGTGATGATCAATATACAAAATCAAATGAAACTACAAAAGATAAAACTCCTAGTAGCCATGATCACAACGCCACTCCTGAGACTCCTCGAGCATCTCCTTTGTATCTGGATGGTCTGGCCTCTCCGTTAACTCTCGGATAAGGACATCCCTCTTGCATATCACATCCCGGAGATAATGACAATGATCCTTCCAAGCATCTTTGCCAAAGGCATCTTCAAGCTTGGGTTTCTTCACCTCTGCACGGATCTTGAACTCTTCAAGTGCTGATAAAGTCTCTTGGTATTTCTGCTCGATCGTAATCCTGTTGAACGTTTCTAGCAATAACTCTCTCTCCTTAGCCTTGAATTGTGCTTTCAGCTTATCAACCTGAACACGAAGCTGATCTTCTCTACTCTTGTTGGCGGTTATAGTAGCATTCCACTACGCATTGAATTTGGATATCCTCAGATAGGCTCTATCTAAATCCTCCTTCTTACTCTTCAGAACATCACAAGTGCTTTTTATATCAAGACCAACTTTCTTCCGTGCTTGTACCTGATCTGCAAGTTCTTCCTTCAACTTGGTCAACAGTTCTGCATTTGTTTTAGCCAAATACACAGCTTCACCCTTATCATGTTTCAACTGACTGATTTCTTGCTTCAACTCTTCATTCTCTTTGTGCAGTTCTTCTTTCTCTGCCCAAAGCTTGGTATATCTAGAGATATCAACAGTTGTAGACGACTCGATGACTAAAGGATATAACGGTGCTTCAACAGGAAACAGAAACAATACTTCTTCGATCCTCTTCTGAATCTAATCCGAGTATGAATCATAGGCTCTACAATCTCCTTTGCCCAAAGAAAGCTTTCCCTTCTTGTGAATCTTACCCCACGCGTCCACAAATCGGGCTAAGATACACGGATCAGCTACACCTGTGAAGTATAGAGATTCCTGCACTTCCACTTCTTTAGGAGGTCCTTTCAAAGCATAACCGAATTGTCTCACGGCAAGAGAAGGATTATAATTGATACCGCCTTTCCTCCCTATCAAAGGCACATTAGGAAAGCTACCGCAACTGAAAATAAGCTCACGACCCAACAAGTCTCGATTGAACCAGGCAATATTCTTCTCTGTCAAACCCATAAGCCTCTTCGACCATACAGTTGAGTTTGCGAAAGTCACAAAATCTCCTGAGCGAGGAAGGTGATCAACAAACCACTTATGCAACAACGACGCGCAACAAGAAACCATCTTTCCTCTTCTTTTCTCGTTCTTGTAATGCACTGAGTGATACAAGTCTCCTAGAAGGGTAGGCACGAGATTCTTGGAAGCAAAGACATGAAAAGCATCAAAATCCACAAAGTCCGGTACATTGGGAAACAACATAATGCCGTAAACACACAGAGCCAATATAGCATTGAAAACTACCCAACAACCTTTGTCGACATACTCTCGGGCTTTGTCGACCAGGGAGGGCAAAGCAAATCTAAAACTCCGTTTCTACTGATAACACGACCCGCCAAGTCAGAGGCGCTCAAATAAAGAGCGGAGGACAACTCCTCAAGATTAGGTTCTCGCTCGGGACTGAAGAAAGGCACTTTGTTCAAAATCGGAACACCCAAGATGTAAGCCAATTCTTCCAACGTAGGAACCAACACATAGTCCGGAAATGTGAAGCATCTCAATGGAGGATCATAAAACTGCAACAAGGTATGAATAGCTCCATGCTCATAAGTCGTAAGCTTACAGACAAACTTCAGAATTCCACCATATTGCTCTCTGAAAGCTGCAAGAACACCAGGCTCGGCTAAGGAAATCAGACCAAATAAAGGTCCCAACTCAGGTGTAGGAAACTTATACACAACAATCCTCTTTCTGCTAACTTCCATCTCTGAAGAAGACCAGTACCAGAATCAAGGGATAGACGAGAACCTGTAACACACGTAAACATGCAATGTTAAATGCAGAATGATATGCAAATGCACACATGGGATCAAGGTATCCAATGCTCAAATGCGCTGCTGTGTCGTTGACTGAATTCAACCAGAGCACCGCTCTAATCAGAACACTGAGATAACACACCAGATAGAACCCTCAGGATCAAAATTTTGAACTGACGAGAAAACCATGGTTGGTTGAAGGCCAGGTTTCCTACAAAAACCCATCCCTCTCACATGTGGGTTATAGTCTTGAAAGGTACGACATCCTATGCGGGTTGTCAGTGTCACAGACTTTCGAAAAAATATGATACATTCACCGTTTCCGGTTTAGCATCATAGTCTAACGAAGCGGCCTTACCTAGCTGACTTCCCAAATGAACGGTCTCCAGAGTCGACAGTCTCTCTAAGTCAATATTCCCTCAACTGCACCAGACGCGCAAGATAGAATATTTCCAAAGAAAAACCTCGTCTGAATGTGATTTTCACGCGAGCTATTGCGTAGCCACACGCCACACAAGCTCCCGCTAATCTCCACTCTAATCCTATGTGTACACTCAAGCCCAGGTCCGGCTTATCTCTCAATAGAACAACCCAACCCACAGCGCAGCAGCAACAGAAATGCAATGCAATAATATACAACAGATAATGTACATAAAGTGAAAAACTGTACAAAAGTAAACACCCAAAGACTCAACAGACAAGCGCTAGGAGTGACTCGCACAAGGAACCAGAGTCCCCAGCAGAGTCGCCAGCTGTCGCAACTGCGAAAAACAAATGGCGGAAAAAACAGAAGAGTCGCCACTTTCGTTATTTATCCCAAAGAGAGGGAAAGGAAACGATAGAAAAAACCTGACGAAAAAGGAAAAGACATGGTCATCGCAACCAAGTCCTGGATTCGGGAGTCGGTAACGCAAGGGGAAGGTATTAGCACCCCTCACGTCCGTCGTACTCAATGGGATCCACGCTTGTTTTCTATCTAAGGGTGTGTTTAAACTATCTATGCTACAGGCTTACGGGACAAAAAGAAAAGAAAAGAGAGACTCGGCAGAGCATCGTGTCTCTGTGCCTACGTACTTTCATCTAGTATGAAAGATCAGAGTCAACGTAGTTCAGCTAACTACGGAAGAAGGGGGCAAGGTTGCTCGCCAAGACGTCGTGTCTTGTGCCTACGTACTTTCATCTGGTATGAAAGATCAGAGCAAACGTAGTTCGGGTGCACACGAAACCACAGGTTGATTAAGTGTTTTAATCGAGTAGGGTTAAACAATGATTCCAGCAGTTAGGGACGAAGCCTGTTTGCGGTAGAATCAAATCTTAACAAATCTCTTTCTCTGAAAAAAAGAAGTTCTGATTAATCCCGAAGGAAAAAAGTTTTAAATTTGTTTTGTATTTTTTAGTGAAGTGAATTAATTCGGTTTGTGATTCACGTTGCACTAAAGACTATGACACGGAGGCGAATGCGTCGTATATCTCCCCCAAACGGGACAGATACTAACCATTCTAGATAAGCGAGAGGAGACCCCCCACTCATCATTCCCCATGTAGCTTAAGGCTCGTAGCGTGCAACGTTTATCGCCTTTATTAAATGAGTTAGCATGATTTGGAGATGAGAAGAGAGACGCATGGAAGGTCTAAGGGAAACTCGGCCCTAACGTTGTCATGCAAAGTACTCCTAAACTTTGGATAAAAAGGGGGAACATATACCCTAATGTTAGAATACTTGGATTGAACACCTAATATCTCTCCTACTCCCATCCTAAACGGAGGGACTGGGAATCCTATGGGGATCATGGCAAGAAAGCACAAGAAGAACAAAGGAAGAATCAATCTCAAGTAGATAAATGCAAGAATGATGTATGGGGCAGCAGACGCCACAAGCGCGTCTCGACCTCAACAACGATGCAAGAATGATGTAAACATGCAGAGAAAACAAGAGATGAAAGCATACGGACATGCAAATGAATGATCGAACAAACACAAACAGCAGCAGATATCCAAAACAATTCAATTCTAATGCATCACATTGATCTATGATGATTCGAATCGAATCGGTACGCGAATATGCAAGAAAACAACAAAATATGGCATTCTGGCACAATGTTAATCGGTTAACACAGACTGTTAATCGGTTAACCTGTGTGAAACAACTGAAAATCTGTAAATTCGTAGGTGTTAATCGGTTAACACCAGGCGTTAATCGATTAACACCTTGAAAACTTTGAAAAAATTTGAATATTTGGGTTTGTTAACCGGTTAACCATATATGTTAACCGGTTAACACTGTACCAGAAGCAGAAAAACAGCAAACAGAACCACTTTCCAGCAAATAAGCACTTGTTCGATCAACCAGATGATCGCATAATCACGTATTGATGAACTTAAGCCAGAAAATCATGATTTGAACAACATTTAAACATATCAACACAACCAGATCATGGATCAAGCAACTCAAATCAATCACAATTCAATCGAATATGAAGATTAACATGGTAAACATGCAAATAAGCTCGAAAATTAAATCGGATAAGAAATCCAACCTACGAATCAGAGAATTGATTCGGTAATTATTGATTCAACTGTAATTGTGTAGATCTAAGCAAAGAAGTCCGGAATACTTCAAGATCCAAGCTAATTGATGATGTATGAATGAAGATCCTTCACAATTAAGTCAAATTACTCCAAATAAGCACTTCTACAATCACCTCAAAATCCAGATTTGAACTTGCACGAAAATTGAAGATGAGAATTGATCAAATGATGATAGTAAATGGAGGATTATGCTCAAGAATCTATTGATTCCAATGAAGAATCAATAGTTCCAAGGGAAATGAGCTTTGAGTGAAGGTTTTGGCTATGGAAGAAATTGAGAGAATTGAGAGAGAATTGATCAACTCTGAACTTGAAATGGAAATTATGAAGGTTAGAATGGCTTGCTTTGGAGTAAAATCATTTAAATACTCTCTTGGTATGGGATCCAAAGCAAGGGTTGGAAATTGGTTTGGAAATTATGGTATGGAATGAGGTTTGGGATTTTGGAGGGAAAATGAAATTAACTAAATTTCAAATAGGTTCTAGATCCTTCCCAAAGTGAAAATCAAGCTTGCATATGACAAATATTGGACCCCAAAGTGGTTTGGATTGAAAATTCACGTGCAGAGGCAAAATCTGCATTGGTTAATCGATTAACCATATAGGTTAATCGGTTAACACCTTCAAAAATCCCAATTCGCCCTAATTTTTCCTTGGTTAATCGATTAACCATATAGGTTAACCGATTAACACCTCCAAAATTTGAATTCTGGCGCCTTTTAGAGGGAAATTTGTCCATTTTCCCTGTTTCAACTGTCTGGAGCTCTATTTAGCTGCTGAACCTCATTTTTGACCGTTGTCACTGTGAAAATACTTGTGATGAGCCTGAATGCTGATTTTTGATCTGGAATTAACCTGCAAAACAGAATAAAATCGATCGCTCGATTGCTGGGCAAAATAAATGCCGAAGCTCTGATGCTCTCTGTTCGCTGTTCAATCTCTTGCTCCAAAATGCACCTGAGCCACAGGAACGCCTTGATCCCATGCCTCGAGACCGAATTTTATGCAATGCAAAATTCTAAATGCGAAAATGAAACATAAGCCAAGTATAAAAACAAGAAGGAAAATTTTGGGGTGCTACAGTAAGCTGCATAGACGAACTGGTGTTCCAAGGTGAATCCATTCTGAGCAACTGGGAGGCCGTAGAAATTCCTGTCATGTTGCCGCTCTTCGAGTAATATGTTTGTTTTGATTGTTAGAATTTTCTTTGTTTTCAATCCATGGTTGTGCCCGGGGCTAATGGATCATTTTGTATGGGCCACACTTTTTGCAATTAATGAATGAGTGTTTTGTTAAACTCCATTTTTGTTGTTCATTGCATTTTTATTGTTTTCATTTTTTTGTAAAAAAGGAAAAATGACAATCTTTTTTAAAATAACCTAAAAATAACTCATCATCTGCATTTCCCTGTGTGTGTTTGCTCATTTTAAGCCCATTCAACACATGCATAGAACCTCCATCACCCTTCAGATCCGATGATCACCCGGTCCTTTCTGACTTTGATTCACTGGTATTCCAAGTCAAAGACGAGAGTGATGAAGATTCTGAAGTCCCTGAAGAGTTGATAAAAATGACTGAGTACGAACATGCTTATTTCTAACCCTACAAAGAGAAGATTGATGTTATCAACATGGGCTCCAAAGAAGAGAGAAAAGAAGTCAAAATTGGGATATCACTATGGGGATAGGTTAAAGACGGACTGATAACCTTCTCAAGGAATATACAGATGTATTTGCTTGGTCCTACCAAGACATTCCTGGGCTGGATACCAACATTGTAATGCACAAGCTCCCTCTTAAACCTGAGTGTCCTCCAGTTAAGTAAAAGCTTCAAAGATCCAGACCCGACATGGCTCTAAAAATCAGAGATGAGGTAAAGAAGCAAATCGACGCAAGTTTCTTAGCAGTATCCAAGTACCCAGAATGGGTGGCCAACATTGTGCCCATACCTAAAAAGGACGGAAAAGTTAGAATGTGCGTAGACTATAGGGACTTTAACAAAGCCAGTCTAAAGGACGATTTCCTTCTACCACACATCGACACTTTGGTAGATAACACAACCATCTTTGTAGTGTTTTCATTCATGGATGTTTTCATCACACCTTGGGGCATTTATTGTTATAAGATCATGCCTTTTGGTCTAAAGAATGTTGGGGCTACATATCAACGATCCATGGTGGTAGTATTTCATGACATGATGCACTAGGAGATTGAGGTTTATGTCAATGACATGATCACCAAGTCTTAGAGTGAAGAAGATCACATTGATCATTTGCTGAAGTTATTCAAAAGACTTAGGAGGTACCAATTGAGGCTAAATCCTGCCAAATGTACTTTCGGAGTTAGATCCGACAAACTACTTGGCTTCATTGTTAGTTAACATGGAATCAAAGTGGATCCTGACAAAGTACGGGCCATCCAGGAGATGCATGCGCCACAAACAGAGAAACAGGTCAGAGGGTTCCTCGGCAGACTAAATTATATCTCCAAAGTCATCTCCAACTTGACTCTTACTTGCACGCCAATCTTTAAGTTGTTACGAAAGGACCAAGCAGTTGTATGGAATGAGAACTGTCAGTCAACTTTTGAGAAGATCAAAGGGTATCTTCAAGAGCCTCCAATATTGATCCCTCTGGTGCCTGGAAGACCTCTCTTCATGTACATGGCGGTGCTCGAAGAATCAATGGGTTGCATCTTAGGCCAAACAGATGAATCAGGGAAGAAAGAGCATGCAATTTATTACTTGAGCAAGAAGTTTATTGATTACGAGAGTCGTTACTTCCCGTTGGAAAAAGCTTGTTGCGCACTAGCATGGGCAGCCAAACGTCTGAGACAGTACATGATTTGCCACACTACTCTACTGATATCTAAAATGGATCCAATAAAGTACATATTCGAGAAACCTGCTCAGACGGGAAGACTAACAAGATGGCACATGCTCTTGTCAGAGTATGATATTCAATATGTCACCCAAAGGTCAATAAAAGGAAGTGTTTTGTCATACTACCTTGTTGATCAACCTATTGAGGATTATTAGTCGCTCAAATTCGACTTCCCAGACAAAGATGTCATGTCTCTTGATAAAGCTAAAGAAGAGCCTGGCCCCGAGGAAGGCCCTGAACCCGGTTCACGTTGGAAGATGATGTTAGATGGTGCGTCCAACAAGAAAGGTCATGGCACTGGTGCCATCTTGGAAAATCCTACCGAAGGATATACTGCGGTTACTACCAGATTATGCTTCAAATGCACGAACAACATAGTTGAGTATGAAGCCTGCATTTTAGGTCTTGAAGGTACTATTGACCTCTGCATTAAAATCCTGGAAGTAATCGGCGACTCTTCCTTGGTAATTTATCATCTCAAGGGTGAATGGGACACCTGAGATGAAAAACTGATTCCTTATAAAGACTACATTTTGGAGATGATCGAGTATTTTGACGAGATCACTTTCAAACATGTCCCGAGGTTTGAAAATCATATTGCTAATGCTTTATCCATGCTATCATCAATGTGGAAGGTCCAGATTGTCAACGAGGCTCCTTTAATATGCATTGAAAGAAAGACCACGTCGGCATACGTCATGATGGCCGAAGAAGAATCTGATGGAAAACCATGGTTCTACGACATCAAAAATTACCTCCAGAATCAAGAATATCTGGTTGATGCCTCTAAAATTGATAAGAGGGTTGTGCGAAGATTTTCATCCAAATTCTTCATTAGAAATGATGTTCTGTGTAAAAGAAATCACGACATGTCTTACTTAGATGTGTTGGCAAAAAAGAAGCAGACATGCTGATGACAGAAATTCATGAAGGTACCTTCGGTACCCATGCAAGCGACCATGCCATGGCAAAGAAAATATTGAGCACTGGGTATTACTGGTCGACTCTAGAGACTGACTGTATCATGTTTGCCCAAAAGTGCCATAAATTCTAGGTTTACACAAACAAGTTGCACGTGCCATCTCATCCTCTGATTGTGCTATCGTTACCTTGGTCGTTCTCAATGTGGGGCATCGACATGATTGGGGCAATCGAACCTAAAGCATCCAACGGGCATCTATTTATCCTCGTCGCTATCGACTACTTCACCAAATAGGTAGAAGCTGCATCCTACGCCAACGTGGCCAAGCAAGTGGTTTCCCGATTCATCAAAAAGGAGATTATCTGTCATTACGGGATCCCTGAACAAATCATCACAGACAATGGGACAAATCTATACAACAAAATAATGAAAGAGCTTTGTGACGGTTTCAAGATCAAACATCACAACTCCTCTCCTTACTGGCCTAAGATGAACGACGTCGTTGAAGCTGCAAATAAAAATATCAAAAAGATTGTGCAAAAAATGGTAGTGACCTACAAAGATTGGCATGAAATGTTGCCCTTTACGCTGCACGGATATAGAACATTGGTTCGCACTTCAACAGGGGCAACCTCTTTCTCATTGGTCTACGGGATGGACGCAGTATTGCCCATTGAGGTTGAGATGCCTTCATTATGGGTCTTGATGGAAGCCAAGCTCGAAGAAACCGAATGGGTGAAGGAAAGGTTCGATACTCTGAATCTCATTGACGAAAAGAGGATGACAATCATGTGCTACAGTCAGCTTTACCAAAAGAGGATGAAGAAGGCCTTCGACAAAAGAGTCCAAATTAAAGAATATAAGGAGGGTGAGCTGGTATTCAAAAAGATTCTTCCAGTACACCGAGACATGCGCGAAAAGTGGATGTCGAACTACGACGGCCCATTCATTGTGAAAAAGGTCTTTTCTAGAGGCTCTTTGATCCTTATAATGATGGATGGTGAACATTTCCCTCATCATGTGAACTCAAATGCAGTAAGAAAATATTATGCTTAAAAACCCGCTAAGTTGAGACCTGGAAAGGCAATTTAGGCAACAAAAAAAAAGGGGCATCCCGGTGGATCATAACCTATGAAGGAGATCCAGGAAAAAATTAGGGATAAAACAAAATAGCTCGCTAAGCTGAAAGCCAGGAATAGCGGCTTAGGCAAAAAATGAACAACAAAGGCATTTCATTGCATCAAGAGTTGTCACTACAGCAGAAGATCGTCAAAAGGGGCTCACCTTCCACCGCTCTCGTCAGAGACAACATTTCGAACCTACTCTTAGCAAGTTAGGACTGGATGATCATTGGAGTTTTCTAAACCTTTATATGTATTGCCATTTTTCCAAATTGTAAATGTTCCATGGGACTTTGCCTTTTGCAAATCTCCATCTTTGATTAAAATCAGATTTGGACCAGGGACTTTGCCTTGTGCTCTATTGCTCGACCTTTTGTTGTTATGAAAAACATCACTTATTCGTTAATAATGATATTTAATTGCAATAGTTTTTTGAAACAACAAAATTTATTTTTAAATAAAATTAATTAACAGGCAAAACAAACTTTGATTGCGACTTGACAGGGTAAATTTAGACTCCTCTCATGAGGGCAGATTGGTTGAAATCTTGATACCATCATCTCAACAATACAAGGTTCTATAGAGGTTTCTTTCCCCATGCCGCCGCGCTAAAGGGTCGTTTAGTGATTTGATCAGCTGATTGAAGCAACGAGCTCTCTAGCAAAATCTTTAAAGGAGTAATACCATTTTCCAGCAATGGGATTCAATGTGATTCTCTTTTTTTCCCCTGTGTTAGATTGTTATCTTTCTTTTGTTGCTTTCCCCTGTACACCGTTCGGCATCATATTTGCATCATACCTTTAACATATGCATTTTTTAACATACCTCGTGTTTCGAGTCGCTTTAGCTTTTGTCTTTATGATCTAGTTAGGTAGTTTTTCTTTGCCAAGAGTTTGTCGGGTGTTCCCAGTGGTTATTGGATGTTATCTTGAGATCCTTTCGGTCGTTACCAAACCTTTTACTTCAGACCTGTCATCACAGGCTTACCCCTTTGGTTGTTACCTTAACTTCGTCAAGTTGTCTGACTTAAGTGTTATTTTGATAAATACTTATATCCCCGAGAAGTCCAGTAGCTACTGCCATTGTTTAAATCCAATGGTTATTGGTATCGCTAAGGTTGTCACCTTATCCCTAGTAAGTCTAGTAATGTTTTGACTAGCATCGTTTAAAATCCAATTGTTATTGGAATCTCAGCTTTAGTCGTTACCATATCCGTTTTGAATCCCAATGATTATTAGCATTGTTCATCGGCAGATGTTTTTATCGGTCACCTACAACTCCAGTTGTTTCCTAAAGATCTCGTTCGAACTCTTCATTCTAAGGAAATCCTCTATTTGTGGTTTAATCCCCAGGGTAGGTTTTATTTCTCTCTGGATCCTTCAGGAAGTCTAGTTGTTACCAACTCCCTGCTGACTTTTTCTTGACTGGTCGTCACCAGATTTCCCTGAGAAGTCTTGTCCTGACTAGCAATAGGTCGGTCGCTGACCCCAATCTGATACTACTGATTGGTAGTTACCAAACTTTAGTCGTTACTAATGTTGCAGCTTATACTCGAGATTTGGTGTTTACCTGAATCTATCCCCCAGTCAATGTCCCGTTTGTTAACTGGCTCTGCTAAAAGTCCAATCGTCATTAGCGTTGTTTTAAATCCAGCCGTTATTGGTATCATTGATTTGGTAGTCACCGTATCCTCTTAAAAGTCTAGTCGTTACTGGAAATTCCCCAGAAAGACCAGTGGTTACTGAAATTATTTAAAAACCAATTGTAAACAGAAAACTTCATCCAACTATGTTGTGTTTCTTTGATTATTGGTTATCATCGATATCTCCCCATTAAAGTCTAGTCGTTACTAGCATTCCTCAGGAAGTCCAGTAGTCACTGGCATTGTTTAAAGCCCAATGGTCATTGGCAATGTTCTTCAAAACTAGATCTTAGGATGGTTGGTTGTTACCAGCATTCCCAGTGAATCCCTAGGACCCCAATAGGTCTCAGAGGTCTAGTCGTCACTAGCATCCCCGGTGAGTCTGGTCTTGTTTCTAGTCTTTTCCTGAAGATTCTGTTTGAACTCTTCTTCGCGAGGAAAATCCCCATTGGTTTATCCCCTAATAAGGACCGTGTCTCTGGTATTTTGTTTCCCCAGTGGAGATTTGCATTTCCCCAACAAGGATCAGCCTTTTTCCCGAGCAAGGTATCGTCTTTAGTCATGTCTGAACTATCAGTTAGTTTGCTTAGAGTCTCTCCCCAGTATGTCTGTTCCCCAATGAGTGGTTACTCGTTGCTTTTGTCCTTCCTTTTCTTTTGCACGTGCGTCAGCATTTTCTTGCACTCCAGTATCATGAAGCATCATCTTAGAATTCTTTACAAGATCAACATTTTCCCTTTTGCATACCATCGTATCTAAGGGACAAAATTTTCGGTTTGCTATATTTAAATACCTTTCACCATGATTCTATGGAGATTATCATCTCTCATTGCCATCTGGTAAAGATATTTAAATAGGCAAAACTGTCATACCCCAAAATTTTCCCCCTAGATTACATTATCATTCTAGGTGCATCAAGCATGTGTTATTTAACCTTAACCTTTTTCAAGTTGATCTTTGTCAAGGTGCAGATGGATTAGGGTTTTACACTGTCAAAATCAAGGATCCTGTGGATAAATCAGTCAAGGTTTTGGATTGATCTTCTACAAATCAAGTCCTCATGTCATCAAGAGACTCCCATTTTGCCAAGGACAAGTGCTAAGTGAGGTTGTTACCAAAAGAATAGAAGTAGTGCAGTGCAGCACCCTGATTAGGGTTTCTAGTGGAACAGTCAATTGATGTTTGACTTTTAGTCTAAAGAGGTTTCCAAGGCTTTAATCATGACCCATGGAATTCCTATGAATCATTAAAGTCTCCCAAAGAAGTTTGAAAGGCTTAAAGAACCCAGAACAATGAGGATCGACCCTGAAGATTTCAGTCGTTCGGTTCGTCTATCTAGAAAGTCAACTCTTTAAATTTTAGGGTTTTGACCCTAAATTGAAGCAAGAAAGTATTTTAACATCATTCTATGCCTAAATAGTGAGTTTGGTGAGGATTTAATCAAGCATTGATGGATAACTTGCAAATCAAGAAATTAGGGATTATGAAAAAACCCTAATTTGAATCCAACTTGGAGTGACCATAGCCTCCTAACCACACATCCAAATGGACTGGTTCAAATCTTGTTAGAAAGCTCTTTAGGAGCCCTACAAAAGTGTTCTATGGGTTTGAAGGCCAAAAATGCTTAGAGTTTGAGTTATGAGCTCATCAAGTTGTGAAGAATTTCAACACTTAGAAAATTTTCATGTTTCTTGGCTTGTAAGTCAACTTTTGCAACAATCTTCAAGAGGATTTTTGACATAGTTCCTTTTGGATTTTGAACTTGAATAAAATATTAAAGTTGTAGATATTTTTTGGGGATTTTTAAAAAGTACAAGATCATTTTTTCAACCTTTGTGGTTAGGGAGAATCGAAGAAGGCAAGTTTGGCATTTTCCATGTCACAAAACCAAGTTCAGCATTGGCATTTTCTTGCATAAACCCTCCAAACCTCTCCTAATCCCTTTCTTAACTCATTCTTTGAGGATATTAGAATGCATAGCCACGAGTAAAAATCAGTATTTGATTAAATGGAATTGTTTAATCATGCAAGTGGATGCAAGTGGCATGAAAGAGAAACTTTTTGCAAGTTCTGTCACAACTCAGCAACCACATCAGCTTCTCCATCCCTATCACTTCCAGAACAATATTTGCAGGCTATAGGTGATGATCAAACTCATAGAGAGGTGGCTAAAACTCATAAGAAAGATTTCAAGTTGATCTTGCACATACCACTTGATTTCCAAGCTTGACTATAAATAGAGCCTCCTCTTCACTTCAAAATTAAACCAGATTGAGCTAGAAACCAAGCCAAATGTCTTCCACTCTTCTGATCTCAACCTTCTTGCAAGTTGAAAACTTGGTCACCTTGAGGCACAAAATCTGCCTTTGCACAAACCCTTCCAAAACTCATTCCAATCATCAAAAACCTCTACCAACACTTCACACACATCAAAAATGATTTATTGAAGTTGCTCAAACACTCACTTCCACCATAAAACCTCTCAATCAAAAAGTCAACTGTCAAAACCACAAAACTTTGACTTTCCGCACTTTGAAAGCCACAACTCTGTCCAGCACTTTTCCAACCTTTCCAACACCTCAAAAAACTTCCATATAACTTGTTTGAGCTATCCAAGTCATCAACACACTTCTGTAACATCATTTCCCCCACATTCCACTTTGGAGTTTTTGGTTCATTCTTGCATAAAGTACCATTCTGTTAAGGCAGTTGCCTGGAGGATTTTTGGATCACTTGAACATCTCACTTGAGGTATCTTGAAGTTGTTTGTATCATAACATCTCAACTGGACTTCTTATTTTGTGCATTCTCTTGAAAAGGCTACAAAAGGTAAGTTCTCAAACTAGCTACTTTTGAAACCATGATAAGTTTTGATGTGCATTGATACTGGACATGTTTGATATGCATTATAGGTCATGTTTGAACTTTAGCTTGCCACCAAATTTGTGTATAATGGACTGTTCATATGTTCTTGCTTGTTAGCTTGCCTTAAGTTAGCTTCCACATAACTTGTCATTTTCAATGATGTCTTCGAATTTTCCAAATGATGCATGATCTGACCAAACCACCACCACCATTAGATTCCTTGTGAAAAATTCACAATTTCCTTTTCTCTTTCACTCAATTTCATTAAGATTTGAGCATGTTATGACCCTTCCTGCAAATCTGCCTAAAAGTTGCCTTGCCATGACTTGATTTTTGCCTTAGTTTGCCCCATTTTGGACCTCATTCTCAGAAGTGCATAAATTCTTTGATTTTTATCATCTATTATTTTTGCTAAATTCTCCTTGATATGTCTAGTTTCAATGTGTGGAGGAAGAATTCAATAATTTTTATTTTTGAAACACTTTGGCTCACTTGAATGACATCACCTTTTTTTAGGTTTTCACTTGATTTCATGAATTTCTTTGCCCTAGTACTTGATTTTTCTTGCATGATTGGTCATGTATGAATCACTTTTGAATGTGTAACATGTTTGTATGTTTGAAAACATTTGGTTCCTTGCCTTACCATGCTTATTCTTGCCTTTGTAAATGCTTGAACATGAGAACATTGCCTTGAAATTTCTCTGTTGATTTGTGATGTGCTTCTTGATGTTGTAACCTATTGAGCATGATCTCTTAACCTCATCTTACTTGTTAATGTGTCTTGTTAGAACCATAACATGTTTAGGGTTTGATTCTTACCTTTTTAAATGCATGAATGTGAATGTATGACTTGGAACTTCTTTGTGAATCCTTGTATGCTTCTTGATGTTGTAACCTCTTGAATATGACCATTCACACCCTATATTTCTTGTTTATGTGTCTTGTTAGAACCATAACATGTTTAGGTTTCATTCTTACCTTGGTTGTTACCATGATCTTATTTAGATTCCTATTATGAAGTTTGAACCCATGCTTGAACTGTTGTCATTCTTCTTGCCTATCCATGATTGATTGTCATCAACATGCCTTAAAATTGATTTAATGGTGTTACATTTATCTTTGCTTGATTCACATTTATCTTTGCTTGTCACATATGCTTTCATGCTTGCTTTTGTGGTTGTTACCTGTCATACACCAAATTTGTCCTACCCTATTCTATATTTTTTTTCCCGCATTTTTCGATTCTATTTTCAGTTTTGCATTACCCGCATAATTTTACATTATTTAGACACATGTCCACCTGCAATTGGTTTATTTTTTAATTTTATCTTTTTTTTGTCCAATAAAGGCGTGACACGTGGCCTAAGAACTTTTTTCTTGTATATTAATTCATTTTATTTTTCTATGTTTTTCTTTTAAAAATATTAGTAATAATATGGTTTAGTATATAGTGGATATAATTGTTTTTGTTAATTAATAACATTATTTAGTAATAATATTATTTATATCATAAATATTATACTTTAGTTTTTAAGATAAATTGCTTTTATTAATTATTTGAGAAAGAGGAAAAACGGGTGGAAGGTAGGCCCGTGTTCAAATCCCATTAAGGGCTGAGAGAGAGATTCAGACAGCTCTCTTTAAAAGGAAGAGGTTCTTTTTCATCATGAAAAAAAAAACCTAATCGGTACTGTTCATCGCCTCCCTCCCTCGAAGCAAAAAATGGCGCCGCACCATCAACCTTCTTCACCTTCACCAAAGCGCCGACGGAAACCCTTACCTCTTCTTCTTCCGTCGCAAAACCCTCTCTTCTTTTTCCCATTAACCACTTTCTTCTTCACCCCCAACAAACTTCTTTCGTTGTTATCCATGCAAAATCCTAAGCGCCGCCACCTCAAATTCGTGACCCTCCACCGTAAACCCTTTGATTTCGTCTTCCACCATAAACTTTCCATCTCCTTCTCATCACCGAGAAACCTTTCACACCACCTCAACCCTATCCTTTGTTTTCACCGTAAATCCTTAAATCATCGTCGTCCTCTTGCCCTCACCATTAACAAGCCATTAACCTCTAAATCTCCATTTACACATCCTCTGATCTGCGCCTTTCTGAAAGTCATCGTGAGCAGCAGCTTCACTACACCGACACATTGAGTCAATACCGCAGTTTCACAAAAGACTCTGACAACAAAGTTTTGTCGCTACCGCGAAAATAAGGTGCTGGCAAAACAGAAGACTCGTCACCTTTCGTTATTTATCCCACAGAAAGGGAAAGGGAACGATTGGAAAAACCTGACGAAAAGGTATAAGACAAGGCCATCGCAACCATGTCTGGGTTCGGGAGTCCGTTACACAAGGGGAAGGTATTAGCACCCCTCACGTCCGTTGTACTCAACGGGATCCATGCTTGTTGTGTTTATCTGACGGGTTGGTTTAATCTATCTACCTATCAAGGCTGGTCTGAAAAGAAAAGAAAATGACTCGGCAAAGCATCGCGCTTTATGCCTACGTATTCTCGTCAGAGAACGAGAAATCAGAGTCAACGTAGTTCGGCTAACTACGGGTAAAGGGATGGGGGAAGGTGGATCTCCAATACATCAGTATTGTGCCTATGTACTATCAACAGATATGAGAGATCAGAGCTTACGTAGTTCGGGATAATATGAATTACGGGGTTTCAGATTCATCTGTTTTTCCGAGAAGGGTTAACAAGCAGTTCCAGCAGTTTGGTGTATGCAGCTTGCTCGTCAGAGACTCGTGCGTTACCGTTTGCGGTAGAACTGAGAGTTAACGACACTTTTTTCTTCAGAAAAGTTTCCTTGAGTTACGGGCCCACGAGGCAAAAAGATTTGAAGTTTGTTTTCTATCTTTTACGGAAGAAGTGTTTTTTGTGGACGTCTGTAGTTCGTACAGCTCTAGAGACTATGACTTGGGAACGAATGCGTCACATATCGTCCAAAGGACGTATACTAAACACTCTAAACGATTGAGAGGAGACCGCTCAATTATCATTTCCCAAGTGGCTTAAGGCTCGTAACGTGCTTGTACCAACTCGCCTTTATTACGTTTTTTTACTGTTGTTTTAGAGAGAGAAGAGAACGAACTCTACATGGAAACTATCAAGCCCTAATGTTGTCGTGCCAAGGATTCATCCTATGGTTGAGTTTGAAATAGGGAACTCCTAGACATTATCATGCATAGGTTTCAACCTAAAGTTCTATCATCACTTCCTCATCAAAGGAAGTGAGACTCCTAGGGGATCATGTCAATGGGAAACAGAAAACAACTGCAAAAATCATTAAAGCAGATAAAACAGCAGAGCCAAACAGTAAAGATGCACATGCAATGCAGCAATACAAACAGAGGGAGACTCACTCAACCTCTAAGCAATCAAGCAAAGAAAACAATCAAAACAGACAAGCAAAGGGAGCGCAGCTCAACCTTTCAATGCAAACACATCAGATAAAAAGAAAAACTAACACACAAGCAAGGGGAAGATCACCTTAACCCTTAATGCAAGCAAGCAGAGGGAGACCCGCTCAACCTCTAAGCAGTCATGCTCTTAGCTTAAAATATTCTAAACATGAACCTATTCTAATGCATCAAGCAATGTCAAACAAGGGAGAGAAACCAAAATGAGCAACAGGGAAGTCATCCCAGGCTACATCAGGTTGGAGGTGTATCAACACTAGAGTCCATCATGGGCTCAACCTCTTGAGGAATGCACAGAATCCAACCAAGGGAAGGATTAGGCTCTCCCAAGAGGGATCCTATGTCAATAGGACAGAGAAACTAGGTATTAGTCCTAGATGTCAATCTAAGGTATCTGGTTATAGTGTATCAACATAGAGCGTCCATCTCAGGCTCAACCTGTTGAGGAATGCACAGAATCCAACCAAGGGAAGGATTAGGCTCTCCAGAAAGGGATCCTAAGAAAAGGACTTTGAGATGGATGACAGTATATAAACCAAGGGAATATACCATGCCAAGAATGTCAATCCATGGCTCAACCTCCTGAGGAATTCACAGAATCTCACCAAAGGAAGGATTAGGCTCTCCCAAGAGGCTCCTCATCAAGACTTGAAAGAGAAAGATAGTGTAGACCAAAGGAATGTACTATACTGATGAATGTCAATTCAAGGCTCAACCTCCTGAGGAATGCACAAAATCCAACCAAAGGAAGGATTAGGCTCTCCCAAAAGGGCTCCTCTTCAAGACTTGGAGAAAGAGGGTAGGGCAAAGCCCAGGGAAGAAATCACATGAGGGAAAGAAGGCACTACAACAACTTCTAAGAAACCCTAAAGACTAGCTACAAGGATCACCTAGACTAGGGGAATCAAAAGCTCTATCAAGGCTTAAACAAGGTTCTAAAGAGGTATCTACCTAAGTCCTATTCTATCAAGAAAGGATTTGAAACTTAGAGTTATCTAATGTTCACTTAAAAGACTAATCTATGAAGTTATCCTAGTTAGGGTCACCTAAACCATAAGCAACTTGCAAAATGGGGGAATAATAGAAAATCAATTCTAAAAATCTTAAGGAAAATCCTATATTATCCTACATGGGTTAAGAATCTATGGTACAAAAACCAAGGGCAAAACCTACTCCTAAAGGTTCTAATAAAATCTAAACTCCAAGGATGTGCTAAAGGGGATCCATCATGGAATGCTCCTAAAGATCTATCTCAAACTCCTACTTAGAATCATCTAAAAAATATAACAAAAATCACACAAACCTATGAAGGAGTCTAAAACAAGCATGCAAAATTTCAGCATCAAATTCCAAAGCATGAATTAGTACTAAAATCAGCAAGTAAACTAGTCATAAATGCCAAATTAAAAGAACTAATGAAAATAGAAAAATGGACATTAAATTGAAAACAACACAACAATAAAATCCAAAAGCATAGAAAAATCAGAAATTAATCAAGGATCACTCACATATTTTTTCCATAATTTTATGATCAATATTTCTATTTAAAATGAATTAAAAATGATGAATATAATAAAAGAAAATGAAAAATGAAATAAAAGAAATAAAAGGCCTCAGAAAAAACCACAACCCTAGGATTAGATTACCAGTCTACACATCTAAAGGCTACGCGCGTGCCACCTTAATTAATTAAACAATGCGTTTTGGGGTAGGCACGGTGTGGTTCAGTTGACTGAGGTATATGGTATGGTCTAATCACATGCGTTGGTTGGAAAAGTAAGCTAATCTTATGCACCCGAATGTGCCACCTAAGCCAGTCAAAGTCAAGGCTCTCAAGGTTCAATTGCAAGCGCAGGATCTGATGACAAAGTCTACAGGTTCAAACCAATCTAACGGCTGGAGTGCATCGTCCTCGTTCAAACCTGGAAAAAGAGAGGGAATTGGGACGATGGCCGGAGACGACCTCTGGTCGTCTTCTCCGGTGGCTCTACAGTGACATTCCATCAAAACCTAGCCAAAACTCATGAAACCTATACCGTTCTGCTCAGATTTTCTTACTGATCATGAATCTCTCATCCATTTACCCTAATTCTCCATCAATTCCTGAACTTATATATGATTTGTTTGAATGATTATCAGGCCCATTGGAGGCCCAACTTGATCAATCGAATTTCCAATTTTTCTTTCTAAACTCTAACATGGAAGTCGTGTAATTCTGCTCTATTTCAGCTTCAAGAAGCTTCATACTCATTTCTTGTGACTTGGTGAAGGTGAATGGATCAGATTGCACCCTTAATTTCATCCAATGGTCAATCTTTGATGTGTAACTTCATCATGAAGCAACCAAAAGAAAGTCCATGAAATATGAGTCAAATTGAAATTCTAGCAATGTCATTGTGTTCCAAATGTTATTTCCAATCAAAATATGTACCAATTTGTCATTTTTTGAACACTTATGATTTATTTTGAATTTTTCCTTTTTTAATGCCTTTAAATTATCTTTTTTTCAAATTTTCTTCATACACTTCTCACTTCAATCCATATCAATGAATATTTGGGTCATGGTTAGACAAATAAAACCATTTTGAGCAACTTTCAAGTTGATCAAAAGTCCATTTGAGATGTCTAAGTTGATGAAATTGACCCATAACCAAAAATGACCTATAATTCCAAATTCCCAAAATACCCTTATCTTGTGAAGCTTGTAACTTGAGTTCTACAAATCCAATCATGGACTTCTAGTACTTTCTAGAAAGCTAAGAAGATAAGGAACAATATTCATGTTGGCCAAAAGTTCATGAGAATCATCGTTCTAGTGCAAAAGGGTCATGCAAGTTGGTTGACTTTCAAGCTCCAAATTCACATTCCTTTGATGACCTGTAACTTGTCTGGCTCATAACTTGAGTTCTATAAACCCTATCAAGGACTTCTAGTACTCAAATTAAAGTTATGATCGTGATCTACAACAATCATGTTAGTGCTAAGGTGGGATGAAAATCACATATTGAGTTATGTGGTCTTGAAGTTAGGCACTAAACCAGGGGATTTTACACTGTCAAGCATAGCAACCCTAGCCTAGGAACTCCTCACACTCTTGGTTCATGATGAGTTGACCTTGGAATCATCCCTTGGGCATCTCAATACATAAATCCATGATCACATGGCCTTGGAATTAGGTCTCAACCTTCTTCAAATCATCAGTTAACCTAGGGTTGACCAGATGAAACCCTAATCGTACCATTCTTGGTAGTAGCTCCATATCCTTTGCATGGTGACCTATCTAGGCTTCAAAATGATCTTCAACACTTCTCATGAGATCTCTCAAGGTCTCAAGTCCAACTCCCATGGGTTCAAAATCATCTGAGGACCCCCTCCAACTCTCAAGTTAGGAGATACACACCCTTGGCTTCAACCACTTCTCTGAGAATCTTTAACTTCTCTGATGAGGATACTAACCCTTGAACATTTGAATGAACCTTCTTAGCTAGCTTCATAGCCTTGTGTAGCCCTTGGTTGGTAGTCATACCTCTTAATCTCCTGCATATATGTCAATGAAATGCAGATGATAATGCTAATATGAATGCAATGAAACACAACTAAGTACAAAAAAGGTTAGGCAAATTTTAGGGTGCAACAAGTTCTCGACAATAATTTGCTAATAGTTAGTGCACTAGCTGAAGCAGGTCTTCCTTGATGTTGTAACGAAGGTTATTTCTAGAAGGACATTCTCTAATACTCTGTGAGAAATCAAAGTCGCAACACCATTAAACTCCAACAATGAATGCATTGTCTCATATTCACTTTGGTTTTTCACGGACTCGGTTTCAGCTCTCTCTATTCAACGAGGAAAGTGCAGATTTTTGACAACCACAACTCAGAAACAAAACGGTTTCGCTGACAACAACACGACTCGACTCTACGGCATCAGGTTTCCCACAGACTCGACAACCACGCAGCAGACTCGACAATCTCAAGCGGCAACAACAACCAAATTTGCTGTTTTGTCTTAACATTCTCAACTACACAACAACAACTTGAAGTAGAGCACACATCATGGTTCGAGCAGCAACAACGATAACCATTCAGACTCGGGCTAATTTTCTTCATGATTCAATATATGTGGATTAACTTGCTACAAGTCTAGATTTTATACTCAACAGTAAGCACCTCGGTGTTGTTTCAGTGTTGATTCAGTTTCACAGAGCTATCTATTTGTAAATTTTAAGTCGTTAGGTTACTGATTGTAAAGTTATTCACCCACCTGGTTTTTCTTTTCAACAATCTAGTTCCTTTGTATTCTGGGTTTCAAGTTTGTTCTCGTTTCCGAATCAGATCGGTTTTAGAGCTGACCTTAGCTCTTCAGTTTGCAGCAGCAGCAGATTTTGACAATAGCAGTTCGTGAATTGCATCACACTTTCTATCACATCCTCCAAACACCATTATATGGTGCACCACGGGTATAGATTTTTACTGACAAAGCGAGTTGTAGCAGCTCAACATCTCGACGGTTCCGACAACGCGCTTCAAGCAGCACTCTTCAACAACAATAACAACATCACTGCCCCATCTATTCCAAGTTATTTTAATTGCATATTTTGTTTGGTAGTGTGTGCAGGATGAGTGGCATTTTGATGGCGGTTAAGACAATTTGAATACGCCAAATTGATGAACGATATGATGCTACACCACTACTGTGATTAATTCTTACCAACTACGCAATTCTGTTACGACTTGGCACGAAGATAACATAATAAGCTCCACAATAACAACAACTTCGGGCTCACCTTCATCCTACATTCTCACGACGACCTTGAACCGGCTGCTAGGAAATCCTTGGCAAAGCCTCCATTAGCGTAACGACAATAGTCCCTGTAAGTGGTAGCAACAATATCATACGGTTCAGCCCCTGCTGCAAGGACCTGCATTTTTGCATCCGACATCATAGCGGCGACAGAACCAGCTTACGAACATTGGTTGTAGAATGATAAGGTTTATGTTAATTATCAAGGTGATTTTCTTTACTACAAAATTGAAGTGGTTATTCTGTTATTAATATGATGATGTTGCTGCTCTCCGAGTTATCATTTTCAATTACGGCGTCCAATTTTCATCATTGCGGATATTCCTTGCTACCGCTGTATGCCGTAATTTTCATTTGTTTTGCTGCCTCTGTTGTTAGCTTTAGTTTTGCGGCTGATTAATTGGGGCTGGTTTTTCTTCATGTCGGCAAATCGACGATTACGGTAATTTATTTATTTTTAGAATCAGTTTTTTTTGGGCGATTACACAATTTGTTGTTTGATTCTGAGCTTTGTTGGTTTCATTGAGATATGATTGTTTCTTGTTGTTTAATGTTGTGAGCATCGCACATGTTCTACGGTTTCCGTAATAGTCGCTCCACCTGCATTTGTTTTGGTTGTTTTCATATTTAAATACAAGAGTTGTATTGTTGTTAGTACATAATTCTCTGCATCAATGAATTGGCTTCAGTAAGTTTCTTAATACATTCCATCTTCATGTACATACATAGAAAAATGTTCTGTTGAATTAATTTTAGTTAGTAAATTAATTACTGTTATATAAATTAGTGATAGTTAGTTATTAGTTTTAGTTAGTAAATTAACCCCTGTTATAAAATAGTAAATTAAGTTTTGGTTTAAGTTTTGGTTAGTAAAATAGTAAACTAACTACTGTTATAAATTAGTAAATTAGTTTTTGGTTTATAAATTACTAAATTCACTACTGTTTTAAATTAGTAAATTAGTTTTTGGTTTATAAATTAGTAAATTCACTACTGTTTTAAATTAGTAAATTGAGTTTTGGTTTATAAATTAGTAAACTAACTACTTATATAAATTAGTAAATTAGTTTTTGGTTAGTGAATGAGTTAGTGAAGGATTTAATTTATTATGTTAATATTGTTATCACACTCGAATTAGCTAGTCATGAGGCTCATATACGTGGCTGTTAGGTACAAATCGGTTTTATAGCATATTGCGACAAATTCGACTCGATTCATCTTATATGTCCGCTTTTATGTTATATTTCATCCCCATTTGAATAAAATGTTTCCCGACCCCCTCAAAATTTAATAATTTTTATCGCTTTTGTCTTATTTATGCTTTGATGCCTTAAACCCGTTTCGAAATAAAATCTCGATTTATCGAGCCATTTTCTACCCTTATAAGTCGAGTGCTTTCAAAGCCTCGCCATCAACCTTTGATCACTATACACAACATTTTAAAGCTTACTCCTGGGCTTCCTTACAGTGAGACCTATTTGATCAATTATTTTTAGTTGGTCATTAGAAGACTAGCCCACTTTACTAGTATACACGTTAAAACTCAATTTCAAACCTCGATTCATATCAAAATTTCTTCAAATCAAATTAAAATACTTAATAACTACTCAAATTATATTTCAATAAAAGATGAAAAAGAGAGAGCTCCAAGTCTTTGGTTCACTCTCCCAATTGTTTGGGTCCGAGAAGTCTTTCTTAAACTCGAACAATAGTCTTCTAAAACGATAAACGAATTCAAATCTATTTTTCTAAAGACACAGATGAAAAAGAGAGAGCTCCAAGTCTTTGGTTCACTCTCCCGATTACTTAGGTCCGAGAAGTCTTTCTTAAGTTTCGAGTAATCGTCATCCGATTAATACACTCTAATCATATGAAACATCTTTCATAATATTAGATGAGAAAAGGAGAGAGCTCCAAGTCTTTGGTTCACTCTTCCGATTACTTAAGGTCCGAGAAGTCTTTCTTAAGCTTCGAGTAATCCTCATCTGTAAAATACTTTAACCACATCCCATCGTTCAAAGCCTTCCAAACATATCCACTCTTTGATATGAAAAAGAGAGAGCTACAAGTCTTTGGTTCACTCTCCCGCTTACTTGGGTCCGAGAAGTCTTTCTTAAGCTTCGAGTAATCATCACACGATCAACCTATTCGAACCATACCCATTTCCTTCCTTTCTAGATGAAAAAGAGAGAGCTACAAGTCTTTGGTTCACTCTCCCGATTACTTGGGTCCGAGAAGTCTTTCTTAAGCTTCGAGTAATCGTCATCCGATCAACTCACTCGAACCATATCCATTTCCATCAACACTTAGATGAAAAAGAGAGCTCCAAGCCTTTGGTTCACTCTCCCGATTACTTGGGTCCGAGAAGTCTTTCTTAAGCTTCAGGTAATCGTCACCTCTAACTAAACATCTAACCAATCTAATTTCTTGCTCCCGTGTGGCCAAAATCCTAAAACCTATTCAAATCTACCCTCTTTTCCAAACCAAAATATTTAAAAAACCTAATTCCTCTCCCTCGTGCAATCTACAACTCAAACAACTCTTTTGCAAAGAACATTGTTTAGTCCTTTCTCCCGCGCATATGAACTAGTGCTTCAGCCTCCCCTAGCGAGCAGACAAGCCAACATTTAGCAGTTAGAATTCAACCTAAACTCTCGTTCGACTCAAACACACCTTTTACCAAGAACATTCTTTAGTCCATTCTTCCGTGCATATGAGCTCGTGCTTCATCCTCCCCTAGTGAACAGACAAGCCAATATTTAGCAGTTAGAATACGACCTAAACACTCGTTCCATTCAAATACAACCTTCTTTTCACGATGAAAACGAGAGCTAGTCAAGTCTTTGACTCATTTTCCCGATTACTTGGGTTCGAGAAGTCTTTCTTAAGCTTCGAGTAATCGTCATCCGCACCATCTTCAAACCAATCCAACCGTAGTAGGCCAAACTACGGCTGCTCTGATTCCTTATTCCATAATAAGGATACGTAGGCACGAGGATATATATCCTTGACGAGCACACTAACAACTAACTACCCCTTTCTCTTGCCCCAGTGCAATCGAGGCTAACCTGTTATTCAAAACCTTTTCTCTCACCCCAGTGCGATCAAGACCTTTTTCCCGTAGTAGGCCGAACTATGGTTGTTCTGATTCCTCATTCCCTAATGGGGATACGTAGGCACGAGGATCTCTATCCTTGACGAGCACACTAATAACTAACTTCCCCTTTCTCTTTCCCTAGTGCAATCGAGACCAACTTGTTATTCAAAACCTTTTCTCTCGCCCTAGTGCGATCAAGATCTTTTTCCCGTAGTAGGCCGAACTACGGCTGCTCTGATTCTTCATTCTTCTTTGAATGTAAGATACGTAGGCACAAGACCGCGATGATCTTGGCGAGTACAATCCCCTCTTTTTCCCGTAGTCCCATGAACTACGAATGCTCTGATTTTCCACTTCTTACAAGTGAAGATACGTAGGCACAAGGGCCCCAATCTTTGGCGAGAACCCTAGTACATAAAACTACCCTTTTCCCATTAGCAAGAAATTCCTTTAGAAAATAAACAAGCATATCTAATATTCTCTCACGAATCGAATCTAGAGGTTCCCGTTGAGTACAACGGACATGAGGGGTGCTAATACCTTCGCCTTATGTAATCCACTCCCGAACCTAAAATTTGGTTGCGATGACCAAGTTCTTATCTCTTTAAAGGTTTTATCGATATTTTCCTATTCCTTCCTTGGAATGAATAAAGTTCGGTGGCGACTCTATTCGAACGTTTTTTCAGGGTCCATCGCGAGGATCTTATTTTTCAAGGTACGACAGATGGCAACTCTGCTGGGGATTATTGTGGAGGCAAATCGCCACATATCACACAAGTCTGCATGACATTGGTAAATGCAGGTTTCGATGATGACAAATTCCCAGGATAGACTGGTAAGTATGAATTCCAAATCCACTAAACCAGATGCAACGTATCACCCATCATATCCTTCTTTCGCTTATCTTAAAATTTCTGAAATGAATATACTTTGTGGTGATAAAATGCAATCATGACTAAAGGCATGAAAAACTTCAAACTAATGAATTTTTGCAGGCTTGCAGAACATGGGTCGACCATAGGGTCGGCGTATTATCAGAAAAAGGGGAAATCAGTCAGCGCACAAAGCATGCGTCGACCATAGGGTCAGCGCATGAAGGAATGACATTCCAGCGGGTCAACGCATAAAAGCAATGGGTCGACCATAGGTCGGCGCACAAAGGAAATGGATTTCAACGGGTCAGCGCACGCCGACTGTATGGTCGACGCACACTGGTTAAATTTCCAGAAATCCAAAACAGCACAGGCCATGCGTCGATGCACAGACCTGTTATGGTCGACCGTTCGCGCGGAAAATTTGTTTTAAACTTCTTCCCTCTCAATTTTAAAATACTGTTATGTCCTGAATTTTGTTGGCACTATATATACTTGCTTAAACACTTGTGTCCAATAACATTTGATATTCTTTTGATTCATGTGTTCAAAAACAAGAAAGAGTGAAATAGGTGTCCAAGATTCATCATCTCCATCTTCAACATCTCACAACATTTCAATTACACACATTCATTTTTGAAATGCATGTGTGAGAGATTCAAGGTGATAAGGTTCGAGGCTTAGATTGGAGAATCAAGCTCGGGTTGAAGATTGCGACAGGTTCTTTCTTGAATAAAACCATTGGGGTTTTTCCCTCCAAGATTGGTTCGAATTTTGGGGGTTTTTGGACGAGATTCTTCATCGACGATCAATCGAGCGAAGGTGATTGTGAAGAGGTGGTCTTCACAAGTCTAGTAGCGGATTCGGTGATTTTGGAAGGGAAGATCTCGGGTTCGATTTGGTGCTGTTGAGATCAGCCGGAGCCAAAGGTTTGAACAACAACGTGTTCTTCAATAAGGTGGCTGGAGTCGAAGGTCCATCAACACAAATCGAATAACTTGATTCAGCTTGAATCAAGGGGCAAGGAGTGAAGGCAACTTTCAACACATTGAGATTTTTGTTGTAATTTTGCTGCTCAATCCTTGTATAAACTGTTCATTCAAACAGGTGATATCTATTCAATATATCTCAATTCTAGTTTTAGAATTGAGGGCAGACGTACCCCGAAGCGAGGACGACGGGGGAACTGCCTCACCAAATTACTTGTCTTCTTTATTTTCAGCATTTTCGTTACAGCTCAAATAAGTAATTTTTGTGTAAGCTCTATTGTCAAAATTGTGATATCAATTGAGTAAGAGATTAAAACTTTGTTTTTAACTCTAAAGTACAACATTACGTTGTACTAGGCTGGTTGAAATCACTTACTCAACATAAACATCACTTGGAGTGTCTTTGCACACCAAGTGTTTGACATATTGCTTGAACCAAAATTATCTTACTTGTGTATCTAGTTTTGGTTTGATTTTGAATCATTGGAACTAGGAATCCTTACAACTGAAGTAAATAATTGATAAGCGTAGTTTGTGTTGTGATTCTATTGTTTCCGAATTATCATTAATCCATAGGCTTACGTATATCCGGTTTTCCAATAACCGTTCGTTTTAGACTATATTTTTCCTCGGCCGCTTCCGCACTTAAAACATTTTTAAAACCAATTTTAAATTGGTAGCGCCGACTCAAATTTTAATTGGGGATCTATTCAACCCCCCTTCTAGATCCGTGCCATAGTCTAACAAGTGGTATCTAGAGCTCCGGTTATTCGGTGCTTCAAATACAACGAGATAGAAAATGGCAAACGAACCTAAAGGGGCGTACAATAGGGCTCCTGTTTTCAACGGTGAAAATTATAGTTATTGGAAAGACTGTATGTGTGTGCATATAAACTCCATAGACAGAAAAATATGGAACGTTATCCTTAATGGTCCAATAGAAATTACTATGACCAATGCGGATAATGTAGTTGTGCCAAAGCCTGAAGCACAATGGACCGATGACGATGAGAAAAAATACAATTATGATTGGAAAGCTAAAAACATATTAATCTCCTCATTAGGTGTAGATGAATACTATCGTGTATCCCATTGTCCTACTGCTAAGGCCATGTGGGATTCACTACAAATAGCCCATGAGGGGACAAACGATGTTAAGTTGGCTAGAATCAATACATTAACTCAAGAGTTAGATCTCTTTTTCATGGAGCAAGGGGAAACCATTGCTGACATGCAAAAGAGATTTACTCATCTCATCAATCGTTTACATTCATTAGGTAGGCCTGTTTCCAATGATATTGCTACTAATAAGATCTTAAGATGTCTTAACAGGGAATGGCAGCCTAAAGTGACCGCCATCAAAGAAGCACGTGATCTTACCTTATTAGATTTAACAACATTGTTTGGCAAATTACAAGAGCATGAACAGGTACTCTTGAGCTTAGACCAACGCGAAAAGATGGAAAAGAAAGACAAAACGAAGGTGAGTGAAAAGAAATCGATAGCTCTCAAGACTTCCTCCTAGAAGTCTCAAGAAAAAGAGCAAAATGATTATTCCTCGAGCGACGAAGAAGAAGAGGACACAAACGAAGATATGGGGTTGTTTGTTAAACGGTATAACTGTTACGTGAGAAAGAACGGCATCCAACATTCTGAGAAAAACTTGGTAAACTTCCGGAAACAATCGAGACACTCCAAGGATGATGACTCGAAAGGTAAAAAGACTATAGGGACGTGCTACAAGTGTGGAAAGCCCGGTCACTACAAACCGGACTGTCCAATGAATAAAAAGGGAAAGGACAAGGAATCATCAAAATCACACAAGAAAGCATCAAAGCCTAGGAGAGCGTACATAGCATGGGAAAGTGACAGCGACTCTTCCTCCTCTGATGAAAGTTCTAGTGATGAAGAAGAGTCCGTGAATCTATGCCTCTCCGCCAATCAGAAAAATAAGAAAAAACAGGTACGTCACTCTAAATATGATAAGTCCTCAAATATGTCGCATTCAGAATTACAAACCGCATTTCATGCCTTACATAATGAAGCAGTTGAACCCTTCAAGAAACTTGCTTCTAATAAGAAAATCTTTACGTATTTAGAGCATAAAGTTAAAGAGTCCAAAAAGAAATTAGAGGACCTTAAGGCTTCCATTGTGAAAGGCAATGAATCGGATTGTAAAGACGATAGAAATCCTTTCAACTTCGGGTGTGGTACTTGTCATATTTGGCAAGGTGAGGTTAGAAACCTCAAGGCCAAATTAAACAAGGCACTTGAACCTAAAGTTACATTTGCTATTGATAAAAAGGATCTTAGAAAAAGTATGATTAACCCATACCAAAAATATGCATATGTAATTAGGGATCAAGCAAGTGAAAGTGTCTCTAAAGTTGATTTTTCTTGCTTATATTGTTGCAAGAAAGACCACTCCATTGGTAAATGCCGGTTTAGGAGATTTCTTGTTCCTAAAGGCATCTACCAATGGTTGCCCAAACACAACCATTTTGTCGCTAACCTATTAGGACCCAATATGCCATTGGGTACCTCCTTGTGCTAATTATGTTTTGACAGGTGAAATGTGTCGAGACCACCGAGAGAAGATGGGTTCTCGATAGTGGATGCTCAAGACACATGTATGGAGACATATCCTTATTCATAGACTTTGTGGCTAAGAAGAAAGGGTATGTAACTTATGGTGATAACAACCGCGGAGCAATACTAGGTAAAGGTAGTGTAGGTAATCCCGCCTCTACTATGATTTCCGATGTATTGCTTGTCGAAAACCTTAAACATAACCTGCTTAACATTAGCCAATTGTGCGACAAAGGATACAATGTATCCTTTTCAAAAGATTGTTGCAAAATTGTGCATGAAAATAATAAGAAGAATATGTTTAATGGTTTTAGAGTAAACAATGTATATATGCTTGACTTAAATGAAGTATCATTAACAAGCGACAAATGCCTCATAACTATGAGTGAAGACTCATGGCTATGGCATAGGCGTTTAGCGCATGTTAATTTTGACTTACTCAATAAGGTAGTCTCAAAAGACCTAGTCTTAGGACTTCCCAAAATAAAGTTCACCAAGGATCACCTTTGTGATGCTTGTCAAAAAGGAAGCAAACGAGGATCTCATTTAAATCCAAAAAGATAATTTCAACAACGAGACCTCTTGAACTTCTACACATGGACTTGTTTGGGCCGTCTAGGATCAAAAGTCTAGGAGGAAACTATTACGGGTTCGTAATAGTGGACGACTTTTCTGGGTTTTGTTGGACCATCTTCTTAGTAAGTAAAAGTGATACATTCGCCGCTTTTGAAAAGTTTGCTAAGCTTTCTCAAAATAAGTTAAATACAAACATAGTGTCCATTAGGAGCGACCATGGAGGTGAGTTTGAAAATCACTTATTTGAAGAATATTGCGGTAACCATGGTATTGATCATAACTTCTCCGCTCCACGCACTCCTCAACAAAACGGGGTTGTGGAGCGCAAAAACCGTATTTTAGAAGAATTGGGAAGAACAATGATTAACGAAAGTGGTTTACCTAAATATTTTTGGGCCGACGCCATTAGTACGGCGTGCTATGTTTTGAATAGGGTACTTATTCGCCCCATTCTAAACAAAACACCGTACGAACTTTTAAAAGGGCGAAAACCTAATGTTTCTCACTTGCACGTGTTTGGATGTAAATGTTTTGTATTAAACAATGGAAAGGAAAACTTGGGAAAATTTGATTCCAAAGCCGATGAAGGTATCTTTCTCGGATACTCTCACTCGAGTAAAGCATATAGAATACATAATAAACGATTACTTGCTGTAGAAGAGTCTGTGCATGTTACCTTTGATGAGTCCTACCCGAGAAATGCCGGAAAGGATAGTGTTGTTCATGGTGCAGGTACATCCACTGAAGACATACTCAAAAGTGGCGAGACGGGGATTGATCAACCTGACAAAGCCAAAATTGAGGAGGATAAGGATGCACAACGTGATGCAACAGAGGAAGTTCATCCGCCTTCAAACGACGATCTTCCTCAAGAATGGAAGTCATCTAAAGACCATCCAATTGAAAACATTATTGGAGACATCACAAAGGGTGTAACAACTCGAGCTAAGCTAAGTAATTTCTGTTATTACTTTGCTTTCGTGTCACAGATGGAACCTAAAAACCCTAAGGAAGCCCTACTCGATGAACATTGGTATTTGTCAATGCAGGAGGAACTGAATCAGTTTACTAGAAATGAGGTTTGGGACCTTGTCCCTCCTCCACGAGCTCATCGAGTAATCGGCACCCGATGGGTGTTTAGAAATAAACTGGACGAGAACGGAGTAATAACTCGCAACAAAGCGCGTTTAGTCGCGCAAGGGTATAACCAAGAGGAAGGCATCGACTATGAGGAAACTTATGCGTCGGTTGCCCGACTCGAGGCTATACGCTTTCTACTTGCTTTCGCTTGTGCGAAAGATTTTAAGTTATTTCAAATGGACGTCAAAAGTGCGTTCCTTAACGGGTTTATAAATGAAGAAGTCTATGTTTCTCAACCACCTGGTTTTGAGTCTCATGAGTATCCTGATCATGTCTATAAACTGAAAAGAGCTTTGTGCGGTCTTAAACAAGCTCCTAGAGCTTGGTATGAGAGACTAAGCAAATTCTTACTTGATCAAGGCTACTCAAGAGGAAAGGTTGATACTACTCTCTTCATTAAACGTCAAGGAAAACACTTAATTCTTGTACAAATTTATGTTGACGATATCATATTTGGATCCACTAACATGAATCTCGTAAGAGAGTTTGCTAAGCTTATGCAGGGTGAATTCGAGATGAGTATGATGGGTGAACTCACATATTTTCTCGGGTTACAAATCAAGCAACTGAAGGAAGGAACATTCGTGAGCCAAACAAAATATTGTTTGGATCTTCTCAAGAGATTTGACATGGCAAATGCAAAAGCCATAGACACCCCTATGCCAACATGTGCAAATATGAGTAAAGATGAAAGTGGCAAAGATGTTGAGGTAAAAAGGTACAGAGGTATGATTGGCTCGCTTCTCTATCTCACTGCTTCGCGTCCTGACATTATGTTTAGCGTGTATATGTGCGCCAGATACCAATCATGTCCTAAGGAATCCCACCTAAAATCTGTCAAACGCATACTTCGATACCTATCTGGTACTCCGAAGTATAGATTGTGGTATTCTAAGGGTAATGATTGTTCATTGGTAGGCTTCTCTGATTCTGATTTTGCCGGTTGCAAATCAGATAGGAAAAGTACCAGTGGTACATGTCACCTATTTTCAAACTCCCTGGTTAGTTGGCACAGCAAGAAACAAGTGTTTGTTGCTCTGTCAACCGCCGAAGCGGAATACGTAGCCGCCGGTAGTTGTTGTGCGCAAGTATTATGGCTTAAATAACAACTATTTGACTTCAATTTGAAACTAGAACATATTCCAATATTTTGTGACAACACCAGTGCTATAAATCTTACCAAGAATCCGGTGTTACACTCGCGTACCAAACACATAGAAATTCGACACCATTTTCTTAGGGACCATGTAGAGAAGGGTGACGTTGTCTTTGAACACGTCGATACTCAAAACCAACTAGCAGACATTTTCACAAAGCCGCTAGCCAATGAGCCCTTCTTTCATATCCGTCGAGAACTTGGTATTCTCGATATTTCTGATCGGGTTTAACAATTGCTACGTTCAAATTTAATATATTTACAACTATGTTTTTGTACCACTAACAATCATTTTGAGTTTGTTGCAAGTGCAAATACATGGTTAACAAGAGTAGTCGGTATAGAGGTGATATTGCTCCTTTCTCCTTCTTTTTCTTCTCTCTCTCTTAGCATTCATGACTTGAAAATATATATATCGTTCTACAATCATGGTACTTATATATGTATATGACTGTTGCTGGTTGATACTATGTGTGTTGAATGCATGTCATATTGTGAAAAGATGAATAGGCATGATAAATAGGCAAGTGTGACATTCTGCATAACTTGAAATTGAAAATTTTGAGTTTTTTGAAGGTTTGAGTCGACCTAAATAGGACAATGGTCGACGCATGCTGTAAATTTTCAAAATTATCAAAAACTATACAGTATGCATCGACGCATGCAGGGCTATGGTCGACGGCTCGCTTGAAAACCCAGAAATTTTCTCTTTTGAAAAACGTTCTAATTTCCCTCTTCCCTACATTAAATGTGTTATGATGTTTTGACATGACATTCATCTTGTGAATTGCATCTAGACACCTAAATTGTCTCCTTGTCTCCTCCCTCTTCCCAAAAACCCTAACATATCCTTCTATTAAAGACCTAAGTATTCTTCTTCTCCAACATTATTCCCAAATCATTCTCTTCAAAGTTCCTCTTCAAACTCCTCCAAAACTCATCATCAATGGCTTCCTCTCTCCGCAAAACTACCGGTAAGAGATCAAGAGCCTCTTCATCCTCTGCTTCAGTTCCGGTTACTGCTGTTTCTCTTGTTCATCCTCCTGCTGTTGAAAACTTCAACAAAAGTCTCAGCAAAAGGGCCATAGTTCCACAGCATGCCTTCTACCATGCAACAAGTGAGCGCTTGCATCTCACTCGGCTTCTGTCCCTGTTGGACTTTCAAGGGTTCGTCAATTTCCAGGAATGTAATACAAAGTACAATGAAGATTTGGTCAGAGTGTTTTACACAAATATGCGAGGTAACTTTCAAGATCTGCACTTTCACACCTCTGTAGGAAATAGACTAGTTAATATCAATTCTGAAGTATGGAACAAATATTTTGATATGACTGTTGATGCTGATGCACCACCTCTCCATGAGGTAACTGACACTCGTACGGTGTCGGGTTATGAATATAAGAGGGCTCTGAATGGAATGCTCAAACGACCTTATCCAGAGGCAATTGTCAACAGCGATGCTTTTCCTCGATCGGTCACAGCCGGGAAACTCAATACAGGGGAGCGCATCCTTCAGTGGATCGTCGCTCGTATACTACGACCGAAAAAGGGTGGCCTGTCGCGTGTCGAACAAGTTGAGGTATATCTTATCTACATACTGCAAAACAGGATCAAAATAAATTGGCCTTACTATATTGCTAGCAGGATGTTTGCTCTGAGAGACTCAAGTAGAGGCACTGCTTTAGCCTATGGGTCGTTCATCTCGGAAATTCTTGCTGCTGTGAATGTTGTGTATCCAACATTTCCATGTGTATCAGTTTCCTCAGATAAAGAATTTAGCACCAAAACCCTTGCAATGATGGGGTATTTTTGGTGTGCTGAACGACGTTAATACAGATTTGTCCGACGGGCCAATATTCCTCCGGTGCCTAGTAACGATTCTGATGAAGAAGAAAGTGAAGAGCAGGGTGAAGAAGAAAGCGACGGACAAGGTGAAGAAGAAAGTGAAGAGGAAGGTGAAGAAGACGATGCAGAAGACAACACAGATGCAGAGATACAAGAACCTATCTATGGGACTCAAGATTATCATCAATCTCCAGTCCATGATACGGCTACAAATACCGATTGGGTCCAGTACTCATATCAATCAGAAGAACAAGAAGGCGATTCTACAAATCAAGGATGGGGCGATTGGCAATATACAAGCTGGACTACCTTGGGTAGATTCTATGACCCATATCACGGCTACCCTCAAGACTACCAACCCTCTCAGCACTCATCACCTCCTCCGCCTTCGGATAACTCTGAAGTCATTACTATGATGCAATCAATGCAGTTAGAACAACAAAACTTCATGAGGCGTCAAGACACTCAGATGGAGCAGATTAGAGCTGAGCTCCATGCCCAAAATGAAAGGTTCAATTCATTTTCTACTCGGATGGACGCCCGTATTGACTCTCTGGTTGAATCACATGAGCGGAAAGATTGGGAAATCACCAACTCTCTTAGTCATCTCAACATGTTCGTCGAAGCCTTTTTGGACTTCTCGGATCCTTACCACAATCCAGATGCTGCATACCGAGGGAGAGGACGAGGACGGGGTCGTGGTTATTAGATTCATAGTTGCATATTTCATATTTGCTTATATGTTTTTGTCTGTGTACTTTTCATTTGTTTTGTATTATGTGTGCCTGAACTTTCATTACATGTTTTCGCCATTATCTATTAAGTCAAAATATTTTTGTTCATTATCATGCTTGTGTGTGAAGTTTGGTAATTAACTATCACCTATTGTTTGTTCTCTGTTAATTGATGCGTTCTTCTTCTCTTTTTGATGGTGTCAAAGGGGGAGAAGACAATGTAGTAAGCAAACACCAAAGCCAAGTCAGGATATTAACAACATTTGATGGTTGTTTGTTCTACAGCCTTATAGTGCAAAAGAAAGGGGGAGCTTGTGTATACTTGTGTGTATACATTGCATATTTGGTGTTTTAGTTGTATACAGGTTGTCATCATCAAAAAGGGGGAGATTGTGGAGGCAAATCGCCACATATCACACAAGTATGCAAGACATTGGTAAATGCAGGTTTCGATGATGACAAATTCCCAGGATAGACTGGAAAGTATGAATTCCAGATCCACTAAACCAGATGCAACGTATCACCCATCATATCCTTCTTTCGCTTATCTTAAAATTTCTGAAATGAATATACTTTGTGGTGACAAAATGCAATCATGACTAAAGGCATGAAAAACTTCAAACTAATGAATTTTTGCAGGCTTGCAGAACATGGGTCGACCATAGGGTCGGCGTATTATCAGAAAAAGGGGAAATCAGTCAGCGCACAAAGCATGCGTCGACCATAGGGTCAGCGCATGAAGGAATGACATTCCAGCGGGTCAACGCATAAAAGCAATGGGTCGACCATAGGTCGGCGCACAAAGGAAATGGATTTCAACGGGTCAGCGCACGCCGACTGTATGGTCGACGCACACTGGTTAAATTTCCAGAAATCCAAAACAGCACAGGCCATGCGTCGACGCACAGACCTGTTATGGTCGACCGTTCGCGCGGAAAATCTGTTTTAAACTTCTTCCCTCTCAATTTTGAAATACTGTTATGTCCTGAATTTTGTTGGCACTATATATACTTGCTTAAACACTTGTGTCCAATAACATTTGATATTCTTTTGATTCATGTGTTCAAAAACAAGAAAGAGTGAAATAGGTGTCCAAGATTCATCATCTTCATCTTCAACATCTCACAACATTTCAATTACACACATTCATTTTTGAAATGCATGTGTGAGAGATTCAAGGTGATAAGGTTCGAGGCTTAGATTGGAGAATCAAGCTAGGGTTGAAGATTGCGACATGTTCTTTCTTGAATAAAACCATTGGGGTTTTGCCCTCCAAGATTGGTTCGAATTTTGGGGGTTTTTGGACGAGATTCTTCATCAACGATCAATCGAGCGAAGGTGATTGTGAAGAGGTGGTCTTCACAAGTCTACTAGCGGATTCGGTGATTTTGGAAGGGAAGATCTCGGGTTCGACTTGGTGCTGTTGAGATCAGGCGGAGCCAAAGGTTTGAACAACAACGTGTTCTTCAATAAGGTGGCTGGAGTCGGAGGTCCATCAAGACAAATCGAATAACTTGATTCAGCTTGAATCAAGGGGCAAGGAGTGAAGGCAACTTTCAACACATTGTGATTTTTGTTGTAATTTTGCTGCTCAATCCTTGTATAAACTGTTCATTCAAACAGGTGATATCTATTCAATATATCTCAATTCTAGTTTTAGAATTGAGGGCAGACGTACCCCGAAGCGAGGACGACGGGGGAACTGCCTCACCAAATTACTTGTCTTCTTTATTTTCAGCATTTTCGTTACAGCTCAAATAAGTAATTTTTGTGTAAGCTCTATTGTCAAAATTGTGATATCAATTGAGTAAGAGATTAAAACTTTGTTTTTAACTCTAAAGTACAACATTACGTTGTACTAGGCTGGTTGAAATCACTTACTCAACATAAACATCACTTGGAGTGTCTTTGCACACCAAGTGTTTGACATATTGCTTGGACCAAAATTATCTTACTTGTGTATCTAGTTTTGGTTTGATTTTGAATCATTGGAACTAGGAATCCTTACAACTGAAGTAAATAATTGATAAGCATAGTTTGTGTTGTGATTCTATTGTTTCCGAATTGTCATTAATCCATAGGCTTACGTATATCCGGTTTTCCAATAACCGTTCGTTTTAGACTATATTTTTCCTTGTCCGCTTCCGCACTTAAAACATTTTTAAAACCAATTTTAAATTGGTAGCGCCGACTCAAATTTTAATTGGGGATCTATTCAACCCTCTCCTTCTAGATCAGTGCCATAGTCTAACAATTATGTATAGCCCTATGCTAGAGAGAATCAAGCCTAACTTGACTCGATTCGCAAGAGTGGGATCCGCTTGTTTGTGAACCTTCTTCTATTGTTTGCTTGTTTTATTTATTTGTTATTTACTTGCTTGCTTTTATATATCTTATTGTTGTTTCTTGTGACACTGTTGGGGTTCTCTGATTGTTGGAACTTTTTGAGATGGCTCTACACCCGAGTCCGAGAAAAAACATAGGATTAGAATGCTGGTTGTGTAGTGGAATCCCTCTAGGAGTCTTTCTCGTAGGGAGGAAACAAAAGCCCCGCTTAGAGTTGATTCCCTTAAGGATGTTATTGTTGTGGTGAGTATTTGCCATGGAAATAATGTTTTTGAGGTTGAATCTATAACTCTAAAGACCTTTTACCCCTTTTTCCGTGGTGGTTGGTAGTGTTAACTCAGGAGGGTCAATCCTTTTTGGGTTGATGCGAATGCCCCAATCAGATGAGATCCCTTGAACGTATCGTTATTCTGAGAATGCTATTTTCAACCTCGATCTATGACTCTGAGGTCCCTTTAAGAAGCCTTGGACTTGATGGTTGTGTAGTAGAGACTCACGAGAAGTCTTTCTCGTGGGACGACACGAAAACCTCACCTAGAAGAGATCCTTCAAGGGTATTATTATCGGATAAATCTTTGTCATGGTAATAATATTTTTGAAAAGATCCATGACTCTAGGCACCTACCCGTTTAGAGCCTACCTATGGGGTTCCTTTAATCAAAGATATATGTTATTTACCTGTTATTCTATCTGACGTCAGAATGTGATTGAGCCTGTGATCTTGTTTGTGCATTGCATTGCATTTGCATGTCATTGCATTTGCATTGCATTTGCATGTCATTGCATTTGCATTTCATTTGCATTACATATCATTTTCTCAACCAGAATCTTATCCATCCTTTGTTCATAATCCACGGTTGATTTCCCGACACACGTATTGGACTTGAATTAGTGCTTGAAGACCATGGAACGCTTAAAGCAGAATCAAGTTGAGCTGAGAAAAGACGAGAACAACGCAGAAGGCAAGATGAAACAACTGCCAGAAGTTATGACAATTGTGGGGAGAAGAAAGGAAAAGCTTCAAGAAGGTACCACAATTAGGAGTTTTGCTCCCGTAGTTCATTCCACTCCACAATCTGCAGTGAATAGCCCATTGTGTGTTGTTCCTTTTGGGTTTTAAACCCAACCAATTCTTCCAAAGCCTCGGAGCCAGCGGCCATTACCTATTTGGGATCGGAGAGGCAGTAAGAAGTCTCACTCACGCCCTATTTTCGACCCTATTCCTATACCGTGTGGACAACTGCTATCATACTTGGTTCAGAGTTCATTAGTGGTACTTGTATCCCTTGGGCCAACTCGTGCTCCTTTTCCACCTGGATATGATCCTAATGCGCAATATGAATACCATAAAGGGGCGAGAGGGCACACTATTGAAGGTTGTTGGTCATCAAGAATAAGGTTCAAGAGCTAATTAACAACAAACGCCTAGTCTTCGAGGAAGACAACTCAGATACAGAATGTGGGTATCACACTAGAACTATAGGGCATGTTGTTGAAGAGTATGAAAGCTTTCGAAAAAGTTGCAAAGATTGACAAGAAAGGAAGAGCCTAGCTTAAAGGGTTCAACTCAGAGATCTGGCAAAGAGAAAGTACAAGAGCTTTGTGGACCAATCAGATTCCTATACCACAAGGAAATGATTGAAATTTTGGCAGATGAGGTGTATTTATCCTCTGATAATCTTGTTGAGACCATGGCCTCAAGAGAAGAGCTGGAAGAAAAGTCCAAAAGGGTTGTATCTGCTGAAGAGACTTTGAAGAAACACTTTGGAGAGCTTCCCGCTGACACTGAGGAGGATGATGACATCAACATTTGGGTCCCAAAAGGACAACCAACAATACCTAAGGAAACATGTCAGAAACCTTGGGCTGCTCCTTATGCAAGTCAACGAGCTTATGGCCTAGGAGATGAGAATCCATGCCAGAATCAGCATAGGCCTTACCATAATTTGGGAAGAGGGAATGCTCATCTTCACCCAGTTCTCGTGTCTTACACTCAGCTTCTGCCACATTTGATTCGAAATTCACTAGTGGAGCCTAAGTCTCTCAAGCCAGTGCCAGAGCCATACCCTCCTGGGTATGATCTCAAGGCGCATTGTGGGTACCACGCTGGATCAATGGGGCATTCAATAGAATATTGCGAAGCTTTTCAAGCCAAGGTGCAACAATTGATTGATGAGAGGTACATATCCTTTCAAGAAGGGAGTTTGGTTGTGCGTATTCGCTTCACACCTGAATGAATTCGAAGACTTCAAGATGCATCTTCTCAAGACAGTGAATCAAGAAAGAAAAGCCTAGTTCCTCAATGTTAGAAATTTTTAGGTCATGTTATTTCTGCACATTTGTAGTTTCTTATCTGTTAAGTGCTATTTGCTTTTAGACATTTTCGTTTATTAATGGTATTGTTAATGTGATAATTATGCATGTTTTTGATCAAATCCATTCGTATTCACTCACATTTTCTCACTTATTGCAAAAAAATCACAAATTTTTTTCACTCCACTTCCTTTATCGCACTGCTGTTTAGCAAAGATTTGAGGGAGGATGAAGAAAACTAAATACCCATAATTGTTGATAGCATGCTTTTGGAAAAAATCTCGCCGATGATGTACAGGCATTATTTCAATCCCCAAACACTAGAGACATAAGGAGTTAGTCCCTAGTTAACCACTTCGAGCCTAGAAGTAGGAATTTCCTTCGGACTTTTAAACCCTTACGTTTAACCTAGGGCAGGGTAGTGTTCAGTTAACCCGATTACGCACTCGAATCACGAGACAAAAACCAAGACATGACGGTTGTTCATCAAAGACCAATGATTTGGCAGTCACAATCCTCAAACAAAATTCCAAAAAAAAAATCAAAAGTCTGCTAAGTCGAACACCTCAAAAGGAGACTTAGGCAAAAATCAAGGCAATCCTGATGGACTTGAAGAGCAAAATCAGTCCATGCAAAAGTTAGGGATCAAAAGAAAAACGAAAGAGGTCTCTCAAATCCTCAACAAAAACAAAATAAGATCTAGTGGCCACTATGTCAGAATCAAAAGGGTCACTGACATACATCACAAAATAAGGTGACTGCCATCTCGAGCAAGTCTTGAATCATCAAGCTTACACCGCCAAGCTCTAAGTGCGTGTGTAGAATTAACAGAACGTAGGACTGGAGTTCATCACGAAGAAGGCGTAGGTTAAAATCTATTTTTGAGCCTTATATCCTTTATTACTAAACCGTGAACCAGACCGCGATACAACCCTCAAAAGACCTAATTGAGGTGGGTTTATTCTGAAAGCATACTACAGCAAGGTTGCGTAAACTGACTCCTACATATTTGCTAATCTTCTATATTGGTGTCATATTCTTGCTATATCTTTCACACCAATTAAATCAACATTGCATTTGGATTAGTGGTCCAACTCGTCATACACTTTCACATCATTCCCAATAAATGTTTATTTTTAAAACTTGCATGAATGTTGCATTAAAATTACCCTTTTTGAATGAACAAATATTTAAATTGCAAATCAGTACTTGACATAATGGAAATCTCAACAAAGAGCAATCAAAGAAGAACTTGATCATTCACTGATACTAGCTTAAATCAAGATTACCTTACAACCTTGTGAATTTGGGGCAGGTCCTTTCGAGGTTCAAACAGAGGCATACTGCCACTGCAAGATACAGACACTGGGGAAAAAGAGATCAAGCCATGTCTTGGTATAAACGCTTCGAAAATTCTCATCCTAAAGGAAATCCTTCAAATACCCGGAAGACTAGGGCAGACCATTTGAACTGAGGCAGACTAGTTGAACAGAGGGCAACTTTCCTCCATGCTTTCAAAGCTGGTCAAGCAGACCGTGCCAGACATCAGTAACTGTTGATTTCAACAAGTGTCAAAAAGCTTTAAGGAAGAGCAAAAGCATAATTGACAAGCATTGGTTAAGTCGTTACGCTCGCGTATTCAACATGCTTTGGTTACTTCTCTACGCTCATAATTTGCAAGCTATCATGACACGTCAGCCAGAAGTTAAGGTTCTCCCAAGAACGAGCGTGCCAACTTCTGCAAGGATTTAACTTGGGGCATCCAGAAGCATCCATATCTGTCTTCTGACCATAGCATCATCAGATACCGAGTTTCGGGAAGTCAAATACTTTCACTAAATAAAGTCCACTCTTGTTGGCATCCCTTAAAACTCAAAAAGTCCATTTTTATTGGCAACCACATAAAAGTCCAACCCTGCTTGGCACCCCTCAAAGTCCAATCCTTTATTGGCAACTACATAAAAGTCCAACCCCGCTTGGCATATCTCCTAAAGTTCAATTCATATTGGCAACTACCAAAGTCCACCCTTGTTGGCACCGTCATAAAACCAATCTCCTGCTTGCATTCGCATATGCATCATATAATTGGCATGTACCATATGCATACATAGCATGATCATTTCCCTTTCTCAACCCCCGCGTTGATACTTTACTATAACTTTTGGCCCCCGAGTCAACCTTTATTTATTTTCTCGACCCCCGAGTCGATATTTGCTTTACATCCCCCTTCAACCCCCGAGTCGATATTTACCTTTTCTTCAACCCCCGAGTTGATATGTCTCTATTTTCTTGACCCCCAAGTTGATATTTGCTTTACGTCTTCGTCAACCCCCGAGTTGACATCTTATTACAAATCTTGACCCCTGAGTCATTGCTTTTCTTTTCTCAACCCCCGAGTCGATATTTTACTTTTCTCGACCCCCGAGTCGATATTTGTTTTTTTCTCGACCCCCGAGTCGATATTTTCCTTTGCCTTCAACCCCCGCGTTGATATTTTGATTGTTTCTCGACCCCCGAGTCGTTATTTACTCTTTTTTCAACCCCCGAGTTGACATGCCAGTATATCCCTTGAATGTTTCACCCTGCTTCATCCAATGCAAAAATAATCCCTCACGGGAAACCAGAAATAAAGCCTTCCAAATTCCCGTTACCCGGTTGCATTCTCATATGCATTGCACATCAATCATTTGCATACGCATCTTGCATTCCCTAGTATTTGCACTTTAGTTGCATATTTGTGCATCATAACGCATAACATTGCTGTCCACAACAACATAGCATAACAGCATAGCAGGATCCAGGATCGGTTCACAAGAATTTTGGCCAGTCCTCCATCAAAGTCGGCAGTATTTCTCTGAAAAGAGTTGACCCTGCACGTGTTCAAGGAGTTCTATTCTCCAGCAAGTCACTCTTCAACCATGCAAATGATGATGATAACCCCCAGCAGCTGTTTCTCTTGTGTCTCCCCAAGCAGAGGTTATCCTAAAAAGTTTCTTGAAGGCTTTTCCCCTGCAAAGTTGGGACAAAATTGTTCCTCTAATAAGAATTTTTTGTCAACTATTCCCCAACAATTTTATCATTCGAGATATTGCTCTGGTATCTATCACGTCGCTGCGAAGAGGGGCCGACAAGGACAGAAGAGTCACCATCGTTTGTTATTTATCCCAAAAGAGGGAAAGGAAACGATCAGGGAAAACCTAACGAAAATGGGAGAAGACAGGTTATCGCAACCATATCTCGGTTTCGAGAGTCGACTACGCGAGGGGAAGGTATTAGCACCCCTCACGTCCATCGTACTCGACGGGATCCACGCTTTGTGGTCTATCTAAAGGGTGTTTATTGTCTAAGCTACGACTCAGGGATAAAAGAAAAGAAAAGAGACTCGATAGAGCATCGCCGCTTTATGCCTATGTATTCCCTCGTGCAATGGGAAAGTCGGAGTCATCGTAGTTCGGCTAACTACGGGTGAAAGTGGGGGATATTTCTCGCCAAGACATCGCCGTCTTGTGCCTACTATTCTCGTCTGGTACGAGAAATCAGAGAAAACTTAGTTCGGGCTGACACGACCACAAATTGGTTCAAGTGTTTTAGCCGAGTAAGGTTAAACCTTTGTTCCAGCAGTTAGGGACGATGCCTATTTGCGGTAGAACCAAAGCTTAACAACACTCTTTTCTGAAAAAAAGGTTTCGATTAATCCCGAAGGAAAAGAAGATTTGATGTTTGTTTTCGTGTTTTTTAGTGAAGTGAATTGAGTTAAGTTCGTAACTCATGTTGCACTAAAGAATATGACCTAGGAGCAAATGCGTCGCATATCGTCCAGAGGACCTACGCTAAACACTCTAGACAATTGAGAGGAGACCCCCCAATCATCATTCCCTAAGTAATCCACAACAAAGATGAAGAGGGAGGAAGAATGTGTGGGGTAACAACCACCACAAGCACATCTCAACCCCTTCAAGCAAATAAGGACATGCAAAACAAATAGGAGAAGAGAGGGAGGAACAAAGTGCGGGACAGTAGCCGCCACAAGCACATATCAACCAAGCAATGCAAGCAAATGCAACAATGCAAATGATCATCACTTTGAAACACATCCATAAGCATGCATTCACATCGAAATCGAACACGAGTGTCGACAAAATCATGATTAAATGATCAAGAACAGTGACATATATCCAAAACAACTCACTCCTAATGCGTCATATTGATCCATGAAGATTCGAAGTGAGTGAGCTCCAAAACAAGCATGAAAAAGAACAAAATAGGCCTGCTGGCACAGTGTTAATCGATTAACACCAGGGGTTAATCGATTAACCTTTGAAAAATGCTTGAAAATTTAAATATTTGTATTGGTTAATCGATTATCCAATTGGTTAACCGATTAACATTGTGTCAACAACAGAAAACAACAGTTCAGAAGCACTTTTCAGCAACTTATCCAATGTGCAATCATTCCAATGATCATACAATCAATTAAGCACGGAATTAAACCCGAAATCAGTGATCTAATCAATATGTAAACACATTTAAACAACAAGATCACAAATCACATGGATCAAATCACCAAAAGTCAATCAAAAATGAAGATCCACATCGAATATGCAAAATAAGCTCGAAATAGCAACGGATCTAAAATTCCAACCTACGAAGCGGAGAATTACTTCGGTAATTGTTGATTCAACTTCAATTGATTAGGTCCAAGCAAGAAATCCGAAAATCCTTCAAGATTCAATTGAGTTCATGTAGTAGAAATGAAGATCCACCAAAATTAAGCTGAAATAATCGAAATAACCACTTCTAGATCCACTTCAAAATTCAGATCCAAGCTTGCATGAAAATTGGATGAAGAAATGTATTCAATGAAAATGATGGATGAAGGTTTGAGCTCAAGAATTCATTGATACCAATGGAGAATCAATGAATTCAAGCAAAGAGAGCTTTGGTGAAGTTTTGGGAATGGAGAAGTTGAGAGCAAATTGAGAGAGTGAGAATGAATTCTGAAATGAAATGGAAATCATGAGGATTCTCTTGGTGAGGTTTGGAGTAAATCAATTAAATACCCCTTAGGTTTGGATCCAAATGAGGTTTGGAGTGTGGTTTGTGAAAATTGGAATGGGATTAGGAATGGGAATTTGGAGGGAAAATGAAAATAACCAAAATTTGAAGTGGTTCTAGATCCTTCCTAAGGTGTAAAATCAACTTCTCATGTGATCAAATTTGGACCCAAAATGACTTCTCTTGAAAATTCACGTGCAGAGCTGAAATTTGCATTGGTTAATCGATTAATCATTTGGTTAATCGGTTAACACCTTCAAAAATTCAAATTTGGCCTGTTTTTGCTTTGGTAAATCGGTTAACCAATTGGTTAATCGGTTAAGACTTTAAAAATTTGAATTTTGGCACCTTTTGGAGGGAAAGGTGCGCAAATGCCCGTTTTAATCCGTTCTGAGCTCTGTTAAACCTTTGAAACTTATTCTTGAATACTAAAACCGAGAGAATGCTTGAGATGGCTTGGGTGCTGCCTCCTGAGCTGAAAATAACCCTGCAAAACAAAATAAAATCGATCGCTCGATCGTCAGGAAAAATAAATGCCGGAGCTCCTGATCAAGAACAGATGCTATGATATGCAGAAATGCGAAAATGCGAAGAAACAAAAGCCAATTAAGGTTAAACTGAAGGGAAAATTTTGTGGTGCAACAGCTGCTCCTATTCAATCGACTTGGACCTGAAGGGTGAAAAGCGAACGACTTTCGACATTCAAGGTAGAAGGTGATTGAATACAAAAAGAACCCATAAATTTGTAGTCTGATTGGGATGTATGCAATTGGAGCCCGGTCATACGTAGTCGGAATGAAAACATACCCAAAGTAAACATATCGTCAATAAGAATCGACGAAATGAATGATACATGAAACTCACACCGTCTAATGGTAGACAGGAAGAAATGTCGTACCCAAAACAATCACATCGTCTAATGGTAGACAGGAAGACATATCCAAAGTTCACATCGTCTAATGGTAGACAGGAAGACATATCCAAAGTTCACATCGTCTAATGGTAGACAGGAAGAAATATCTAAAGTTCACATCGTCTAATGGTAGACAAAAAGAAATATCCAATGTTCACATCGTCTAATGGTAGACAGAAAGAAATATCATTCGGAGATCCTATCGTCAATAGGAATTGACAGAAAGAAAATCATCCAGAATATTACCTCGTCTAATGGTAGATAGAAAAGCAAACATCATATCTGAAACAATCACCTCAGCAAACTATAGAACTCTTTCGTCGATAGGAATCGACGGAAAGAAATGCCAAATCCACAGATCACGTCAAAGAACTTCAAAATCTTTTTGTCAATAGGAATCGACGGAAAGAAAACCATCTTCAAAGAACCACATCGTCTAAGGGTAGACGGAGAGAAAACCAAATTCATAGCTCACATCGTCTAAGGATAAATGGAGAGAAAACCATCCAAATCTCACATCGTCTAAGGATAGACGGAGAGAAAACCACACAGAATAATCACATCGTCAATAGGAATTGGCAGAAAGAAAATCATGCCTAAAATATCACCTCGTCTAATGGTAGATGGAAAGAAAATCCATATCCAAAATACCTCGGCGAACCTCAGAACCCCTTCGTCAATCGGAATCGATAGAAGGAAAACCATGTCCAAAATATCACTTCGTCAATAGGAATGAACAGAAGGAAAATCATATCCAAAATATCACTTTGTCAATAGGAATTAACAGAAAGAAAACCTGCTAGTCATCATTAGATGGCTGAGGGACAAAGTACGACCGACGTATGATTTGGAACCCAAGAGTAAGCAAGCAGATGAGTTGACTGACCCAGGCTGCTGGAGACAGACCATTGTCTTAACTGAAAAGTAATTCAGGTTGCCACGCAAGGCTAACACAAAACTGGCTTATGCTTCACATGCACATGTTTGAAATATGGCGTAATGCTCCATACGAAATGGAAATGCTACGCATTTAAGGATGCAATGCAAATGTGATGCTACATGCACAAATGCAGATGCAGGCTCGGGCTTCCAGGGAAAGATGGACGCAAAAGCACCACATCAGCAAAATAAATGTTGAAGAGACGAAGCCAACTCCGCCGGGGATGACACACTGAAATGTCTCTGGGATCACAACCCTGTTCACTATCCCAACCAAACTTCCATTCTGCAAGACAGAAGGAACAACAGACGACTTCTGGTGAAAATCCCTGAGATTCGATCTTCTGCCTCTCCATGAGGAATTACCTTTGCTGAGGAAACACCAAGGACGATTAGGTTGTGACTTGCCAGTGAAACAAACTATTTCTGGCGACTTCAGTGGGGAGAGAGATAATAACCCAAGATGACACCCACTCCATTAGGGGATAATGCCAGCCTCACTTCTCTGTTGGGGAAATGACCATATATGCTAACTTGTTGGGGGACTTCGTGTTCTTGAAATGATATGTTTCAAAATGAGCCTTCGAAGTAACTTTGCCCCTGTCTGATTGATCTTCGAAAAGATTTGCTGACTCTCAACTTGATTGCCCCAGACTAACCAATCCGTAGAGAGACTTCTCGACATAACCGCCCTATACTAACTAGATTTTGGGGGGAACTCTCTGACATAGCTGCCCCGGATCAATTGAAATTTGGGGGAACTTCTTTATGTAACTACCCCAGATTGGCGTTTTCTGACTGAGCTCATTAGCCTCACGCTTCTCAACATATTTGTCCAGGAATTTCCTCTTGACAGGATAAGACTTCTTGACTGACATTCATTATGTAAACCTCATTAATGCCAAATACTTGTATGCAAGTAGAAAATGTTTATTCTGAGAATGAAAATTCTAATGCAACGCACATGCTACTCTTGAAGTTTTTTGTTGAAAAGGTATCGCCAAACTTGGTGAACAAGTCACTAGTTAAAATGCAATATTGACTTTTTGAAATGATAACATGCGCATGTAATACCAACGAAGTCTTTTAGCACAGCTCAGGGGAGTCAGGAACGCTATCTAGTTGAAGTATGCCTTCAAAATAAACCCTGTTTCAATTAGGAATTTTGAGGGTTGTAACGTGGCCAGGTTCACAGTTTTTAGAAAAAAGGATTTTTTGCTCAAAAGTTATTTGTACCCACCCATTCTCCTTGATGTTCTTCAGTCCTATATTCAGCTAACTCGACACAAGCGCTCACCTCTCAGAGGTTTAATGACAGGAGTGAAGGTTCAGGAATCCATAAGTTCTCGGAGTGACAGTCATTCGCTCTTCGTCTTTGGTGCCTGGGGTCACACGACTTGTTTATCATCATTCTTTTTCGATCTCCCTATTCTTGCCTGAACTAACTCTTTTGAGTATATCTTCTTTTTGAAATCTAGCGGGATGCCCTGATTTTTTTTGCCTATGTCACTTGTTTTCAAGATTCGACTTAGCAGGCTTCTTCTTTTGATTTATCTTTTTCCTCTTTCTCCTCTTTTTTTTTAGAACAAATCATGTGACACCGGCTTGTATGACTTGTTAAAGGGATTGTGACTGTCTCACTCTTGGTTGGTGAGGTTTAACCACTGTGGTTTTTTAGGCATGACCTATAGAGGTGTGATTGTCCCTCGAATGGGAACACTTCTTTTGCACTTTGAACGTTCGGTCAAATTAACTGACACCTACCCTGCCCCGGGTTAAGATGAGGTTTTTTTTTCATTTTCAGAAATAAACTCCTACTACTAGGCTCAAAGGGGTTGACAAAGGATTATCTTCCTTATATCTCCGGTGTTTAGGAATTTGAAACAATGCCTGTACATCATCAATAGGATTTTATCCGAAGGCATACAACCAGAAAGTTTGCGTTTTCGCTTCATCATCCTCCCTCAAAGAGTTTAAGCAAGAAAGTTGGTATTGCAATGCATATATATATATATATATATATATATATATATATATATATATATATATATATATATATATATATATATATATATATATATATATATATATATATATATATATATATATATATATATATATATATATATATATATATATATATATATATATATATATATATATATATATATATATATATATATATATATATATATATATATATATATATATATATATATATATATATATATATATATATATATATATATATATATATATATATATATATATATATATATATATATATATATATATATATATATATATATGAGTGAACACGAATGGATTACTTCAAGAGAACATACTCATTGCATTAAGATTATCATTCAAACAAATAAGTTTTTACATGCAAACAGAGCATTAACAGACAATGAAAAATACAAGTGAACAATGCAACAAAGAAATGATAATTGCCTTGACAGAAAGGACGACCCTTGCAGTCTTCAACTTAAACATCTAAGAAGTTGACGTGCATCCTCAATTTTCTTCCCGGAAAGGATATGTACCTCTTGTCGATCAACTGTTTCACTTTGGCTTGAGAGGCTTCGCAATCCTCAGTTGAGCGCCCCATGGATCCTCCATGATATCCACATTGGACACTTGGATTATACCCAGGAGGGTATGGTGCCAGCACCGGCTTGAGAGTCTTGGGCTCCACCAATGAGTTCTGAATCAGATGTGCAGAAGCTAACTGTATGACATGGGAACTAGATGAAGAGGAGCATTCCTTCTTTCCAAATTGTTGCGAGGCCTATTCTGATTCTAGCGCCGATAGTATCGTTGCTGAGGAACATGAGGTTGTTGGCCCTGATTAAGGCATTCCTCATGTTCGGGAACTTTCATTCTCATACTTGGCCTAGGAATAGGCAACAGCTGTGGGCATGGAGATTCTGAAGTCATAGATTGCAAGATATACTCCTGACCTGATGCAGCTTCAGGGGAGAGAATAGGAACATCCACCTCTTTTGCAATGAATGGGATAGGACCACCTGGTACGCTTACGCCGCCCGGCGTGAATTCAACTGCGTTTGAATCAATTAAGTCCTGAACTTGGTGCTTAAAAGCTTTGCAGTTCTCGACATTATGCCCCGGTGCCCCAGAATGGAAATCACAATGGGCCCTTACTTCATAGCCTGGTGGTGGCTCACCAGTCAATGGAGACAGAGTCCGAAGTTCAACCAATCAAAGTTGAAGCAAGAGTTACAACAATTGAGCATAAGTCATAGGGATCTGGTCGAAGATTTTGTCGGGCTGCTTTGGCCTCTGAGCATACCTCCTAGTCTTAAGATTGTCTCGGGGAACAGGAGGTAGCCGCTGATGGGCTAGTCCTGGAACCTCGGGTCGTACAGAAGATCCTTGAGGAACATCACACTTTGGGAGAGATTCCACAGGTAATTGTGGAATAACCATTTTTGGTGTGGCTTCAGGCACATGATCACCTTCCTTCCTCAGCACCTTTCTTATGACTTATGTGACCAGGCCCATCTGAGTCTTCAGTTGCTGAACTTCCTCCCTAAGCATTTTTTGATCCTGACACAAAGGTTGCATGTCCACCATGAATTGTTCCATCTGGCTTCAGACTTCCCTCAACTCCGCTAGCATCTGTTCCATAGCCATCTTATGTCTTCTCTACAAGTTGAAGTCTGAAATTCTTAAGAAAATCTAGATCAGGATCACGAAAGCCAGCCTCGAACACTTTCTATGCAAATGAAATGCAAATGTCATGTTCTAGTATTTCTAAGGAATCTGTCTGCTCTGATTCATGTTTTACACAGACGAACCACAAGACAAAAATTTAATGCTCAACAGCGAGTCTCAGAGTTAAGATCCTTGGAAATACAAGAACATGTATGTCAAAATGCAAACATGTTATGATGATGCAGATGCAAAGACATGGGGTCAAGGCTTCCACAAAGCTCTGAATAACGGTTGTACTGTTGACTGGATAAGTTTAAAAGTCCGCTCTGAAGAGAATACCAGAATGCCGAGATGATAAGTTCCCACTGATAAGAAAACCAAAATACAGGGTGGGTTGAAAGTCAAGGTTTCCTGCATAACCCAATCCCTCTCACATGTATGGACCTAATTTCTGACAAGGTTCGGCATCCTATGCATTCATCAGCGTCACAGACTTTTGAGAAATGATGATACGTTCACCATTTCTGGTTTGGCATCATAGTCTAACGAAGCGGCCTCACTTAGCTGACTCTCAAATGATTGGTTCCCAGATTCGACAATCCTCAGAAATAAAGTCCCCTCATGCCCAAAGGGCCGGAAAAGAAGTCATCCAAGAGAATCTTGTCTGAGCGCGAATTTCATGGGAACTAGTGCATGCCAAACATACATGTTCACCACTACTTTCCACTTCTAATGTTATATGTGTACTCAAGTCTGGGTTTTGGCTTATCTCTCAATGGAACATTTCCCCCCCCCCCCCATCAGCACAGCAAAGCTGATATATACAATGCTAAAAGTAAATGCAGGAAAATAAAGTACAACACATATATACACACCAAAAATAAACAACTAAGCGCTAGGATTGACTCGCAAAGGGGATGTTCCTGTCCCCAACAGAGTTGCCAACTGTCGCATCGCTGCGAAGAGGGGCCGACAAGGACAGAAGAGTCGCCACCGTTATTTATTTATCCCAAAAGAGGGAAAGGAAACGATCATAGAAAACCTAACAAAAACGGGAGAAGACAGATCATCGCAACCATATCTCGGGTTCGGGAGTCAGTTACGCGAGGGGAAGGTATAAGCACCCCTCACGTCCGTCGTACTCGACGGGATCCACGCTTTTTTGTCTATCTAAAGGATGTTTACTATCTAAGCTATGGCTCAGGGACAAAAGAAAAGAAAAGATACTCAATAGAGCATCGCCGCTCTATGCCTACGTATTCCCTCGTGCAATGGGAAAGTCAGAGTCAACGTAGTTCGGCTAACTACGGGTGAAAGTGGGGGAGGTTGCTCGCCAAGACATCGTCGTCTTGTGCCTACGTATCCTTGTCTGGTATGAGAAATCAGAGCAAATGCAGTTCGGGCTGACACGACCATAAATTGGTTCAAGTGTTTTAGCCGAGTAAGGTTAAACCTTCGTTCCAACAATTAGGGACGATGCATGTTTGCGGTAGAACCAAAGCTTAACAACACTCTTTTCTGAAAAAAGGTTTCGATTAATCCTGAAGGAAAAGAAGATTTGATGTTTGTTTTCATGTTTTTTAGTGAAGTGAATTGAGTTAAGTTCGTAACTCATGTTGCACTAAAGACTATGACCTGGGAGCGAATGCGTCACATATCGTCCAAAGGACATACGCTAAACACTCTAGACAATTGAGAGGAGGCCCCCAATCATCATTCCCCAAGTACTTAAGGCTCGTAGCGTATAACACAAGTTATTCTTTATTAATTGTTTTTGAAGTGTTTTGAGATGAGAAGAGAGACGCGACCTCTAAGGGGAAACTAATCGACCCTAATGTCAGCATGCAAAGTGACCCTAAAGTTGGGATTGAAAGATGGGGAAAATCTACCCTAATGTTAGCATGCTTGGATTGAACACCTAATGTCTCCCCTACTCCCAAAGGGACTAGGGATCCTAAGGGATCATGGCAAAGAAAGACAAAAGAAGAAGAAGAAGAAGAAAGCATAAGAAAAATGCAATATGCAAACATGTAATGCACAACAAAGATGAAGAGGGAGGAAAAAGGTGTGGGGTAACAACAACCACAAGCACATCTCAACCCCTTCAAGAAAATAAGGACATGCAAAACAAATATGAGAAGAGAGGGAGGAACAAAGTGTGGGGCAGTAGCCGCCACAAGCACATATCATCCAAGCAATGCAAGCAAAGGCAACAATGCAAATGATCATCCCTTTGAACCACATCCATAAGAATGCATTCACGTGGAAATCGAACACGAGTATCGACAAAATCATGATTAAACGATTAAGAACAGCGACATATATCCAAAACAACTAACTACTAATGCGTCATATTGATCCATGAAGATTCGAAGTGAGTGAGCACCAAAACAAGCATGAAAAACAACAAAACAGGCCTGCTGGCACAGTGTTAATCAATTAACACTAAGGGTTAATCGATTAACCTTTGAAAAATGCTTGAAAATTTGAATATTTGTATTGGTTAATCAATTAACCAATTGGTTAACCAATTAACATTGTGTCAACAGCAGAAAACAATAGTTCAGAAGCACTTTTCAGCAACTTATCCAATGTGCAATCATTCCAATGATCATACAATCAATTAAGCACAGAATTAAACCAAAAATAAGTGATCTAATCAATATGTAAACACATTTAAACAACAAGATTACAAATCACATGTATCAAATCAACCAAAAGTCAATCAAAAATGAAGATCCACATTGAATATGTAAAATAAGCTCGAAATAGCAACGAATCTAGAATCCCAACCTACGAAGCGGAGAATTACTTCGGTAATTATTGATTCAATTTCAATTTATTAGATCCAAGCAAGAAATCCGGAAATCCTTCAAGATCCAATTGAGTTCTTGTAGTAGAAATGAAGATCCACCAAAATTAAGCCGAAATAGTCCAAATAACCACTTCTAGATCCACTTCAAAATTCAGATCCAAGCTTGCACGAAAATTGGATGAAGAAATTGACTCAATGAGGATGATGGATGAAGGTTTGACCTCAAGAATTCATTGATTCCAACGGATAATCAATGAATTCAATCAAAGAGAGCTTTGGTGAAGTTTTGGGAATGGAGAAGTTGAGAGCAAATTGAGAGAGTGAGAATGAATTCTGAAATGAAATGGGAATTATGAGGATTTTCTTGGCGAGGTTTGGAGTAAATCAATTAAATAACCCTTAAGTTTGGATCCAGATGAGGTTTGGAGTGTGGTTTGTGAATGTTGGAATGGGATTAGGAATGGGAATTTGGAGGGAAAATGAAAATAACTAAAATTTGAAGTGGTTCTAGATCCTTCCTAAGGTGTAAAATCAACTTCTCTTGTGATCAAATTTGGACCCAAAATGACTTCTCTTGAAAATTCACGTGCAGAGCTGAAATTTGCACTGGTTAATCGATTAACCATTTGGTTAATCGGTTAACACCTTCAAAAATTGAAATTTGGCCTGATTTTGCTTTGGTTAATCGGTTAACACTTTAAAATTTTGAATTTTGGCGCCTTTTGGAGGGAAAGGTGCACAAATGCCCGTTTTAATCCGTTCTGAGCTCTTTTAAACCTTTGAAACTTGCTCTTGAATACTAAAACCGAGAGAATGATTGAGATGGCTTGGGTGCTGCCTCCTGAGCTGAAAATAACCCTGGAAAAGAAAATAAAATCGACCGCTCGATCGTCAGGCAAAATAAATGCCAGAGCTCCTGATGTTTGTTGTTCAGTCTCTTGCGCTAAAAGAGCAATGAGCCATAGAAAAACGTTGATCCCATGCCTCAAGAACATACGCTATGATATGCAGAAATGCGAAAATGCAAAGAAACAAAAGCAAGTTAAGGTTAAACAGAAGGGAAAATTTTGTGGTGCAACAGTTGCCCCTATTCAATCGACTTGGACCTGAAGGGTGAAAAGCGAACGGCTTTTGACATTCAAGGTAGAAGGTGATTGAATATAAAAAGAACCCAGAAATTTGCAGTCTGATTGGGATGTATACAATTGGAGCCCGATCACACGTCGTCAGAAAGAAAACATACCCAAAGTAAACATATCGTCAATAGGAATCGACGAAACGAACGATACATGAAACTCACGTCATCTAATGGTAGACAGGAAAAAATATCGTACCCAGAACAATCACATTGTCTAATGGTAGACAGGAAGACATTATCGCCAAAATAAATGTCGGAGCTCCTGATGATCGATGTTCAGTCTCTTGCACTAAAAGAGCCTTGAGCCACAGAAAAACCTTAATCCCATGCCTCAAGAACAAATGCTATGATATGCAGAAATGCGAAAATGCAAAGAAACAAAAGCCAGTTAAGGTTAAACAGAAGGTAAAATTTTGTGGTGCAACAGTTGCCGCTATTCAATCTACTTGGACCTGAAGGGTGAAAAGCAAACGGCTTTCGACATTCAAGGTAGAAGGTGATTGAATACAAAAGGAACCCATAAATTTGGAGTCTGATTGGGATGTTTACAATTGGAGCCCAGTCACACGTCGTCGGAAAGAAAACATACCCAAAGTAAACATATCGTCAATAGGAATCGTCGAAACGAACGATACATGAAACTCACGTCGTCTAATGGTAGACAAGAAGAAATATCCTACCCAGAACAATCACATCGTCTAATGGTAGACAAGAAGATATTATCGCCAAAATAAATGCCGGAGCTCCTGATGATCGATGTTCAGTCTCTTGCACTAAAAGAGCCTTGAGCCACAGAAAAACCTTGATCCCGTGCCTCAAGAACAAATGCTATGATATGCAAAAATGCAAAAATGCAAAGAAACAAAAGCCAGTTAAGGTTAAACAGAAGGGCAAATTTTGTGGTGCAACAGTTGCCCCTATTCAATCGACTTGGACCTGAAGGGTGAAAAGCGAACAACTTTCAACATTCAAGGTAGAAGGTGATTGAATACAAAAAGAACCCAGAAATTTGCAGTCTGATTGGGATGTATACAATTGGAGCCCGGTCAGACGTCGTCGGAAAGAAAACATACCCAAGGTAAACATATCGTCAATAGGAATCGACGAAACGAACGATACATGAAACTCATGTCGTCTAATGGTAGACAGGAAGAAATATCCTACCCAGAACAATCACATCGTCTAATGGTAGACAGGAAGACATTATCACCAAAATAAATGTCGGAGCTCCTGATGATCGATGTTCAGTCTCTTGCACTAAAAGAGCCTTGAGCCACAGAAAAACCTTGATCCCATGCCTCGAGAACAAATGCTATGATATGCAGAAATGCGAAAATGCAAAGAAACAACAACCAGTTAAGGTTAAACATAAGGGCAAATTTTGTGGTGCAACAGTATCGCGAAGAACCTTATTGGATAAGGGACTGCTTCGACCATCCAGAAAATATCAGGTTATCTCGTTCATATTTTGCATCCTGCCATCCCGTTCTGGTATACCTTATCTCTTTGCATTTTACTTGCTTGTTGGACAAATTTCGGGGTCTTTTTGTATCTAATTGACTTCCATCCTAAAAATGAACGACATGCAACTGTTCATTCTCTCAGATTCAAGGCAATTAGATAGGGGCATCTGTCATACCCCAAATTTGTCCTACCATATTCTATATTTTTTTGCATTTTTCGATTCTATTTTCAGTTTTGCATTACCCGCATAATTTCACGTTATTTAGACACATGTCCACATGCAATTGGTTGATTTTTTAATTTTATCTTTTTTTTGCCTAATAAAGGCGTGACACGTGGCCTAAGAACGTTTTTCTTGTTTATTAATTCATTTTATTTTTCTAAGTTTTTCTTTTAAGAGTATTAGTAATAATATGGTTTAGTATATAGTGTATATAATTGTTTTTGTTAATTAATAACATTAATTAGTAATAATATTGTTTATATTGTAAATATTATAATTTAGTTTTTAAGATAAATTTCTTTTATTAATTATTTGAGAAAGAGGAGAAACGGGTGGAAGGTAGGTCTGTGTTCAAAGCCCATTAAGGGCTGAGAGAGAGATTCTGACAGCTCTCTTTAAGAAGAAGAGGTCATGTTCATCATGAAAAAAAAAACCTAATTGGTATTGTTCATCGCCTCCCTCCCTCGAAGTAAAAAACGGCGCCGCACCATCAACCTTCTTCACCTTCATTAAAGCGTTGTCGGAAACCCTTACCTCTTCTTCTTTCGTCGCAAAACCGTCTCTTCTTTTTCCCATTAACCACTTTTTTCTTCACCCTCAACAAACTTCTTTCGTTGTTATCCATGCAAAACCCTAAGCGCTGCCACCTCAAATCCGTGACCCTCCACCGTAAACCCTCTGATTTCGTCTTCCACCATCAACTTTCCATCTCCTTCTCATCACCGAGAAACCTTTCACACCACCTCAACCCTATCCTTTGTTTTCACCTTAAATCCTCAAATCATCGTCGTTCTCTTGCCCTCACCATTAATAAGCCATTAACCTCTGAATCTCCATTTACGCATCCTCTGATCTGTAACGAAGGTTATTTCTAGAAGGAAATTCTCTAATACTGTGTGAGAAATAAAAGTCGCAACACCATTAAACTCCAACAATGACAGCATTGTCTCATATTCACTTCGGTTTTTCACGGACTCGGCTTTAGCTCTCTCTATTCAACGAGGAAAGTGCAGAGTTTTGACAACCACAGCTCAGAAACAAAATAGTTTCGCTGACAACAACACGACTCGACTCTACAACATCAGGTTTCGTACAGACTCGACAACCTCGTAACGGACTCAACAATCTCAAGCGGCAACGACAAACGAATTTTCTATTTTGTCTTAACATTCTAAACTACCCAACAAGAACTTGAAGTAGATCACACGGCATGGCTCGAGCAGCAACAACGATAACCATTCAGACTCAGGCTGATTTTCTTCATGATTTAATATATGTGGATTAACCTGCTACAAGTCTTGATTTTATACTCAACAGTAAGCACCTCGGTGTTGTTTCAGTGTTGATTCAGTTTCACAAAGCTATCTATTTGTACATTTTATGTTGTTGGGTTACTGATTGTAAAGTTATTCACCCACCTGGTTTTTCTTTCCAACAATCTAGTTCCTTTGTATTCTGGGTTTCAAGTTTGTTCTCGTATCCGAATCATATCGGTTTTAGAGCTGATGTTAGCTCTTCAGTTTGCAGCAGCAGCGGATTTTGGCAATATCAGTTCATGAATTGCATCACACTTTCTATCACATCCTCCAAACGCCATTATACGGTGCACCAGGGGTATAGATTTTTACTGACAAAGCGAGTTGCAGCAGCTGTATCCATGTTTAAATATTGTTATGATTTATGCATGTTAATCTTTGAACTTTACCATGATAAGTAATGTTTTGACTTATGCATGATCGACTTGTGTTTCATCTGTGATGTTTGGTCTTGTAAGAACCTTATTTCATAGCCACTTAGATGTTGTAACATCTATGTTTACCTTTGGTTGTAACCATTTGGTTTAATTCTAAAGCTTCCATGATGAATACTTGGTTGTAACCTTTTTATTTGTTTTGCTAGATGTTGTCACATGTTTACTTTGCTTTCTTGATTGTTACCATGATTTAATATCTTCATCATGTTTGAATGAATGTATATGTGTGCTTAAGCTTTGATTTTTTCCCCAAGTGATGTAGCTTGTTAGCTTTCATCCAAAAGAGTTACCTTGTGTTCCTAAGTCCAAAGGAAAGTCCCTCTATTGACTCAATGTCATAGATAGCTCATTTTGTTCCCACCTCCCTTTGACCTTGTTAGAGTCATTAGGACTTTCAACTTAGCCTTAAGTTATAACCCACTACCTTTGACTTTGTTAAGTCAAGACCCTTAGCACACCTTGTAGGAATCCTATAACTTAGAGCTTAGGTCTAGAGCTTGTTAACTCTATGTGTGTACCATTGTTATGGATACTCACTTTTCCCTTTGGCTTTTGTTAAAGTCAATCCTCAGTTAGTCTTTCAACTTAAACATAGAGAGTTTGTTAACTATATATAAGTATCATTATTATGGATGCTTATTCCCCTTAAACCTTGACGATAGTCAAGAGTTCTCTCCCTTGTTAGGAGAACTGCGATTACTCTGATTCCATCCTTGTTAGGATACATAGGCACGAGATGCGACGTCTTGGCGAGCATACTTAGTGTATATACCCATAGATCTTTACCTTAGAATATAACCATTAGCAGACAAACATTAACATAAACACAATTACCAAACAAGAGGCTCCTGTAGAGTACTACAGATACTTAGGGTGTTAATACCTTCCCTTAGAATAACCAACCCCCGAACCCCTGATCTCTTAGCTTCGTTGTTACGTAGCGCACTTAGGGTTCAATTCGATCTTTACCCTTTCCTTTGGATAAATCAATGCTCGATGGTAATATTTAAATATTTGTGGTTCAAGTTGATTAATAGCTTGATATCTGATTCTCACCATAATAGAAATGGCGACTTCACTGGGGACACTTTAGAGGGTTAAGCCCACCTTGTTCGCAGTTGTGTTTTGTTCATGTCTGTTTTCTTTATACATGTATATTTGTGAATATTTATATATTATACCTGTTATATTACATATGTGCTTTGGTTTGCCACCTTAAGAGGTGAGATAAGTCCTAGCCCGTGTTTGAGTGTATACCTATGATAGGATCGTGGTATGATCAACAGTTGATGGCTGAGAGTAGTCCTAACATGTTTGACATATGATGTAACCACGCTCAGTTGAGGCCCCTTTGGGATTACTGATGGCGTACGAGTAGTCGTACATTCATTACTTTTCCGACCTTGGAGTCCATGAAACTGAGGACCATTTAGTTACCCACTTACCCCACTTGGCCTTTTTAGGACGTAGTGTGATGACTGTGAGGGAGTAGTCCTGAATGGTTGATACGCGATACTACACTCAGACGATTTTATCTTGAGAATATTTTTGACTCACATTAGTAGTCATGTACGTTGATAATATCCGAAAGATTTATCAATGACTTTGAGAACTTTGTAGAACCCGTCATGCAGGTACAAACAACCCATAGTACATGTCAGTTGGGAAGGGTATACCTTGACTTCATGCTTCTAACCCAAACTTAGGACTTTTTTGTATACATATGCATTATATATGTGAAAGTGTGAATACTTGGGTATGTGTTTCTTGTGCATCATCTCATCATCCCATCATAAGCATTCATGCAGTTTGGTTTTAATAAGTTCAATCATTTTATTTATTGCAAAACCCTTAGGTCATGGATTTTGGGAAAAGAAACACTCGAAAGTGTTAGAACACAGATTGGTTCTTAATATATCTCAATGTTTGGATGATAACATTAATGAAATTTTGTATAGAGAAAATATATACTCTAATTTTGTTTAAGTGTTTTTGTTTCAGATATCAAATAAATATTCATCTGAAGACAAAAAATAATTCTTTTGAACATTATATAACGCAAAGCTCTGAGCGTAGAAAGTGCAACATAGAAGACTATAAACAAAGCTACAGAAGACTCTGAAGCGCTACCTACAGAAGACTCTGAGCGCAGAGTATAAAGATTCAGCATATTCAGAAGACTCTGTGAGAACTAAACGCTGCAACCTACAGAGGCTCTGAGAATTAAGTCAACTCTGATCATTCATTCACGCTAAGCACTTTGCTGCACTACTCTGGATAGAGTGACTCTGATAAAGAAGAACAAGGAACATCATCAGAGGATCTGATGCAAGATTATTTTTCATATCTGTTCATTTGAAAAGATATTGTTCAAGAGAGATACATTGCTAAACCCAATGTCTACCAACGACACTATTTCTCATTCGTGTATGGCACAGGAATTCAGGCAAAAAGGGAATGTCAAATCAAGACGAAAAGTATTTGTCCTTTTTGTCTACATCCTACAGTACTTTTATCTACTCACTATTTGAGAAAGTGGAGTATAAAAACAAGTCTCTATCAGCACTTCAAGGTGAATATTTCCAAAGCATTCAAAACAGAGTGTCTGTAAGACCTCTTCTGGAGAAGACTCCTTATGAATTGTGGAGGAATAGAAAGCCTAACATTTCTTATTTTCATCCTTTTGGATGTGTTTGTTTTATTCTGTATACTAAGGATAATCTAAACAAGTTTGACTCTAAAGCACATAAGTGTTTTATGATTGGATATTCTGAATGCTCAAAAGGCTACAGAGTATACAATACTGAGACACAGATTGTGGAAGAATCAATTCATGTCAGATTTGATGATAAGCTTGGCAATCAAAAGCCAAAGCAGTCTGAAATTTCTGCAGATAGAGAAGTTCTTCTCACAGACTCTAAAGAATCAGAAGCATACAAAGTTCAAGCAAAAGAACCAGAAGCGACTCTAGATGCTTCTCCACTAACTGCTCATCTGGACAACTTAACCATTTCTGAAGAAACCCCTCTGAAAGGATCCTCCAGAATCAAAGCTTCTCACCTAGAGGAAATGATTATTGGAAAAAAGGATGACCCCATCAGAACAAGATCCTTTCTCAAATCATCTAGGACATCATTGTTTGGGTTGGTGTCAATTATTGAACTAACCTCTGTGGATGAAGCTCTGCAAGAAAATGATTGGATACTTGCTATGCAAGAGGAGCTAAATCAATTCACAAGGAATGATGTCTGGGATCTGGTGATGAGGACGTAATCCAAGACATAAATGATACAATGCAAAGCTTAGGAGGTCCTATGACAAGGGCACGTGCAAGAAGAGTCAATGATGCTTTAGTTCACTTCATGATCAAGTCAATAGAATGCATGGGCCAGATTGAAGAAAAAGAGCCCAAGTTTATTCTTATCATCCAAGCATGTGATAAAAGGCCCAATAATGCATAAATAAATAAAACTAAAGGAAATACCAATAACCACACTATAATGGACGAAAATTGCAAGAGAAGTGGTAAATAAAGAATTTCCATTATTATGCCCTTTCAAGAACCCCAATATCTCTTCTTTATTTTGCACTTTCTTTGTAATAACTCAACCCACTATCATGATAATTAGTGGCTGAAATCCTTTTGTTTTCTTAGGAGTTAATGTTTACTTATTTCATCATCTTAAGCCATTCCTATATAAAGGAGGCATGTATCTTCTTTTTGGATCAATGAATTTTGTCGAGTTTACACATTGTGTAAGTGAGAGTATTTGCTCTTAGGTTCTGGATTGGACCAAAATTGATCTTATCAAGAAATCCTTTTCTTGTGGTGATCCTCATCCATAGGCTTATCATTCTCTCTTGGATTAGAAAGAGTGTGGTACCCCTTCTGCTTAATTCCATTTCTTATTTCTCATTTATTTCATATCAGTCTCGTTTATTTTATATGCATGTATCAAGTTCTGCCATTCTTGTAATTATAAGGCAGATTACTTTCTTTGAGTCACAAAAGAATTAATATTCCAAAAGTTAACAAAGTTGTTTCAGGAATTTTGAAGGAAATGCATAATTCTCAAAAGTTAGTGCATATCATCTGGTTCCAAGACCAAAAGGATTTAATATTATTTGAACGAAATGGGTTTATAGAAACAAGCTAAATGAGCAAGGAGAAGTCATCAGAAACAAAGCTAGACTGTTTGTTCAAGGCTATAGTCAGTAAGAAGGTATTGATTACATAGAGACATATGCTCCTGTGGCAAGGTTAGAATCTATATGTTTGCGTATTTCTTTTGCTACATAGAATAACATCATTATGTATCAGATGGATGTTAAAAGTGCTTTCTTAAATGGCTTAATTGAAGAAGAAGTCTATGTTCATCAACCCCCTGGTTTTGAAAATGAAAAATTTCCAGAACATGTTTTTAAATTAAAGAAATCACTCTATGGCTTAAAACAAGCTCCTAGAGCTTGGTATGAGAGGCTGAGTAATTTTCTTCTGGAAAATAATTTTATTAGAGGAAAGGTTGATACAACTCTCTTTCATAAATCAATTAAGAAAAACATTTTAATCTGTCAGATTTATGTAGATGATATTATTTTTGGAACAACAAATATTACACTTGGAAAGGAGTTTGCCGAGTCTATGCAGGCAGAATTTGAAATGAGCATGATGGGAGAACTCAGGTTCTTTCTGGGAAATCAAGTCAATCAAACTCCAGAAGGCACTTACATACATCAGACAAAGTATGTGAAGGAGCTTCTGAAGAAGTTCAACATGACAGAGAGTAAGTCAGCTAAGACTCCAATGCATCCAACTAGCACTCTAGGAAAAGAAGAGGTAAGTAAAAAGGTAGATCAGAAGCTCTATAGAGGTATGATTGGTTCTCTTCTGTACTTGACTTCTTCTAGACCTGATATTCTCTTAAGTGTTTGTCTTTGTGCTAGATTCCAATCAGATCCTAGAGAATCTCACTTAATAGTTGTTAAGAGAATTCTGAGGTATCTGAAAGGTACTACTAACGTGGGTTTGTGTTACAGAAGATCTGATGAATACAAATTAGTAGGCTTATGTGATGCTGATTATGCTGGAGACAGAGTTGAACACAAAAGTACTTCTGGAAGCTATCAGTTTTTGGGAGGCAATCTGATTTCATGGTACAACAAAAAGCAACCCACAATAGCACTCTCAACTACAGAAGCATAATATATTGCTGCTGCTGGTTGTAGTACACAGATGCTATGGATGAAGAGTCAGCTAGAAGACTATCAGATATATGAGAGTAACATTCCTATCTTTTGTGATAATACTTCTGCTATTTGCCTCTCTAAAAATCTTATTTTACATTCTAAGGCAAAGCATATAGAAATTAAAGATCATTTCATCAGAGACTATATTCAGAAGGGAATTTTAAGTTTAAATTTTGTTGATACAGACCATCAATGGGATGATATTTTTACAAAACCCCTTGCTGAAGATAGATTTAAATTTATTCTGAAGAATATTATCATGGATTTTTGTCCAGAATAAAATTATTATTTAGAAGCAAATTTATTCAGATGAAAAATGATTAATGTCTATATTTTGAAGTGTTGCATTTGTAATTTCATTTGTTACCTTATTTATTTTTGTGAAAGAGTTTCAGAGACACTTAAATATCAAACACGTGTCACATGAAATCTGAAAAGGTGGAGTGTACAAAGTGAGGCGCCGTTTGAGGTACTGTTTGAATTATTACAATTCTAGTTTTCCCCCCACTTTTGTCAAATCTCATTAAATGCTTGAAATCATTATTTTTATTTTTTAGTTAATGTGATTAACTGCTAAGTGTTGGTTTTGTTATTTGTGCCCTAATTATTTTTCTCTATATATTCCACGATCTCACACTTCTCAAACTTTCACTCTCTCTCAAACACTGTATGCATTTTGGCCTTCTCCATTGTTTTCTCTTCTCCGCTAAACCTAAAAGAAGATCAGTTTATCTCACAAGTTCTACTATGGCAACTTCATCATCTTCGTCTCAAAAGTTAGCATCAACAATGGCTGGGGTATCTTCATCAAAAATGGGTATTGTTTCATACAAAGAACCAGAGAGAACTCTTCTTACACCGGTTGAGAAATTAGAAGTTCTTTGTGAATTCATGGTGGATTTTGAATGTATTGTGAAGAACAGCTTTGATCTTCGTCCAACTGTATCTTCTCAAGGATGGGTTAAGTACTTTGATAGATTGTTTGGTCCAGTCTTTCCTCACTTGGTTAAGAAATTCTGGATACACGCAAAGGTTTGCCCCAAGTTCTTATATTCATATGTTTTAGGAAAAGAAATCATAATCACTGAGGAGATGATTCGTAAACTGATAGGGTATGAAGAAGTAGACGGTGTTACTCATCTTCCTGTAGGACGCGTAGAAATGGATGAAGTCTACAGTGAAGTTTTCACTTCTGGGCTGCCTTCAAGCAAGATCAAGGATCTGAAGGTGCACTACAAGATCTGGGCAAAGATCTTTCAGGGCTGTATTCACCATAGAAAAGCATCTAACTCTCCAGACTACATCAACGCAGAGCAGTTGTACTTTCTGTACTGTTTGGGAAACAATATCAAGGTGGATATGTCACACTTCCTATTTGCTCATCTGTGGAACCACGTCAAAATGTCCAGAGACGAGATCAGAACAAAACATCAGAAGATCATAAATTGGATCCCAATGGGATGATTGATTTCTGATGTACTCACAGAGAATGGATTAGTTGCACATCTAACAGAGGCAGGTCAAATAGCAGAATTAGAAAAAATTCTGGGAAAGCCTCTGGATGAGAAAAGCCTTCAAAGAATGAGGTTGGTGGAACAACTTTCTTCTAATCCAGTTAAGATAAACTCAGCTGAAGTTTGCAGAAGAAGAGTCCCATTGGAAGACTTTCCACTGTTTACTGCAGAGGAGCCCAAGGAACCTCTGCTCTTCTATATTGAATCATGTCTGGCAGATGGCACTCCCATACCAGCAGATTTGATAAAAAGAGCATCTGAACCTGCTCCAGAAGTAATTGAGAAGAAGAGAAGGAAGAAGAGCAAGGTTTCAGAAGAAGGTTATGCACGCACTAAAAGGAAAGCCTCTGAAGATGGTTCTTTTGAGAATTCCTTCAAGCGTCTTAAGAAGTTAGGTAACACATCTTCTACGTTATCTCCAATTCTGGAAACTATGACAGAGAATTCTACATCTGAACCTCCTCCTCACTATGACCCTATTCCTACTCCCTCCCCTCAACACCCCACTTCTGAACACATTTCATCTGAAAATGTTCATGACTCTGTTCCCTCTCCTCAACCACAACCACAAACATCTCAACACCTATCTAAACCCTCTGAACCTCAAGCCTCTGAACCTCAACCCTCTGAACCTCAACCATCTGAACCACAAACAGCTGAACCTTAACCATCTGAACCTCAACCCTCTGAACCACAGTCCTCTGAACCTAATCCTTCTGAACCTCACCCATCTGACCCTGAACCTGAAATCCTTGATATCCAACCTCTCATGACCGTACACCCTATCTCATCTGGATCATCTAACTCATCAGATTCATCTGATTCATCTGACTCTGACCTATCAGATGCTACCTCACCAACACATAACTCCCCAAACCATCCTGATGATATTTCTACTCCCATTCCCACTCCTACTCCCATTCCCACTCCTATTCCCATTCCCATTCCTACTTCCATTACCATTCTTACTCCCCTTCCTTCTCTTTCCTCATAACAACCCTCATCTTCTGATAAACCTTCACCTTCTGTTGACCCTAAGGAATCCGTCTTAGAGGCTCTCCTTAAACCCACACCTAGATCAGATGTTGCGACTCTATTATATGGTTTCGAGACAGAAAATGCAGATGTGGTTGCCTGTTGTTAGGGAAAGGTGCCTAAATAGAGTGAATCCTCATGATTCTGAAGTATTGTGGACTACTTTCAAAAGAAGATTCAACTCTATGACTAAGAACCTTCAAGCTGCTTGCTCTGCAGATGCTCAAGAGAATTTTTCTGAAGCTGTCAAATTTGCTCTTCTGGGTGTACGCTGAACTCCTACTCAGTATCTGGAAAACACACATGCAAAGGTTGTGTGTTCAGCATCTGAAGAAACTGCTGCACTTCAGATTAGTGTAATTCCTCAGCCTGAAGAAATTTTCACAGAGGCTGCTATCTCTGAAGAGACTCCTACATATGATAAGCCTTCTGATATGGATTTAGAGACAACATCTGTTTCAGTGGTCATTCCATAATCAACAGTTTTGAAGAAAGACTCTGAAGAAGTGAAAGTCTCTGAAGATGTGAAAGAAAAGCTTGCTCAGCAAGAGGCTGCAACAAGTGAAATTAAGACCTGGATGGTTAAGCAAAAGAAGACAACAGAAGAAATCAAGGACTGGATGGCTAAGCCAGATGAATCTACTTTTGAGATCAAGACTTAGATGGCAAAGCAGGAAGCACAAACTTCTGAGATAACTGAGCTTCTGAAGATTATAGCCTCTCGTTCTACTTAGTTATTTTTTTGTCTGTGCACATCTATGTTTTTGCTTGTTTTGTTATCTTCTGAGTTCTTTAAATGAATACATCTGATTGTTTTTCTTCTGCTTATATGTGATAATTGTTTTCTTGCTCTGATATTTTTTGTATTAAATGATTTTTTTTCTGAAATCACTTTTTGATATGACAAAAAGGGGGAGAAAATGGAAATTTTGATTATTTATATAAACAGATACAAAATTGTAGCTCATACATGATAAAATATAACTAATGTTGAATTAAGTGTTTCAGAGCTAAAAACTTCTCATCTGATAATATCTTTAGAATTAACTCTGAACAAGGTCTGAGGAAGTCTACAAAGCTAACTCTGACTCTGGAAAGAATACTAGTGCTGAAAGGGAAGTATTTAATTTTTCTAGTAGTATTCATTTCAGGGGGAGATATATATTTTTTTTCTTGTTTTGAATAAAATTTCGTATAGTTTTTTTTGTCATCATCAAAAAGGGGAAGATTGTTAGAACACATATTGGTTCTTAATATATCTCAATGTTTTGATGATAACATTAATGAAATTTTGTATAGAGAAAATATATACTCTAATTTTGTTCAAGTGTTTTTGTTTCAGATGTCAAATAAATATTCATCTGAAGACAAAAAATAATTCTTTTGAACATTATATAACACAAAGCTCTGAGCGTAGAAAGCGCAACATAGAAGACTCTGAGCAAAGCTACAGAAGACTCTGAAGTGCTAGTGTCGCTACTGCGAAAATCGAGGCCGGAAACGATAGAAGAGTCGCCACCGTGCGTTATTTATCCCACGAGAGGGAAAGGAAACACTCAGATAAAACCTAACGAAAAGAGGGATAAGATCGGTCATCGCAACCAAATCTCGAGTTCGGGAGTCGGTTACGCAAGGGGAAGGTGTTAGCACCCCTCACGTTCATCGTACTCGACGGGATCCACGCTTGTTGTCTATCTAAAAGGGTGATTGAAACTATCTAACTACAGGCTTGAGGACATAAGAAAAATAAGTGACTCGACAAAGCAAGGGCGCTTTGTGCCTACGTATCTCATCTGAAGTGAGAATTCAGAGTCAACGTAGTTCGACTAACTACGGGTGAAAGGGGGGAAGGTTGCTCGCGTGGACATCACGTTTTATGCCTATGTACTTTCATTTGGTATGAAAGATCAGAGCAAACATAGTTCGGGCTAAAAGGGAACACAAGTTTATTCAACTGTTTTACCCGAGTAGGGTTAACAATTAGTTCTAGCAGTTTGATGTATGCAGCTCGACCATTGGAGACTTAGGCGTTACCGTTTGCGATAGAACCAAGAGTTAAAAAAACTCTCCTTATGAAAATGATTTTCCAAGATTAAAGGCCCCAAAGGGCAAAAAGAAGTTTGAATGATTTGTTTTTATGTTTTTTTAGAGAAGAAGTGTTTTTGAATGGTTTGCAATTCATATCGCACTAGAGACTATGACTTAGGAGTGAATGTGTCGCATATCACCCAAAGGGTGCTACAATAAACATCCAAGCCATTGAATGGAAACCCCTCAACAACCCTTTCCCAGGTGCTTAAGGCTCGTAACGCACAATAATCCTTAACCTTTATTAGGTGTTTTATGATTGTTTTGAGATGAGAAGAGAAAGGACACTAAAGGGGGACTAAATCCAAATCTAAAGTTATCATGCAATGGTGATCTTAAGATTGAGATAAAGGAATGCTACCTAATGTTATCATACATGGTTAAGATCCTAATGTCTATCATAATCTCCGTTGAACAAGAGAGATTAGAGGTCCTAAGGGAAAGAAACAACAAAGGAACAACAGGAAACAAAATAAACATGCAAGAATGTAAACATGGGATGCAAACGAGGGAGGAAATTGGTATGGGGCAGTAGCCTCCACAAGCTCATCTCAACCTCATGCAACAATATGACAAATGCAAGAGATGAAACGAACAAGAAATGCATCAATTGAAACACACAAGAGCCCCAAAAATGGGATGAAATGGCCTAAACCAAACAACATCAACCATAATGCCAAAACACAAACACAAATGAAAGACAAAGAAGTCTTAAAACAAAGTGAGGATGGGAGGATATATGAGGACAACATGGAACTCATAATTTGCACTCAACCATAAGCATCACAAGGAAGGTGCACAAGAAAGCACAAAGAAGTCCTCATGGATTCATCATTTTTAAGCATGCTTCAAGTACCTCCAAAGGAGGGACCAAGCTACCTTTATTGAGATCCCAAAGTCATTGGACAGAAAGGCACATGAAATAAAAGCTCTCAAAAGAAAAAGCAAGTAAACCACAAGGAAATGCAAGCAAATTCCCAAAGGAAAGCAAGCATGTTTCACATAAAAAACCTAATTGGAAACTCAAAAGTAAACAACCAAATGAACAAGCAAAATATAATATAGTGACCTAAAAATGAGCAAACATCATCCTTAACATGTTAACAACATGAATCAGTAGGCATTGAGAGCTCAAAGGATCCAAAAATGTCATATCCAAGTCAAACTAGGTCAAGATGTATGTATGAACCTCCCTTTGGGGTAACTTGACTTGCAAGTTACTCTAAAAATAGGAAAATGATTCAAAAATTATCAAATAAAATGCAAGAAGCTCATAAACATGTTGGCAACCAGAGGCCAAAAGGTTTCAGTCAAAATGACTTCACAACATCACCATAGAAATTGATTCACAAGGGTGCTCCATTGCGAAGAAGTATTGTTTAGGGTCAAATGAAGGGCATCAAAAGTCAACTCAAAAGTCAATCAACAGGGGTAAAATGGTCCTTAAAAATTCAACAACTCATCATTGATATGAGGATTGAATTTTATTCATTGGATCAAAAGGAAACGAGAGAAACAAAATAAAGAACAAAACATGTCAAGATTTAGGTTAAATAAAACACTTCAAATGGTAAATTCCATTTTTAATTGAAAAATAATTAGAAAAAATAAAATAAAAATTTCATAAAATAAAAGACATCTCAAGGAGTCCAAAATATATTTTTTTGGAATTTTATCACACTTGGAAGTATTTTAAAATAATTTAAATCAAAACAGAAATAAAATAAAAACTAAAAGAAAAAAAAGAAATTAAAATAAATAAACAAGGGGCTGGGGGTGCAGGAAGCAGCCCAGAAACGTTCAAAACAATGTTGGGCTCACAAAAGGGGGTGGCAATAGCACGCCCAACCCATCAGCCAAAATAAAGAAACAAAAACGTATGTGTTGGGTGTAGCGTGGTCAACAGAGGCATATGGTGGAAAGCAATCAGGCGCGTTGGCTGAAAATGTAATCCAATCCAAGGCTTCACAGCGTGCCATGTCATTTAATGAAACTCCCAGCTGGATTTGGTGTGTGTGGTCAAAGCAAGTGCACCGTGGGTCTTAATCAGAACCATTAAAATGAAAAGTAAACGCATCAAATGGATGGAAGCAACACACGTGGCTCTGGATGGTTTTAAAAAGTGAAGGGAGAACCAGACGGCCGGAACCACTGTTCCGGTCGTCTTCTCCAACGAAACCTCATACACCATTCATGGCCAAAAACCCAGGTCCCTCAAAACTTAACCAAAATGAACAAATAAATAGCCAAAATTGATCTCCAGGTTACGTGGATCATGAATCCAACCTCCATTTTCATTGATCATGCTTTAATAACACAAAACGAAAAGAAATAGAAATGAGCTCAAATGAAAAAAGTTCACAAACAGGCATGAAACCAATCCAGAATCCATCTATGATATGCAAGGATTAAAAATACATGAAAATGGTGTGATAAAAATGCTTAAACAGAGATATATTTTGAAAGAAAAGAAACCTAAAAAATAAGCTTCCACAGTGCTCAGTTTGTTAGCAAAGCTTGAAATAAAACGCCCAGAAATGTTCTATGAGTCTCAAGGAATGTTTGGAAATCTTTTATTTGAATTGAAACTCAGTGAAACTTGGAAAAGGATTTTGACTCTTTCCTCTCTTTTTCTCAATGTGTTCTCACTCTATCTCTCACCAAATCCAGTTCTGAAGGCATGCGAATGAAGCTGAGATTAAATATGATGGATTATGATTGAAAGGAAGCCCAATTCTATGCTCTTTGGGCCTAATTGGATTTTCACTTTTTCACTTCATGGCCATTTGAATAGTGCATGAAATTCACCTTGCTCAGCTGTAAAAATGACTCAGCTTGCTTGCATTTGAGGTAGGTTGATCAAAGGGCTGAGAATGGTTCCTTAATTTCATCTTATGGCATGTTTTTGATGTGTTACTTAATCTTGAAGAAAGCTTGAAAATGGCCATCAAGATGAACTCAAATCTCAAATACAAAGTTGGCATTGTGTTTTAAATGTGTTTGGCACTCAAAAAATGCACAAAGTTGGTACAAAATGTTTCCAAATGATTTTAATTTGATTTTCCCTTTTTAAAGCCTTTTTCATGGAAATTTCATTAGGGATCCTTCAATCCAAGCCAAACCTTTGATGCCATGATGTTTGGTTGAGCAAATGGCCCCATTTGGAGCAAGTTTAATGTTGGAAAGATTTCCATTTGAAGTGTGTAAAGTGATGAAATGGACCTATAATGAAAATGACCTGTAATCCTGCTTTCCCAAAACACCCCTGCCTTGCAAGCCTCCTAACTTGAGTTCTACAAATCAGATGAAGGACTTCTAGTACTCTTTGGAAAGATAAGATCATGAGGAACAACTTTCATGTTCATTAAAAGTTGAGGAGAAACATCCTTCTAGGTCAAAAATGGCTTGGAAGTTGGTTGACTTTTGTTGACCAAAATCACATTCATCTAATGACCTGTAACTTGTCTGCATCATAACTTGAGTTCTAGAAATCATACGAATGACTTCTAGTACTCAAAAGAAAGCTAAGAACATGCTCTACAAGTTTCATGTTAGGGTCAAGATGAGATGAGACTTGTATCTTGAGATAGGTGGTCCTGAAGCTAGGCACTGAACATGGGATTTTACACTGAGACCCCTAATTCAGTAAGTCCTCACACTCTTGCTTCTTGATGAATTAACTTTGAAATGATACCCCATATATCTTAACACAACATTCCATGACCATAAAGACTTGTAATTGAGTCTTAATCTCCTTCAATTTCACAGTTGACTTAGGGTGGACCAGATGAAAACCCTAATTGCATCATCTCCAACTGTAGCTCTTCACACTTGGTATAAACACTTGAATGAACTCCACAATGACCCTCAAGGCCTCCAATGAGCTTAAATGATCATCTCCCTCCATAACCATGGGGTTGTGATCCTCAGATGATCTTCAAATGGCCTCCTAGACAGGAGGTGAACCACACACACTTATCTTCTTATCCAAAGGATTCTGACTTGTCTCTAATGATGATAACCCCTTGTTGACTTGAATAAAACCTCTTGATTAGGCTTAGAACCCTTGGCAAATTCCCCTTGTTGCACACACATCTCTTGATCTCCTGTAAAAGGCAAAATGTTATGCAATGCAATATGCTAGAACAATGAAATGAAACATAAACCAAGTAAAGAAAAGGTTGGGCAAATTTTGGGGTACAACAGCTACCGCTATTCAAACGGCTTAGACCTGAATGAGTGAAAAGCGAACGGCTTTCACACCATCAAGGTAAAAGACAGTTGAATACCAAAGAACCCGAAAATTTGCCAACCGCAGAAATAAACTGCAAACGAGGATCTCCGGAGATAACTGCTCTAATTATAAACATGTGCCCTGCTGGGCAAAAGAGAAACTTAACGAGTAACTCTGCTTGGGGAAAACTTCAAAAGGAGAATACTTCAAATTGTCAGAACTTGGATATTCAACGAACCAAGTGAATTATGAAATCTGCCGGAGCCTAGATATTCAACGAGATGGGGAGCACATCAACAAATGAAAACTGGCCGGAGCCCGAACACCTCACCAACCAAACGAACCGGAGTCTAAACACTCAACGAAGCCAAACGAACCGGAGCCTAAACACTCAATGAAGCCAAACAAACCGGAGCATAAACACTCAACAAAGCCAAACAAACTGGAGCCTAAACACTCAACGAAGCAAACCAACCGGAGCCTAAACACTCAACGAAGCAAACCAACCGGAGCCTAAACACTCAACGAACCAAACCAACCGGAGCCTAAACACTCAATGAAGCCAACGAACCGGAGCCTAAACACTCAACGAAGCCAAACAGCTAGAGCCTAAACACTCAACGAAGCCAAACAACCGGAGCCTAAACACTCAACGAAGCAAACCAACCGGAGCCTAAGCACTCGACGAAGCAAACCAACTGGGCCTAAACACTCAACGAAGCCAACCCACCGGAGCCTAAACACTCAACGAAGCAAAACAACCGGAGCCTAAACACTCAACGAAGCAAACCCACCGGAGTCTAAACACTCAACGAAGCAACCTGGAAACTGGAGTATCTGATAAACAAAGGGAATTTGTCACGAACTGAGTCTTCACCAGAACTTGGATATTCAACGGAGCAAGAGATACAAAACTCATCAAAGTTAAAATAACCAAACGGAGTCTGGGCACTTCACGGGTAAAGCAAAACGTCACAAATAGAAGATGTCGGAACCTAGATGTTCAACGGAGGAGCCGGAGTCTGAATGCTCGACGTAAAAAAACCGAAGCCTGAAGATTGCTTGTAAGGGATAACCACCACCTGAAAATAGAAAGGTAACGACCTGGTTTATGTTTCAAAATGAAAATGTTTGAAAATGGCGTAATGCTCCATACGAAAATGGAAATGCTACGCGTTTGAGGAGATGTTATGCACGTATGCAGATGCAACAGAACCACTCTAGCAAAATAAATGCTAAAGAGGAAAAAAAACTTCGCTGGAGGAAGACTAGTCACGCCTAGTGCAAACGGGCTCATGCTGGGGAATATAAGCATTGGATGGCCTCCGAGAAAACTTCTAGGTAAAACTGCTCTGCTAAGCACAAATCCACTCCGCTGGGAATTAGAAACGTGTATCGACCAAATGCTGGGGATAACCGCACGCCTACGCGCACACCATCATGCTGGGATGAAGAAACCACTTTTAATTGCTGGGGAATAAACTCTGGCTGGGGAAAACAACTCCATCCATACCTTCTTAGAGAGATGCCCAAGGGTAACAAAACTGCAAAAACAACAGATAAGATACTACACAACATATGCTATCTTGGTCATTATCCGTGATGTTGTTCAGTTAAGTCAAAGTTTTAACAGTTATTGGCCAAGGCCTACGAGTTTATGTATGTGCAAATTCATCAAAAACATCGGGCGTTTTTCACAATCAAAATAGTAAAAGTAAAAACCAAGCACACAAAGATATTCTGAATAGCATGTTTTATTGATAAATGGCCTGAAAATAGGCAAATTTACAAAGGATGCAACTCCTGAAATGAGAAAGTTGCGCCAAAGACAAATAAGGAATACATAAAGATATACAAAATGTCGGCAATGTGGTACAGACAACCACCATGGGACGACTCATCTATGACTTGCATGACTTCGATGCTTTTCCAATGCTTAGTCTTCGGAAAAGATTGACTTGAACGATTTCCCGCGGGTTCTCCCATAATCCGTTATGTTCTGAAGACCAATATGCAGATCGCAGTTGTTTTCTTTTTCAATCCCTAACTTTTGCCCGAATCGCCCTCGCGGGTTTTCGATTCACCGGGATACCCATTTTTGCCAAAGACGCCATTTCAGGTTTTCAACTTTGCGGGTTTACATCTTTTCTTTTTATCCCTAATTTTTGCCCGAACCTATCTTTTTATGGTTCGCCGGGATGCCCCATTTTTGCCTGGACTTTCCTTTTTTTTTTCTTTCCAGCGGGTCTCTTTAAGCATACTATTTTTTGACTGCGTCTGCGTTCACAAGGGACGTGAAATCCTCACCGTCCATGGTCGAAATTAGTAAGGCTCCTCCGGAGAAAACTTTCCTTACAACATACGGGCCTTCGTAATTGGGAGTCCATTTGCCCCTGTCATCGTTCTGTGGTGGGAGAATCTGCTTCAACACTAAATCACCTGCCTGAAAGCTTCGAGGACGTATCTTCGTATCGAAGGCTTTCTTCATTCTGCTTTGGTATAGACGACCGTATGCGATGGACGCCAACCTTTTCTCATCCATAAAGCTGAGCTGATTCAACCTGTTTTTCACCCAATCTGCTTCATCTAGTTTGACGTCAGCCAGAACTCTCAAGGAAGGTATCTCGACTTCTAGCGGCAGGACAACTTCCATAGCATATACCAACGAGAAGGGAGTCGCCCTAGTTGAAGTACGCACCGAGGTACGATATCCATGTAAAGCAAAGGGCAACATCTCGTGCCAATCTTTGCAGGTCACAACCATCTTCTACACAATCTTCCTGATATTTTTATTAGCTGCTTCGACCACGCCATTCATCTTCGGACGATAGGGAGACGAATTGTGATGCTCAATCTTGAAGTTATGACACAACTCCTTCATCATCTTGTTATTCAGATTGGAACCATTATCAGTAATGATCCTTTCAGGTATTCCATATCGGCAGATGATGTCCCTTTTGATGAACCGGGCCACAACTTGCTTGGTGACATTGGCATAAGAAGCTGCTTCGACCCATTTGGTGAAATAGTCGATGGCTACTAGGATGAAACGGTGTCCATTGGATGCAGTAGGCTCAATCTTTCAAATCATATCAATGCCCCATGTTGCGGTGAAAATCGGATATCAAGCTATTAAATTAACTTGAATCTAAATTCTTTTACAACCGAACTTTATTTTATCCAAAGGAAAGGTCTAAAGAAAGAAAAACCCTTTTCGCGATGTAACAACAACGCTAAGAGATTCGGGGATCGGGGGTTGGTTATACCTAGGAAAGGTGTCAGCACCCTAAGCATCTGTAGTACTCTACAGGAACCTTTTGTTTGATTGCTTGCTAAGTTTGTGAAAATGTGCTATGGATTGGGAAAAGATATGAGTTGAAACTTAAAGTTATATACACTGAGTTTGCTCGCAAAGACATCGCATCTTCTGCCTACGTATCCTAACTAGGATAGAATCAGAGCAATCGTAGTTCACCTCACAAGGGAAGAAGAACACTTGATTATGATCAAGGTTCCAAGGGGAACAAACATGACAATGTTTGTGTGGAGTTTGACAAAACTCCCTAATTTAAATTGTAACACTCAAAAGGGGAAGTAAGAAATCATGACGATGATTCTTACGTAGAGTTGACAAACTCTATCCTAGGGTTCTAATTGAAGAACACTCCTAGTACAGGTGTGTCTTTTAGACTTAAAGCAAAGTCTAATGGTTTCTAAACTAAGGTTAAAGTGAATTAACAAAGTCAAGGGAATGGGTGAATGAGTTATCCATAACATAAGGGTTAATGGAAAGATTTTTCCTTTGGAAGGAGAGAGGGGAGACAAACTTGGACGAGAGCTAACAAGCTTCATCACTTGGGGAAAAGAAAATTACTTAACAAGGCAAAAACATGGTAAAGATAAAGATCATGGTGACAACCATTAAATAAACATGTTTAATGTAAAACAAAGATGCAATGATGACAATCAAAGCAGATGAGTAAGCAAGAAGTGTGACGACAAATCGAGCTTAAGGAAATTCAACAGATGAGGTAAAATGAACATGGTAACAACCAAATAAAAATCCTAGCATGTTAAATAACATCTAAGGATATGAGGGCAAGCAAAACATAAGCATATACAATTACAACAAGAGACAAATTCATCTGCACATGTGAAAACGATCGTAAAATGCACCTAACTTGCAAATAGTCAAAAGGGATGAAAAATTAGGCAAACATGGAATTTGAAAATATGGCATGAAAGTAGACATCAAAAAAAACACAATGCAAAAAGAATGGGTGAAAAATTATTAAAAATGAGTGAGATATGAATTTTTGAAAATGGGGTGAAAAATAACAAAAATTGGTAAAAAGGTTGCCCTCCTCAGGGGTCAAACCCAGGTTCAGTATGTGCAAGGCGTGTTTTTGGCAATGGTCTTATCACTGGGGTGGCTATACATCCATTTATGAAAGCCACCCCATAAATATATAAGGGGTGTTTCAAAACCAGGCTGGGCCAAAACCAAGAACAACAATCAGTTTTGCATTTTATCCATAACTTCCTCAATTCTTGATGTTTTTTCACAAAATTTTAGTGTAACTTGAGTATTTTTTCATGAGGAACAAGATGGCACTTTTAGTTTTTTGAAATTCCTCTCCTAACTCAAAACCCGATAGTGCTTGTATTATGATGTTTTGAAATGCAATTTGATATGAATCTCACACACCAGCTAGTTTCAGTTCAAAGTAATCATGCACACATACCACATAAATGATAATGAATGAATTCATGCAAGAGTTAGAGTTCAAATCATGTTGTGATGAAAATGGATTGTAAAGTTTCCACTTTGTCATGAATGATATGCAACCTGATATGCAATTCTGTTTCTAGGCATATATTGATCAAACTAAACACATACACACATCAAATACATGATATAGGATGAAGTTGGTCATAAGCTGAGGCTCCAAACAAACTGTGGTGAAACATGATATTCAAAATGCAAGTTTGTGCTTGTGAAGTGCATGAAAATGTGCAATTTCAGTTCCAGACATGTTCAAATCAAACTAATCATACATACACAACACATACATGATTTTGAGTGATTAAAAACACAATTTGAAGTCAAACAAAAGCTGTCATGGAAAGTGGTACTCAAATTGCAAGTTTGGCATAAGTGTGATGCATGATGATGGTCAATTCTCTTTCTATGCATATCTCAATCCAATAAATCATGTACACAGTCCCTATATATGCTGCTAAATGGATTTAAACACAAAGAAGGGCTCAAACAGGTCTGTTATGAAAAATGGCTTTTTAAATGCAAGGTTGATTTTGAAAAACTGCATGATGATGCAGGCTGAAGTGCAGTTCTGTTTTGATGCTCATATGAATCACATAAATCACACATATGTCTTGGAAACATATTAACAAGTGAAGGCCAAGCAAGAGAAAGTTTCAAAACAGGTTGTTGTGAAGAATGAGTGTTGAGCTGCAATTTTGGGCATGAACATGATGCATAATGGTATTCAGTTTTGATTCTAAGCACATATTGATTAATTAACTTATGCAAACAGTTCATATACATACAGATGAGTGTATCCAAGCAACAAAATGAACCAAAACAGTCTGTTATGAGAAAATGATATGCAAGCTGTGATGTTATGCTTTGTACATTCATGAAAATACTCAAATCATTTTTTGATCATGTTTAACCCAAAACAGTTGCACACACAAGTCATAAATGCACAAATGGATGATTCTAAACTCAAACTTGAGCATGTTCAGGCCTGCAATCCAAACTGGTATGGCTATGGCATTAAAATGCAAACATGGCATTTTGTGAATGAAAAGACAAATTAGATTCAAATAAGCTCCAAAAAAACATACACACCTACCATGATCATGATTTTAGAGATGATCCAACTCAACAAAACAACCATATCTTAGTCATGACAGAATTTTGGAACAAGACATACACATGCAACATTTTCAACATAATGAACTCAAAATGCCAAAACATAAAATCATGGTGCAAAGCAATGATGGAGTGTCTACATACCTCTAGTAGACTGTCTTGAACAGGTGAAAACACCAAGAAACCCAAAGAACTTCAATCACATCCTTGCCTTGAAAATTTTCTTCCTTTTGAAGCAATGTGCAAATCTTGTGACAGTTGGAGAAATAAACTCTACCAATGATCCTCAATGCTTTGGACAGTTGAGAAATGATATATGTGAGGTGTTTGAGTGATTAGAACATCAAGGAAATGTCTAGAACAAGTTTTGGCTGATTTTATGCATTGTGGTTAAAGTTGCTTGGTATGGAAGTTGACTTTTTGAATGTTGAGGTTTTTGAATGGTTTAAGGTCTTGGACACCTTCTATATCATATTTAGAGATTGTGTGGATGATTGTTGGGGAGTTTGAGTGTGGAGAAATAATTTTGGCAGCAATTGTACCAAGACAGATTTTGGTGGTTTTTGGTGAAAATGTGGTTTTATGATTTTGAAGCAAAGTGTGCAAGAGCAAAGGCTTGAGCTTTCTCTGGTTTTTTAGAGTATATATTGTGTGTCAAATGAAGTGGTGAGGGCCTCTATTTATAGGGAAGTGAATGGAGTGGGCAGATTTGGAGGTTTCCTTCATATGAAGGAAAGATTTGCCTTTTTGATCAAACCTCCACAAAGAGGTTTCCTTAGCTGATGGTGTTGCACTCCAAAATTTGCCCAACTTTTCTTTGCCTAGCTTATGTTTCATTTCATTCACATTAGCATTATCATTTGCATTTCATTGACATGTATGCAAGAGATCAAGAGGTATGATCACCAACCAAGAGCTACACAAGACTATGAAGCTAGCTAAGAAGGTTATTCAAGTATTCAAGTGTTGATATCCTTGTCAGAGAAGTTAAAAGATCCTCAGAGAGAGTGGTTGAAACCAAGGTTGTGTGCCTCCTAACTTGAGAGTTATGGGGAAGACCCTCAGATGATTCTGAAGCCAGGAAGTTGGACTTGAAGCCTTGAGAGAGCTTATGAGATGTCTTGAAAGCCATCATGAGGCCTAGATAGGTCATTATGCAAGATTAAGAAGCCTCAGCCATGAGTGGTGTAATTAGGGTTTGACTGGGTCAACCCTAGGTCAACTGATGACTTGGAGGAAGTTGAGACCTAATCCAAGAGCCATGTGATCATGGATTGATGCATTGAGATGTTATAAGGATGATTCCAAGGTTAACTCATCATGATTGAAGAGTTTGAGAAGTTGCAAGCTAGGGTTTCTATGGCTTGACAATGTAAAATCCCCTAGTTTGACCCCTATCTTCAAGGCAGTTTAGCTCAAGATGTGAATGTCATCTCATCTTGCCCCCAACATGAATGTTGTAGAGCATGCTCTTAGATTCAATTTGAGTACTAGAAGTCCTTGATAGGATTTATAGAACTCAAGTTATGACTTTGACAAGTTACAGGTCATCTGAGGTATGTGAATTTGGGGGCTTGAAAGTTACCCAACTTGCATCAAACCTTTGCCCAAGAAGGATGATTCCTATGAACTTTTGGTCAACATGAATGTTGTTCCTTATCCTCTTAGCTTTCTATAGAGTACTAGAAGTACTTGATAGGATTTGTAGAACTCAAGTTATGGCTTTGACAAGTCAAGGGCATTTTGGTCATTTGGAGATTATAGGTCATTTCAACCATAAGGCCATAACTCCCATTTCCAAGCTTCAAATGGGAAAATGTTCAACATCAAAGTTGTTCAAAATGATGTTTTAAGGCTATTAAAGAGGTCATGAGATGATGGAAATGCTTGTAGCTCAAAGTTGCAAAAATGACCTAAAATAAGGGTATAAGTTAAATAAACCAAAGTTGGAAATTGATATTTTTGACCTACACATCCAAACCATGGCATGTAATATATCATTTTGACTCTAGAAAATATTTTAAGAACATTGGTTTAGCCACATTTTTGAATTGAAATTCAATTGGTGGACTTGCTTTGAAAAGTAGTTACTTACATCATAAGTAACATTTGCAAAACCTAGAATCAAGACATAACCAAGGCCCCTTGCAAGCCAAACACTTTGAAAATGTCACTAGGGGAGAAATTGGAAGAGAATGAGATTGGTTTCAAGCTGCAAACAGAATTATGCATGTCATGGCATATGGTTGAAGTTCTCATGTCATGAGAGATTGAAACTCTCATTAGAAGGATCTAGAGGGTTCTAGATCATCCAAACATGTTCTATATATTGAGTAGAGGTGATCCAAAGCAAGGGTTGGTGATGATTGAAGGAGAGAGCATAGATTGAGATTGAGATTTCATTGCTTGCAACTGAATTCGGTTTCACCAATTTCTTCACTTTCCATCCATTTTCTTGATTGCAACTTCTTCCATGGATGCTAGGGATTGAGTTCAGATCATAATCAAGAGGAATTCGTGGCTGATTGGTGTTCTTGAACTCAGATTTTTCCACCTGCAACTCACCATCGGGTTTCAAGTTTCAGGAGTTTTCAGCCAGTTCTATTGCATACAGAAGCAAGGAAATGATCCATTGATCGTGTCTGGAAGGTTGGAGTGCTTGATTTGAAGATTTAGTGCATCTGTTCATCAAGAATTCTCAGGTTAGTAAACTTCTTCCTCCATCATGAATTAGGTAGAATCAATACGAATTAGGGTGTTAGATGCATTGTAGAACGATGTAGGATTGATTTCAGACCATTAATTTGAGAATTAGTGACCAATTAGGGATGTTACCATTTTCGGTTGAGAATTGGTTATGGCGAATCTTGAGGTTTCAGAGAGAATTAAGGGCATGAATGAATTCGTGAGGGAATTTGGGACATGTTTCATTAAGGGATCGTGGCCTATGGTGGACTCTATGTTGAACTAGGGTTGTGGAAGGGTGACCGGAGAAAGTCACCGGCGGTGGTTTTGGGCGCGCAGGTGACCTGAGTTTCAGAGGTTTGAATTGGAGAAGATGACTTGATAGCCATCAGATCAAGGTTTGACTTGGACTAAGACCCTCATCCAACGGCCACGCGAGCTTCTCAATTTGTGAAGGGTCTAAGTTAAATGGAACGCAGCGTTTCATTTATTTGTGGTTTTGGGCTGAATGCAAAGATTGATACTTGCACCCCCCCCCCCCTGATGGCCCAATCCATTATGTGAACTGATTTCCATTGCTAGTTGCACCATGCATTTATCTTTTTCTTTGGATTTTCTTTATTTTCTTCATGTTATTCATGGTTCTTGATAAAATCATATAAAATTGAAAAATGATCCAATAAATCCCATTCTTTTTGCATTATATTCATGATTGAGTCTAGTATTTTTTAGAAAAAAAATATTTGTAGTTCATGCATTTTCTGATTTTATGGGATTTTTACATTTTAATTGATATTAAAATGCATATGTTTGATACTTAATTTTGTGGAATTTTGTGTGATCATGTGGTGATGATTTTGATCCTAATTTTTTGTGTGTGATTAGATTAGACATGTATGCTCCCATAGAAGTTTTCTCACATTTTTGTGATGAAAATAGGTGTGTTTTCGAGATTAAGCTTTAGGTGTTTCCTTTTAGGGTTTAGGTTTAGCACCTTGTAGTGTAGAATTTATTTCTAGGTCTTATTTGATGGTTTGATCTCTGGAATTAATATGGTAGAGTCATGATTGACCTAGGTTCCTATAGTTATTTTTGTAGGATTTTACAATTGGTTTTAGTATTTTAGTTAGGATTAACTTTAGTACTAGGTTTTAGGTGATCCTAACTTACTAACTCAACTAGATTAACTTCTTTAGTCCCCTTAGATTAGGGTTTTGCTTTGTTGGTCTTTGGTTGAGATTGAAGACAAGTTGAAGACAAGGTGAGGATGCTTGAAGTTGCTTGAAGTTGCTTGGAGCTAGGAGTTGCTTGTGCCTGAAGGTGTCTGATGAAGATTAGGAGGTAGGAGACATAGGGAGAGCCTTATAATTAGAATGACTTCTTTCACAAATATGGAAAGCATCTTGTGCTTCCATTCATCCTAATGACTAAAAGTCCTTCTAAGATATTCACATCCCTCCTTTGGAGGGATGAGTGGCTTTATCTGGGAAGTAGAACTTTGAGGGAACCTGTCTCTCATAGTGATGAACCCTTACAGGCTTCCTTTGGTTGTCAATAAGCTGTTTATCATTTCCATTCATTCTATTAAATCAATTGTCTTCTGGTCTGATGTATCTTGAAAGATGTTGGACTTGAGTTTGAAGATGAGGACTTCATTGAAGAGTGTGGAAGAGGATGATTCCTTGAGCATTGCCATTGCAGCTGAAGCTTGAAGAGCAAGAAGAACAAGTTGATGCTTGTGAAGAAGATCCAATGGAGATTGAGTGAAGAGCTGAGGCTTGAAAAAGAATTGAAGGATGAAGTTGACACTTCCAGGTGATTGAAGACTACTCTGAGAAGCTGAAGCTTGTAGGAGAAGAAAACCAAGTTGATACTGGTAAAGTAAAGAGAGCTGAAGCTTGAGGACTAAGTTGATACTTATGAAGAGGATTCAATGGAGATTGAGTGTAGAGCTGAGGCTTGAGGAGTAAAGGATAAGTTGACACTTACATTGATGCATTGAGAGTATGAAGGAATCAAGTTGACACTTGTAGTTAAGAGTGAGGCCTGAGGGTGGAATTGACTGAGGAGCTGAAGCTTGGAGAAGAGAGAATAAGTTGATACTTATGGATTGAAACCTTGGAGGAGCAAGTTGATGCTTGTTATTGAGGATGATAACCTTGAAGGGTGGTTGAAGTCTGATGACTGGGTTGCTGTCTGAAGAGCTGAAGCTTGGAAGTGAAAGAGGGAGTTGTTGATCTGCTTTCTTTCTTGTCTGTTTTCTTTTCTGTGCTGATGTGACTTATTTGACTTGCTTGATGCATTAGAATAAGTTCATATCTAGACTGACTGTAAGCTAGGAGCATGATTGCACTAGAGGTTGAGTTGCTCCCTCTGCTTGTATTTTTACTGTATGGCTTTGCTTGCGGGTATTCGGTATAGCCCAGCTCCCTTGCCCATGTGGTTTGTGTTTGCTTGATGGCATGTTATTTTTACTGTATGATTGCATTTTATCCTATTTTGCTTGATAGCATTTTATTTCTTCTGTATGATTACTGTTATTCATATCTGGCTTGAGGTCGAGACGAGCTTGTGGAGGCTGACACCCCACACACATTTCCTCCCTCACTTGCATTGCATGCATTTTACAGTCGTTTACTGTTTACTGTTTAAGCTGATGCTTTATCTGTTTCTGTTTATCATTGACATGATCCCTTAGGAATCTCATTTCCTTTGGTAAGGAAGTGATGATAGAACTTTAGGTTGAAACCTATGCATGATAACTTCTAGGAGTTCCCTGTTTCAAACCTCAACCATAGGATGAGTCCTTGGCATGACAACATTAGGACTTGATAGTCTGCCCCTTTAGTTGAGCCCCTTCTCTTCTCATCTCAAAACAGCTTAAGATACAGTAATCATGAATGATTTCTTTCGTACGTTACGAGCCTTAAGCTATCTGAGAAAGGATTGTTGGAGAGTTTCTTTTCAACAGTCTGGATGTTTAGTATGGAACCCTTTGGGTGACATGCGACGCATTCACTCTCAGGTCATAGTCTTTAGTGCGATTGAAATTGCAGACACAATAAAAAACAGTTCTTTCGTAAAAGACAGAAAACAAACTTCAAACCTTTTTGCCCTGTGGGCCCGTAATTCAAAGGAAGCTTTTCTGAAGAAAAGAGTGTCGTTAAACTTTAGCGCCACCGCAAACAGGCTTTGTCCCTAACTGCCGGAACTGCTGTTTAACCCTACTCGATAAAACAGATGAATCTGAATCCCCGTAAGCCGTATTATCCCGAACTACGTAAGCTCTGATCTCTCATACCTGTTGAGAGTACGTAGGCACAGTACTGTTGTATTGGCGAGCCACCTTCCCCGTAACCCGTCGTAGGTCGAACTACGTTGACTCTGATTTCTCATTCTCAGATAAGAATACGTAGGCATAAAGTGCGACGCTTTGCCGAGTCATTTTCTTTTTAAGCCAGCCTTGATAGGTAGATAGATAAAACCAACTTGTCCAGTAAACACAACAAGCGTGGATCCCATCAAGTACGATGGACGTGAGGGGTGCTAATACCTTCCCCTTGCGTAACCGACTCCCGAACCCAGACAACGATTGCGATGACCTTGTCTTATACCTTTTTCGTCAGGTTTTTCTGATCGTTTCCTTTCCCGCTCTGAGGGATAAATAACGAAAGGTGGCGACTCTTCTGTTTTTCCGGCACCTTATTTTCACGGAAGCGACATCTGGCGACTCTGCTGGGGACTTGATAGTTTCCTGGGATCCAACATCCCGTATGCGAGTCAGTTTGGGGATCCAACGTCCCCTGCGAGAGTCAATCCTAGAGCTTGTATGATTACTTGTTGGGTTATGTTTATTTATCGCATTTTATTTCCCGCACTTTCTTTTTCAGTATGATATGATTATCTATGCTGTTGTGGGAGGGGCGTTCTGATGAGTGAGAAGCCAGACCCAGGCTTGAGCGAACTTAGCATTAGTTGTGGAAATTAGTGGGCACGTGCTTGCTTGGCAGGCACTAGTGTCTCATGAAATCCACGTTCAGATGAGGTTCTCCCGGTTGACTTCTTTTTCAACCCTTTGGGTTGAGGGGGTTGTTGGTTTGGAGGATTGTCGACTCTGGGGACCGATCATTTGGGATTCAGCCGAGTGAGGCCGCTTCATGAGCTGGTGATGCCACACCTTCTGGGTATCGTATCACCCCTCTTGAATGTCTGTGACGCTGATGACCGCATAGGATGCCGAACTTGTGTCAGTTTAGGTCCATACCTGTGAGCAGGGTTGTGTTTGTTGCAGGAGACCTTGACCTTCAGACTACCTGGTTTTCTTGATAGTGAATCAGTTTTGTTGGTACCAGAGGATCTCATCAGCAGATATATCTGTGTTCTTGATAGAGCAGATTTATGAGTAGGATCAGAGGATCTCATCATCATATGTTTGTTCTTGACAGAGCAGAGTTATGGTCCTGTATCAGAGGACCTTATATTCAGAGATGTGTATTTGCTCTTGACAGAGCAGGTTTATGATTGGGATCAGAAGATCTCATCAGCAGGTGTATGTGTTCTTGACAGAGCAGATTTATGGTCCTGTATCAGAGGTCCTTATTATCATATGTTTGTTCTTGACAGAGCAGAGCTTTGGTCCTATATCAGAGGTCCTGTATCAGATGTTTGTTCTTTACAGAGCAGATTTATTATCAGATGTGTGTTCTTGACAGAGCAAATTTGTGGTCCGATACTGGGGTTTTCTTATTATCAGATATAGTGGTTGTTCTTGATAGAGCAGGGTTATGGTTTTGTTGATACAGAATCTCCACAACACAATTGCCTTGATCTCCTGCTGCATGATTGCATTTTACATTGCTTTGCATACTCATCTGCATTTCATTAACGTGTGTCTGTGTTGCAGGTACCGTTTTCCCCGATCCAGGTTTTCTTGCCTCCTATTGTGTTATTATGGGTTCTCTGAGGAAGACCGTGGCTTACAAGATCCCTGCTCCTGATGTGGTTTAGCTGACTGGTTTGATTGCTTTAGCAGATGATTCCGTAAGAGAGGAATTCAGAAAGTCCTACGGCAAACTGCTCAGTTTGGTTCGTAAACCTTCTGCGTTTGAGTTGAATGGGTTGCACGCCTTGCTGCAGTTCTACGATCCTCCGTTGAGATGCTTTACTTTCCAGGGCTTCGTTCTCGCACCCACGCTAGAGGAGTATGTTGATTTGTTAGGTGTGCCTATCAAGAGTCAGATGCCCTTTGTCCATAGGGATGCTGAGCCTAATCTGGCTAGTCTAGCTCCGTCACTTCATCTGGATGCCTCCGAGTTGGTGTTGTCTAGTTGGAACAAGATTCCCGATTTCTCCTTGCAGTTCTTAGTGGGAAAGGCTCAGCAGTGCGCCAAAGACAGATGTTGGGTCGTGTTCAACGCCATTCTCGCTCTGTGCATATATGGCATCATCCTGTTCCCCAATATGCCCGATTTTGTAGACTTCGACGCCTTCCGCATCTTTGCTTCAGGGAATCCAGTCCCTACCTTGATAGGAGATGTCTACCATTCCATCCACTACAAAAACGAGAACAGAAGGGGCAAGAATGTCTCGTGCTGCGTACCCCTGCTCTATAGATGGCTTGATAGTCACCTGCCCAAGAAGGGTCCCTTTGCTTCGTCTGCGGCCACAACTGAGTGGTCTGAGCGTTTGATGAGTCTATCAGTGGAGGATATTGACTGGTTTGACAGAGATAGGTTGGGTACCGAGATCATCTTCAGCTGCAGCGGGTTTTCGAACGTGCCTTTGATAGGCAGGAAGGGTTGTATAAACTATAACCCATCTTTGTTGGTCCGACAGTTTGCTTATGCTTTGAGAGCTCCGCCGAAGGATGAAGAGGTGCAGGAATCTCTGTACCTCACTGGTCTTCTAGAGGGGGATATGTTATCTAAGCTTCAGCGCGCTTGGAATGGTATCAGTAAGAGGGGAAAACCGTTGCTGGGAAAAATAAATAGTCAAGCCTACGCTCCATACGTGACTTGGATCAGAGCCAGAGCAGATGCAATAGGGATGCAGTTTCTTCCTGCCAAGCCAGAAAGCCCTCCAATGATTGAAGAGCCTACTACCGTGCCCATTCAGCAACATAATCAGGTGTTAGCTGAGCGAGATGAATTGAAGAGGGCAAATGAAGAACTGGAGAAAGAATTGGCTCAGCTCCGAAGCGAGAGAAGCGAAGTTGTTCATTCCCTCAATAGGCAGACAGAGCTGGTGAACCAGCTAGGTACAGACTTGACTAAGCAGATAGCTGAGCGCGAGCGCATGGGTTGAGACTTCAAAGCTGTCAACGATGTACTGGCCACAAAGAAGCAACACTTGGATGAAGCGTATCGGAGGATATCCAAGTTTAACCAGCATTGGAAGGCCACCCTAGCCAACAGGAAAGAGCGGGAGGATAAGCTGATGCAACAGATCTCCAAGCTGAAAGCCCAGGTGAGGGCTAATAAGAAGAGGTTTGATGAAGAAACCGCTCGCAGATATGCCGCTGAAGGCCATCTTAACAGGGCTCTTGCTAACCTGAAGGAGCGCAAACTGACGTTTGAGTCCATGAAGCGGAAGCTAGAATATTGTTTCGGCGAAGGAGCATGGGAAGATTCGATCGAAGGTCTTCAGTACACCATTATGTAGAGGGAGTTACTCGTCGAAGGGTTACTCACTCGGCCGGATCATCCAGAAACGAAGGGGTTGTTAGAAGAGTTTCGCGCCCGTGGCCTTGCTTGACTATTTGTAATCCTTTTGTGTTGATCATTGTTGTATGCTGACCATCACCAGGCTTGTTGGCTGAGGTCGTGTTGTTGATTCATCTTGTACTCACTGATGTTGTGTACTGCCTTGATGGGCTTTCTTCATATATATGAGATGTTATTTCCATGACTGGACTCAGACTTCTTATTATCAGCACTGGCACTCAGGCACTAGGATCGGGGAAAACCTCCCTAACGCACAAAACCACGTTTGCATTTGCATGAAGCATTTGCATAACGAGCACTTTGTCGTTTTTCCTAACCCTTTTGTGTATACAGGTTGTTTCAGGTTGTTTCAAGATTGATCAGAGACCTATCCACCGCTATCCGACCAGAGCAAATCAAACCAGAATCATGGAGCAAGTGCAAACTAATGTTCAAGAACTCCGTGAAAGAATGGATCGCTTCATGGAGCTCATGCAAGCGGTCGCCAATGGCCAGGATCAGCTCAGAACCCTGGTTCAGCCTCTGATTTCAAGGGTCGATAGCAATGGCGTACTCCATGGTGGAACTGTGCCTACCCCTCCACCAGTTGAAACTCCTCATAATGGCGTCCCCGTGACCGGGGGGAATGGAAGTGCCAACGGTAATGTGATAGCTAACATGGGACTCAATGGCAATACGACGGACGTCGGTAATGGAAACTTTGAAGCCAATGTCAATGCTGGGCTGGGCAACGGCAATGCAGGTGTTGGGAATCTGTTCGGGCCTCAGCCGTGGTTAGAAGACCGTCAGGACGATGTGTTCTCTGAGAGAGGTGCTGAAGGGGAGCTAACTGCTGAAGCACGGCTAAGGTTCAAGGCACTCGAGGATAAGATGAGAAATATCGAGAACCAGAATACCCTGGGCGTTGATATGTCCAAGTTGGGACTGATTGTTGATTTCAAGGTGCCTCCCAAGTTCAAGGTACCCGACTTTGAAAAGTACAAGGGCACCACTTGCCCTCGCGTCCACCTGAGATCATATTACAGGAAAATGTCGGCTCACTGAGGACGAGAAGTTGCTGATGCACTTCTTTCAAGACAGTCTGTCTGGACCCTCCCTCGAATGGTACATGAGTCTGGAACCTACCAGTGTGCGCACGTGGAAGGACCTTGCTAAAGCATTCGTGCACCACTACCAATACAATAGTGACTTGGCTCCGAACCGAGTCCAACTGCAGAATCTGTCGCAAAGGAACAATGAAGGGTTCAAGGAATACGCCCAGCGATGGCGTGAGTTGGCAGCTAGGGTTCAGCCGCCGATGGTTGAACTTGAGCTGGTGCAAATGTTCGTGGCCACCCTCCCAGGGGTTTATTATGAGAAATTAGTCAGGGGTATGTCCGGAACCTTCTCAGATCTCATTATCACGGGTGAGCACATTGAAAATGGGATCAAACTGGGGAAAATTCAAGGTGAGGCATCCTCAGCTGGAGGAGGCGGAAAGAAACCTTATGGTGGCAAAAGACGGGAAGGAGAAACGAGCGCCGTGACCAACGCTCGGAGGAAGAGTAAAGGCCCTCACCAACACGTGGCCAGCATAACTATCCCGGCAGTTCAACAGCCACAGCAGCAGCAGCAACCGAATCAACAAGGGTACCGAAAGTACCAGAACAGGGCACCTCTGTTGAGCCGTCACCTCGAGACACCGCCCATGTCCTACGCTCAACTACTGCAGACTTTGCTGCAGCTACAGTTGATCCAGAAGAGAACCTTGGCTCCCTAGACAGGGACACCTCTGCCAGGTTATGACGCGAATGCGACTTATGAATTTCACTCAGGGGCACCAGGCCACACAGTAGAGAATTGCAAAGCCTTCAAGCATAAGGTGCAGGACATGGTGAACGCCAAGATCATCAACTTCTCAGATAATGTGCCAAACGTCACGAAGAACCCTATGCCGAATCATAGGGGAGGTGGAGTAAACGTCATTATTAAGGACGAGAGTTTGGATTTGTTGACTGACGTCATAGATCTGAAGACGCCACTTAGCTTCGTTAAGGCTAAGCTGATGAAAAGAGGTTTCTTTCCAGGTTGCGGAGAGCTGTGTATGGGCTGTGCGACAAGTCCTGATGGATGTGAACAGTTGATAGAGGGGATTCAAAGTCTGATGACTGAAGGGATCCTACAGTTTAGCCGGAGGGCCGAATGTGGATCGGGAGAGGTAATGCTAAAGCAAGACGATGAGGTTGCCACCATCACCATCCCTCGCCAAACGATAACTATTTCTGCACCCAGGCCACCCACGATTACCATCACCAAAGCTGGGCTGATACCCTTCGAGAGCACCAATGCTGTCCCATGGCATTATGGGGCTGAGGTCTACTGCAATAGACAGAGATTGGAACTGGAACCGTTTGGGTCGTCTGTGGAGAACCTAGCGGGCGTTAGTGGAATCACTCGCAGCGGGAGAGTGTTTGCACCACCTGAGGTTGTGACGGACAAGGCGGACAGAGCTGATGCAACTGATAAAGGGAAAAGTAAAGTCGTTGAAGAGATCCCCCATGGGGTAGAAAAAGGCTTACTTGTTAAAGATGCCGAGGAATTTATGAGGTTGATTAAAAAGAGTGACTACAAGATCGTGGATCATCTCCATCAGACACCCTCGAAAATTTCCATCCTGAATCTGTTGCTGTGTTCTGAGGCACACCGCAACATGCTGCTGAAGGTGTTGAACGCCGCATATGTACCGCAGGAAATATCGGTAAACCAGTTAGAAGAGGTTGTAGCCCACGTGAATGCTGGAAATGGGTTAGGGTTCACTGACCTAGAGCTGACGCCAAAGGGAAGGAACCACAATAGCGCCCTGCACATCTCAATAGAGTGTAGGGGAACAATTATGTCGCACGTGTTGGTAGACACAGGGTCATCACTCAATGTTCTTCCGAAGAAAGCATTGATGAAGTTGGATACTCACAGAGTGATTTGCACACCCAGTGATCTGGTTGTGAAAGCGTTCGATGGAACCAAACGCCATGTTTTCGGGGAGGTGACGTTGCCAATCCAAGTCGGGCCGGAAACATTCGATGCGGTCTTTTACATTATGGACATCATGCCTGCCTACAGTTGTCTCCTAGGTCGGCCATGGATCCATTCGGCGGGTGTCGTGACCTCCACGTTGCACCAGAAGCTCAAGTATGCTGTCGGAGGTAGGATCGTTACTGTATGTGGCGAGGAAGACATAATGGTGAGCCATTTGTCGTCCTTCAAATATGTTGAGATGGATGGGGAAATCCACGAAACCCTATGCCAAGCGTTCGAAGCTTTTAAAGTCAAGGACGTAGCTCCTGTGGTCACTGAAAAGCCAGAGATGACTCTCTCTTTCTTCAAGGAAGCCCGAGTCGTTGTCCAAGCCGGATCTACCCCAGGCTGGGGGAGAATTTTGGAGATACCTAACAAGCAAGACAAGTTTGGGTTGGGATATTCTCCTGCGGCTGAAGCCTCCTCTTCTAGCAGTGCGTCGCGAGGTAAAGGGCCGATCCAGTTTACCAGCGGCGGGGTGATATTTGAAAGCATCAACGCAGTGTCTGAAGACAGCGGAGATAGCGACTGTGACCTAGACTCTTGGATCCAGCCAAGCAAGCTAGGCGAGAGCCTCACCAACTGGTCCGTCAAGGATATCATCCAGATGACAAGCGAAGAGTAATGATTTACTTTTTCCAATCATTGTACAACCCTATATCCTACCCGGGGCATAGTGGTTTTATTGTCAGGGCCTCGTTTGATTATGTACATGCATTTTATCAATAAATCAAAAGGCGTTTTCTTCGTATTCAAATATTGTGATCTCTGTTATTCCTGTTTTGTATTTGTTTTGAAAAACAATAAAATGGCAATGGGGTTTGTGCTAACCTGCATATCCTTGTCTTAAGCTTAACCCTTGTTATTGCAGGATCCACATAGCAGATGGCATCGACTCTGGACCTTCTACGACTCACTTCGACTTTGATTGCCCGATCTATCAAGCCGAAAAAGAGATTGATGAAGACGAAGACCTTCCCAAAGAGTTGGCCCGCTTGTTGAAACAAGAAGAGAAAGTTATTCTGCCTCACGAAGAAGAGATCGAGATTGTGAATCTGGGTTCTGAAGAACTTGTCAGGAACGTCAGGATAGGGGCTGCATTTCAGAGTGATGTCAAGCAGAGACTGGTCGAGATGCTGAGAGAGTATAATGACGTCTTTGCTTGGTCATACGAAGATATGCCCGAACTTGATACTGACATCGTGGTCCATCACTTGCCGCTGCGAGAAGATTGTCCTCCCGTTAAGCAGAAGCTTAGGAGGACGCGACCAGATATGGCCGTTAAGATCAAAGAAGAAGTGCAGAAGCAGCTTGATGCTGGCTTCTTAGCGGTCACTATCTACCCTCCGTGGGTCGCCAACATAGTACCTGTACCGAAGAAGGACGGTAAGGTGCGAATGTGCGTCGATTATCGGGATTTGAATAGGGCGAGCCCTAAAGATGATTTCCCGCTGCCTCATATCGATGTCTTGGTCGACAATACAGCTCAGTTCTCCGTGTTTTCGTTCATGGATGGCTTCTCCGGCTACAACCAGATCAAGATGGCGCCGGAGGACATGGAGAAAACTACGTTTATTACACCTTGGGGAACATTTTGCTACAAGGTAATGCCTTTCGGTCTGAAGAACGCAGGGGCCACTTACCAACGAGCAATGGCTACTTTGTTTCATGACATGATTCATCATGAGATTGAAGTCTATGTTGATGACATGGTTGCGAAGTCCCAAACGGAGGAAGGACACCTGGTCAATTTGCTGAAGCTTTTTGAGAGGCTTAGGAAGTTCAGGTTGAGGCTGAATCCTAACAAGTGTACTTTCGGAGTACGATCCAGAAAGCTGCTGGGGTTTATCGTGAGTGAAAGAGGCATCGAGGTTGATCCTGCGAAGATTAAAGCGATACAAGAAATGCCAGTGATAAAAACAGAAAAAGAAGTTCGTGGTTTCCTGGGCAGAATAAACTACATTGCAAGGTTTATTTCTCAGCTCACGGCCACGTGTGAACCGATGTTCAAACTGCTGAAAAAAGACCAGGCGATTATCTGGAACGAGGATTGCCAGAAGGCATTTGATAAGATAAAACAGTATCTGCAGGAACCTCCGATCTTGATACCCCCAGTGGCCGGACGGCCCCTAATCATGTACTTGACAGTTCTGGAGAATAGTATGGGGTGTGTTCTCGGTCAGCACGACGAGACGGGCAGAAAAGAGCATGCCATTTACTACTTGAGTAAAAAGTTCACTGACTGTGAATCTCGTTACTCGATGCTGGAGAGGACGTGTTGTGCACTAGCCTGGGCTGCCAAACGTTTACGACCGTACATGCTCAATCACACCACCATGCTGATTTCGAAGATGGATCCGATCAAGTATGTCTTTGAGAAGCAAGCGCTTTCGGGCAGGATTGCCAGATGGCAAATGGTGTTGACGGAATATGACATTCTGTACGTTTCCCAAAAGGCCATCAAGGGCAGCGTATTGTCTGAATACCTCGCCGAACAGCCGATCGAGGATTATCAGCCAATGAAGTTTGAATTCCCTGATGAGGATATCATGTTTCTCAAAGCGAAGGATTACGATGAACCGTTGCCCGGCGAGGGTCCAGATAGGAAATCCCAATGGAAATTGATATTTGACGGGGCGGTTAACTCTTACGGAAGTGGCATTGGGGCGATCATCACGACTCCCCACGAATCCCACATCCCGTTCACTGTGAGACTGACGTTTCCAGTCACCAATAATGAAGCGGAGTACGAAGCATGCATCATGGGTCTAGAAGAAGCGATTGATTTGAGAATCAAGAACCTAGACGTATATGGTGACTCGGCGCTCGTGATCAACCAAATCAAAGGGGAGTGGGAGACTCGTCAATCGAATTTGGTGCCGTACATGAACTATGCCAGAAGGCTACTTCCGTTCTTTGATCGAGTGGAACTCCATCATGTGCCCAGGGCCGAAAACCAGATGGCTGATGCCTTAGCCATGTTGGCTTCGATGTATAAAGTCAATTTTTGGAATGAAGCTCCAAGAATTGTCCTTTCTCGTCTTGATAGACCTGCGTTCGTTTTTGCAATCGAGGAAGCCTCCGACGGCAAGCCATGGTTCCATGATATCCAGACCTTCCTTATGACTAAGGAGTATCCTGCGGGAGCGTCAACCCATGATAAGAAGACTCTGAGGAGGCTATCTGGAAATTTTTATCTCAACCCTGATGGAGTTTTGTATAAAAGAAACCACGATCTCGTGCGACTTAGATGTGTAGATGAGAAAGAGGCGAGTATGCTCATGGAAGAAGTCCATGAAGGCACATTTGGTACGCACGCCGGCGGGCATGCCATGACAAGAAAGATCCTGAGAGCAGGATATTACTGGCTGACGATGGAGTCGGATTGCTTTAAATTCGCGAAGAGATGTCATAAATGCCAGATTTATGCTGATAAAGTTCATGTGCCGCCGTGCCCGTTGATTGTCATGTCCTCCCCGTGGCCGTTCTTCATGTGGGGCATCGACATGATAGGCAAGATCGAGCCCACTGCATCTAACGGTCATCGCTTCATTCTAGTAGCTATCGACTACTTCACCAAGTGGGTGGAGGCAGCCTCATATGCTAATGTGACCAAGCAGGTGGTGGCTAAATTCATAAAGAGGGACATCATCTGTCGATACGGAATTCCCGAGCGGATCATTACTGATAATGGTTCGAATCTGAATAACAAGATGATGAAGGAGCTGTGCCAGAGTTTCAAGATTGAACACCACAACTCATCTCCTTATCGGTCGAAGATGAATGGCGCCGTTGAAGCGGCCAATAAGAACATCAAGAAGATTGTTCAAAAGATGGTTGTGACCTACAAGGATTGGCACGAGATGTTCCCATTCGCACTGCACGGTTATCGTACAACGGTACGTACATCAACCGGGGCAACTCCTTTCTCCTTGGTGTACGGTATGGAAGCTGTCCTACCGTTAGAAGTGGAGATCCCTTCTTTGCGAGTTTTGGCTGATGTGAAACTCGATGAGGCAGAATGGATTAAGAACCGACTAAACCAACTCAGCCTGATGGACGAGAAGAGGTTAGCATCGATTGCATATGGTCGTCTGTACCAAAGCCGAATGAAGAAAGCTTATGATAAGAAGGTGCGTCCTAGAAGCTTTCAGACGGGTGATCTCGTCCTGAAGAAGATTCTTCCTCCACACTCCGATCACCGGGGCAAGTGGACTCCTAATTACGAAGGTCCGTACGTCGTTAGCAAGGTCTTTTCGGGAGGAGCCTTGCTGTTATCCACGATGGATGGTGAAGATTTTGCATCCCCGGTGAACGCGGACGCAGTTAAAAAATACTTTGCTTAAAAATGACCCGCTGGAAAGAAAAAGAATATCCAGGCAAAAATGGGGCATCCCGGCGAACCATAAAAAAGAAAAAGGTTCGGGAAAAAATTAGGGATATAAAGAAAAGAATGTACACCCGCAAAGTCGAAAACCTGGAAGGGCGACTTTGGCAAAAAAGGGTATCCCGGTGAATCGAAAACCCGAAAGGGCGATTCAGGCAAAAGTTAGGGATTTGAAAAAGCAAATGACTGCGTTCCGCGTGTGGACTTTCATTGTTTAGTGGTTTGGAGGACCTGAGGGCCGTTTATCTGAATCAATCTCTTCTGAAGCTGAAGCATCGGAGAAGTATCGAAGTCGAGTGGGTCATAGAGGGATCAACTCATGGTGTTCGTCTACGCCTCGTTGCCGACATTTGTATATACTGATGTATATTTATGTTTTATTTTTGCGCAGCTTCCTCATTCCAGGGGCTTGCATCTGTTGTAAAACCTTTTGACCCATTCAGGGGTTCGTTATCAATAAAACGTATACTATTCAGCAATTCTATTTGTCTGTTTAGCATTTATCTGTTTTGTTTGCAAAAAAGAACGCCGATGTTTTTGATAAAATGCTCATACATAAACTTACTGGCCTAGGCCACTGATTGTTGAAACAATGAATCACTTGAACATTGTCACAAGATGATAACCTTAATAGGCCCCTTTGAGAAGGGTATCTTGTCTGTTTGTTTGTGTTGTTACAGGTATGGCATGTTCCAGGCAGTACGCCGCATGCGTCCCCAAGCAGGATGATTCCTCCTTCTCCAGCAAAGTTCAGCAGCCTCTCCCCGCAGAGTCTGAACGTGAGATCGTAAGCATTGATATGTCTCCCCAAGCAGAGAAGATTCTCTCCCCAATCAGGTGTATCCTGAAGGAACGTCATCTCCCCAGCTGAGTCGTATACTGAAGTGTGCAGCAATTGGAAGTTCCAGACTGAAGTCTCCGGCAGAATTGAAATTCCCCACAGAGTCGTACTCTCCCCTGAGCAGGATGATTCCTTCTCCACAAGCCGAGTTTGCAGTTCCCCAAGAGAGCCGAGTCCTTGGAAAGCAGTTCGGGCCATGATTGGTTTTCACCAGTAGAGTGTTGAGTAGCTGATGCTGTATTTCCCCACCGGAGTCGTTACCTCCAGGAAGGTTTGGCTGCGAACGCCGTGCAGTTTATTTCTGCGATTGACATCGCTTTCCTCAGCAGGTATGGGTTCTCGTAGAGCTTTGTTCCCCTGCAGCAGTCGACTGAAGTTTGTTTCCCCAGGCGGAGTCCAATTGAGATTGGTGTGACTTCTTCTCCTTGGCAGGATGAGTCCTTCCTCCACCAGAGCGTTTCTTTCTCCTTGACAGGAAGATTCTCCCTTCAGCATTTATTTTGCTGACGGGATCGTAGCATTTTGCATGATTGCATAGCATCTACCCTAGACGCGTAGCATTTCCACCGTGTGGAGCATTGCGCCATTGTCGAACCATATGCATATGAAGCATGAGCTAGGTTGTTACCGTTCTTGTTTTGCAGATGTTCCTCTGCAGAGTCGCTTGCTCAAGATGATTCTTGAATCCCCCTAGCAGAAGTCGTTTGCCCAAGATGATTCTTGAATTCTCCCGCCGAGGCGTTCGTTTAAGATGATTCTTAAAATCCCCTGTGAGGTCGCCAGAAAGGGTTGCTCAAGTTGATGCTTAGAGTCCCCGGCAAAGTGTTTGCTCAGGATGATCCTGAAATCTCCAGCAGAGTTATTGGTTCAGGATGATTCTTGAAGTCCCCACGGAGTTATTCGTCCAAGATGATTCTTGATGTCCTTAGCAGAGGTGACTCACCCAGAATGATTTCTGGATCCTCGAAGCAGAGTTACTTGATAGTTCTCCAGAATCCCCAGCGGAGATGCGTCATCCCCAGCAGGTTTTTGAGCAGCGAAGTTGAAACTTCCCTCGAAGACTTGATGATTGAAGTCCAACCGTATTAACGAAGCAGTTCTCCCAGCTGATGCGGAGTGCCTGATGGCAGAAGTTTGGATATCCCCAATTGGTTCATGATTGACCGAGAATTCCATTCCCGTCTTACTGACGAAGTGCGGCTGACGCCCAAAAATTTCTTTGAATGCCCGATGGCATGATTAACTTGATTGTGGACCTGATGTGTCCCGAGGAATCTTGATGCCTGACAGCATGATCGATCGTGTATCACCGGTTACCGTGTGACCAATTCCCCAGCTAGTTGTCGTGCAGCTAATATTTCAGTTTCCGAAGATTTGTTCCCATCAGAGTACCATGTACTTGTGCAGTTGGCAAATTTCCGGGTTTGTTGGTATTCAACCGTCTTTTAACTTGATTGGTTGAGAGTCGTTCGCTTCTCACCCAGTCAGGTCCAAGCCGTTTAAATAGGGGCATCTGTTGCACCCCAAAATTTGCCCAACGTTTCTTTGCCTAGCTTATGTTTCATTTCATTCACATTAGCATTATCATTTGCATTTCATTGACATGTATGCAGGAGATCAAGAGGTATGATCACCAACCAAGAGCTACACAAGACTATGAAGCTAGCTAAGAAGGTTATTCAAGTATTCAAGTGTTGTTATCCTTGTCAGAGAAGTTAAAAGATCCTCAGAGAGAGTGGTTGAAACCAAGGTTGTGTGCCTCCTAACTTGAGAGTTATGGGGAAGACCCTCAGATGATTCTGAAGCCATAAAGTTGGACTTGAAGCCTTGAGAGAGCTTATGAGATGTCTTGAAAGCCATCACGAGGCATAGATAGGTCATTGTGCAAGATTAAGAAGCCTTAGCCATGAGTGGTGTAATTAGGGTTTGACTGGGTCAACCCTAGGTCAACTGATGACTTGGAGGAAGTTGAGACCTAATCCAAGAGCCATGTGATCATGGATTGATGCATTGAGATGTTATAAGGATGATTCCAAGGTCAACTCATCATGATTGAAGAGTTTGAGAAGTTGCAAGCTAGGGTTTCTATGGCTTGACAGTGTAAAATCCCCTAGTTTGACCCCTATCTTCAAGGCAGTTTAGCTCAAGATGTGATTGTCATCTCATCTTTCCCCTAACATGAATGTTGTATAGCATGCTCTTAGCTTTAATTTGAGTACTAGAAGTCCTTGATAGGATTTATAGAACTCAAGTTATGACTTTGACAAGTTACAGGTCATCTGAGGTATGTGAATTTGGGGGCTTGAAAGTTACCCAACTTGCATTAAACTTTTGCCCAAGAAGGATGATTCCTATGAACTTTTGGTAAACATGAATGTTGTTCCTTATCTTCTTAGATTTCTAGAGAGTACTATAAGTCCTTGATAGGATTTGTAGAACTCAAGTTATGGCTTTGACAAGTCAAGGGCATTTTGGTCCTTTGGAGATTATAGGTCATTTCAACCATAAGGCCATAACTCCCATTTCCAAGCTTCAAATGGGAAAATGTTCAACATAAAAGTTGTTCAAAATGATGTTTTACGGCTAGTAAAGAGGTCATGAGATGATGGAAATGCTTGTAGCTCAAAGTTGCAAAAATGACCTAAAATAAGGGTATAAGTTAAATAAACCAAAGTTGGAAATTGATATTTTTGACCTACACATCCAAACCATGGCATGTAATATATCATTTTGACTCTAGGAAACATTTTAAGAACATTGGTTTAGCCACATTTTTGAATTGAAATTCAATTGGTGGACTTGCTTTGAAAAGTAGTTACTTACATCATAAGTAACATTTGCAAAACCTAGAATCAAGGCATAACCAAGGCCCCTTGCAAGCCAAACACTTTCAAAATGTCACTAGGGGAGAAATTGGAAGAGAATGAGATTGGTTTCAAGCTGCAAATAGAATTATGCATGTCATGGCATATGGTTGAAGTTCTCATGTCATGAGAGATTGAAACTCTCATTAGAAGGATCTAGAGGGTTCTAGATCATCCAAACATGTTCCATATATTGAGTAGAGGTGATCCAAAGCAAGGGTTGGTGATGATTTAAGGAGAGAGCATAGATTGAGATTGAGATTTCATTGCTTGCAACTGAATTCGGTTTCACCAATTTCTTCACTTTCCATCCATTTTCTTGATTGCAACTTCTTCCATGGATGCTAGGGATTGAGTCCAGATCATAATCAAGAGGAATTCGTGGCTGATTGGTGTTCTTGAACTCAGATTTTTCCACCTGCAACTCACCATCGGGTTTCAAGTTTCAGGAGTTTTCAACCAGTTCTATTGCATACAGAAGCAAGGAAATGATCCATTGATCGTGTCTGGAAGGTTGGAGAGCTTGATTTGAAGATTTAGTGCATCTGTTCATCAAGAATTCTCAGGTTAGTAAACTTCTTCCTCCAATATGAATTAGGTAGAATCAATACGAATTAGGGTGTTAGATGCATTGTAGAACGGTGTAGGATTGATTTCAGACCATTAATTTGAGAATTAGTGACCAATTAGGGATGTTACCATTTTCGGTTGAGAATTGGTTATGGCGAATCTTGAGGTTTTAAAGAGAATTAAGGGCATGAATGAATTCGTGAGGGAATTTGGGACATGTTTCATTAAGGGATCGTGGCCTGTGGTGGACTCTATGATGAACTAGGGTTGTGGAAGGGTGACCGGAGAAAGTCACCGGCGGTGGTTTTGGGCGCGCAGGTGACCTGAGTTTCAGAGGTTTGAATTGGAGAAGATGACTTGATAGCCATCAGATCAAGGTTTGACTTGGACTAAGACCCTCATCCAACGGCCACGCGAGCTTCTCAATTTGTGAAGGGTCTGAGTTAAATGGAACGCAGCGTTTCATTTATTTGTGGTTTTGGGCTGAATGCAAAGATTGATACTTGCACCCCCTGATGGCCCAATCCATTATGTGAACTGATTTCCATTGCTAGTTGCACCGTGCATTTATCTTTTTCTTTGGATTTTCTTTATTTTCTTCATGTTATTCATGGTTCTTGATAAAATCATATAAAATTGAAAAATGATCCAATCAATCCCATTCTTTTTGCATTATATTCATGACTGAGTCTAGTATTTTTTAGAAAACAATATTTGTAGTTCATGCATTTTCTGATTTTATGGGATTTTTACATTTTAATTGATATTAAAATGCATATGTTTGATACTTAATTTTGTGGAATTTTGTGTGATCATGTGGTGATGATTTTGATCCTAATTTTTTGTGTGTGATTAGATTAGACATGTATGCTCCCATAGCATTTTTATCACATTTTTGTGATGAAAATAGGTGTGTTTTCTAGATTAAGCTTTAGGTGCTTCCTTTTAGGGTTTACGTTTAGCACCTTGTAGTGTAGAATTTATTTCTAGGTCTTATTTGATGGTTTGATCTCTGGAATTAATATGGTAGAGTCATGATTGACCTAGGTTCCCATAGTTATTTTTGTAGGATTTTACAATTGGTTTTAGTATTTTAGTTAGGATTAACTTTAGTACTAGGTTTTAGGTGATCCTAACTTACTAACTCAACTAGATTAAATTCTTTAGTCCCCTTAGATTAGGGTTTTGCTTTGTTTGTCTTTGGTTGAGATTGAAGACAAGTTGAAGACAAGGTCAGGATGCTTGAACTTGCTTGAAGTTGCTTGGAGCTAGGAGTTGCTTGTGCCTGAAGGTGTCTGATGAAGATTAGGAGGTAGGAGACATAGGCAGAGCCTTATAATTAGAATGACTTCTTTCACAAATATGGAAAGCATCTTGTGCTTCCATTCCTCCCAATGACTAAAAGTCCTTCTAAGATATTCACATCCCTCCTTTGGAGGGTTGAGTGGCTTTATCTGGGAAGTAGAACTTTGAGGGAACCTATCTCTCATAGTGATGAACCCTTACAGGCTTCCTTTGGTTGTCAATAAGCTGTTTATCATTTCCATTCATTTTGTTAAATCAATTGTCTTCTGGTATGATGTATCTTGAAAGATGTTGGACTTGAGTTTGAAGATGAGGACTTCATTGAAGAGTGTGGAAGAGGATGATTCCTTGAGCATTGCCATTGCAGCTGAAGCTTGAAGAGCAAGAAGAACAAGTTGATGCTTGTGAAGAAGATCCAATGGAGATTGAGTGAAGAGCTGAGGCTTGAAAAAGAATTGAAGGATGAAGTTGACACTTCCAGGTGATTGAAGACTACTCTGAGAAGCTGAAGCTTGTAGGAGAAGAAAACCAAGTTGATACTGGTAAAGCAAAGAGAGCTGAAGCTTAAGGACTAAGTTGATACTTATGAAGAGGATTCAATGGAGATTGAGTGTAGAGCTGAGGCTTGAGGAGTAAAGGATAAGTTGACACTTACATTGATGCATTGAGAGCATGAAGGAATCAAGTTGACACTTGTAGTTAAGAGTGAAGCCTGAGGGTGGAATTGACTGAGGAGCTGAAGCTTGGAGAAGAGAGAATAAGTTGATACTTATGGATTGAAACCTTGGAGGAGCAAGTTGATGCTTATTATTGAGGATGATAACCTTGAAGGGTGGTTGAAGTCTGATGACTGGGTTGCTTTCTGAAGAGCTGAAGCTTGGAAGTGAAAGAGGGAGTTGTTGATCTGCTTTCTTTCTTGTCTGTTTTCTTTTCTGTGCTGATGTGACTTGTTTGACTTGCTTGATGCATTAGAATAAGTTCATATCTAGACTGACTGTAAGCTAGGAGCATGATTGCACTAGAGGTTGAGTTGCTCCCTCTGCTTGTATTTTTACTGTATGGCTTTGCTTGCGGGTATTCGGTAGAGCCCAGCTCCCTTGCCCATGTGGTTTGTGTTTGCTTGATGGCATGTTATTTTTACTGTATGATTGCAGTTTATCCTATTTTGCTTGATATCATTTTATTTCTTCTGTATGATTATTGTTATTCATATCTGGCTTGAGGTCGAGACGAGCTTGTGGAGGCTGACACCCCACACACATTTCCTCCCTCACTTGCATTGCATGCATTTTACAGTCGTTTACTGTTTACTGTTTAAGCTGATGCTTTATCTGTTTTTGTTTATCATTGACATGATCCCTTAGGAATCTCATTTCCTTTGGTAAGGAAGTGATGATAGAACTTTAGGTTGAAACCTATGCATGATAACTTCTAGGAGTTCCCTGTTTCAAACCTCAACCATAGGATGAATCCTTGGCATGACAACATTAGGACTTGATAGTCTGCCCCTTTAGTTGAGCCCCTTCTCTTCTCATCTCAAAACAACTTAAGATACAGTATTCATGAATGATTTCTTTCGTACGTTACGAGCCTTGAGCTATCTGAGAAAGGATTGTTGGAGAGTTTCTTTTCAACAGTCTGGATGTTTAGTATGGCACCCTTTGGGTGACATGCAACGTATTCACTCTTAGGTCATAGTCTTTAGTGCGATTGAAATTGCAGACACAATAAAAAACAGTTCTTTCGTAAAAGACAGAAAACAAACTTCAAACCTTTTTGCCCCGTGGGCCCGTAATTCAAAGGAAGCTTTTCTGAAGAAAAGAGTGTCGTTAAACTTTAGCGCCACCGTAAACAGGCTTTGTCCCTAACTACCGGAACTGCTGTTTAACCCTACTCGATAAAACAGATGCATCTGAATCCCCGTAAGCTGTATTATCCCGAACTACGTACGCTCTGGTCTCTCATACCTGTTGAGAGTACGTAGGCACAATACTGATGTATTGGCGAGCCACCTTCCCTGTAACCCGTCGTAGGTCGAACTACGTTGACTCTGATTTCTCATTCTCTGATGAGAATACGTAGGCATAAAGCGCGACACTTTGCCGAGTCATTTTCTTTTTAAGCCAGCCTTGATAGGTAGATAGATAAAACCAACTTGTCCAGTAAACACAACAAGCGTGGATCCCATCGAGTACGATGGACGTGAGGGGTGCTAATACCTTCCCCTTGCGTAACCGACTCCCAAACCCAGACAACGGTTGTGATAACCTTGTCTTATACCTTTTTCATCAGGTTTTTCCGATCGTTTCCTTTCCCACTCTGAGGGATAAATAACGAAAGGTGGCGACTCTTCTGTTTTGCCGGCACCTTATTTTCGCGGAAGCGACAGATGGGTAAGCTCCAAAGTCAAGTTTCATGATGAGTTTGAAGTGGCTAAATGCAGGCAAGAAGGTGTAGGCTTGTGGCTGGTTCAGAATTGCTTTTACACCTCATGCTTGTCATGTTCACTTTAAGTGCAAGTTGCAAGGCAACTTGCAAGCCACTTGCAAGTTTGGCTAATTTCATACTTTCTGCATTTCTTTTGTTCTTTCATGCTACAAACCCTCTATACATCAGATAAAACATGTTTCACAAGCTGAGATTGGTCAGATTGATGAAATAATGGATTTTTGAAACTTGTCAATGTGGGACTTCAAGTATGAAACCACCAACTTGCTATAACCTTAACTTTCAGCTCACAAGTCCTCTTGAGATGTGCTAGTACTTTTTAGAAAGCCCTCAAATAGCTCTAAAACATTCATGTTTTAATGAGTTTTAAATTCTCAAAGGAACTTGGCCAAAAGACTTCTCAAAGTTGCTAAAATATGAGCCTAAAAGTGAAATTTCTTTAAGTCTTTTTCCCTTCTTGAAATGAATTTGATCATAGCTCCAAATCTATGCATTTTCTGATCATGGACCACTTAGGGACTTTTGTAGGATTTGTCAATAGCGTTTAAATGAGCTTTGAACCAACTCAATTGGATGTGTCGTTAAGGAGTTATGGTTTAGCCCCTTTCAAAACCCTAATTTCTTGATTTTTCGATTACTTCCTCATCCTTGATCCAATGGTCATGAAAATTGATAGGAAAGTGCAATATGACATAAGGATCATTTTTGATTCACACTTTGAAGTCCAATTCCTTAAATTTGAAGAGTTGACTTTTCAGTCAACCGTACGATCGATCGGTGACTACCGAGTCGTCCGTTGACACTCTGGACCTCCTGAGACTTTGAAACTTCTTGAATGAACTTTATTAAGCTATATGAACTTCATGGATCATATTTCCACCATTAAAACACCTTCCAACATCAAAGTCAAACTACAATTGACTTTTACTGGTCAAAAACCCTAATCGGGTGCCCTTAAATACACTGTTCTTGATTCTGGGGTAACAACCTCAAATTGGGTACTCAATTGATATCATATAATACCCTTGATCTTGTTTCATGATTGAATTAGCCTAAAACTTTAATTGATCACAAACCCTGAAGCTTCGATTTGACTGTACAAAACCCTGATTCATCTGTAACTTGACAAAGACAAACTTGCACTGGGTTAAGGTTAGATAATTCATGAGTATGCTCCTAAAATGATAATGAGAATATAAGGGGTCAAAATTTGGGGTGCAACAGTTGCCCCTATTTAAATATCTTCACTAGATGGAACTGAGAGATGACAATCCTCGTAGAATCGCAGTGAAAGGTATTTAAATATAGAAAACAAAAAATTTTATCCCTTAGATCCGATGATATGCAAAAGGACAGGTCATCATATGCCATGAATTCTTCATGATGCTTGGATGCAAGACGTATGCAGATGAAAGAGAAACAACACAACAAGTAACTACTCATGGGACCTGGTTATTGTGGATCCGAAACTGGGGAAACCGAGATATAATAATCAATAGTTCAAAATGACTAGTGATAACGTAGAGAAAAATTCACATGAGGATGCAAGAATTCCAATGAAGATGACAATCTCACTGGGAAGAGCAAACACTCTACTGGGGAAAGAAATAAATTTCCACCGGGAAAAAAGAGTGATTTTATACTGGGAAAGTGAAGAACTAGAGACGTGAACCTCACTGAGGATGATCAGATGAGGAACTTCCTATAGTGAAGAGTTCAAACGGGATCTTCAGGAATGGACTAGAAACAAAGACCAAATACACTGGGGATACTAGTGACGACTAGATCTCCGAGCTTTGTCTGGGGAAAAAGGTTTCGCTGGGGATAATGATGTCGCCCAGTTTTAACAAATGGTTCAGACAGTTCTAGTAACCACTAGACTTTCCGGAGGCAATGGTAACGACCAACCTGAGATAATAACAAATGAGATTTCTCCAATACGTAAGATTTCGACTGGGGAAATTGGTGATGACCAAATTTCAAGCAATGCCAGTAACTACTAGACTTAAAGGAGATTGGTAACGACCAAGTCCGGGTACCAATGACGATTGGATTTCAAGTAATTCCAGTTACGACTGGACTTTAAAGAAACAAGGTGACGACCAGATCAGGGTATACCAACACATGTGGTTATGAGACCGCTAGCAAGCTACTAGGCTTTAGCTAGGGAGGTTGGTAACGACCAAACCAAAAGATACCAATAACGATTGGATTTCAAGTGACGCCAGTTACGACTGAACTTCATGGGGAAGAGTTGGTAACGTCCAACAAAACATCGATGCCAATAGGACTTCGGACATCTGCCAGTTACAACTGGAAAATCAACTAGTAACGACCAGACTTCACAGGGGATTTGCTAGTGACGATTAGACTTCTGAGGAAAAAGTTGGTAATGACCAAACCAAAAGATAATAATGAGTAAAGTTAAGACAATGCCAGTTACGACTGGACTTTAAAGGAAAATATGGTGACGACCAACAAGAATACCAATAACAATTGGATTTCGACCACTTCCAGTTACGACTGGATTTTGAAGGAGAAGATGGTAACGACCAAATCAAAAGATACCAACGAGTGGAGTTAAGATAATGCCAGTTACGACTGGTCTTAACAAAAAATATGGTGACGACCAAAAGAATACCAATAACGATTGGCTTCTAAACAATGCCAGTTACAACTGGATTTTAGACGGAGATTCACTAGCAGTGATTAGACATTCACGGGGAATCAACAGATAGCACACTGAACCCAAGAGACAAATGAATCACACTGAACCCAGGCTGAAAGGTGTAGGTAGACCTTGGAAAATAAACCCAATCCTAACAGGGGAACAAAGCTTTAAACAAGCTAGTCAGAGATGACAAGGTAAATTCAAACAAATGCTCAGAAATCTTCTACCGGGACGAGTCTTCTCATCATCATAAGAAGTTCTTTGAGAGACAGTCTTCAAGCTTTGATACCCACACATGACCAAAGGAAAATCAGCAGTTCGACTTGCTTACACTTCATCAGGGAGTGCAATAGGATTGCGTATCAAAGTTTCTGCTACCCTGAGGTTTCGGGGAAGTATGATTTTCCTCGATTCTTTTCATGAGTTGAAGTTTTTAAGTTTGTTAATCTTTCCAAGTTTTAACCAACAATTTGACCCCTATGATTTCAAAATTATCGTTGATCAACGAACAATATTTTGCATAACAAAAAATAAAGGAAATGATGAATTTGCAAAAGAAAGAATGGCTCAAAAACTGATTTTATTCAAGAATGAAATCTTGCGAATGACAAAATTCCATAGAAGTTTTTACAAGTGAAAAATGGCAATGTGGATAAGGTTACATTGAATCCCATGACCAACTATCCCTAAAGGCTAAAACTCCCCAAAATCCTTGCTTCTGACAAGAGCGATTGGAGTAAATTTTTGTAGGACCTTTTGTAGTAGTGGCCACTCATCTGATACAGTGAAACGCCTTTGTCCCTAACTTTTGCCTGGATCGCCCTTTTGGGTTTTCAATCCACCGGGACGCTCATTTTTGCCTAAGCCGCCCTTTCGGGTTTTTAACTTAGCGAGCTCTTATTTTTTTTCTTTTTTCTTTTTTTCTTTTTTTCTCTCTTTTTTTTCTTTTTTCTTTTTTCTTTTTTCTCAACCCTAACTTTTGCATAAGCCGTTCTTTTTAGTTTTCGGCTTATCGGGTTCTTTTAGGCGTAATATTTCTATACTGCATCAGAATTCACTGGATGAGTAAGCTGCTCTCCATCCATGGTTGTGAGAATTAACGAGCCTCCTGAGAAGACTGTTTTCACAACAAACGGGCCGTCATAATTAGGCATCCATTTTCCCCGTGCATCCTTGTGGACTGGTAAAATCTTTTTGAGTACAAGCTCCCCTTCTCGGAATTCTCGGACACGAACTTCCTTGTCAAAAGCCCTCTTGATCCTTTTGTGATATAACTGACCATGACACATCATAGACATGCGCTTCTCGTTGATAAGATTCAACTGATCAAATCTTTCTCTCACCCATTCTGCTTCTTCAAGCTTGGTTTCCATTATGACTCTCAAAGAAGGTATCTCGACCTCAATAGGAAGTACCGCATCCATTCCATATACCAAGGAAAAAGGGGTTGCCCCTGTTGAGGTGCGGACGGACGTTCTGTACCCATGCAAGGCAAATGGTAGCATCTCATGCCAATCTTTGTAAGTTTTCACCATCTTTTGCAAAATCTTTTTGATGTTTTTATTCACAGCTTCTACAGCTCCATTCATCTTGGAATGATAAGCAGAGGAATTATGATGCTCAATTTTGAAATCATCGCACAACTCCTTCATGATTTTGTTGTTCAAATTGGTACCGTTGTCCGTTATGATCCTGCTCGGAATCCCGTAACGACAGATAATCTCCTTCTTGATAAAACGAGCCACCACTTGTCGAGTAACATTAGTGTAGGATGCAGCTTCAACCCACTTTGTGAAATAATCAATAGCAACCAGAATAAATCGGTGTCCGTTAGAAGCTTTTGGCTCAATTTCCCCAATCATGTCAATGTCCCACATAGAGAAAGGCCACGGTGATGACAACACATTTAGCAACGTCGGAGGTACATGCATTTTGTCCGCATAAATCTGACACTTGTGACATTTCCTGGCATATTGAATACAATCAGTTTCCAAAGTAAACCAGTAATAACCAGCCCTCAAAATCTTTTTAGACATAGCATATCCATTGGCATGAGTGCCAAATATTCCCCCATGAACATATTGCATTAACAATTCTGCTTCTCGTCTGTCGACACATCTAAGTAGGACCATATCATGATTCCTTTTCTAGAGCACATCATTACTGAGAAAGAACTTGGATGCTAATCGTCTCAGAGTTTTCTTGTCAAGTGACGTAGCAACTGCTGGATACTCTTGTTTTAACAAAAAATTCTTTATGTCATGGTACCGGGGCTTATCATCAGTTTCTTCTTCAACCATCTGACAGTAGGCAGGCTCGGTCTTGCGTTTAATTCGGATGAGAGTGGCGTCATTGACATCCCTGACTTTCCACATTGAGGCTAACATGGCTAGGGCATCGGCAATGTGATTCTCAGATCTCGGAACATGCTTGAAAGTGATTTCATCAAAATACTCGATCATCTTGATGATGTAGGCTCTGTAAGGGATCAAATTCTCATGTCTAGTTTCCCATTCTCCAGTAACTTAATAAATAACCAAAGCTGAATCCCCACTGACTTCAAGAAGTTTGATTTTGAGGTCGATAGCTGCCTCGAGGCCGAGAATGCATGCTTCATATTCGGCGATATTGTTTGTGCAGTCAAAATCCAACCTGGCTGTGAATGGAGTGTAACCACCTTCCGGACTCATTAAAACGGCGCCTACGCCATGCCTACTGTAGTTGGAGGAACCATCAAACATAATTTTCCACCAAAGACTTGTCTGCGGACCTTCATCAGGACTCGGTTTTTCACAATCTGTTACCAACATGATGTCTTCATTTGGGAAATCGAATTTGAGAGACTCATAATATTCCACTAGTTGATCTGCAAGATATTCTGACTACACACTACCCTTGATAGATTTCTGAGCTACGTACTGGATGTCATATTCTTATAATAACATATGCCAACGGGAGAGCCTTCCAGTCTGAGCAGGCTTCTCAAAAATATACTTTATCGGATCCATTTTTGAAATCAACAAAGTGGTGTAACAAATCATGTACTGCCTCAAGCGTCTGGCAGCCCACGCCAAAGCACAACAGGTTTTCTCCAGAAGTGAATATCGGCTTTCACAATCAGTAAACTTCTTACTCAAGTAATAGATAGCATGTTCTTTTCGTCCGGACTCGTCCTGCTGACCTAACACACAACCCATTAAATTCTCAAGCACTGTTAAATACATGAAGAGAGGTCTTCCTGGAACAGGAGGTACTAAGATCGGAGGCTCTTGGAGATAACCCTTAATCCTATCAAATGCTTGCTGACAATCTGAATTCCAAACAACCGTTTGGTCTTTGCGTAATAATTTGAAGATGGGCTCGCAAGTAGGAGTCATATTGGAAATAAATCTGGATATGTAGTTCAGTCTTCCAAGAAAACCTCTGACTTGCTTCTCAGTCTGCGGAGCTGGCATATCTTGAATGGCTCATACTTTGTCTGGATCTACTTCAATCCCTCGGTGACTGACACTGAAACCGAGTAACTTTCCAGATCTTACTCCAAAGGTACACTTGGCTGGATTCAGTCTCAACTGATATTTTCTGAGTCTCTTAAACAATTTCAAAATATGTTCCAAATGGTCCTCCTCGCTTTGAGATTTGGCTATCATGTCATCAACATATACCTCTATCTCCTTATGCATCATATCATGAAATAAAGTTACCATGGCCCTTTGATAAGTAGCACCTGCGTTTTTCAGACCGAAAGGCATAACTTTGTAACAGTAAGTTCCCTACGGCATAATGAAAGTAGTTTTTTCCATGTCATCAGGATCCATCTTAATCTGATTGTAACCGGAGAAACCATCCATAAATGAGAAAACTGCAAAACGAGCCGTATTATCCACCAATGTATCGATATGCGGCAAAGGGAAATCATCCTTCGGATTGGCCTTGTTTAGATCCCTGTAATCCACGCACATTCTAACTTTCCCATCCTTTTTCGGTACAGGTACAATATTAGCTACCCATTCGGGGTACTTGGATACTGCTAAGAAACTCGCATCAATCTGTTTCTTCACCTCATCTCGAATCTTGAGAGCCATGTCAGGTCTTGTTCTTCGGAGCTTTTGTTTAACCGATGGGCATTCTGGTCAAAGCGGTAACTTGTGAACCACTATGTTAGTGTCTAAACCCGGCATATCTTGGTATGACCAAGCAAATACGTCCACATACTCTTTTAGAAGCTCTTCTAGTTGCTGCTTGATTTCTGCCCCTAGGGCTGCCCCAATCTTGACTTCTTTCTTGTCTTCTTCAGTGCCAAGATTAATGAATTCTACCTGTTCTTCGTAGGGTTGAAGCTCTGTGTACTCATGATGTGCCAATTTTACCAGTTCATCAGGGATTTCGAAATCTTCGTCCTCATCTTCAGCTTGGTATATTGGTGAATCAAAGTCAGGAGGGAATGCAAAGTCACAGGATTCAATGGGTTTTGGGACATCAATGCACATGGGAATGGCTTAATTTATTAAAACACACAAAGACAAATGCAGCACACAAAAGAGAAAATTGTTTTGGGTTTTTTAAGATTGTTATTTTTCTTTTTAAAATGAAAGCAAAAGCAGCAAAGAAATAACACAAGGAATTTAACAAAATAGTTCATTTTTCATTGATTTTCTTGAAAGCATGGGGTCCTTACAAAACATTCTTATAGCCCTGGGCATGGCTATGGAGATTTAAAACAAAAACAAGAAAAGAAAGACAAACAAATTACTTTAACTCAGGAAAGACCATAGGAATCTCAATAGCTTCCCAGTTGCTCAAGGCAGAGTTGCAATGATACACTAACTGTTCAAGGTCTTCATCTTCAAAATCTTCTTCCACAACACTGACTTGGAAACCTCCACTGATGAATACTTCTTGTATAGTCTTTGGGCGTCCTTTGTCATGTGTCGGTGCTTCATCATGAGTTGGTTTGTAACCCAACCCTTGGCGATCCATTTTTGGCTTCACTTCGATAACCTCTCCCCAACCTGCAGGAGTACCTTCTTCCAGTGTAGACTTGATACTCTGAGCGGATGCAAAAGACGGACCACTCTTAGCCACTGTTTCTTCCAACATCACCGCATTAGCTATCTCGAGTGCCTGAAAGGAAGTTTCTAACGCTCCCTCATCTGCTTCAATATACTTAAATGATGACAAATTGCTCACCATTAGGTCCTCTTCACCGTGTACAATCACTAACTTATCATTCACAACGAATTTCATTCTATGATGCAATGTGGAAGTTACTGCTCCCGCCGTGTGAATCCACGGTCTTCCCAACAAACAACTATAAGTTGGGTTAATGTCCATGACTTGGAATGTAATATTGAACACATGAGGTCCGATCATGATTGGCAATTCTACCTCTCCAACATCTGTTCTTCTTGAACCATCAAAAGCTTTTACAATCAAAGACGTCAGTTTCATTTCTGCCCCTGCATATGCTAACCTTGCGAGCGACCTTGCGGACAATACATTCAACGAGGATCCAGTATCGACTAAAACTCGTGCCATTGTGTCTTCTTGGCACCTGACAGATGTGTGCAACGCACGGTTGTGATTACGTCCTTCTTTTGTCAACTCTGCATCACTAAAGCTCAGGGTGTTACAGGCTGTAATGTTGGCTATCACTGAGTCAAATTGGCCGAGAGTTATATCTTTTGTCACATGTGCCTGCCTCAACACTTTTTGCAGAGCTTCTCTGTGGGCTGGAGAGTTCATCAAGAGAGACAAGATTGATATCTTTGATGGGGTTTGGTGAAGCTAATCAATAACCCTGTAATCACTTTTTCGAATAATCCTTAAGAATTCTTCGTCGTCTCCCCCAGTACTTGGTACCTCTTTTTCTTTAGTCGCAGCAGGGGTGACCTCTTTCGGAGCGGCTACTGTTATCTTTGGTTGATAGATGCGACCACTACGGGTCATTTTGCTTGTACCTACAATGTTTGTCACGTCCACTTGGTCGTCTTTCACTGTCTCTTTCTGACTAACCCTCCCAGATCCTCGGTCTATCACAATCATGTCATACTTCCATGGAATAACCTTTGTGCTTTCAAAAGGGAATGGTCTTGGTTTCTGAATAATAACCGGTCGAGGTTGATCGATAGCCGGCTTGTTGAAAACAGGTTTCACACTTTTATTGGTCATTTTAAACACTGGAACTTTCTCACCTTTCTTTGGTAAATTGAAAACAGGCTCAATTACTGAAACTTCTTCTTTCCTCACCTTGATACACAATTGCAACACTCCATCATCAATCAATCTTTGTATATCTCCTCGTACCACATCACACCCTCTAGAATCACTAGAACATTCTTTACAATCATTATGGGTATCCTCTATCAATCCTGCTTTCAGTAGTTTCTCGTGAAGTAACCTCAACGGGGTCTTGATCTCTGACACACCTCGGACCATCCTTTTATCCGAAACTTCTTCTACCGCATTAACCCCTCCATGATTCGGAAATGGATTACTTTTAACATTTGGGGGTACATCATCAAAAGACAAGATCTTCTTTTCCATCAACTCCCTGACAAGATGTTTTAAAGCAAGACAACCTTCTAAATCATGATCGGTAGCGCCTTCGTGAAAGGCACAATGAGCATTTGGATTATAGTGAGGAGATGTAGTGTCTGGATTTAGAGGTCGCATTGTTACCAATCCTTGTTGCAACAAGGAGGGGTACAACTCGGTGTAAGTCATCGGTATCTAAGGGAGTGGAGGTTTTGTCGTTGGCCTCCGATTTTGGTAGCTCTGTCTGGGTGCCTGAGCTCTAGGCTGATGATGTTGCTGATAGGGTGGAGTGTTGGGCGCTCGTTGATACCCTTGTTGAATTGGCTGATATACAGGTGTTGGCACTGCCTGGTAACTGGGAACAGGATGATTGAAAGCCGGAGTCACAGCTGCCACATATGGTTGTTGGGTATACTGCAACGAATACATTGGTCGTTGTTGCTGGGTTTGCTGAACATAACTTGCTTGAGGCTGTTGAACAAAGCCTTGCTGAGGGTTTTGAACATAACTTTGTTGATACTCTTGGTAAGGCGGTCTCCAGGTGCGACTCTTTCTTCCCACAGTTACTGCATTTGCCTCCCCTTCTTTCTTTTTATGAAAATTACTGCTGAACTTCTTGACATTGTTGTTACCAGAATTGCTGGAACCACTAGCCACCTTTCCATTCTTCATTCCTAACTCCACTCTCACCCCCACTGCTACTATATCTGAGAAACTTGCGGTTACACTACTGATCATCTTCTCATAAAACTCTGGTCTCACCGTATCAACGAACCAATCTGTCAACTCTTTTTCACTCAAAGGAGGTTCCACCTGAGAGGCGGTTTCCCTCCACCGTTATGCGTATTCTTTGAAAGATTTTGAACTCTTATGTGACATACTCAGTAATTGTCTTCTATCAGGGGCCATGTTGCACCCCAAAATTTGCCCAACCTTTCTAACCTAGGTTTATGTTTCAATTGCATAGTCATTTGCATTGTCATCATGTACATAGTGTATTCATCTGCATTGCATAGCATGAGCAAGTTATCTTAACAGGGGATCAAGGTGCTATTCCTATCTCAAGAGGTATATCCAAGGGTTTCATTCATATTCAAGTCTACTCAGGTCATCAGGGAAGAATTTGGGCTTTGAAGAGCTGCCAGGTTGATCAGTGAATTCTCTCCTATCGTGAGGCTAGTGGGGGATCATCAGAGGAAATGTGAGCTATGAGCCAAGAGAATGAGGTGTGTATGGATGATATGAAGAGTCTAGAGAATCATCTTTGAGGAGAACCAAGTCATTTGAATGATTGCAAGAGCCTCAGTTGAAGTCAGTCAACTAGGGTCAGCACTGGGTCAATTCTAGGTCAAAGAAGTGTTTTGAAGGGTATCAAGGATCATTTGAAGAATGGGGGATTCATTATTTGCTATAGGGATATGGATATGATGTTGTGATAAAGAAAAATCAAGAGGAGTCAAGGAGAACTGGAGTTACTAAATTAGGGTTTCAATGTAAAATCCCATGATTTAGGTCAAACTTCAAAGCAGTGTAACTCAAGATGCAAGCTTCATATGAATTCTTGGTCCACATGAAACTTGTAGATTATCTTCATAGCTTTAAGTTTAGGGGTGGAAGTCATCAAGATGATTTGCAGAGCTCAAGTTATGGCTCTTGCAAGTTACAGGTCATCTGAGGGCACTGAAATTTGTCTGTGAAAATTGTCTGTATTCCAAGCAACTTTTTACTTTCAAGGGTACTTCAAATGGATTTCTTGCCAACATAAGAATTGTTCCTTATTGTCTTAGCTTTCTAGAATGGTATGGTATGCCTTCATATGATTTGTGGAACTCTACTTATGCCCTTGGCAAAAAAAGGGTATTTTGGTCATTTGAGAATTACAGGTCATTTCAAGCCTATGCCTAAAACTCATACAAGGAAGCTTCAAATGAAAAACTTCACAACATAAAAGTTGTTCAAAATGACATTTTAAGCCTAGAAAAGAGGTCATGGCATGTTGGAAAAGCTTGTAGCAAGAATTGACAAAAGTTGGTGAAAATGACTTAAAAAATGGCATATAACTTGAAAAAGTTCAAAGTGAAAATTGGTTTGAGAGATCTACAAATCCAATGTGGGTCATCCAATATACCAAATTGATTCCCAACAACATTTTAAAGACATTGGTTCAGCCACGTTTTTGAGTTAGGGTTTAAAAATTGGACTTGCTTTGTATTTTTGTTACTTGCATAATAAGGCAAGTATAGAAAACTTGGCACAAGATGGATTTTCATGGCAAGGAGCTTACATACGCTTCCCATATCTCATGTAAGGAGATTTTGACATAAGTTTGGAAAGATGCAAGCATGAGATAAGAGATATTCAAAGTATCATGGCATGAGAAGTTCATGAAATTTCCACAACTTTCTAGAATCCTCCAAGATTATTCTAGAAACCTCTAAGTTTGTTAATCATCATCTATATATTGGATTGAGATCATTAAGAGTAAAGGTTGGTGATAGTTGATGTTGAATCCATTTTTCTCCATTTGCAAATCATATTGAATTTTTTTTCTCTTCACCATTTTTTCCATTTTTCCCACACTTTCACATTTTGGAATTTCCATTTTTTTCAATCTTTTTTTTTTCTCTCACTTTCCATACTTTTTCTCTTCACCAATCAATTACACAACAATTATAGAGATGGTTCATCATTTTTTTGAGAGAATTGGAGCAAGAGGAACCTTGTAGTAACATGAAAAAGTGGTGAAAACTCAAATTCCAATTTTCACTTTTTCATCAATTCAAGACTTGTCAAGGCTTCAAACATATTCACCAAGTATTGTTGAGTGATTCTACATCATTTTCTCAAAGAATTGGTGATCGAGTGAAGCTCCATAAGCCATTTTTCGGAGGTATAAAGAATTCGACATAACTCATTATTTAGGAGTCTTTCTTGCATTATTTTTATTGCATTCCATTGCCATAAAGGTCTACATGGATTCTAGTACAAAAAAGATGGGTTTTATGACAATTTTTGGTTCTTGAGTTTTTCTTGAGGTGCCACGTTTTGGGAGTTAGAGAGAGTTTCAAGAAAATCTAAGACCATATTTGGATTCCTTGATTTTTTTCCTTCAAGTTTGACCAAAATTTTGTGCGAAACGGATAATTATTGATGGAGTTATGGTGCTTCAAAGTAGAAAAAAACTCATGTTCATGGGGCTGCGGGTTACTATTCACAAAGTTGAAAAATTTGATTTGGAGAAGAAGGTGTTAACACCGTCAGATGCATTTCCAAGTCAAGGTTTCTTCCATTCATCCAACGCCTCTCACTGCGCCACGCAATCGACCACATAAGCCTCATGCCACTTTTATTTATTCTCACTATTTCTCTTGTTTTCTCATGTGTTCATGCTATTCCATGTTTCTTTTAATTTTTCTGTTTTATATGCTGACTTCAAATAATCATAAAAAATAGGAAAATTAGTCTTTTTGATCCCCATTTTATTGTGCTGAATCTTTAATATGTCTAGGATTTAATAAAACTGGAATTATAATTTTACCATTTTTTTACATTTTCTTTGGATTTTTTACATTTGGGTCGTCATAAAAAGGCCAATGCTGGTGCTATCATTTTGTTGAATTTCTTTGACCTATCAAAACACAATTTAAATGTCAATCCTTTTGCAGGGATCTCATACACACGTTGAGGTATTGTGATATATTTTTGTGGGAATTTTATTGTACCATTTTAATTTGTTTTGGATGCTTTTCTTTAACATGCTCCACTTTAATCTTTCCTTTGGTATACATGAGATATCTTGAAATGTTTTCATCTTGTTTGACCATTTATCTTTGGATATTTTTGTGGTATCTCTCACCCCTGGTTTGTGGATTGATGTAGGGCATTGGAGATTTTTATTTGAATTTTTTAGCACCTTTTGCTATTTTTCTTATGTTTTGTATTCGAACTTGTAATTTGGACTTCCGAACGGACTTTATTTTTGTTAAGGCTCCAACGGCCGATTTGTGTTTGTGTGGTGAACGCCGTGATTTATATTTCTTATTATAGATAGGATAGAGGTATTTGAAGACCCTTAGGTGGCTGTTATTTGTATGTGTAGCTTGCCCAATTATCGACTTGTTTGCATGATAGCACGTTGCGATTCCAAATAGTGGATTACGCGTTTCACTCAGAGTTTTCACTCGATTCTTTGCATATGATCACTTGATATTTTCTTATTCCATCCATGAATGGGCTTGAGGTTGAGATGAACCTTCCTCCCTCCTTTGCATTGCATTTACCATTGCTATATTCATGTTCACTTGTATGCGGTTATTACTTGTATTTCCGTTTCTTCCTTTCGTTTCCTTTCCCGTAGGACTTCCATTCTTCCTTGTTCAAGGGAGGATGTGATAGACATTAGGAGTTAACCCATGCATGATAACATTAGGGTAGATTTTATTCCCTTTTAACCCTAGGATTTGTAGAGTGTCATCTCTTCTTTCTTCAAAACAACAGAAAAACATTAATAAAGGTTATAACAGAGATTAATTCATTTCTTCCGTCAAAAGATTTGAACAGACATCAACCTTTTTGCAATAAGAAAACCCTTGTTTAAGGTGAGATTTTTCATAAAAGACACTTGAACAGCTTGTGTCATACGTAGCCCGAACTACGTTTGCTCTGATCTTCCATGTTGTGTGGAAGTACGTAGGCATAGGATGCAATATCCTAGCGAGCAACCTTCCCCCACCTTCCCCCGTAGTTAGGCGAACTACGTTGACTCTGATTTCTCGTTCCAGACGGGAATACGTAGGCATAAAGTGCGATGCTTTACCGAGTCATGTTTTCTTTTCTTTTCAGACCTCATCCTTTAGTTTAGATAGAAGTGTAATCCGTACAAACCAAGCAAGCATGGATCCCATCGAGTACGATGGACGTGAGGGGTGCTAATACCTTCCCCTTGCGTAACCGACTCCCGAACCCAGGTTTTGGTTGCGATGACCATACCTTTCCCTTTTTCGCGAGGTTTACTTCGAGCGTTTCCTTTCCCTCCGTTGGGATAAATAACGCACGGTGGCGACTCTTCTGTTCAGCCGGCGCCGATTTTCGCAGTAGCGACAACTGGAGACTCTGCTGGGGACAAATCCAACGTCCCCTGGCTGCTAAGGACTGCGATGGTCCTTATGCATTTGGGATCCAACGTCCCTTAAGAGAGTCAATCCTAGCGTTTGTTTGCCCGTCGAGGATTTTGTATGGATTTACATTTCTGTATTTACCTTTCAGCATTATATTATCATTATTATTGCTGTATTGTGGGGTGTGGCGGGTGTTCTTTGATTGAGAGATAAGCCGGACCTGGGCTTGAGTGCACCTAAATTTAGAGTAGAGATTAGTGGGCGCGCACGTGCTTTGCATGTCCTAGTGTCCCGCGAAATCTACGCTCAGACGAGGTTCTTCTGGTTGGCCTCCTGTCCTGCCCTTTGGGTGGCTCTGGTTGCTGGTTAGTTGGATTGTCGACTCTGGGGACCGATCATTTGGAAGTTGGCTAAGTGAGGCCTCTTCAGGATGTGATGATGCCACTCCTTCTGGGAATCGTATCGTCACTCCTGAAAGTCTGTGACGCCGACGACCGCATAGGATGCCATACTTTGTCAGTTACTAGGACATCCACCTGTGAGAGGGTTTGGGGTTATGCAGGTAACTAGACCTTCAGATAACCGGTTATTTCTCGATCAGAGATCCTGGGTATTTATGGATGGTTCTGAGGTCTATCAGAGACCAGTTGGAGTTATGTTATGAGGTCTGTCAGAGACCAGTTGAGGTTATATTATGAGGTCTATCAGAGACCGGTCCGAGTTATGGTTTGAGGTTTGTCAGAGACCAGTTGAGGTTATATTACGGGTCTATCAGAGACCAGTGTGGAGCTTTGTATTGGGTCTATCCGAGACCATGATTTGAGACCTTCGATATGATTCGGGCTTCTCAGCTATAGCACTTGGCCCCTGTTGCATGTTGCTTGCATTGCATTATTTGCATGATCATTACCATTGCATCCCATTAACGTGTGTCTGTGCTGCAGGTGCATTTGCATATCCCCGGGTTCTAGTATCTGGACTTCCGAGTATTGATCATGGCGGGTTTGAGGATGAAAGTTGCTTACAAGCTACCTATTCCTGATATTACTCCACTCCTGGGTCTGATTTCTCTGGCAGGTGAGGACGTCCGTAGAAGCTTCAGGCAGAGTTACGGACGACTGTTGAGTTTGGTTCGCAGATCCACCGACGATGAATTGAACGGGCTATACACGCTGATGCAGTTCTATGACCCGGCTTTGAGATGCTTTACATTTGCAGACTTCATTTTGGGACCAACCCTGGAGGAGTATGTGGAGTTTACTGAGCTGCCAGTGCAGAATGCGGTTCCCTTTATTCACTCTGCCGCTGAACCTAAGTTGGAGGATCTAGCCAAAGCCTTGCATATGGATGCTTCTGAGTTGTTGATAACTTCTTGGCGAGGGGTTCCGGGTTTCTCTCTTCAGTTTCTGGTTGGTAAGGCTCAAGAGTACGCCAAGAATGGGTGTTGGGTGGTCTTTAACACTATTTTGGCTCTATGCATTTACGGGATAGTGTTGTTTCCTAACTTCCCAAACTTCGTGGACATGGATGCGTTTCATCTGTTTGCTGCTGGTAACCCAGTACCTACACTGATCGGGGACTTTTACCATTCGATGCACTACAGGAATGAGAACAGGAGAGGCAAGAATGTATCTTGTTGCGTGCCTCTGCTGTCCATGTGGTTTAAGAACCATCTTCCACTGAAGGGACCTTTTGTGGATAGTGCAACCACATCTGACTAGCCAGAGCGTATGATGAGGCTAACTTCTGCAGACATTAAGTGGTTTGATCGAGATCTGTTGGGGTCCGAGCTTATTTGCAGTTGTGCTGGGTATCCTAATGTTCCGTTGATAGGGAGAAAAGGGTGCATCAACCACAACCCATCTTTGTTCGTCCGTCAGTTTGGATATGCGCTGAAGAACCCGCCTCAGGAGGAAGAAGTACAGGAATCTCTGTACTTCACCGGTGATTTGAGTGGAGAGCTACTAGCCAAGCTTCGGCATGCCTGGACGCGCATTAACCGAAAAGGGAAACCACTGTTGGGGAAGAGTGATTGCCAGGCGTATGCACCCTACAAAGTTTGGATTCAGGAGAGAGCCAGACAGATATTGATGCCATTTCCAGCTGCACCAGTCCTAGTTCCTATTCCGGTAGAAGAGCCGACTACTGTTTCCAGGGAGGTCTATGAGCAAGTGGTGAAGGAAAAGGAAGCTCTGTTGGTGGTTAATGAAGATCTAGAAAGATAATTGGCCCGGGTTCGAAGTGAGAAGAACGAAGCTGCGTACTCCCTTCAACAACAAACTGAGATGGTAACCTTGTTGAAGACTAAGTTGGTCAAAGAAAAGGAGAAGCGGGAACGCCTGGGATAAGACTTTAAGAGCTCTCATGACATGATGGAAGCTAAGAAGAAGTCGTTGGACATCGCTCATCGAGAGATCGCTTCATTCAATAAGACATGGAATGCCACCCTTACTAACAACAAGGAACGGGAGGATAAGTTGAAGCAACAGATCGCCGATCTTCAGAACCAATTGAAGGCCACTAGGAGGCAGCACGAAGAAGAAGTCATAACTAGATATGCCCTTCAAGATGCACTGAAGCAAGTTGAGGCCCGTAGAAAGGAAGCTCGGTCCCAGAAGAGAAAGCTAGAGGAGTGCTTTGGTGAAGGCGCATGGGAAGAGTCCATCGACGGCTTGCGGCGAGTTTTTAAGCAGAGGAGTCTACTCATAGAGGGATTGCTTGTCCAACCTGATCATCCCAAGACAAAGAAGTTGTTAAGGGATTATAGGGATTATGGGCATACCTGACTTGTTCATGCTTTATTGTACGCTGACCATCACTCGGTTTGTGGGTTGAGGTCATGCTTTTGTTCGTCTTGTGATACATTGGTGTTATACTTTTGCCTTTGAAGGCCTGTTCAATACATGAGTTGTTTTCCCTTCTGTGATTGAATTTCAACTTCTTGCAACTGCTTGTCTCCGCACTGTCACGGCGCTGCCCTGTATCAAACGTATTAGCACTAGAACGGGGGGAGTAATATGCTCCAATGCACAGGCACACATTGCATTTTGCATACATACTCATATTTGCATTACAGGTTTGTGATCCAGGTATCTTATCTCCCGCATTTTGAAGGTATTTTCAGGATTGAAGAAAAGCGGGTCCACCGTTACTTTACAAGAATCAACCAGAAGAAGATCATGGACGCCATGCAGCTTGAAATGCAAGAGATGCGTGACAGGATGGCCCTATTCATGCAAACCATGGAGACTATCGCCAAAGGGCAGGAACAGTTGCAGAGTCTGGTGCAGCCGTTGGTTGCTCGTGCTGAGATCAACGGCACCCCGCGTGGTGAAAATGTGGCTAACTCTCCCAGGGTTGAAAATCATCAAAGTGCTGATCACATTCAAGTCGCTGGGCTGAACAACGGAGAAGTTGGTCCTGCTGGTGGGAACGGAAACACTGGTAACACTAACGGAGATACTGCAGGAGTGTTCATAGGGAACGTCAACCAGGGTTTCAACTTGGGTGCGGAGAACGTCGGGCTGAATGGCGGCAATGGTAATCAGGGCTTTCAGGGTACGAATGTGGGATATGGCAATGTGGCTGGCGCCAAAACTGGATACGGAGACCATGGTTATGGTAACGCAGGATATGGAATGGGCATGAACAACGGCCAGGATATGGGCAACCTGAGGGGTAACCCCGGGTACTTCCAAGCAGGTCTGGGCCGTAACGCTGGACATGCTGCATATGAAGAGATACCTCGTTGGGAGGACCATCAGGAAGACGTTTTCTCAGGTCATAATGAAGGCTACAGGAGGCCTGCAGGGGACAGCCTCCGCATGAGATTGTTGGAAGAAAAGGTAAATGGTCTGGCTAATCAGAACGCTGTGGGACTGGATATGTCCAACATGGGATTGGTACCGGGGCTGAGGGTACCTCTGAAATTCAAGGCGCCATCTTTTGATAAGTATAGAGGCGACACGTGCCCGAGGGTGCATGTCCGTTCATTTTACAGAAGGATGTCCGCGTATTCAGACGACCAAAAGATGCTTATGCACTTTTTCCAAGACAGCTTGTCAGGGCCGTCATTGGAGTGGTACATGAGCCTGGAGCCAACACAGATCAGAACTTGGAAAGAATTGGCGGAAGCTTTCGTGAAGCACTACCAATACAACAGCGATCTCACTCCTAACAGAGTTCAGTTGCAAAGCATGTCCTAGAAGCCCAAGGAAAGCTTCAAAGAGTACGCCCAGAGATGGCGTGACCTGGATGCGAGAGTACAACCACCTATGGTCGAGAGGGAAATGATGGACTTGTTCGTAGGGACATTCTCAGGGATGTACTATGACCGGCTGCTCAACTTCTCAATGAGTACCTTCTCCGAGCTGATCCTGATGGGGGAGCGTATAGAGAACGGGATAAAAATTGGTAAGATTCAACCGGGAGAATCTGCTTCGGCTGGAAGCAACAGGAAAGCCTTCGGTGGTAAAAGGCAAGATGATGCTAATGCGGTGTATAACGTTCAGCGGAGAAATAGGAATCAGAATCGGCGTCCACAGCCACAAGTTGCAAGTGTGACTATTCCGGGACCACCTCAGCAACAGAGACAACAACAGCAGCAGGCTCAGCAGCAGCCTAATCAGAATCAGCGGCGGTTTCAGGCTCCAAGGCCGAGGAGGGTATTTGAGGTACCGCCGATGTCTTACGCAGAGCTCCTTCAGACCCTATTGAAGTTACAGCTAGTTGAAAAGAGAACCTTAGCGCCGCCGACTGGCACGCCACCAGTAGGGTACGACATCAACGAGCACTGTGATTTTCACTCTGGTGCACCCGGGCACAATATCGAGAACTGTTTAGCTTTCAAGCACAAGGTGCAAGATCTGCTTGATAGCTCAGCCATCAATTTTGGGAAGGAAGGTCCCAACATTACGCAAAAACCAATGCCAAACCATGAATAGGCTGGAATATGGGGGGCAAAGCGGAGTTCTATAGTTCGTGTGGGCCGTTAAAAGTAGATCAGAACAGCGGCAGGCTGCCTCTCATGACTGATTGTGAAGATAGCTGGTTCAGCAGCAGGACAGACGTGAAAGCCCGGTTCTCGGAAGCTGGCATTTTTCTTTGTTTTATCTTGTCATTTCTTTACGTTTGTAGTTTCTTTCCTGTTTAAAATGCAATCTTGTTTGTAAAACTTGTTGTTTTCATTTCAATTGATGATAATGAAATAAATATGCATGTTTTGATTAAATCCATTCGTGTTCACTAATTGTTTTTACAAATATCCAACGCCTGGTTAAGAGGAATCCGGGGAGGATGACGAAAATGAACAACATGCAAAATTCCGATTGTATGCTTTTGAAATGAAACCTGTTGACGATGTACAGGCATTGTTTCAAATCCCTAAACACCGGAGTTATAAGGAAGATAATCCCTTGTCAACCCCTTTGAGCCTTGTAGTAGGAGTTTCTTTCTGTGCATGAAAAACCCTCAATCTTAACCTGGGGCAGGGTAGGTGTTAGCTAATTTGACCGAGCGTTCAAGTTGCAAAAGGAGTGTCCGTTCGAGGATCAGTCACACCTCTAGAGGTCGTGCCTAAAAAACCACAATGGTCAAATCAAGAGTGAGACAGTCACATCATTCTCCAATGAGTCAGGCAACCAGTGTCACACGACTTGTTCGAAGAAAAGGAAAAAGGAGAAAGAATCAAAAGCCCGCTAAGTCACAACTTCAAGACAAATGACTTAGGCAAAAATGAGGGCATCCCGCTGGACTAAAAAAATCAAAAGAAACTCAAAAGGAGTCAGTCCAGGCAAAAGTTAGGGATAAGAAAAAAGATGAAAGGAGGACAAAAAGAAAAATCCTCAAATCAAATGCGAGTCGTGTGACCCTAAGTGTCAGAGACGAAAAGTGAGTGGCTGTCACTCCAAAAGTTCATGGGTTCTCGAACTATCACTCCTATATTTCAGCCTCTGAGAGGTGAGCGCTAAGGTCGAATTAGCTGAACGTAGGATCGGAGAACATCAAGGAGAATGGGTGGGTTAAAATAAACTTTGAGCCTTTATCCTTTCCTTCAAAACCGTGAACCTGACCACGTTATAACCTTCAAAAGTCCTAATTGAAGCAGGTTGTTTCGAAAGCATACTTCGGTAAAGGTCGCGTCGATTCTGACTCCTAAAAGGGTTCCTCTTACCGTGTTGGTACTGATGTTGATAAATGTTTTGTGCATTATATGCCATAAACTGTTTTTCCCTTTTCCCAGTGAACAGATTGGATGTCAAAACTATCATATGTGTTGCATTAATATGTCTTTTACGCAGAACAACTTGTTTTACTGGCGAGTAAGCGCTTGACAGCAGGAAAGTTTTCTGCAATGAAAAGTATGGCCAGGATAGAATACAGAGCGCCTGAATGTTCCGAGAGCAGGGGCAAGCTATTATCGTGATTCCCAGTCAGGTCAGCCATGCAAAGTCAACTACTCTGGGGCAATCAGGTCGAGATTCAGTAGTTGGAGGTACTGTTCTGGATCAGCTAATCGGGGGCAAAGTCATTGCAATCAGGGGCATGAACTTCCATTGAGTTCGGAATCAGTTAGTCTGAGGACAAGTCCCGAAGCTTCAGTTGATCAAGGGGCAGTATGCTTGAGAGGTAACTAATCAGAAGTGAGTCTTCTCGAGATCCAATCAGGGGCAGTCATGCAGAATGTAGAGATTTGAAAGCAGATACTTCAAGTGGATAATCAGATCAGGATAAGTCGCTAGAACGCTCATTCAGGGGCAAGTCACCGCAGAGAACGTTGAAACCAACTAGGTTGATCAGGGCTAATGGAGATGGAATCTTTTTGCCGTATAGATGCGGGGGCAAGTAATCTCGAGGTCGTCTCATAGCAAACGGTTCAGAGCAAGTATTCCCAGGAGTTAGATAGGGGCAAGTTGAGTGCACTGGGGCAAGTGACTCGAAAGCTCGCAAAGTTCCCCGCCAGAGTCCATGGCAGGATGGTACCCTTCCCAGAGGATGAACGTTGTGGCTTCCCCCGGTGAAGACGCCTCAGGCAAATTGAAGGCTGTATCCCCAGGAGAGCGGAGATTGCGTCAAAGGAAAAGATTAGTGTATCTTCAGCAATTCAGAATTAGCTCATCAAGCAAAGCCGAGTCTTCCCCAGTGAAGGTCAAGACAAATAAGATTCACTCCCCAGAGAGTTTTGTGCAGTGCAGAATGTGTGGTTCAATCCCCAGCTCAGTGATAGCGGGATGATATCCCCAGCTCAGTGATAGCGGGATGATTTCCCCAGCTCAGTGATAGCAGGAGAGGTTCCCACAGAGTGTGATCAGGTGGTTAGAGCTGCTGAAAGGAGCTTCCCCAAGCAGGGTTGTCCTTTCTTTTCCCAGCAAGTCGCTCTTCCTCGTCAGGAGGACCTTTCTCAGCAGACTTTGGAGTTTTGAGTTCGTGAGCTACTTTCTCAGCAGGATGGTTATCCCCAGCGGAGTTAGTTCATCTTTCCAACATTTATTTTGTTGGAAGCGTATCGGTGGTATTCCGGTCATCCACAGCGGATCCAGTGTGTCTTCAGCATTTATTTTGCTGAAGCAACTCTTTGCATAAGCATGCATCATGAGCATTTGCATTCTACACGAGCCAGTAGCATTTCCATGCAGTATGGAAGCATTATGTCATTATCAAACATGTATTGTTGAAACATAAGCCAGGTGGTTATCTCTTCAGTTTCAGATATGTGGTTCCCTGCCGATAAGAGAAATCGGGATTCAGGAGGATGCTATTTTGTATCATTTTGGGGGTTCATGCTGTAAGGCACGCAGTGACCGTGTTGATCTTGGTGTGTTGATTTGTGGTCAGAGTACGCAGTGATCGTATTTGTACCATCCACGGGGTTCATATTGTAAGACACGTAGTGATCGTGTTGATTTTGAGATGTGGATTTGTGGCCCAAGTATGCAGTGATCGTATTTGTGCCAGGTGTGGGATTCATGTCGTAGGACACGCAGTGATCGTGTTGATATTGGTATGTGTATCTATGGTTGAATGGTTCAGTGATCATATTCGTCCTGATCTAAGCAGATTGTTTTGTAAGGCACGCAGTGATCGTGTTGGTATCATCCAGGGGTTTCATCGAGCAGGACGCGCAGTGATCGTGTTCACTTTATTATTGGGCAAGACACGCAGTGATCGTGTTTGCCATGTCATGTGATGGTTGTTGGTCAGTACGCAGTGATCGTATTCGTCCGTTATACAGCGGTTATAGATTGACACGCAGTGAACATGTTCATCTGGTTGTTGGTGGCCGAAGTACGCAGTGATCGTATTCGTCCTATTGCAGCACACGCAGTGATCGTGTTCGTCGTTGTTGGTGGCCGAAGTACGCAGTGATCGTATTTGTCCCATGTTTGAAGTTGTGTCACAGCACGCAGTGATCGTGTTTTCCTCCAGTCAAGAGGGTCGTGACATAAAGCGCGCAGTGATCGCGTTCACCCTGTGTATGGTTAGAATATGCAGTGATCGTATTCGTCCAGTTATGTGGGTTAGTTGAGACACACAACATGCAGTGATCGTGTTTTCTCCAGTCAAGAGGATCGTGGCTCAGAACGCGCAGTGATCGTGTTCAAACACGCAGTGATCGTGTTCAAGATACGCAGTGATCGTATTCGTATAGCATGCAGTGATCGTGCTGATAATACCATGGGAACTTGTGATGCGGGGCGCGCAGTGATCGTGACTATCGTATCAGTCGGTTTTGTTGGCCGGTATATGCAGTAATCGTATTCGTCCTATTACATTGGTTAGTACACGCAGTGATCGTGTTCATCTTGTCGGTATCTATGGCCAATACACGCAGTGATCGTGTTTGTTCCATTACAGCGCACGCAGTGGTCGTGTTCATCATATGGGTGGTTGAAGTACGCAGTGAACGTGTTCGCCTTTTCTATGTGGATCTATCGTGTTTACCTTATCCGGTTGGATTTGTGGTCGATGTGATTTTGGTGGTAATGCATCACGCAGTGATCGTGTTTGTCCCATTATGCGGTTTTGTTTGCAACGCCAGGACGCGCAATGATCGTGTTTTCTCCTGTCAAGAGGATTTTGGTGTAGAATACGCAGTGATCGTGTTCATTTTGTTACAGAGGGTTGTTGTGCCGGACATGCAGTGATCGTGTTCGTCATGGCATATTCCCCTAGCAGAGTTGCTTGGTCAAGCATTTCTCTTTCTCCCCAGACGAGTCCTTTCTCAAAGTGCTGTAGAAATGACAGGGTGCAGATTTTTGGGTGGTTACCCGCAGTTTCCCCAGTAGAGATGTAATCCCCAGCGGGTTGTTCTTGGTTAAGTTTCTCGTATTCCCCGACAGGGTATCCTTTAACAAGTCGCTTGGTTAAGTCACTTGTAATTCCCCAGCTGAGTCTTTCTCAGGATGATGTGGTATCAGTATTAGAAGGTGGTAATACAGATTTTCGGGTGGTTACCCGCAATTCCCCAACAGAGTTATGTGCCCCAGCAGGGTGTTACGTTAGTGAGTTGCTTGGTTAAGTCTCTCACAATTCCCAGCAGGGTGCTCGCTACAGGAGTTGTTTGGTTAAATTCCTCGCATTTTTCAACAGGGTTAATCTCGTCAGGGCTTGGTTAAGCTTCCCCAATTTCCCCAGCAGGTGTTTGACGGCAGTCGTCAGAATTTGTCTCCTCAGAGTTGCTTGGTTAAGTTTCTCATTTCCCTGCAGAGTCGGTTGTTCATGTCTTCAGACCTTGTCTCGTTTGGTTAAGCGTTCTCTCGTTTCTTCAGGATACGAAAAGTTGATCAGGGAAGTCAACATGACAAGTGAAGTCAATATTCTCCCGCTGGTTAGCGTGTGCTCAGTTGATAAGTGAGATCAACAGAGGTTGATAAGTGAGATCAACAGAGGTTGATAAGTGAGATCAACAGAGGTTGATAAGTGAGATCAACAAAGGTTGATAAGTGATATCAACAATTTCTCGTTATGTGGTGTATGCTCATTTATTCGGAATGGAGTGGTCTGCGGACAACAGCAGATTATTTGGCAGATGGATGGCTAGTTGGCGCCGTGACAACAGAAGCCAGTTCCCAGGGTTTTCCCCAAGCAATAGTCGTTTTCGCAATTTATTTTTGCGGTTGGCAAATTTCCGAGTTCTTTCGTATTCAACCATCTCGTACCTCGAATGTCTGAAGGTTGCGCACTCTTCATCCAGTCGGGTCCAAGCCGCTTGAATAGGGGCAGCTGTTGCACCCCAAAATTTGCCTAACCTTTCTAACCTAGGTTTATGTTTCAATTGCATAGTCATTTGCATTGTCATCATGTACATAGTGTATTCATCTGCATTGCATAGCATGAGCAAGTTATCTTAATAGGGGATCAAGGTGCTATTCCTATCTCAAGAGGTATATCCAAGGGTTTCATTCATATTCAAGTCTACTCAGGTCATCAGGGAAGAATTTGGGCTTTGAAGAGCTGCCAGGTTGATCAGTGAATTCTCTCCTATCGTGAGGCTAGTGGGGGATCATCAGAGGAAATGTGAGCTATGATCCAAGAGCATGAGGTGTGTATGGATGATATGAAGAGTCTAGAGAATCATCTTTGAGGAGAACCAAGTCATTTGAATGATTGCAAGAGCCTCAGTTGAAGTCAGTCAACTAGGGTCAGCACTGGGTCAATTCTAGGTCAAAGAAGTGTTTTGAAGGGTATCAAGGATCATTTGAAGAATGGGGGATTCATTATTTGCTATAGGGATATGGATATGATGTTGTGATAAAGAAAAATCAAGAGGAGTCAAGGAGAACTGGAGTTACTAAATTAGGGTTTCAATGTAAAATCCCATGATTTAGGTCAAACTTCAAAGCAGTGTAACTCAAGATGCAAGCTTCATATGAATTCTTGGTCCACATGAAACTTGTATATTATCTTCATAGATTTAATTTTAGGGGTGGAAGTCATCAAGATGATTTGCAGAGCTCAAGTTATGGCTCTTGCAAGTTACAGGTCATCTAAGGGCACTGAAATTTGTCTGTGAAAATTGTCTGTATTCCAAGCAACTTTTTACTTTCAAGGGTACTTCAAATGGATTTCTGGCCAACATAAGAATTGTTCCTTATTGTCTTAGATTTCTAGAATGGTATGGTATGCCTTCATATGATTTGTGGAACTCTACTTATTCCCTTGGCAAGCAAAGGGTATTTTGGTCATTTGAGAATTACAGGTCATTTCAAGCCTATGCCTAAAACTCATACAAGGAAGCTTCAAATGAAAGACTTCACAACATAAAAGTTGTTCAAAATGACATTTTAAGCCTAGAAAAGAGGTCATGGAATGTTGGAAAAGCTTGTAGAAGGAATTGACAAAAGTTGGTGAAAATGACTTAAAAAATGGCATATAACTTGAAAAAGTTCAAAGTGAAAATTGGTTTGAGAGATCTACAAATCCAATGTGGGTCATCCAATATACCAAATTGATTCCCAACAACATTTTAAAGACATTGGTTCAGCCACTTTTTTAAGTTAGGGTTTAAAAATTGGACTTGCTTTGTATTTTTGTTACTTGCATAATAAGGCAAGTATAGAAAACTTGGCACAAGATGGATTTTCAAGGCAAGGAGCTTACATACACTTCCCATATCTCATGTAAGGAGATTTTGACATAAGTTTGGAAAGGTGCAAGCATGAGATAAGAGATATTCAAAGTATCATGGCATGAGAAGTTCATGAAATTTCCACAACTTTCTAGAATCCTCCAAGATTATTCTAGAAACCTCTAAGTTTGTTAATCATCATCTATATATTGGATTGAGATCATTAAGAGTAAAGGTTGGTGATAGTTGATGTTGAATCCATTTTTCTCCATTTGCAAATCATATTGAATTTTTTTTCTCTTCACCATTTTTTCCATTTTTCCCACACTTTCACATTTTGGAATTTCCATTTTTTTCAATCTTTTTTTTCTCTCACTTTCCATACTTTTTCTCTTCACCAATCAATTACACAACAATTATAGAGATGGTTCATCATTTTTTTTGAGAGAATTGGAGCAAGAGGAACCTTGTAGTAACATGAAAAAGTGGTGAAAACTCAAATTCCAATTTTCACTTTTTCATCAATTCAAGACTTGTCAAGGCTTCAAACATATTCACCAAGTATTGTTGAGTGATTCTACATCATTTTCTCAAAGAATTGGTGATCGAGTGAAGTTCCATAAGCCATTTTTCGGAGGTATAAAGAATTCGACATAACTCATTATTTAGGAGTCTTTCTTGCATTATTTTTATTGCATTCCATTGCCATAAAGGTCTACATGGATTCTAGTACAAAAAAGATGGGTTTTATGACAATTTTTGGTTCTTGAGTTTTTCTTGAGGTGCCACGTTTTGGGAGTTAGAGAGAGTTTCAAGAAAATCTAAGACCATATTTGGATTCCTTGATTTTTTTCCTTCAAGTTTGACCAAAATTTTGTGCGAAACGGATAATTATTGATGGAGTTATGGTGCTTCAAAGTAGCAAAAAACTCATGTTCATGGGGCTGCGGGTTACTATTCACAAAGTTGAAAAATTTGATTTGGAGAAGAAGGTGTTAACACCGTCGGATGCATTTCCAAGTCAAGGTTTCTTCCATTCATCCAACGCCTCTCACTGCGCCACGCAATCGGCCACATAAGCCTCATGCCACTTTTATTTATTCTCACTATTTCTCTTGTTTTCTCATGTGTTCATGCTATTCCATGTTTCTTTTAATTTTTCTGTTTTATATGCTGACTTCAAATAATCATAAAAAATAGGAAAATTAGTCTTTTTGATCCCCATTTTATTGTGCTGAATCTTTAAGATGTCTAGGATTTAATAAAACTGGAATTATAATTTTACCATTTTTTGACATTTTCTTTGGATGTTTTACATTTGGGTCGTCATAAAAAGGCCAATGCTGGTGCTATCATTTTGTTGAATTTCTTTGACCTATCAAAACACAATTTAAATGTCAATCCTTTTGCAGGGATCTCATACACACGTTGAGGTATTGTGATATATTTTTGTGGGAATTTTATTGTACCATTTTAATTGGTTTTGGATGCTTTTCTTTAACATGCTCTACTTTAATCTTTCCTTTGGTATACATGAGATATCTTGCAATGTTTTCATCTTGTTTGACCATTTATATTTGGATATTTTTGTGGTATCTCTCACCCCTGGTTTGTGGCTTGATGTAGGGCATTGGAGATTTTTATTTGAATTTTTTAGCACCTTTTGCTATTTTTCTTATGTTTTGTATTCGAACTTGTAATTTGGACTTCCGAGCGGACTTTATTTTTGTTAAGGCTCCAACGGCCGATTTGTGTTTGTGTGGTGAACGCCGTGATTTATATTTCTTATTATAGATAGGCTAGAGGTATTTGAAGACCCTTAGGTGGCTGTTATTTGTATGTGTAGCTTGCCCAATTATCGACTTGTTTGCATGATAGCACGTTGCGATTCCAAATAGTGGATTACGCGTTTCACTCGGAGTTTTCACTCGATTCTTTGCATATGATCACTTGATATTTTCTTATTCCATCCATGAATGGGCTTGAGGTTGAGATGAACCTTCCTCCCTCCTTTGCATTGCATTTACCATTGCTATATTCATGTTCACTTGTATGCGGTTATTACTTGTATTTCCGTTTCTTCCTTTCGTTTCCTTTCCCGTAGGACTTCCATTCTTCCTTGTTCAAGGGAGGATGTGATAGACATTAGGAGTTAACTCATGCATGATAACATTAGGGTAGATTTTATTCCCTTTTAACCCTAGGATTTGTAGAGTGTCATCTCTTCTTTCTTCAAAACAACAGAAAAACATTAATAAAGGTTATAACAGAGATTAATTCATTTCTTCCGTCAAAAGATTTGAACAGACATCAACCTTTTTGCAATAAGAAAACCCTTGTTTAAGGTGAGATTTTTCATAAAAGACACTTGAACAGCTTGTGTCATACGTAGCTCGAACTACGTTTGCTCTGATCTTCCATGCTGTGTGGAAGTACGTAGGCATAGGATGCGATATCCTAGAGAGCAACCTTCCCCCACCTTCCCCCGTAGTTAGGCGAACTACGTTGACTCTGATTTCTCGTTCCAGACGGGAATACGTAGGCATAAAGTGCGATGCTTTACCGAGTCATGTTTTCTTTTCTTTTCAGACCTCATCCTTTAGTTTAGATAGAAGTGTAATCCGTACAAACCAAGCAAGCATGGATCCCATCGAGTACGATGGACGTGAAGGGTGCTAATACCTTCCCCTTGCGTAACCGACTCCCGAACCCAGGTTTTGGTTGCGATGACCATACCTTTCCCTTTTTCGCGAGGTTTACTTCGAGCGTTTCCTTTCTCTCCGTTGGGATAAATAACGCACGGTGGCGACTCTTCTGTTCAGCCGGCGCCGATTTTCGCAGTAGCGACAGGCCAGATCCATGTTGTACTTGTAATGTTTTACGAAAGCATCGGCCAAATCTTGGAAACTGTGTGTCGCGGTGAAAGCAACAAACACATGTAAGCACGTAAGGACATAAATATAAACAAACAAGGGAGACCCTAGGTTTGCAATGAGCATGGAGCCAAAGGTATACCCATTCCCAAAGGACACGGACTAATGGTTGATTGTACCTGCAGAACAAGGTTCTAATAAGGGTCCCAAAGTCATTAGCCCATCTATCGGATATTATCAACTTCCCAAGTACTCGATGGTTAATAATATTCTCAAGAGAACTTCTTTTGAGTGTAGCATCGCGTAGCACTATTTCGGGGGTACCCCCTCATAGTCCCGCACTACATCCTAATAAAGGCCAAAGTGGGGTTAAGGTAACTACGGTCCTCAATATCATAGGCTCCAACATCGAATATAGTGCATGTTTTCACGATTAAGAACTCGTTCAACAATACAACTTTCGAGAGGGCCTCAATTGAGTGTGATTTTCAAGTCAGCTTGGTCGGGATTCCACCCCCTATAAGCCTCTTTCAACATATCACTATCCTATCTTATGTTCACTCAAGTCCGGGTGTAGGACTTTGTCTCACCACTCAAAAGTATCAACCCAAAAAAAATAAAGAACACAAACAAATAAGCAAGTAAACAAGTAAGTGAATAAATATATAAAGCAATAAAGAAATAAAAAAAGATAGGGAGACCCACTGAGAGTCCCCAGTGAAGTCGCGATTTCTGTCGCGGTGAAAATCGGATACCAAACTATTGATTAGTTTGAATCTTTAATTCATTTTGCAACCGAACTTTGATTTGTCCAAAGGAAGGAATAAAGATCGAAATTCCCACAATGCAATGCAAATGCAAGGTTTAGAGAGTTATAGGTTCGGGGGTTGGTTCTGTGTGGTAAGCCTACGAAAGTCTACCGTGAGGGTTAAATGTGGATCGTGAGATGAGATTAAATGGTAAGCGAATGGCAGTGAGTGGAGGTGCACGGTGGGTGATAGTGGGTGCAACATACACGATACAATAAAATGTAAAACAGAAAAAAAAAAAAAGCAACTCGATCCCTAATTCCCAAAATCCCTCCGTTTTCTCCCTCTTCCCGATCTCCGATCGCGATCTTCTCCTCTCCTCCGTCGATGCTTTTGTCTCTTTCTTCGTTTTCCGCTTCTCACTTCCTTCTTCTTCTATGACTCAAAACCTGCAAACACTAACACAAGACAAACCAACGAAATAAAATGTTGATGGATTAAAGTTACCCAAAAGTGAGAATCAATGGTGGTTCGTGGCGGTTTCCGGCGATGTTTTCTGGAGACGTTGATGTGTGTGGCGGCTTGCGAAAGTGTTTGGGGGTGACCTCACGACGGGATTTTCAACAAGATAAGTTCTCAGTTTGAGCTTAGGGTTTTATTTGGGGATTTTATGATTTGTTGTTCTTGAGAATGGTTGTGAATTGTTGTTGTTGTTTTTTTTTTTCAGGTTTTGGGATTTTTTCGTGTATATATCTCATTCTCCTGAGTCTCGATCTCCTCTTCTCCCTCTATGTTCATGAACATCTCTTATTTATGCCCCTTCGAATTTGTTGATTTGGAAACAAGATAAAGGTTGTTAATGGTAATGAATCATTTTCCTTTTCTGTTTTGTCCTGCTTTAATTCTTTGTGGGAACTTAATTGCAGGTAAACAGAATGGATAAGCTTCCAAATCCGTATGGACATGTCTGATTCATTCTTGGAAACTAATGAATTTGTTTGATTTTGTAGGAAACATCATTAAGGCTCTTTCCACATTGGGCTCAATTAAGTTGGATTTGGTGTGCAACTTATTGCTGGTTCTTGGTTAGGAAACTTCTCTAGTTAGGATTTCGAACGCGTGAGCTGTAAACTTGAAGAAACTCTCAAGGTCGATAAATTTCCCTCTTCTGCCTTTGATTTAATTTTCTGTTGCTATGCTTAAAAAGAATGTGATAACTGACAACAGTTCTCCTTTGATTTGCCTTTCACCTTACTAGGCTCTAAAACTGGTTTGTCCATAGTAACTGATGTTGCCAGAAGAGAGACTGAGCCATAATCCTCTGAATCATCCTTGCAATGCTTTAAATTTGTTTCAAGATGGCCAGAAGATTGATGATCTGATGTGCCAGAATCTGTAGAAGTGGCTTCATTACCAACTTCACTTCCGTTTCTGCTTACAAAGGCGTCTTTGGAATCCAATGCAGAAGTGTACATGTCAGCCATCCTGTCACAATCTGTGCTGCGACTTGAAGATTCAATTTTATCCATTCTTGCAGGACGGTCCTTGAAGTTACAACCCCAGTGCCTAATTCTGAAGCGCCTTTTTGAGGTGGCTAAATTCTGCTCCGTTATCACTGACATTTTTACTTATCTGCAATTGAAATTCCAGTTTTATCACTAGCTAATTTGTTCTACCTCAGCTGTTAATCCTCGTATCACTCATATGATTGTTCAAGCTATCTGCAACTTGAGTAGCAGGTTCTTCAGTTGAAGCGTAAACATTTTTGTGTTTGATGAATTTCATGGTAAAAGATCAAGATCAAGTGAAGGCCCTCTAACCATTCCTGGTCCACCAAAATTTCCCATTGATAAATCCAATGATGACATGTGAATTGGTGAAACTGGTGGAAGCTGTGAAATTGGTCTTCTACTGTATTTTGCAGCAATGTTAGATACTCTATCAAGCTCTTCTTTAAGTTGAGCATTTTCAATTCTCAACTTTTTTTCATCAAAATAACAATCATCATTGATTGGAGGACCACCACAAGAGGGGCAGATGACATTTTAAGGGCTTCCCTTATAGCTATATTCTCACATCTTATTTTATCATTCTCTGCCCTTAGGGTACAATTATCAGCTCTTTCATGTTGTGCCTTCATCTGAGTCATTCTGTTCTGAAACAAAAACTTGATCTGTCTAGGAGCCAAGGCTAATTTTCTGCTTAACTGCAACCTTTGTTATTGTGCTATTAATGGTATTTAATTTAGTGAGACCTTCTCTTAAAATGGCTCAAATTTAACTCTTGAATATTGTGCTATATCTCAGGATTCGTTTGCGAAGCCCTACGTCTCCAATAGATTTCGATGTCGGTAACTCAATCGTAAATTCCTGATAAGATTTCCATCTTTCTTTTTAGGCATGTTATGAACTGGACTGTGTTAGTTTGTTGCTTTGACAGATTTTGGTTCGCGGTCCACATCGGGGTTGAATCCGGAAGACAAAATGCAGCAAAAGGAAACGGTATTGCAGCCTGTTACACCATAGGAATTTGTATACTCTAACTGTCTTCTCTTTAAATTCCCCTCAACAGTTTGCATTTTCTTCATGCCTCTTCGCAACATTTGGATAGTGGAATAACGCCGTATGCGGTTCGCTTAGAGGGATTATGGTGCAAGGATCATCTGGCGGTAGGAGCAGGATTGGTTTCTTTTTGCATAGGCTGGATGGGCTGCCAACATTGAATGTAACTCACCGATAATATTGACATCCTCCACCTAGGGATCTTATTATTTTTCATTTCAATTGTCTTTGTGAACTTAGAGCTTAAAGGCCTTTGTAATATATGAATTCTTGGGATATAATTAATTGAATTTGTTCTTCACAGCTTCTTGATTTGTCAAATATGAATATTAATTCAAATGGATTTAATTTCAAAAAGTCCAATAACACGTGTTCCCTGCTAGTTCTCTAATATCTTGATTCCATAAAACTCTTTGTGTTGTAAGCATAAGGCGATAAGAGCTTCCAATGAAAACGACAAGAACTTCCAATGAAACGAAAACTCTTTGAGTCCGCCCATTAATAACTTATCTTTTGACGAAGTTGGGATCTTATTATTACATTCTCATAGTAACTCAAAATCGACGGTTGGTGTTAATAATAAGTGGTGTTCATCCTTTCGTAGCAATGGGTATTGAAGCAAATTGAATAATAAAAAACAAGACAAGTAGAAGAGGACATATGATTCTCCTTGCCACTCAAATTCCAATTGGTTTTCATAAACTGTCTCTCGACCTTTATATGCTCGAATTGCTCAAAAACAATGAACACATGGGCTATGTTTGCAGACTTGAATTGATGAATTTGAGCCAATTGGATCTCCTTCCAAAATTAATAAGCGCTACAACTTCAACAAATTCAACCATTGGTTTGAAATTCATGAGGCTCGGTTTGGGTTTTGAGGATAACTTGCACCAGCTTGATTCAACATATTTCCAATTTTGTTATTTTAAAGCCATATTATCCCTGGGTCATCAATCCACTCTTTTCTTGATACTTAAAATGCAACCTTGCTTGCCATGCAACCATAACTAGTCTTGAAAGACTAAACTCAACACTTAACGGAAGAAAAAGCTTTGATCTTCACTTGAACTTGCTATTTGCGTAAAAATTGATTAGCCGTGATAAATATATACAAAAGTAAAATAAAATAAGCAGGAGATAAGCACAAGGAGGCGGGATCTTATGGTCAAAAATTAGGGTGTGACACTGTGAATACGAGACTGATCCAGACCCAAATACCATTTAGCAGGAGCTCCTTTCAAACTATCCTGGAAACAATGAATCATCAACTTATCATCTTCCACATGAGCGGCCATTCTTCGGTAATACATAATCAGATGCGTTCGAGGACAAGTAGCCCTAGAATACTGATCAAAATTGGGAACTTTGAATTTCGGCAGAATTACCAATCCAGATACTAAGCACACATCCCTGGCATCAGTACCAAGGATATCATTTCCTTCCATTGCTCTAACTTTCCTGCCGATAGTCTCTACATTTTCTTTCAACTTATCATGTCGTCCACTTTCTTCTTCATACCCATCATGACCTTCTTACACTTGTGGAGGATTATGAAAAACAGGGCGCACTTGAATCTGAACAGAAGGCTGAGTGTAAGTAGGAATAGCTTGAGGAACTTCTACCCCTAGGGGAACTGCTTGTTGATTGACTACTGGTGGAGGTACAAACCCAGGCGGTAACCCATATGGTGGAACATTTGCAACAGTGACTGCCGTTGGGATCGGCTCCACAGCTATGCCAATGATTTCAGAAACAACAGTGGCTTGAGTGTCCAACTTTGCACGAATGACTTGTAGGGCTTCCATGATCTGCCCCATGCCTCCTCGTAGCTCTCCAAGTTCATTATCAATCCTGTCCACATCCAAATTCTGTCCTTCCATTCTTGGGCTCGGGTGTTGTATCGGTGCTGAGGATTCAATGTGGTTCTCTCTCTAATAGACATCGAGATGAGACACAACACAAGAACATGCACATGCAATGCTTATGAATGCAAAATGCAACAATGCAAAATTAATCATTCAAGGAATCCAAAGAAATATTTGCAACAATTATAACAATGGGGAAATAAGCAAATTCAAAAGTCTTCATAGATTAACAACTAAGAGTTTTACAACAACGGTTCTAAAACTGAAATACAAGTCTTCAATACAGATACATGATGAAATAACACAGAAAACAAAAGGATTTTAGATCTTCTGGTTAGATGGCCCTTCGTCTTCTGGCTGACTTCTCTTTCCACCTTGACGGATCAACTCTTGAAGCTCTTCCTTCTCTTGCATAGCCTTGAAATACTTATCCCTCCAAGCTTTTCCTTCTTTTTCAGCTTTTACTAAAGCAGCTTTCAATTCTTCTACGAGAGTAGGTTTGGGTGAGTCAGACTCAAAACGAGTATAGAACATCTTCAACGCTGCTTCTTTTACCCATGATAAGTAAGATTTTGAAGCAGTGGTGTCGTGGTAACCTAGGGCAGTTACTCCCCTCGTGTGGACATGACGCCAAGCATACACAATTTGAGCCCTGTAAGCGGGATTCTTCCCCTCTTCAATGTAGAAGCTTCTCAAAAAGTCTGGGTCTGGTTCATCCTCCATTGGGTGCCCCAACTAGCGACGAGCTAAAATAGGATTATAGCTGATGCAACCATTAACGCTGATGAGCGGTACATTCGGGAAATCTCCACAGCTTTGGATCATGGAAATCCCTCCATACATAGGGTCATACCACTGAATATCTGAGTGTTTGAGCAACAACAGTTTTTCAACCCATGAGAGCCCATTTTGCTTATCCCAGAGGGCTGGAATTTTTAGCAAGTGCGAAATAAACCACTTGTGCAAGAGAACGGTGCAACATTCAATCTGTCCAACTCCATAACGGTTCCTACGGTGGATGGAAAAGTACATATCAGCCAACAAAGTAGGTACAGGGTTCTTGATTAAGAAAAGGTTGATTGCATTTGCGTCCACAAAATCATTAGCAGTCGGGAACAGGAACAATCTGTAGATTAGTAAAACCAGGATGGCCTCAAATGCTTCAATATTCTTTGACAAGGCATAGCTTTGAGCTTTTTCATACAAGAACATAGCTGGGAGTTCATACAACCTTCCCTTAGCAATAATATGAGATCGTACCTCGTCCACCTCCAAATACGCGGCCTCTGCAACTACTCTTTCATTAGGAGTCCCTTCTCTTCCAGAAAATGGTCTAGGAGTGACGCCTACTCCCATCAGGGCGGAATATTCTTCCAAGGTTGGTAGCAACTGATAGTCTGGAAATGTGAAACAGTGATAGGTTGAATCATAGAACTGCACGAGTGCGGATAACATCTCTTCATATACTTGAACTTCTAGCAAAGACAGCATATTCCCATACTTCTCTCTGAACGCCTCGGGGTCTTCTACTAAACTTCCCAGTTTCTTCAAGTTCTCCAATTTTGGTCTTTGGAACACAACCTCTACTTTCTTTCCAGAATCCATCCTATAATATCTGCAAAATAATCTTTAGTTCCTTGAATGATTAAATAATGAGAATGCAAATGCAAAAGTTTCATGGAACTCAGATCAAAACATCATTTCATTTCATTGATTTTCAAGTTTTGAATTACAAAATATCCAGAACATTTTACAAAAGTCTTAAATATAAGGCTGATAGTATTCTAAATAAAAGTCCTTTTTTTCTTTGATCTTCTTGAGTTCTTCTTTTATCTGCGTCTTCTCAAGAATGAGCTTGTCCACCATTAACTTCCATGGAGTTGACTGATGGTTGGAATAGAATAAATCTTCTTGCGCCTTCCTCTTCTTACAAGCAATCATTTCTTCATCTTTCAACTGGATTTGTCTACGGAGTTCATCATTCTCTTCCATGGCCACTTGGTACTTGTACCTCCAGGCTACTTCAGTTCGTTGTGACTTCCTCAAAGCAATCTTTAACTTTTCCTCTTCAGACATAAAGATCAATGCGTGTTCCTCCTCTAAAACCATGGGTTTCTGCTGAGGATAACGCATCTTCAGTTGAATAGCTCTCTTTCGGACCCATTGGAGATAAGGTTCGAGAGAGACGCAATTAGGTTTTCCTAAGTCTTCCTTTCCTTTCTTATGCACATGACCCCAAGCTTTTAGGATCTCTTCTTTCAATTCTGAAACTCCTTTAAAGAAAATATTGTCCACATGAGCGCTATTAGGTTTGTCCTTCAAAGGGTATCCAAGCTGTCGGCGAGTGAGAACAGGGCTGTAATTGATTCCTCCATTTGTACCAAGAAGAGGTACGTTACCAAAACTTCCATAACTGTCAATGATCTTTATCCTATCGTAATTACGGCTGTACCAATCAATATCAGAGTGAGTAAGAGACATAACCTTCTGAGACCACCAACCTTCCTTCCAAAAAGCATGAGCTTTCGGTAAGTGAGAAATAAACCACTTGTATAGTAAAGGGACACAACAGGTAACCATTCCTCCTTTATGAAGATTCCTCAAGTGAACAAAATGATAGGCGACAGCTAGTAAAGTAGGCACAGGGTTTTTCTTCAAGAAAATCTTAATGGCGTTGAGATCCACAAAATTATCAAAACTTGGGAACAAGAAGATCCCATAGATGAGCAAGGCAAAGATGGCCTCGAATGCATCCATACTCAAGTGATCAGCATAGTATTGGGCTTTCCCAACCAAGAACTCTGCAGTCAAACCAAATACTCCTCCTTTAGTAGCCATATTTTTCTGAATATCCACCAATCCCAAACGTGTAGTTTTAGCAATTTCTTCCTTCTTAGGGTCCTTCTCCATGATTGGAAAAGGAGAGTCTTCAAGAATAGGCAAACCAATCAAGCAAGAATATTCCTCAAGTGTAGGTACTAGCTGATAATCAGGAAAAGTGAAACAATGATAGAGTGGATCATAAAACTGGAGAAGTGTGGAGAGAAGTCCCAGATCCATCTTCTTCTTTACTTTCAACAATGACAATAAGTTCCCATACCTGCTCTTGAATCCTTCTAGATCTATTATCAAAGTGCTCAACCTCTCTATGTCATCCAAGTTAGGACTTTTCTAAGTGTACTTCATAGTTTTCTTTTTTCCATTATCCATGATGATCCTAATGTTTACAAACAAAAGATCTGAGTTCCATGAAACTTTTATGATATGATGTTCATGAATGCATGAATGCACAAACACAGGTAAGCACAAATTCACATATACACATGGGTAAAGGTTTTAGGTTTGGAGAACGTGAGCATGGAGCCAAGGTCTACCCATCCCAAAGGTATGTACTAAGGCTTTCAAAAACTGTAGAACAAGGTTCTAAAAGAGTTCCCAGAGTCCTTGACCCATCTTTCGGATATTATCAATTTCCCAAATACTTGGTGGTCGATAATATTCTCAAGAGAGTCTCGTCTAAGTGTAGTATCGCGTATCAACTATTTTGGAATTACTTCCTTATAGTCATCGCACTACATCCTAATAAAGCCATAGTGGGGAAAAGGTAATCTAAAGGTCCTCAGTATCACGGGCTCCCATGTAGAAAGTAGCATTGTTTTCACGAATACTCGATCAACAATACTAACTCTCAGAAGGGCGTCTACTGAGTGGGGGTTTTCTCAAGTCAACTTGGTCGGGAATCAACTCCCTATAAGCCTTCTTGAATGTACCACCATCCTATCATAAGTACGCTCAAGCACGGGTATAGTGTTGTCTCACCACTCAAAGTTTCCAAGATTCAACAGAGCACAAATGTACATATTTACAAGTATTCACAAATAAGCAAGTATTCAAACAAGATAGGCTAAACCCTCAAAGCAACGATTTCTCCAGTGAAGTCACCATTTCTGTTGCGGTGAAAATCGGATATCAAGCTATTAAATTAACTTGAATCTTAATTCTTTTACAACCAAACTTTATTTTATCCAAAGGAAAGGTCTAAAGAAAGAAAAACCCTTTTCGCGATGTAACAACAACGCTAAGAGATTCGGGGATCGGGGGTTGGTTATACCTAGGGAAGGTGTCAGCACCCTAAGCATCTGTAGTACTCTACAGGAACCTTTTGTTTGATTGCTTGCTAAGTTTGTGAAAATGTGCTATGGATTGGGAAAAGATATGAGTTGAAACTTAAAGTTATATACAATGAGTTTGCTCGCAAAGACATCGCATCTTCTGCCTACGTATCCTAACTAGGATAGAATCAGAGCAATCGTAGTTCACCTCACAAGGGAAGAAGAACACTTGATTATGATCAAGGTTCCAAGGGGGACAAACATGACAATGTTTGTGTGGATCTTGACAAAACTCCCTAATTTAAATTGTAACACTCAAAAGGGGAAGTAAGAAATCATGACGATGATTCTTACGTAGAGTTGACAAACTCTATCCTAGGGTTCTAATTGAAGAACACTCCTAGTACAGGTGGGTCTTTTAGACTTAAAGCAAAGTCTAATGGTTTCTAAACTAAGGTTAAAGTGACTTAACAAAGTCAAGGGAATGGGTGAATGAGTTATCCCTAACATAAGGGTTAATGGAAAGATTTTTCCTTTGGAAGGAGAGAGGGGAGACAAACTTGGACGAGAGCTAACAAGCTTCATCCCTTGGGGAAAAGAAAATTAATTAACAAGGAAAAAACATGGTAAAGATAAAGAGCATGGTGACAACCATTAAATGAACATGTTTAATGTAAAACAAAGATGCAATGATGACAATCAAAGCAGATGAGTAAGCAAGAAGTGTGACGACAAATCGATCTTAAGGAAATTCAACAGATGAGGTAAAATGAACATGGTAACAACCAAATAAAAATCCTAGCATGTTAAATAACATCTAAGGATATGGGGGCAAGAAAAACATAAGCATATACAATTACAATAAGAGAGAAATTCATCTGCACATGTGAAAACGATCGTAAAACGCACCTAACTTGCAAATAGTCAAAAGGGATGAAAAATTAGTCAAACATGGAATTTGAAAATATGGCATGAAAGTAGACATCAAAACAAACACAATTCAAAAAGAATGGGTGAAAAATGATTAAAAATGAGTGAGATATGAATTTTTGAAAATGGGGTGAAAAATAACAAAAATTGGTAAAAGGGTTGCCCTCCTCAGGGGTCGAACCCAGGTTCAGTATGTGCAAGGCGTGTTTTTGGCAATGGTCTTACCACTGGGGTGGCTATACATCCGTTGATGAAAGCCACCCCATAAATATATAAGGGGTGTTTCAAAACCAAGCTGGGCCAAAACCAAGAACAAAATTCAGTTTTGCATTTATCCATAACTTCCACAATTCTTGATGTTTTTTCACAAAATTTTAGTGTAACTTGAGTATTTTTTCATGAGGAACAAGATGGAACTTTTAGTTTTTTGAAATTCCTCTCCTAACTCAAAACTCGACAGTGCTTGTATTATGATGTTTTGAAATGCAATTTGATATGAATCTCACACACCAGCTAGTTTCAGTTCAAAGTAATCATGCACACATACCACATAAATGATAATGAATGAATTCATGCAAGAGTTAGAGTTCAAATCATGTTGTGATGAAAATGGATTGTCAAGTTGCCACTTTGTCATGAATGATATGCAAGCTGATATGCAATTCTGTTTCTAGGCATATATTGATCAAACTAAACACATACACACATCAAATACATGATATAGGATGAAGTTGGTCATAAGCTGAGGCTCCAAACAAACTGTGGTGAAACATGATATTCAAAATGCAAGTTTGTGCTTGTGAAGTGCATGAAAATGTGCAATTTCAGTTCCAGACATGTTTAGATCAAACTAATCATACATACACAACACATACATGATTTTGAGTGATTAAAAACACAATTTGAAGTCAAACAAAAGCTGTCATGGAAAGTGGTACTCAAATTGCAAGTTTGGCATAAGTGTGATGCATGATGATGGTCAATTCTCTTTCTATGCATATCTCAATCCAATAAATCATGTACACAGTCCCTATATATGCTGCTAAATGGATTTAAACACAAAGAAGGGCTCAAACAGGTCTGTTATGAAAAATGGATTTTTAAATGCAAGGTTGATTTTGAAAAACTGCATGATGATGCAGGCTGAAGTGCAGTTCTGTTTTGATGCTCGTATGAATCACATAAATCACACATATGTCTTGAAAACATATTAACAAGTGAAGGCCAAGCAAGAGAAAGTTTCAAAACAGGTTGTTGTGAAGAATGAGTGTTGAGCTGCAATTTTGGGCATGAACATGATGCATAATGGTATTCAGTTTTGATTCTAAGCACATATTGATTAATTAACTTATGCAGACAGTTCATATACATACAGATGAGTGTATCCAAGCAACAAAATGAACCAAAACAGTCTGTTATGAGAAAATGATATGCAAGTTGTGATGTTATGCTTTGTACATTCATGAAAATACTCAAATCATTTTCTGATCATGTTTAACCCAAAACAGTTGCACACACAAGTCATAAATGCACAAATGGATGATTCTAAGCTCAAACTTGAGCATGTTCAGGCCTGCAATCCAAACTGGTATGGCTATGGCATTAAAATGCAAACATGGCATTTTGTGAATGAAAAGACAAATTAGATTCAAACAGCTCCAAACAAACATACACACCTACCATGATCATGATTTTAGAGATGATCCAACTCAACAAAACAGCCATATCTTAGTCATGACAGAATTTTGGTACAAGACATACACATGCAACATTTTCAACATAATGAACTCAAAATGCCAAAACATGAAATCATGGTGCAAAGCAATGATGGAGTGTCTACATACCTCTAGTAGACTGTCTTGAACAGGTGAAAACACCAAGAAACCCAGAGAACTTCAATTACCTCCTTGCCTTGAGAATTTTCTTCCTTTTGAAGCAATGTGCAAATCTTGTGACAGTTGGAGAAATAAACTCTACCAATGATCCTCAATGCTTTGGACAGTTGAGAAATGATATATGTGAGGTGTTTGAGTGATTAGAACATCAAGGAAATGTCTAGAACAAGTTTTGGCTGATTTTATGCATTGTGGTCAAAGTTGATTGGTATGGAAGTTGACTTTTTGAATGTTGAGGTTTTTGAATGGTTTAAGGTCTTGGACACCTTCTATATCATATTTAGAGATTGTGTGGATGATTGTTGGGGAGTTTGAGTATGGAGAAATGATTTTGGCAGCAATTGTACCAAGACAGATTTTGGTGGTTTTTGGTGAAAATGTGGTTTTATGATTTTGAAGCAAAGTGTGCAAGAGCAAAGGCTTGAGCTTTCTATGGTTTTTTAGAGTAGATATTGTGTGTCAAATGAAGTGGTGAGGGCCTCTATTTATAGGGAAATGAATGGAGTGGGCAGATTTGGAGGTTTCCTTCATATGAAGGAAAAATTTACCTTTTTGATCAAGCCTCCACAAAGAGGTTTCCTTGGTTGATGGGTAAGCTCCAAAGTAAAGCTTCATGATGAGTTTGAAGTGGCTAAATTCAGTCTAGAAGGTGTAGGCTTGTGGCTGGTTCAGAATTGCTTTTACACCTCATGCTAGCCATGTTCACTTTAAGTGCAACTTGCAAGGCAACTTGCAAGCCACTTGCAAGTTTGGCTAATTTCATACTTTCTACATTTCTTTTGTTCTTTCATGCTAAAAACCCTCTATAAATCAGATAAAACATGTTTCACAAGCTGAGATTGGTCAGATTGATGAAATAATGGATTTTTGAAACTTGTCAATGTGGGACTTCAAGTATGAAACCACCAACTTGCCATAACCATAACTTTCAGCTCACAAGTCCTGTTGAGATGTGCTAGTACTTTTTAGAAAGCCTTCAAACAGCTCTAAAACATTCATGTTTTCATGAGTTTCAAATTCTCAAAGGAACATGGCCAAAAGACTTCTCAAAGTTGCTGCAAAATGAGCCTAAAAGTGAAATTTCTCTAAGTCTTTTTCCCTTCTTGAAATGAATTTGATCATAACTCCAAATCTATGCATTTTCTGATCATGGACCACTTAGGGACTTTTTTAGGATTTGTCAAGAGCTTTCAAATGAGCTTTGAACCAACTCAATTGGATGTGTGGTTAAGGAGTTATGGTTTAACCCCTTTCAAAGCCCTAATTTCCCGATTTTTCGATTACTTCCTCATCCTTGATCCAATGGTCATGAAAATTGATAGGAAATTGAAATATGACATAAGGATCATTTTTTATTCACACTTTGAAGTCCAATTCATTAAATTTGAAGAGTTGACTTTTCGGTCAATCGTACGATTGATCGGTGACTACCGAGTCGTCCGTTGACACTCTGGACCTCCTGAGACTTTGAAACTTCTTGAATGAACTTTATTAAGCTATATGAACTTCATGGATCATAATTCCACCATTAAAACACCTTCCAACATCAAAGTCAAACTACAGTTGTCTTTTACTAGTCAAAAACCCTAATCGGGTGCCCTGAAATACACTGTTCTTGATTCTGGGGTAACAACCTCAAATTGGGTACTCAATTGATATCACATAATACCCTTGATCTTGTTTCATGATTGAATTAGCCTAAAACTTTAATTGATCACAAACCCTGAAGCTTCAATTTGACTGTACAAAACCCTGATTCATCTGTAACTTGACAAAGACAAACTTGCACTGGGTTAAGGTTAGATAATTCATGAGTATGCTCCTAAAATGATAATGAGAATCTAAGGGGTCAAAATTTGGGGTGCAACACCCCACATGGAAAAGGGCCATGGAGATGACATGACATTCAAAGGACACGGCGACACATGAAATTTGTCGGCATAGATCTGACATTTATGACATTTCTTCGCGAATTTGAAACAATCCGACTCCATCATAAGCCAATAATACCCAGCTCGCAAAAACTTTCGAGACATGGCATGTCCGCCGGCATGCGTACCGAAAGTACCCTCGTGGACCTCTTCCATAAGCAGATTTGCTTCTTTTTCATTCACGCATCTCAACAACACCAAATCATGGTTTCTTCTATAAAGCACACCATCCTGACTCAAATAAAAATTGCCAGACAATCTACTTAGAGTCTTCTTATCTCGCTTGGATGCCCCAGTCGGATACTTCTGGTTCTTAAGGAAATTCTAGATGTCAAAATACCACGGCTTGCCATCGGAGGCCTCCTCAATGGAGAATATGAAAGCGGGCCTATCAAGGCGGGAGATAACTATTATGGGGGCTTCATTCCAAAAATTAACCTTGTACATCGAAGACAGCGTTGCTAGAGCGTCTACCATCTGATTCTCCGCTCGCGGCACATGGTGGAACTCTACCCTGTCAAAGAAGGGTAACAATCTCCTTGCATAATTCATGTAAGGAATCAAATTAGGTTGACGGGTTTCCCATTCTCCCTTGATTTGATTCACAACTAGGGCGCAATCGCCATATACATCGAGATTCTTGATCCTCAAATCAAAAGCTTCTTCGAGACCCATGATACACGCTTCATACTCAGCTTCATTGTTGGTGACCGGAAATGTCAATCTGGCAGGGAATGGGATGTGAGTCCCACGGGGTGTTTTAATGATTGCCCCAATTCCACTTCCGTATGAGTTGACGGCACCATCAAATATTAACTGCCATTGGGAGCCAAGCTCAGGGCCTTCATCTGGTAGTGGTTCGTCACAATCCTTCATCTTGAGGAACATAATGTCTTCGTCAGGAAATTCAAACTTCATTGGCTAATAGTCTTCGATAGGTTGTTCGGCAAGGTACTCTGACAGAACACTTCCTTTGATGGCCTTCTGAGAAACATACTGAATGTCGTACTCTGTCAGTACCATTTTCCATCTGGCAATTCTTCCTGAAAGTGCTTGCTTTTCGAAGACATATTTGATCGGATCCATCTTCGAAATCAGCATGGTCGTGTGGTTAAGCATATACTGTCTTAAATGTTTGGCATCCCAAGCAAGTGCGCAACACGTTTTCTCAAGTATTAAGTAATGGGACTCACAATCTGTGAACTTTTTACTCAGATAGTAAATCGCATGCTCCTTTCTTCCAGTCTCGTTGTGTTGACCGATGATACAACCCATACTATTCTCAAGAACCGTCAAGTACATAATCAATGGTCTTCCAGCTACTGGAGGTATCAGTATTAGAGGTTCCTGCAAATACTATTTTATTTTCTCAAATGCTTTCTGACAATTCTCATTCCAAACGACCGCCTGATTTTTCTTTAATAATTTAAATAGTGGCTCACAAGTGGCTGTGAGGTAAGATATGAATCGAGCAATGTAGTTCAATCTACCTAAGAAACCACGAACTTGTTTCTCGGTCTTTGGTGCTGGCATTTCTTGAATTGCCTTGATCTTCGCGGGATCGACCTCAATACCTTTCTCACTGATGATAAACACCTTACAACTTCCCTGACTGTATGCTAAAGGTACACTTGTTTGGATTCAGCCTAAGTTTGAACTTCCTTAATCTCTCAAACAGCTTTAGAAGATTCACCAGATGCCCCTCCTCAGTTTGGGACTTCCCAATCATATCATCGACATAAACCTCAATCTCATGATGAATCATGTCGTGAAAGAGTGTCACCATTACTCGTTGATAAGTTGCCCCTGCGTTCTTCAAACCAAAAGGCATTACCTTATAGCAGAACGTCCCTCATGGTGTGATGAAATTTGTTTTCTCCATGTCCTCTGGTGCCATCTTAATCTGATTGTAGCCCGAAAAATCGTCCATGAAACTAAACACTGAGAATTGTGCGGTGTTATCAACAAGCACGTCAATATGAGGGAGCGGGAAATCATCCTTCGGGCTCGCTCTATTCAGGTCTCTATAATCAACACACATCCTGACTTTGCTGTCCTTATTAGGCACGGGCACGATGTTTGCAACCCACGAAGGGTAATTTGTCACGGCAAGAAATCCAACGTCCAATTGCTTTTGGACTTCTTCCTTGATCTTCACTGCCATATCAGGCCTGGTTCTTCTCAATTTCTGTTTAACAAGAGGACACTCTTCTCGAAGAGGAAGGCGATGAACTACAATATCTGTGTCAAGTCCAGGCATATCTTCATATGACCAAGCAAAGACATCTGTATACTCTCGGAGTAACTCAACCAGTCTTTGCTTGACATTATCTTGTAGTGCGGCCCCTATTCTGACTTCCTTCTTATCTTCCTCTGTTCCCAGGTTGATGAATTCAACTTCCTCCTGATGAGGTAGGATGACCTTCTCCTCTTGTCTCAATAATCTAGCAAGCTCTTCGGGTAGGTCTTCGTCTTCGTCGATCTCTTCTTCTGCTTGAAAGATCGGGTTGTCAAAGTCATACTGAGTCATAGATGAGTCTGAGTCGATGGTATCTGAAATGTGTAACCTGCAATGATGATGATTTTATGCTTAAATGATATGCAAACAAAACAAACACAAACCACATTGCCATTTTACTGTTAGAAAACAAAAAGAAGAAAAACAAAGATCACAAAATTTGAATGAGAAAAACGCCTTTTGATTAATGATAAAAGATGGTTCAAACATAAACAAGCATGCCCTGAACAAAATACCGCTATGCTCCGGGTAGAACATAGGGTTACACAATAACTGAGAAAACAAAGTATTACTGTTCACGTGTCACTTGGACAAATTCCTCAATAGAACAATTGCATAGCTTCTGTCCGGGAGTGCTCGGCTGGATCCAAGCGTCCATGTCACAATCACTGTCACTGGCTTCATCATCTGAAACAACATTGATTTGCTCAAAAATGACACCTCCACTGGTGAACTTGACGGGCCCCCTATAGCGTGGCGCGCTCTGCGAAGATGATGGATGGTACCCCAACCCAAACTTGTCCTGCTTCTGAGGTATGTCTAGCACCTTTCCCCATCCTTGCAATGCCCCAACCTGAATTGCCGCTTGAGCCTCCTTAAAAGATGACATAGCTACTTCTGGTTCTTTGTTCACAACTGGAGATACGTCCTTCAATTGCACAGTCTCGAAGGCCTGACACAAAGTCTCATGAATCTCTTCGTCTACCTCAACATATTTGAAAGATGACAAGTGGATAATCATGATATCTTCTTTCCCACATACCGTCACAACACTGCCCCCGACCATATATTTCAGCTTTTGATGCAGAGTGAACGTAACAGCCCCAACAGAATGTATCCATGGACGACCCAACAAACAACTGTAAGCGGGCTGAATGTCAATGATATAAAATACCGCCTCAAATACCTCCAGGCCCACTTGGATAGGTAGAGTTATTTCCCCAAAAACAGATCTTCGGGTTCCATCAAAGGCTCGCACAACCAAATCACTTGGTGTACAATAAAGACCCTGATGATCTATCTTCATCAATGCTTTCTTTGGCAGTACATTCAAGGATGACCCTGTATTAATAAGGACGTGTGACATCACTGTTCCCCGGCATTCAAGTGAAATGTGCAGTGCCAAGTTGTGGTTTCTGCCTTTTGGCGTCAAGTCCAAATATGTAAACCCCAGACCGTTTCCTGCATTCACATGCGCCACCACTCCTTCGAGCTTGTTAACCGATATTTCCTGTGGTATGTAAGCAGTGCTTAAAACCTTCAACAACGCATTTCAATGCGCTTCTAAACACAACAACAATGATAATATAGAAATCTTTGACAGAGTTTGTTGCAAATGGTCGACTATCTTATAGTCGCTTTTTCTAATCAACTTCATGAACTCTTCCATATCCTTTGCTAGAGGTTCCTTCTCGCTCACCCGGGGAATTTATTCTACCACTGTCTTGCCTTTCCCTTTGTCAGTTCTCTCAGCCACCACTTCGGGCGACGAAAAGATTCTACCACTTCTGGTAATTCCTCCAACTCCGACTAGATTATCCACTGAATCGACAGGCAAACTCTTCAATTCTACCTTCTGTCCATTACAACACACCTCGGCTCCATAATTCCACGGGATAGCCTTAGAACTTTCGTATGGCACAGGGCCTACTTTAGTGATGATGATTGTAGGTGTCCTTGGTGTTGCACCCCAAAATTTTCCCAACCTTTTCCTTCTTGTTTTTGCATTAGCATAACATCATCACATCATTATCATAGCATTGCATTAGCATTTATGCATGGGATCAAGTGTGATATACATCAAGAGAGGCCTATCTAGAGGTTTTATTCGAGCTTGAGGAGTCACTAAGTCACCAGGAAGTGGTTCATGCCCTTGAGAAGTTCAGATGCTTGTGTGGGGTTCATCCCCTGACTTAGAGGCCAACTGAAGGTTATCAATGAGTTGGGAAACTATGATTACAGGTCATAAAATTACAGGTCAAGTTCAATACTTTGCATAACTCAAATGGATTTTTTTCCAACATGAAAGTTGCTCCGAATGGCGTCATTGGGTCAACTAAACCTCAAGGTTTTAATGGGTTAGCTCATGGTGGAAGTTTGATAAAAGTCACTTTGGTGAAAACATGTGAAAAGGCATAGTTTGGTATTTCTTCAAAATTTAATTAAATAAGTCCATGTTTGTACTTATTTTGAGTGGAAATCTCATTTTAAGAACAATGACACACTTTTACATTTTTCATTGAAGCCATTTTTATCATGACCTATTTCGAGATTTCTTACAATTCAAGTAACCATAATGGATCTTGAGTCTGGGCTTAGAAACAAAGGACTATGTGGGGCCTTAAACCTTCCTTATGATGCAATGGAATATAAAAACCAAAGATCAAGGCAAAAAATTTCTTCCATGATCATTTTTCTCACATTCTTCACCATTTTTCCTTTTTCACCCACATTTTTCTACACTTGAAAACTCAAAATTTCAATTCCATTTTTCTCCCATTTTTTGTCATTCCACCATTGTAAATCACTTCCACATCATTCTTACAATTGATTCATCCATTTTTTTGGCCATAATTGAATGCATGAACCAAGCTACACAACCCCATAAAGTAAGCTCCAAGTGGAAAATTGATTTTCTGTTTTACACCAATTCAAGGCTTTCTTCCAGTCCAAACCTTCCTCATCAATTATAGAACGTGTCCACATCATCTTCTCAAATAATTGGTGGTGTGAGTGAAGCTCCATAATCCATTTTTCGGAGGTATAAAGAATTCACACATAACTCATGATTTATGAGTCTTCTTGCATTATTTTTGTTGCATTTGATTGCCCTAAAGGTCTACATGGATTTTGGTACGAAAAAGATGGTTTTCATGGCACTTTGGAGTTCTTGAAAGTTTTGGATCCAACCACGGTTTTTGAGATAGAGGAGGTTTCAACAAAAATAATTCCATATTTGGATTCCCCAAGAATTTCTGGTCAAGTTTCATCTAGAGAGCATCTTATTTGGTGGAGTTTTGAGAGAGATAGGAGCCTAGGGAGTTTTCCGGCCAAGACCCGTTGTCAGCCGGCCGAGCACTCTTCGTGGGCTGGTAATTTCGTCCAGCATGTGGAGAAGAAACCTCTCAACCGTTCGATCGAGTTAACCGAGTCGTCCATCGCGCGGCCGTGAAAGCGCCACGTCGCGCCTGTTTCTCTCCACACATAATACTGCGTCGTTTCAATTAAATGAAACAAAGCCAAACACAATTCGTAGTGCTATTCGCACCCCATCGCGCGTGCCAGCCCATAAACATTGCCTTGGGTCTTCACTATTTACACCCCCCAGGCCCATTTGCTTATATATTCTTTGTATGCTTTTTTCTTTATTTTTCTGTTTTGTTATTGGTTTGATTTTAATACTTTAAAAATATGAAAAATGCCTTAAAAATGATGAATTTTTTTTATGGTCAATCTTTAACATGTCTAGATATTTTAGGAATTTTGAATTTCGTTTTTATCATTTTTTTTCATTTTGTTATGATTTCTTTTATTTTTATGGTCATAAAAAATCGTACTAATTGTGTAACAATTTTGTGGATTTTCTTTGAGGCATCAAAATTACATATTTTTGCCTAACCTTTTGCAGGAATCTCATACACATTTTGAGGTATTGTGACATATTTTTTTGGGAATTTTATTGTGCCATTTTAATTGGTTTTGGATGCTTTCTTTAACATGCTCCGTTTTAACTTTTCCTTTGGTATACATGAGATATCTTGCAATGTTTTCATCTTGTTTGACCATTTCTCTTTGGATATTTTTGTGGTATCTCTCACCCCTGGTTTGTGGCTTGATGCAGGGCATTGGATATTTTTATTTGAATTTTTTAGCACCTTTTGCTATTTTTCTTATATTTTTGTATTCGGACTTGTAATATGGACATTCGAACGGACTTCGGTTTTATTTTGGCTCCAACGGCCTCGATTTGTTTGTGTGGTGAACGCTAGGGTTCCTATTGCTCATTATAGACATTATATAGGATGTGTAGATCATTGATTGGCTGGTTTTATCATACATAATTTCCCATTAGGTTTCATATTTCCATGATAGCGCGTTATGATTTCGAATCGTAGTATACGTATGTCATTCGTAGGTTTTATTGCCTCGTATCACTTTATAATCGCTTGTGGCCAAGATTGCATGTTTAAAATAGGCCATTTTTCCATTCATTATGGGCTTGAGGTTGAGATGACTTGCTCCCTCACTTGCATTCAATGTTTACTGTTATGAATCCGCATTTCCTATATGCTGTTTATTTCATCTGTTTTCTGTTGCTTCCTTTGCCTTTCCCTTAGGAGATCGATTCTTTCTTGTTGAAGATAGAATGTGATAGACATTAGGCTTTTCAACCATGTATGACAACATTAGGGTAGTTTTCCCCTTTGCAAACTTCAACCTTAGGACGAACTTGGCATGATAACGTTAGGATTAAACTAGTCTCCCCGTAGTAAGCCTGAACTACGTTTGCTCAGATCTTTCATACCAGATGAAAGTACGTAGGCACGAGATGCAATATCTCGGCGAGCAACCTTACCCCTTTTTACCCGTAGTTAGGCGAACTACGTTGACTCTGATTTCTCGTTCCAGACGGGAATACGTAGGCATAAAGTGCGATACTTTGCCGAGTCACTTTTCTTTTGTTCTGTCCTTAAGCCCTTAGCGTAGATAGTACTAAACACACCCTTATTAGATAAACAACAAGCGTGGATCCCATCGAGTACGATGGACGTGAGGGGTGCTAATACCTTCCCCTTGCGTAACCGACTCCCGAATCCAGGACTTGGTTGCGATGACCATTCCTTTTCCCTCTTCCGTTAGGTTTTCTCTGAGCGTTTCCTTTCCCTCCTTTGGGATAAATAACACACGGTGGCGACTCTTCTGTTATGTCGGCGCCGATTTTCGCAGTAGCGACAGCTGGCGACTCTGCTGGGGATCCAACGTCCCTTATGCGAGTCAGTACTAGCGCTTGTTTGTTTATCTTGTGGGTTTTGTACATACCTGTTGTATCTTAGCTTTACTTTCCCGCATTTTATTTTCCCGCAGTTTATTTTCAGCATTATATTATATCCTTATTATGCTGTTGTGGGAGGGGACTGATTCTGATGAGAGATAAGCCGGACCTGGGCTTGAGTTTGCACATAGGCTTAGAAGTAGAGAGTAGTGGTTAGCCTGCTTGCTTAGCTCGCACCAGCTAGCCGCGAAATCTGCGCTCGGAAGAGATTCTCTTTGATGCTTCTTGCCTGGCCCTTAGAGCTCGACAAGTTGTCTGACCCGAGGATTGTCGACTCTGGGGACCTATCATTTGGGATTCAACTAAGTGAGGCCGCTTCAAGGGATGATGATGCCACACCTTCTGGGTATTGTATCATCGCTCTTGAAAGTCTGTGACGTTGAACCCGCATAGGATGCCGTACCTTATCAGTGGATAGGTCCATACCTGTGAGAGGGATTGGGTTATGCAGGAAACCATAGCTCCAGATCACCCGGTTTTCTCTACAGTGTGAACTTTTGGGTTTGATATCAGAGGTCTTCAGTATCAGTGATTTATGTCATGCAATGATATATGTTATGCAAAGGCGAAGCTCTGGTTATTCTCAAGCTACAACACAATCAGCTTCTGATTATTATTGCTACAGCACAACACAACTACCTTGATCCCCTATAACATCCTTGCATTTTTTCATTTCTCATCCGCATTGATTACATGACATTGCATTAACATTGTAGGTGCATATTCCCTTTGATTCTAGCTATCTCGCTTGCCATCATACGTGCTCAGATACTTGTGCTTGTAACTACCTATGTGGTCTTCCATCTATATATGAGGAGTTTTTTACTATTGCTGTCTGAGGGGTTTCCATTGTCATGTGTTTCACCCGGAACTAGAATCAAGGGAAATATTCCATATGCATATATACATTGTTAGCATTTTGCATATTTTTCTTTGTGTTTGCAGGTACCTTCTTAAGCCTCGTTCTTATGTTCTGTTGTCTTTTCAGAGTTGTTTCAAGATTGCTGACCAGAGACTTCACCGGTATCCTACTAGAAACAATCTCAAGAAAGCCATGGATCACGTTCAGACTGAGATGCAAGAGATGAGGGAGCGCATGACTCAGCTCATGGAAGTCATGTAAGGTATGGCTCAAGGACAGGAGTAACTGAGAATAATGGTCCAGCCCCTGGTAGCTAGGGTTGATCTTAATGGAGTTCTTCATGGAGGTACAGCTGCTAATACTCCCCGCAACGATACAGAAATTCCTAACGCCACTGTTGTGGCTACCGGATGCACCCCAACTGCTGCAGGGGCCGGGAATGGTAGTGATGTTGGCGTCCACCACGCTGGTCTGGGTAATGCTGCTTGTAATGCAGGTTTGGGTAATGCTGATAACGCAGGTCTTGGTAATACTGTTAACTTGGGTTGTGGTAATGGTACTCATAATGATGGGTTTGGACCTGGTGCTGCTAACCATGGTCTTGGTAACACTGGGTATGGTTACACCGTCAATCGAAACGTCTATGGTCCGGAGGGCGCCTACGCAGGGTATGGCAATGGGGACCAACGATAGAATGAAGATCGTCAGGATGACGTGTTCTCTATGAGGGATGTAGGCGCTGAGTTGCCTGCTGAAGCTGATCGTAGATTCAGAATGTTGGAGGAACAGATGAGGAATATAACAAATCAGGACTCCATGGGGCTCGACATGGCCAATTTAGGGATGATCCCTGATTTACGAGTGTCGTACAAGTTCAAAACTCCTACCTTCGATAAATACAAAGGTGTCACTTGCCCAAAGGTGCACATGCGTTCATACTACAGAAAAATGTCAGCCTATTGAAATGATGAGAAGATGCTCATGCACTTTTTCCAGGATAGCCTGTCAGGGCCGTCGCTCGAATGGTATATAGGTTTGGAACCCTCTCAGGTTCGCAGTTGGAAGGGTTTGGTTTAAGCATTCGTGAAGCATTACCAGTACAATAGTGACCTTGCTCCCAACAGGGTCCAGCTTCAGAATGTCGTCCAGAATAGCGGGGAATCTTTCAAAGAGTACGCCCAGAGATGGCGTGAGCTTGCAGCCAGAGTGCAACCCCCAATGGTGGAGAGAGAGTTGATTGACTTGTTTGTATCAACGTTATCTGGGATGTACTATGAAAAGCTCGTCAACTATATGTCCGGGAGTTTCTTTGACCTTGTCATCACTGGTGAGCGTATAGAAAACGACATCAAGATTGGGAAAATTCAGGTCGTAGAAGTACCTTCGTCAGGTGGAGGAAAGAAAGCGTTCGGAAATAAGAAGCGTGAAGGCGACGCTAATTCTGTATCAAGCTCTCGGGGTAGAGGCAGAGGTAGATATCAAGATCAATGTCATCATCATCAGGCTGCAAGTGTTATCATTCAGATACCACAACAACAATAACAACAACCACAACAGCAGCAGAATCAACAGGGCTACAGGAAGTACCAAAATTCGAGGGGAGCAAATAGAGTATTCGATACGCCGCCAATGCCGTACTCCCAGATGCTCCAGACGTTACTACAACTGCAGTTAATCCAAAAGAGAACCTTGGCCCCTCTGACAGGCCAACCACCACCTGGCTATGATGCAAATGCCCGTTGCGAATTCCACTCGGGGGCACCCGGGCACAACATTGACGATTGTAAGGCTTTTAAGCACAAGCTACAAGATTTGATTAACAGTAAAGCCATAAACTTCTCGCATGAAGCGCCCAACGTGGTACAGAGTCCTCTGCCAAACCACGGACAAGCCGGAAGCGGCTGAGTCGCCCACAAGTCAAGACACAAGAAGCCTAGTTCTCAGAAGCTGGCAATCTGCATTTTGCATGTCATTGCTTTGCATTTGTAGTTTCTTCCCTGTCTATGTGCAATTTTCGCTCGTAAAACTCGTTGTTTTTCAATTGATATTGATAATGAAACAAATATGCATGTTTTGAATTAATCCATTCGTGTTCACTTTATTGCTTTCTTTTATTTCAAACGCTTGTTTAAGTGGAATCCGAGGAGGATGACGAAATCGAAGAATGCATGAGCTGCCGATTGTATGCTCTTGGATAGAAAAACCTGTTGACGATATACAGGCATTGTTCCAAATCCATAAACACCGAAGATATAAGGAAGATAATCCCTTGTCAACCCCTTTGAGCCTTATAGTAGGAGTTTCTTTCTGAAAATGAAAAAACCCTCAATCTTAACCTGGGGCAGGGTAGGTGTCGGTTAATTTGACCAAGCGTTCGAATTGCAAAAGGAATGTCCGTTCAAGGATAAATCACACCTGTATAGGTCGTGCCTAAAGGACCATAATGGTTAAACCTTGCCGATAAGGAGTGAAACAATCACAATCTCTTTTAACAAGTCAGACAAGCCGGTGTCACATGATTTGTTCAAAAAGAAAGAAAAAATCAAAATAAAAAGCCCACTAAGTCGAATCTTGGGAACAAGAGACTTAGGCAAAAATTAGGGTATCCCGCTGGACTTCAAAATCAGAAACTCAAAAGAGTTAGTCCAGGCAAAAATTAGGGAGCGAAAAAACGAAAAGGATTACAAGAGAAAAAATCCTCAAACAAGAACGAGATCGTGTGACCCAGGCACTACAAAGACGGAAAGGGAATGACTGTCACTTCAGAAAGCAGGTGGTTTCCTGAACCATCACTCCTATCATTCCATCGTTGAAAGGTGAACGCTAAGGTCGAATTAGCTGAACATAGGATTGGAGAACATCAAGGAGAATGGGTGGGTTAAAATGAGTTTTGAGCCTTATATCCTTCCTTGTTAACCGTGAACCCGACCACGTTACAACCTTCAAAATTCCTAATTGAAACAGGTTTAGTTCGAGAGCATACTTCCGTAAAGATCGCATCGAAACTTACTCCAAAAAGGATTCCCCTTACAACGTTGTATTAATTTTGACACTTTGATAATTGATTCGTTCATTATATGTCATAAATTTTTCCGGTGAACAGGATTGGGTTTTGAAGAAAAACTGTCATATGCATTGCATTTAATATATCTTTTATGCAGAACAACTTGTTTTACTTGCGAGTAAGCGCTCGACCGCAGGAAAGTTTCCACAGTGGAAAGTTTGATCAGGATAGAATGTAGAACGCCTGAATACTCCGTTGAGTTGTGGCCAGCTATTATCAAATAACCCCCAGTAAGGTCAGCCATCTAAGAATCAGTTAATCTGGGGCAATCAGGTCGAGATTTGGTAAATCTCTCGCAATCGGGGGTACCGCTCCGCAAACTAGTCAATCAGAGGCAAAGCCATTACAAGGCTGGGGCATGCCACCCTATGAGGAAAAGAATTTGTTCTTCTCCATACCTCTAGAGCTTATCCGAACTATTTAACCAAGGATCCTCTCACGGTCCAGATTCTGGGGCAAGCCATCTCGGGGTCGTCTCATGGCAAGCTATTTTCTTCTCAGTGTAGACCTTCCCAAGAATCAGACTGGGGCAGGGGCATTACGCTTGGGGCGATTTCTCAGAGAGATTCGTATGAAGCTCATTTTTCCAACAATCAAAGATCATTCCCCAGCAGTTGGTCAGGCGTACCTCTAATCCCCACAGAGTACGAGTATGGGTTTGTTCCCCAGCGAGTCGAGATCAGATTTCTCCCCACCAGGCATGTGTGGAATATCCTCTGGTAGGTCGTTCGCGACCCTAACAGTGTAAGATGAGTTCCAGAGAGGTCATGCAGGACCTTTACCCCGTTCCTCAGCAAGAGTTGCTCATCCCCAGCAGTGATCTGTTCATCTCCAGTAAAATTTGTAACTCCAGGTTTGTTAGTATACCCCTCAGCAGAGTTGAGATCGTATCTTCCAAAGTTGTTCAGAGTTTTTCTCCCTAGCATGGAGCTGTGGTATTCAGACATCAGTTTTTACGTTGAGTATTCAGGCTCCGGTCACTACGTGGAGTGTTCAGACTCCGGTAAAATCAAGCAAGGGTCCAGACCCCTATTAGTGTTCGTGGCTATTCCATCGAGTATCCAGGCTCCGGTAATCTCCAGTTTGTATTGATTCTTTCTCTCGTAGAGTATCCGGACTCCAGTAAAGATTTTGTAAGGTGATCTTGATAAGTATTTGTAGTATTCTCTTTCCGATTTGTATCTTCGTTGAGTATCCAGGCTCCGATTTGTGTTTTCGTCGAGTTTTTAGACTCCGATTTGTTGCTTCGTCGAGTATCCAGGCTCCGATTGGTAGCTTCGTTGAGTATCCAGGCTCCGGTGTGTTTTCGTCGAGCATCCAGGCTCCGATTTGTAGCTTCGTTGAGTATCCAGGCTCCGGTGTGTTTTCGTTGAGTGTTCAGACTCCGGTTTGCTACTTCATTGAGTGTTCAGACTCCAATGTGTTTTCGTCAAGCATCCAGGCTCCGATTTGTTTGCTTCGTTGAGTGTTCAGACTCCGATTTGTTTGCTTCGTTGAGTGTTCAGACTCCGGTGTGTTTTCGTCGAGCATCTAGGCTCCGATTTGTAGCTTCGTTGAGTATCCAGGCTTCGGTGTGTTTTCGTTGAGTATTCAAACTCCGGTTTGCTACTTCATTGAGTGTTTAGACTCCGATGTGTTTTCGTCGAGCATCCAGGCTCCGATTTGTTAGCTTCGTTGAGTATCCAGGCTCTGGTGCGTATTCGTCCGTCGAGTATCCAGGCTCCGGTTGCTGCTTCGTTGAGTGTTCAGACTCCGATGTGTTTTCGTCGAGCATCCAGACTCCGATTTGTTTGCTTCGTCGAGTATCCAGGCTCCGATTTGTTGCTTCGTTGAGTATCCAGGCTCCGGTTTGTTAGCTTCGTTGAGTATCCAGGCTCCGATGCGTATTCGTCCGTCGAGTATCCAGGCTCCGGTTGCTGCTTCGTTGAGTGTTCAGACTCCAGTGTGTTTTCGTTGAGTTTTCAGACTCCGATTTACTGCTTCGTTGAGTGTTCAGGCTCCGGTGTGTTTTCGTCGAGCATCCAGGCTCCGATTTGTAGTTTCGTCGAGTATCCAGGCTCCGGTGTGTTTTCGTTGAGTGTTCAGACTCCGGTGTGTTTTTGTCGAGCATCCAGGCTCCGATTGGTAGCTGCGTTGAGTGTTCAGACTCCAATGTGTTACGTTGAGTATCCAGGCTCCGATTTATAGTTTCGTCGAGTTTTCAGACTCCAATTTGTTGCGTTGAGTGTTTAGACTCCGGTATGTTTTCGTTGAGTTGCCAGACTCCGGTTTTTTGCGTTGAGTGTTCAGACTCCAATGTGTTACATTGAGCGTTCAAGGCCCGGTTCCTCCGTTGAATATCCAGATTCCGGTGAAATTTCCAATTTGTAACGTTTTGCTTTGTCCGTTGAGTGTTCAGACTCCGATAAAGGCAGTTGGGTATACAGATCCTAGTAAGTGTTGCGATAATACTCTCTCTCCGTTGAATGTCCAGATTCTGGTGAATGTTCGGTTTGTGATGTATTGTTTCGTCCGTCGAGTATCCAGGCTCCGGTAAATCCCCAGTGAAATCACCAGTTACGTCAAGCATCCAGGCTCCGGTCAGTGCGTTGAGTATCCGGATTCCGATAGATTTTGATGTGGCCCTATCGTGCGTTGAGTATTCAGATTCCGACGATTCGAAAGATTGTTCTTTGGCCCATGTGGTGTTCAGACCATGGCCAGTTACGTATTTCCTGAAGCAGAGTTACTTGATTAAGTTTCTCTTTCCCTTGGTGGGATGTTCGAGATGTTCATTATGTTCAGTTTCTTCGGAGATTCTATCCCAATCAGAGTTCGCAATTTATTTCTGCGGTTGGCAAATTTCTGGGTTCTTTCGGTATTCAACCGTCTTTTACCTTGATTGATTGAAAGTCGTTCGCTTTTCACTCATTCAGGTCCAAGTTGCTTGAATAGGGGCAGCTGTTGCACCCCAAAATTTTCCCAACCTTTTCCTTCTTGTTTTTGCATTAGCATAACATCATCACAGCATTATCATAACATTGCATTAGCATTTATGCAGGGGATCAAGTGTGATATACATCGAGAGAGGCCTATCTAGAGGTTTTATTCGAGCTTGAGGAGTCACTAAAGTCACCAGGAAGTGGTTCATGCCCTTGAGAAGTTCAGATGCTTGTGTGGGGGTTCATCCTCTGACTTAGAGGCCAACTGAAGGTTATCAATGAGTTGGGAAACTATGATTACAGGTCATAAAATTACAGGTCAAGTTCAATACTTTGCATAACTCAAATGGATTTTTTTCCAACATGAAAGTTGCTCCGAATGGCGTCATTGGGTCAACTAAACCTCAAGGTTTTAATGGGTTAGCTCATGGTGGAAGTTTGATAAAAGTCACTTTGGTGAAAACATGTGAAAAGGCATAGTTTGATATTTCTTCAAAATTTAATCAAATAAGTCCATGTTTGTACTTATTTTGAGTGGAAATCTCATTTTAAGAACAATGACACTTTTACATTTTTCATTTGAAGCATTTTTTCATGACCTATTTCGAGATTTCTTACAATTCAAGTAACATAATGGATCTTGGGCTTGGGCTTAGAAACAAAGGACTATTGTGGGCCTTAAACCTTCCTTATGATGCAAGGAATATAAAAACCAAAGATCAAGGCAAAAATTTTCTTCCATGATCATTTTTCTCACATTCTTCACCATTTTTTCTTTTTCCCACATTTTTCTACACTTGAAAACTCAAAATTTCAATTCCATTTTTCTCCCTTTTTTGTTCATTCCACCATTGCAAATCACTTCCACATAATTCTTACAATTGATTCATCCATTTTTTGGCCATAATTGATGCATGAACCAAGCTACACAACCCCATTAAAGTGAGCTCCAAGTGGAAAATAGATTTTCTGTTTAACACCATTTCAAGGCTTTCTTCCCATCCAAACACCTTCCTCATCAATTATAGAACGTGTCCACATCATCTTCTCAAAGAATTGGTGGTTGAGTGAAGCTCCATAATCCATTTTTCGGAGGTATAAATAATTCAACATAACTCATGATTTAAGAGTCTTTCTTGCATTATTTTTGTTGCATTTGATTGCCCTAAAGGTTTACATGGATTTTGGTTCGAAAAAGATGGTTTTCATGGCACTTTGGAGTTCTTGAAAGTTTTGGATCCAATCACGGTTTTTGAGATAGAGGAGGTTTCAACAAAAAATAATTCCATATTTGGATTCCCCACGAATTTCTGGTCAAGTTTCATCTAGAGAGCATCTCATTTGGTGGAGTTTTGAGAGAGATAGGAGCCTAGGGAGTTTTCCGGCCAAGACCCATTGTCGTCCGGGCGAGCACTCTTCGCGGGCTGGTATTTCGTCCAGCATGTGGAGAAGAAACCTCTCAACCGTTCGATCGAGTTGACCGAGTCGTCCATCGCGCGGCCGTGAAAGCGCCACGTCGCGCCTGTTTCTCTCCACACATAATACTGCGTCGTTTCATTAAATGAAACAAAGCCATCACAATTCGTAGTGCTATTCGCACCCCATCGCACGTTCCAGCCCACAAACATTGCCTTGGGTCTTCACTGTTTACACCCCCCAGGCCCATTTGCTTATATATTCTTTGTATGCTTTTTTCTTTATTTTTCTGTTTTGTTATTGGTTTGATTTTAATACTTTAAAAATACGAAAAATGCCTTAAAAATGATGAACTTTTTTTGTGGTCAATCTTTAACATGTCTAGATATTTTAGGAATTTTAAATTTCGTTTTTATCATTTTTTTTTCATTTTGTTATGATTTCTTTTATTTTTATGGTCATAAAAATCGTCATAATTGTGTAACAATTTTGTGGATTTTCTTTGAGGCACCAAAATTACATATTTTTGCCTAACCTTTTGCAGGGATCTCATACACATTTTGAGGTATTGTGACATATTTTTGTGGGAATTTTATTGTGACATATTTTTGTGGGAATTTTATTGTGCCATTTTAATTGGTTTTGGATGTTTTCTTTAACATTCTCCATTTTAACTTTTCCTTTGGTATACATGAGATATCTTGCAATGTTTTCATCTTTTTTGACCATTTCTCTTTGGATATTTTTGTGGTATCTCTCACCCCTGGTTTGTGGCTTGATGTAGGGAATTGGAGATTTTTATTTGAATTTTTTAGTACCTTTTGCTATTTTTCTTATATTTTTGTATTCGGACTTGTAATATGGACATTCGAACGGACTTCGGTTTTATTTTGGCTCCAACGGCCTCGATTTGTTTGTGTGGTGAACGCTAGGGTTCCTATTGCTCATTATAGACATTATATAGGATGTGTAGATCATTGATTGGATGGTTTTATCATACATAATTGCCCATTACGTTCCATATTTCCATGATAGCGCGTTATGATTCCAAATCGTAGTATACATATGTCATTCGTAGGTTTTATTGCCTCGTATCACTTTATAATCACTTGTGGCCAAGATTGCATATTTAAAATAGGCCATTTTTCCATTCATTATGGGCTTAAGGTTGAGATGACTTGCTCCCTCACTTGCATTCCATGTTTACTTTTATGAATCTGCATTTCCTGTATGCTGTTTATTTCATCTGTTTTCTGTTGCTTCCTTTGCCTTTCCCTTAGGAGCTCCATTCTTTCTTGTTGAAGATAGAATATGATAGAAATTAGGCTTTGCAACCATGTATGACAACATTATGGTAGTTTTCCCTTTTGCAAACTTCAACCTTAGGACGAACTTGGCATGACAACGTTAGGATTAAACTAGTCTCCCCGTAGTAAGCCCGAACTGTGTTTGCTCTGATCTTTCATACCAGATGAAAGTACGTAGGCACGAGATGCGATATCTCGGCGAGCAACCTTCCCCCTTTTTACCCGTAGTTAGGCGAACTACGTTGACTCTGATTTCTCGTTCTAGACAAAAAATACGTAGGCATAAAGTGCGATACTTTGCCGAGTCACTTTTCTTTTGTTCTGTCCTTAAGCCCTTAGCGTAGATAGTACTAAACACACCCTTATTAGATAAACAACAAGCGTGGATCCCATCGAGTACGATGGACGTGAGGGGTGCTAATACCTTCCCCTTGCGTAACCGACTCCCGAATCCAGGACTTGGTTGCGATGACCATTCCTTTTCCCTCTTCCGTTAGGTTTTCTCTAAGCGTTTCCTTTCCCTCCTTTGGGATAAATAACACACGGTGGCGACTCTTCTGTTATGCCGGCGCCTATTTTCGCAGTAGCGACACTTGGAGGCGTTGAAATAGTGATAGTTTTATATGGGATTGAAATCGTTGCAATTTCATTCTGCTCCTCCTCTACTACTTCCACGGGTTTCCGTTCAGCGGTCCGATCAAATTATAACATTCCTTCATCCATCATTCTTTGAATATACTTCTTCAGATCATCACATCCCTTGGGATGGCTCAAATAGTTGACACAGCCTTCACTACAACCTGGGAACACTCCCCCTTTCCACAGCTTCTCCTTCACAAAACTTAATGGTGTTTTCAGCTCATTCACGTCGACTATCAGATCTAACCCTTCTTCTACAAGAACAACACCAACCCTAGTCGGCCCATGATTTGGCATAGGGTTTTGCACAACATTCGGTGCGTCATGTGAAAAATCTATTGCTTTGCTATTAATAAGATCTTGCAACTTATGTTTGAAAGCCTTGCAGTTGTCAATAGTATGGAGGGGAGCTCTAGAGTGAAACTCGCATCGTGAATTCACATCAAAGTCGGGCGGTGGTGGGCCTGTCAGAGGAGCCAAAGTCCTCTTTTGTATTAACTGCAATTGCAACAGAGTTTGGAGCACTTGGGAATATGGCATTGGTGGTGGATCGAATACTCTATTTGCTGGCCGAACCGGATAACTTCGATAACCCTGCTGATTTTGTTGGGGTGGCTGCTGTTGTCGTTGTTGTTGTTGTTGTTGTGGTTGTTGTTGTGGTTGTTGTTGCTATGGTACAGGGATCGTAATGCTAGCAACCCGTAGTTGATGATATTGATTATGAGGCTGATTTCTCCATCTTCCTTGAAAATTAGATATTGCGTTGGTTTCTCCCTTGCGCCTTTTGTTGCCAAAGGCTTTCTTTCCTCCTCCTCCGGCTGAGGATCCTTCGCCTGCTTGAATCTTTCCAATTTTGATACCATTCTCTATGCGTTCCTCGGTGATTATCATGTCAGAAAAGCTGCCAGACATACAGTTGATAAGCTTCTCATAATACATGCCAGATAAAGTAGCCACGAACATGTCGATCAGCTCGCGCTCCACCATCGGAGGTTGAACTCTTGCAGCCAATTCGCGCCACCTTTGGGCGTACTCTTTGAAGCATTCATTACTCCTCTGGGTAAGATTTTGCAACTGGACCCTGTTTGGAGCAAGGTCACTATTGTATTGGTAATGTTTCATGAACGCCTCAGCCAAATCCTTCTAGCTACGGACATTAGTAGGCTCCAACCCCATGTACCACTCAAGGGAAGGACCGGACAAACTGTCCTAGAAAAAGTGCATTAACAACTTTTCATCATCTGAATAAGCAAACATTTTCCTGTAATACGAGCGCAAGTAAACTCTAGGACATGTAGTACCCTTGTATTTATCAAAGTCAGGGACTTTGAATTTCTGTGGTATCCTTAGGTCAGGAATAAGCCCAAGGTTGGCAATATCAAGGCCCATAGAGTTATGACTCTCGAAGCTCTTTATCTTGTCTTCCAACCATTTGAATCTTCTATTAGTCTCAGAAGGCCCTTCACCACCAAAATCTCTCACTGAGAAGATGTCATCCTGTCTGTCCTCAAACAACTGCTGATTCAGGTTGCCATGAATAGCACTGTTAGCTTCAGGCCCATACACATTGCCCTGACCAATAATTCCTACATTACCAACTCCAATGTTACTAAATCCAGTGTTACCATTGCCTCTGCCAACATTACCATTACCGTTCCCAGTTGCGTTCCCATTTCCAGCACCATTGCCATTTCAAACCCCGCCAGCATTGGGGATAGCGTTATTAGCGTGCTGAGTCTCAACAAGAGGTGGGTTGGCAGTAGTCCCTCCATGTAATACGCCGTCATTATTAACCCGTGCAATCAAAGGCTGCACCAAGGTCCTGAGCTGGTCTTGTGCACTGGCTACAGTCTGCATAACTTCCATAAATTGAGCCATTCTATCTCTCATTTCCTGCATTTGCTCCTGCATCTGTTCCATGATCCTTTTCTGTTTTCCTATAGTCGCGTACCGGTGATTTGTGTTATCAGCAATCCTGAAATACACTAAAAGAAGACAGGGGATAAGAAAATAGTTTTGATGCACCTGCAATGCGAAAAATGCTAAATGCAGACATGTATATATGCAACAGGGAGATTTCCCCCTCGATTCTAGTTTCCAGAAGAAGAAGCAACCACAGAAAACCCCATAGATAAGAAGACAGAATAACAAGCCAACCAACAGTGTGCATACATCAGCTGAGTACAAAATAGAGATGACCTCAACCAACAAGCCTGGTGATGGTCAATACATAAGCAAAACAACAAGATACAAAGAAAGACAGTTAAGCTGAATGTCGGGACTGGAAATCCTCTAGCAGCTTTCGCGTCTCGGGATGATCTGGTCTAGTGAGTAGACCCTGTATGAGTAGCTCTAGCCGACTAATGGTGCGTTGTAGACTATCAACGTGGTCTTCCCAGGCTCCTTCTCCAAAGCACGCCTCAAGTCTGCACCTCTTGGTGTCTGCTCTCAATCTACAATCTTCCAAGTTTGCAATAGCTTTGCTCAATCTGTGCTCACTGTTGTATCTGAGTGATTCTTCCATCGAAATCTTCTCGTCCTTTGCTTTTAGCTGAATCTTCAACTTGGCGATCTGCTATTTCAGTTTGTCCTTGCACTCTTTGTTGTTAGTGAGCGTGGAATTCCACACTGATTCAAACTTAGAGATCTCCAAGTAAGTCTTGTCTAGATCCTTCTTCTTGGTAGTAAGCACACTACTAACGGCGTTCAAATCCCGACCTGAGCGTTCTCTGGCGCTAGTCTCTTTCGTCAAGTCTTTACCTAGTTTGTTGACAAGTTCAGTCTGCTTCTTGAATGCATGAACAACATCGATCTTCTCGCTTCGGAGTTGAATGACTTCTTTCTCTAATTCTTCATTTTCTTTCTTCAATTCTTCATTTTCTTTCTTCAATTCTTCATTATCACGCAACAGTTGGTTGTACTTCTGAATATCCACGGTAGTGGGGTCTTCAATCATGATGGGGTACAAAGGCGCAACTGAGGGAAATGGCATCAGAGACTTAGCAGCTCTATCTTTGATCCAAACCATGTAAGGGTCATAAGCTCGATTGTTGCTATTTCCTAACAATGTCTTACCTCGTCTGTGAATGTTACTCCATGCATACTCTATTCTAACCAAAGTATCAGCTTCTAGCAAGCCTGTGAGATACAGAGATTCCTGTATCTCTTCTTCTTTAGGAGGACTCTTCAAAGCATATCCAAACTGTCTAATCAACAAAGAGGGATTATAGTTAATACATCCCTTCCTTCCGACCAACGGGACATTCGGAAAACCACTGTAACTATATATGATTTCAACGCCAAGTATATCTCGATCAAACCATACAATGTTTTCTGCAGATAAACCCATTAACCTAGCAGACCAATCTGAGGTGCCAACAGTAGCAACAAACGGACCTGTCTTCGGGAGGTGACTGAAGAACCACCTGTACAACATGGGTACACAACAAGACACATTTTTACCCCTCCGCTTCTCATTGTTGTAATGAATAAAATGGTAAACATATCCTAACAAGGTAGGAACTGGATTCCCTGAAGCAAGGATATAGAAGGCATCTGTATCCACAAAGTCTGGCAAGTTAGGAAACAAGATGATACCATATATACATAGAGCGAGAATGGCATTGAATATAATCCAACAACAGTCCTTTGCAAACTGTAAAGCCTTGTCAACCAGAAAAGGTAGAGGAAACCCATACACTCCATTCAACTTGGTCAATTTTCCTGAGAACTCTGAGGCATCAAGATGAAGAATTGCAGCAAGCTTAGCTAGGTCAGGCTTAGTATCATCATGGTAAAAAGGCATCTGATCCAAAACTGGAACTCCTAGTAACGCAACATACTCTTCCAAGTTTGGCGCCAGGACATAGTCAGGAAAAATAAAACATCTCAACTGAGGGTCATAAAACTGTAGCAGAGCATATAAACCATTCAACTCGAACACTGAAGGTTTGCACACCAAACTGAGCAGCTTCCCATAAGATTCCTTGAACTCTCCTCTCACTTTCTGATCTACTGAAGCAATTAAACTCAATAGGGAATTGATGTCAGGAGAAGGGAGCTTGTAGGCAACTGTCTTCTTCAAAGACTCCATGTCAGAACAGGAACAAGATCACTAGAATCGGGGAGGAAATATGCACCTGCAACACATACACATGTTAATGAAATGCAACTGAAAATGCAAATGCACATGCAAACAGGAGATCAAGATTGTTGTGCTGTAGTTTGAGAAAACCGGCGCTTCGCTTTAGTCATAACCAAACACTGATATTAGGACCCCTTGATATCAAAAATCCAAACTGTAAAGAACCGGGTAATATGAAGGCTAGAGTTTCCTGCATAACCCCATCCCTCTCACAGGTAAGGACCTATCCACTAACAAGGTTTGGCATCCTATGCATTCATCAGCGTCACAGACTTTCAAGAAATGATGATAAGTTCACCATTTCTGGTTTGGCATCATTATCTCCTGAAGAGGCCTCACTTAGCTGACTCACAAATGATCGGTTCCCAGAGTCGAAAATCCTCAGATCCAAAATCCCTTCGAGCCCAAAGGGCTAGAAAGAAAATTGTTAAAGAGAATCTCGTCTGAGCGCGAATTTCATGGCTAGCTGGTGCATGCAAAGCATACAGGCTCACCACTAATCTCCACTTCTAATGCTAAGTCTATACTCAAGCCTGGGTCTGGCCTATCTCTCAATGGAACCATCCCTCCCCACAACACAACAATAATGAATCATGCGGAAAGTAAAATGCAGAAAGTAAATAAAGATAAAGCACATATGTACACACCCAAAAATAAACAAACAAACGCTAGGATTGACTCGCATAGGGGATATTCCAGTCCCCAGCAGAGTCGCCAGTTGTCGCTACTGTGAAAATCGAGGTCGGCAATGACAAAAGAGTCGCCACCGTGGGTTATTTACCCCAAGAGAGGGAAAGGAAATGCTTAGAGAAAACCTAACGAAAAGAGGGATAAGATCGGTCATCGCAACCAAATCTCGGGTTCGGGAGTCGGTTACACAAGGGGAAGGTGTTAGCACCCCTCACGTCTGCCGTACTCGACGGGATCCATGCTTGTTGTCTATCTAAAAGGGTGATTGAAACTATCTAACTACAGGCTTGAGGACAAAAGAAAAAGAAGTGACTCGGCAAAGCAACGGCGATTTGTGCCTATGTATCTCATATGAAGTGAGAAGTCAGAGTCAACGTAGTTCGACTAACTACGAGTGAAAGTGGGGAAGGTTGCTCGCCAAGACATCACGTCTTGTGCCTACGTACTTTCATCTGGTATGAAAGATCAGAGCAAACGTAGTTCGGGCTAAAAGGGAACACAGGTTTGTTCAACTGTTTTACCCGAGTAGGTTTAACAATTAGTTCTAGCAGTTTGATATATGCATCTCGACCATTGGAGACTTAGGAGTTACCGTTTGCGATAGAACCAAGAGTTAACAAAACTCTCCTTATGAAAATGATTTTCCAATATTAAAGGCCCCAAAGGGAAAAAAGAAGTTTGAATGATTTGTTTTTGTGTTTTTTAGAGAAGAAGTGTTTTTGAATGGTTTGCAATTCATATCGAACTAGAGACTATGACTTAAGAGTGAATGCGTCGCATATCACCCAAAGGGTGCTACACTAAACATCCAAGCCATTGAAGGGAAACCCCTCAACAACCCTTTCACAAGTGCTTAAGGCTCGTAATGCACAATAATCCTTAACCTTTATTAGGTGTTTTATGATTGTTTTGAGATGAGAAGAGAAAGGACACTAAAGGGGGACTAAATCCAAACCTAAAGTTGTCATGCAATGGTGATCCTAAGATTGAGATAAAGGAATGCTACCTAATGTTATCATACATGGTTAAGATCCTAATGTCTATAATAATCTCCCTTGAACAAGAGAGATTAGAGGTCCTAAGGGAAAGAAACAACAGAGGAACAACAGGAAACAAAATAAACACGCAAGAATGCAAACATGGGATGCAAACGTGGGAGGAAATTGGTGTTGGGCAGTAGCCTCCACAAGCTCATCTTAACCTCATGCAACAATATGACAAATTCAAGAGATGAAAGGAACAAGAAATGCATCAATTGAAACACACAAGAGCACCAAAAATGGGATGAAATGGCCTAAACCAAACAACATCAACCATAATGCCAAAACACAAACACAAATGAAAGACAAAGAAGTCCTAAAACAAAGTGAGGATGGGAGGCTATATGAGGACAACATGGAACTCATAATTTTCACTCAACTATAAGCATCACAAGGAAGGTGCACAAGAAAGCACAAAGAAGTCCTCATGGATTCATCATTTTTAAGCATGCTTCAAGTACCTCCAAAGGAGGGACCAAGCTACCTTAATTGAGATCCCCAAAGTCATTGGACAGCAAGGGACATGAAATAAAAGCTCTCAAAAGAAAAATCAAGTAAACCACAAGGAAATGCAAGCAAATTCCCAAAGGAAAGCAAGCATGTTTCACATAAAAAAAACCTAATTGGAAACTCAAATGTAAACAACCAAATGAACAAGCAAAATACAATATAATGACCTAAAAATGAGAAAATATCATCCTTAACATGTTAACAACATGAATCAATAGGCATTGAGAGCTCAAAGAATCCAAAAATGTCATATCCAAGTCAAACTAGGTCAAGATGTATGTATGAACCTCCCTTTGGGGTAACTTGACTTGAAAGTTACTCTAAAAATAGGAAAATGATTCAAAAATTATCAAATAAAATGCCAGAAGCTCATAAACATGTTGGCAACTAGAGGCCAAAAGGTTTCAGTCAAAATCACTTCACAACATCACCATAGAAATTGATTCACAATGGTGCTCCATTGTGAAGGAGGATTGTTTAAGGTCAAATGAAGGGCATCAAAGGTCAACTCAAAAGTCAACCAACAGGGGCAAAATGGTCCTTAAAAATTCATCGACTCATCATTGATATGAGGATTGAATTTTATTCATTGGATCAAAAGGAAATGAGAGAAACAAAATAAAGAACAAAACATGTCAAGATTTAGGTTAAATAAAACACTTCCAATGATAAATTCCATTTTTAATTGAAAAATAATTATAAAAAATAAAATAAAAATTTCATAAAATAAAAGACATCTCAAGGAGTCCAAAACATATTTTTTTTGAAATTTTATCACACTTGGAAGTATTTTAAAATAATTTAAATCTAAACAGAAATAAAATAAAAACTAAAAGAAAAAAAAAAGAAATTAAAATAAATAAGCAAGGGGCTGGGGGTGCAGGAAGTAGCCCAAAAACGTTCAAAACACGCTGGGCTCACAAAAAGGGGGGGTGCCAATAGCACGCCCATCCCATCAGCCAAAATAAAGAAACAAAAACGTGTGTGTTGGGTGTAGCGTGGTCAACAGAGGCATATGGTGGAAAGCAATCAGGCGCGTTGGCTGAAAAAGTAATCCAATCCAAGGCTTCACAGTGTGCCATGTCATTTAATGAAACTCCCATCTGGATTTGGTGTCTGTGGTCAAAGCAAGTGCACTGTGTGTCTTAATCAAAACCATTAAAATGAAAAGTAAACGCATCAAACGGATGGAAGCAACACACGTGGCTCTGGCTGGTTTTAAAAAGTGGAGGGAGAACTAGACGGCCGAAACCACTGTTCCGGTTGTCTTCTCCGGCGAAACCTCATACACCATTCACGGCCAAAAACCCAGGTCCCTTAAAACTTAACCAAAATGAACAAATAAATATCCAAAATTGATCTCCAAGTTACGTGGATCATGAATCCAACCTCCATTTTCATTGATCAGGCTTTAATAACACAAAACGAAAAGAAATAGAAATGAGCTCAAATGAAAAAAGTTCACAAACATCCATGAAATCAATCTAGAATCCATCTATAATGTGCAAGGATTAAAAATACATGAAAATGGCGTGATAAAAATGCTTAAACAGAGAGATATTTTGAAAGAAAAGAAACCTAAAAAATAAGCTTCCACAGTGCTTAGTTTGTTAGCAAAGCTTGAAATAAAATGCCCATAAATGTTTTATGAGTCTCAAGGAATGTTTGGAAATCTTTTATTTGGATTGTAACTCAGTGAAACTTGGAAAACGATTTTGAATTTTTCCTCTCTTTTTCTCAATGTGTTCTCACTCTATCTCTCACCAAATCCAGTTCTGAAGGCATGTGAATGAAGCTGAGATTAAATATGATGGATTCTGATTGAAAGGAGGCCCAATTCTATGCTCTTTGGGCCCAATTGGATTTTCACTTTTTCACTTCTTGGCCATTTGAATAGTGCATGAAATTCACCTTGCTCAGCTGTAAAAATGACTCAGCTTGCTTGCATTTGAGGTAGGTTGAACAAAGGGCTGAGAATGGTTCCTTGATTTCATCTTATGGCATGTTTTTGATGTGTTACTTAATCTTGAAGAAAGCTTGAAAATGGCCACCAAGATGAACTCAAATCTCAAATCCAAAGTTGGCATTGTGTTTGAAATGTGTTTGGCACTCAAAAAATGCACAAAGTTGGTACAAAATGTTTCCAAATTATTTTAATTAGATTTTCCCTTTTTAAAGCCTTTTTCATTGAAATTTCATTAGGGATCCTTCAATCCAAGCCAAACCTTTGATGCCTTGATGTTTAGTTGAGCAAATGACCCCATTTGGAGCAAGTTTAATGTTGGAAAGATTTCCATTTGAAGTGTGTAAAGTGGTGAAATGGACCTATAATGAAAATGACCTATAATCTTGCTTTCCCAAAATACCTCTGCCTTGCAAGCCTCATAACTTGAGTTCTACATATCAGATGAAGGACTTCTAGTACTCTTTGAAAAGGTAAGATCATGAGAAACAACTTTCATGTTCATCAAAAGTTGAGGAGAAACATCCTTCTAGGTCAAAAATAGCTTGGAAGTTGGTTGACTTTTGTTGACCAAAATTACATTCATCTGATGACCTGTAACTTGTCTGCATCATAACTTGAGTTCTAGCAATTAGATGAATGACTTCTAGTACTCAAAAGAAAGCTAAGAACATGATCTACAAGTTTCATGTTGGGGTCAATTTGAGATGAGACTTGTATCTTGAGATAGGTAGTCCTGAAGCTAGGCACTAAACAAGGGATTTTACACTGAGAATTGAGTCTTAATCTCCTTCAATTTCACAGTTGACTTAGGGTTGACCAGATGAAAACCCTAATTGCACCATCTCCAACTATAGATCTTCACACTTGGTATAAACACTTGAATGAACTCCACAATGACCCTCAAGGCCTCCAATGAGCTTAAATGATCATCTCCCTCCATAACCATGGGCTTGTGATCCTCAGATGATCTTCAAATGGCCTCTTAGACAGGAGGTGAACCACACACACTTATCTGCTTATCCAAAGGATTTTGACTTGTCTCTGATGATGATAACTCCCCTGTTTACTTGAATACAACCTCTTGATTAGGCTTAGAACCCTTGGCAAATTCCTCTTGTTGCACACACATCTCTTGATCGCCTATAAAAGGCAAAATGCTATGCAATGCAATATGTTAGAACAATGAAATGAAACATAAACCAAGTAAACTAAAGGTTAGGCAAATTTTGGGGTACAACAGCTAGCTACAGAAGACTTTGAATCGCTACCTATAGAAGACTCTGAAGCGCTACCTATAGAAGACTCTGAGCGCAGAGTATAAAGATTCAGCATATTTAGAAGACTCTGTGAGAACTCAATGCTGCAACCTACAGAGGCTCTGAGAATCAAGTCAACTCTGATCATTCATTCCTGCTAAACACTTTGCTGCAAAACTCTGGATAGAGTGACTCTGATAAAGAAGAACAAGGAACATCATCAGAGGATCTGATGCAAGATTATATTTCATATTTGTTCATTTGAAAAGATATTGTTCAAGAGAGATATGTTGCTAAACCCAATGTCTACCAACGACACTATTTCTCATTCGTGTATGGCACAAGAATTCAGGCAAAAAGGGAATATCAAATCAAGACGAAAAGTATTTGTCCTTTCTGTCTACATCCTACAATACTTTCATCTAATCACTATTTGAGAAAGTGGAGTATAAAAAGAAGTCTCTATCAGTACTTCAAGGTGAAGATTTCCAAAGCATTCAAAAGAAACAATCCAAGGAACATTTGAAAAACAATCAACGTAGAAACTCATACGAAGAAAAACACAAGTACATCAAACAACTTTCTATATCAAACACATAAGTTTTATTTGTTCTTCATTTTGGGTAAAAATCACAGTTATGATAATAGCTTTTTAGATGCACTTAAAAACATTGTATTTTATCTTTGTAAAAGTTCCTTGAGAGACCAAGTTGTGGTCAGGATTCTTGAGAAGACTAAGATAGTTTGTTTTAGTGATATCACTGTAATCAGGTGTTAATTTAGTGGATTAAGTCCTTGTTTGAGAGTGGCGAAATCACCTTGGCCGGGTGGACTGGAGTAGTTTGAGTTCAAACAAACCAGGATAAAAATAACTTGTTATTTTCTATTGTCATAATTGTTTTTGAAAACCCCTTATTCAACCCCCCCCCCCCTTCTAAGTGTTTTCCTACCTTCAAAAAGTACAACTTCAAGACCAGATTTAACAGGGTTAAGGAAATTGCAGGCCTTAGTGTCATGTCCTGAGGACTTCAGAAAGAGATATGAAAGATTATTGGGACTTGTCAAGATCAAGATGCAAGAAGGAGTTCTCAACACTCTTGTGCAATTCTATTACCCCCTATATCACTATTTCACCTTTCCCGATTATCAACTCATCCCAACTTTGGAAGAGTACTCATATCATATTGATCTGCTAGTATTGGATAAGAAGTCGTTCAATTGTTTGAAGAAGTTCCCTTCACCAAAAGACATTGCAGATGTCATTCACCTAGAAGCTTCTGAAGTTAAAGTCAATCTCACCACCAAGTATGGACTTAGAGGTTTACCTGCTGAATTTTTGATAAGGAAAGATGCATTCTTTGCTAAAGAGAATAGCCTAGATGCTTTTGAAGTACTCCTTGCATTGCTCATCTACGGTTTGGTTCTCTTCCCCGAAGAAGAAAATTTCGTTGACATCAATGCTATCCATATCTTCATCATTGGTAATCCTGTACCTACTCTGCTTGGAGACGCCTACCATTTTATTCACTATAGGACTCTAAAAGGAGATGGAGCTTTCCTATGTTGTATAGATGGTTTGCTGCATATTTTCCGAGAACATATATTTTCAAAGAAAATCCAAATGGACTAAGGTGGTCTCAAAGACTCATGGCTCTGACTCAGACCGATGTACATTGGTATGATCCCGCTTATGACAAATGAGCGATCATCGACAATTTGGGTTCATTTCCCAACGTACCTCTTCTCAGTATACAAGGGGGAATCAATTATAACCATATCCTTGCAAGACGTCAGTTTGGGTTTTCCATGAAGGAAAAGCCTAGCAGCATCTTGTTGACAGGTTTCTTCTACCTTAATGCAGAAGCTAGTATGGGATTTATGGATAGCGTTGCAGATGCTTTGAAGGCCATCCACAAGAAGACCAAAGCTGATCTAGGGAAGAAGAACTGTATAGCACTTGAGTCTTTCACGCAATGGGTCCGTTCTAGAGCCCGTGATCTCAAAATGCCTTATCTTCAGAAATACCTTTGTAGATTGTTGTCACTTCTTCCTCTATCATTCTTATTGAGCGTATGGAGGAATACCAAGGAACTTTGGCTAGGATGAAAATTGGACGAGATACTTGGGAAGGCAAGTACCACATCATTCAGTCTGAGCAGATGGAGATGAAGAGAAGGTTGAAAGAGAAGGATGATTTAATTGAGTTGCTTGAAAGGAGGGTTGTCAACAGATATGTGGCACTAGAGAATTTACTTTTCTCTAGTGTTCAGCTCGTGCTTAGTATCCATGAGTACTCTGACATCCCACTTGCATCAGGTGCTTAGAAGGGAATCATTGACAAGCTGGTATTGGAGAATGCAGGGTTTAAAAGACGGAAGAGGACACGCATATAGGACCTTTCCAGCTAGACTTCGTGGAGACTCTAGGGCCTAGTAATTGTTTTCTCTTGTATTTTCAGTCTCTTGTATTGTACTTTAAAGTTGTATCTTTTTCCAATATTAATGAAGTAAGGTTTGGTACCAAAAGTGTTCCTTTTGCAAATCAATCTTCTAAGTTTCTTAAAACCAATTGCATTGCATCTCATTATTTTCTTAACATTCGAGGAGCCCTAACTTTTTTGCAGACATTGTAATGGACTCAAGAAAGACAATAACTCCTAGATGCACATTCAAAAACCCAAAGTTGGAAAATCTGAGAATACTAGGAGGCTTAGTGGAGGATCCTTTGTCGTTTAAAAACAAGTATTGAAACCTTCTGCCTCTATTAGAGCTCTAAGTAGATGGGGAGATGTTAATAGCGCTCGTTCAGTTCTACGACCCCATTTACCATTGTTTCACATTTCCAGACTATCAACTGTTACTAACATTGGAAGAGTATTCTGCTTTAAAGGGGTTATGTGTCACTCCTCAACCATTCTCTGGAAGAGAAAGAAGACCAAATAGGAGAGTCTTGGCTGAAGCCTTACACCTAGAATTATCTGAACTTCAGACTCATCTAGATGTCAAAGATGGATTCTCTAGTTTACGAGCAAGATCCTTGATGGAGAGAGCTAAGGCTCATGCTGATAAGCAAGACACATAAGTCTTAGAGGCTATCTTGGCCTTATTGTTTTATGGACTCCTTCTGTTTCCAAGTGTTGACGAGTTCATAAACCTAAACACAATCAATGTGTTTTTGATCAGGAACCTTGTTCCCACCCTGATAGTTGATACATACTTCTCTATTCATTTGAAAATCTCCCATGGAGAAGGCCAGGTTACTTGTTGTATCGCTCTCCTTCACAAGTGGTTTATTTCGCACTTGCCAAAGACGGCCTCTCTATGGAATCTGAAGGACAGGCTGGCATGGATAGAAGAGCTTCTATCGCTTAAACACTATGACATCTGTTGGTACGATCCCATGTGTGAGGGGGTTACCATGATTCACAGCTGTGGGGACTTCCCTAATGTGCCTCTTCTTGGCACAAAAGGATGTATTAGTTACAACCCCATCCTAGCTCGTCATCAGCTAGGATATCCTGCAGAAGAAAAACTTGATCCGGTCCTTTTGGAGAGATGTTTTCTTGAAGAAGGGAGAAACCTAGGTCTCAAAGCATAGATTGTGTACGCTTGGCGTCACCTCAATACACAAGGGATGACTGCTCTAGGGCACCCAAACTGTACTGTCTCAGAGGCGTATCTTCTTTGGTCTAAAGATATAACCCTAAAGATGTTCTACACTCGCTTTGAGACTACTCCAACGACTCCAAAAGAACCTTTCTCTGTGGAATAATTGAAGGATGCTTTAGTCAAAGATGAAAAAGAGAAGAAGACGTGGGAGGATAAACACTTCATGGTCGTTCAAGAGAACGAAGAACTCTGGAAGCTGCTCTGCCAGAACCAGAAGAAAGAAATTGCAAGGAAGATGAAGCTTCAAGAAGGGGAAGGGTCTTCTTGTCAGAAAGACTAAACCTCTCAGTTTCAGTTTTCTCTTGTAATTTTTTTCCCCACTTTGGCTTTTGATATGTAATCCCTTTTTCTGTAAAACTTTCATCTGTCAAATGAAAAAGTTACTTTGCTTTGCTTCTTCTCCATTATTAATGTTCGTAAACATAATTTTTGGTTTCCTTGAATGTTAGCTTTGCATTTAAATTTGCATTATTTAAATTCCAATGGTTATTGATAATATTCAACTAACCCAATGATTTTTAGGATGATTGGTTGTTACCAATATCCCCAGCGAGATCCTAGGATGTTTGGTTGTCACCAATATCCCCGGTAAATCTAGTCGGTTTGTTTTTTTTTTCTCTCCCAGTCGTTTCCTGAAGATCACGTTTGAACTCTTCACTGTAAGGAAAGTTTTTGTTCGATTTTGTCCCATGCGGAGTCTTTTTTTTGTCCAGTTGGTTCCTCTTGTTAGAGGTCAACTCCTTGTTTTTAACCTAGTCCCCAGGGGAGATTTTGTTTCTTTATGGATTTCCCCAGTGGAGTTGTTCTGCCATTTCAACGTCCATTGGGAAGTTTCTTTCCTCTAGAGTATCATACTGGTCACGCGTGAACCGTACGCCTGATCACACTAGATTTCCCCAGGGCTTGTCCTTCCCAATGAGTAGTTACTCATTGTGTTGGCTTTTTTCTCGTTTGTTGTGGTCGTCTGCATTTTGCATCTTTGCATCATAGAATATCATTGTAGAGTTCATAGCATGTCAGCACTTGCATAGTTTTGTTGTCCTTAGCATATCATTACATCTAAGGGCAAATTTTTCGGTTTGCTATATTTAAATATCTTTCACCATGATTTTATGGAGATCGTCATCTCTCATTCCATTTGGTAAAGCTATTTAAATAGGGGCAACTGTCGTACACGAAATATTTACCCTTATATTCCATTACCATTCTAGGAGCATCAAGCATTATTTCCTAAACCTAACCTTGTTTCAAGTTTATTGTTGTTGAGGCCCATCTGAATTAGGGTTTTGCATCTTTGGAATCAAAAGAATTATTGCTTGATCAGTCAATGTTTTAGATTGATCATCATCAAATCTAGGTTAAATATATTCAAGGAGCTTATACTCAACAAGAATCAAGTGCTAATTGACCTCATTGCAAGATCATTGAAGCTTAATTTCATCTGGCCCCAAATTTGGGTTTTTGTCAGGCAAAGTCAACTGAGCCTTTGACTTTTAATCCAAGCACGATCCCAAGCCTTGGGACATGATTCAACATGTTTATATACACCCTTGGAGCCTATCTATGATATTTGAGAAGTCCAAAGGTACAAATTCATTAAAGATCACACAGTTGAATTCATCAGGTACAAATTTCATCTGACAAAGTCAACTCTTTGACTTTTAGGGTTTTTGGTCCAAAGTTAAAGCATCCAAGCCAAATTTCATAAAGATATGTTACATCCATTTTTTGAGTTCCAAAGATCAATTTATAGATATCATCATGTACTATAAAAGTGTCCTAGTGACCTATGAGCAAAAGGTTCTTCGATTTTGAGTAATGAAGCTTCAAAGTTTGGAAATATCTTTGGACACTTAGAATATTTTCAAGACAACTCCGTTTCTTCAATTTTCAGCCAACTTCAAGGCTGATTTTCATCATGATGCCTTTGGATTCAAGAATTTCATCAAACATGAAAGTTTTAGGGCATGTTTAGGGCTTTCTAAAAAGTAAAAGAACTCATCCATACCATTTTTGAGCTAGTAGTTTCGAAGGAAGAAAGTTAGCCCTCCACACTTGAAGTTTAGATCATTTTCATGCCAAGAACAACTTGCACGATCAAGAAAATCTGCAAAATCCTTTGATTGACAACCTTGAGACTTGTAAATCAATCTATAATCAGAAGGTTGTGCTACTTTTGGAGTCATTACACAAAGGTTTAAACCATAATTCATGTTTTATTCCATTTATGGAAGTTTTGAACATAAAGCTTACAATACCATTCTTGAAAACAACTTTAACCACTGCTGGTTTTTCTTGAGACCATAACTTGTTCCATTTGTAGAAGCAAGATCTAAAAGTATCCAACCACTCAAGATCTCCTTGTAATTTGCATTGAAACCATGAAAACCACCAAACCATCAAATTGAAATTCAACTAAACCATCAAGTTGCAAATGTTGCATAAAATGATCCTCATTCTTGCCCTATAAATAGAGGCTTGATTCATGCTTCAAAAAAGAGGAAAAAACACACTTAGAACCATACCAAAACCCTCCCATATCAGAATTGGTATTTAGGTCACCATTTAAAACCAAGAATCTTATTTTTTGCAAAACCTCACCCAAAACCTTTTACAGTAATAAAACCTCCAATCTAATCATCCACACAAACCACAAAAAACCTCATAAGGGTGTCCAAACCACCACATTAATCAAAAACCTCAGAAATCAAAAAGTTAACCTTCAATCCAAAAATCATTGACTTTCTGCATTTCTCAAACCAAAACCCAATTCTGACCTGTTCCAAACACTTTGATCCTTCAAAATCAATCCTCAAACATCTCTTGAGCTATCCATAACCTAAAATCTTGACTGTAACTCCATTTGGCTAGGGTTCTAGATTTCATTTTTATCATTTTGCAAGAAGAGAAGAATAACCTGTTTCAATTGATTCCATTGGGTTCCAAGCATTCAGAAAGCTTCAAAGAGGTCCAACGAAGCAATCTAAATCATTGAAACAGCTCTGTAGCAGCTTGTTTGAATTTTCAAGTTTTGACTTCAAGAGGTAAGTGCTCAAACTTAAACTCATTGAACCATGTCCTATCTTGAAGTAAATTAAACATAAAACTTTTTTTCATGATATTTATGATGTGTTCCTTCAGTTAGTTGTTGCTATTCATGATTGTGTGTGATTATGCCATAGAAGTTGCAAATATGAGCTTTTCTTCTTGTTGCTATCGTGTTTTATTCTAGAAGAACTTTTAGACAAAGCCAATGGTACCATTATGATCATTATGAAAAATTAAGTGAGTTTGATCTTTACATCATCCATTTTCATGGAATATTGAGGAAGATACAGGTGATTTTGCAAAACTGATCTTCTGGAAGTGGAGGTTCAGCCATGGCGCCTTTTGTTTAGGTTTTAGGTCATCTTCAGGCTTAGGTTTTAATTTGTGGGGGTGATACAATGGATGTATCACCACCCCAGTGGTTTACCATGTGCGCCTATGTATCTTGTAGCCTGAAGGACTCAGGTTCGAATCCCCCTCACCCCAGTTCTTTTATTTTTTCTTGATTTTCAAAAGATTTTCATTTATTATTGTATGCTTCCATCAATTTTCACAAAGCGTGCATTGGCTAATTTGGCTAGTGTTTTAGGTTATAACCTTAGCAACGTGGGTTCAACACCCATGGTTACCGCTTCCCTTTATTTTTTACCACTTGATTTCTTTATTTCTTTCACAACTTCAACTTGTCATAACTTCTTCATCTTAACTGATTTTTTACCCATTCTTTTTGTAAAATGTTCATTCTTATGCCTATTTTTCATTTATATTGAGAAATTTACAAAAACATTATTTCTTGTTATTATTATCCATGATCCAATTATATGACGTTTTTAGGGTTTCTTAGGTTTCCTTTTGATCTTTTGATTGATCCTTTGATTCTCCTTGAACTTCTTGAGTTGTATGAACCATATACATCTTATATGAACCTCATTTGATGTGATGTACTTATATACCCTTGTTGTTAAATGGTTGTTATTACCTTTTCAAGTTCATATGTAAATACATGTCTGAATGTCTTGACACCTTGATTGTTACCTTGCCCTTAACATATGATTCTCTTCTATGATCAAGTGACTTGACTGAATATGTGCTTTATGTCTCTCATATTATGCCTTAAGTGTTCTTAGATACTTGTTGTTTTACTTTGAAAGATGTTTAGTATGCCTGTTTGTATGAATCAATCCTTGTGATTGTTTTCCATCTTACTCAAAGACCATAATTGAACCCATTTACATGTTGGTTGTTACCTACTTGTTTAACATGTTCATCTCACCTCCACATTGTTTCCAAGAATTTTTGTCACTCATATGATATAATCTTGATGTCTACAAGTTATCCCTTGAATGTTTGCACTTCAACCCATATGTTGTTGTAACACATGTCTCACTCTTATTCAAATATATTTTGGTTGTTACCTTTTCCATACTTTGGTTTGATATCCACGCTTTAAATATTGTCTTGATTTATGCATGTTGATTTTAAGTTTTGATCTCCACCATGATAAGTAATGTTTTGAATTATATATGATTGTTCGTACATCAAATTGTCATATATGATGTTTGGCCTAGTAAGAAAATTATTTCATGATCATTTAGATGTTGTAACATCTACGTTTACCTTTTGGTTGTAACCATTGATTTTGATTCTAACTACTAAGGATGGATGCATGGTGGTAACCTTGTCACCTATTAACTTTATCAAAACTTTGCTTGATGTTGTCACATGTTTTCCCTTACCTTCTTGGTTGTTACCATGATTTTATGTCTTCATCATGTGTGAATATATATATATATATATATATATATATATATATATATATATATATATATATATATATATCTGTGTGTGTGTGTGTGTGTGTGTGTGTGTGTGTGTGTGTGTGTGTGTGTGTGTGTGTGTGTGTGTGTGTGTGTGCGCCCGTGTGTGTGTGCGTGCGCGTGATACGTACGCAAGTGCACGGAAATATCGAAGTAATATAAAATATTTGTCGAACCCACAGAGACCAATATCAACCTATCGTTATCTATTGTTGCAGCGTATAGCTAAGGCTAATGGAATTAGGAAAGTTAAATGCGAATGAAATTAAATACAACGGAAATAAAGATTATTGGGATATCGGTATGTAATGCTTTAGTTTTCGGGGATTCGATAGGTCGCCGGTGCTTTTTAGTCTTTGCAAACAGTTTTCAGGAGAAAATACTCGTTTAAAGACCTTTGCCTCACGATGGTTGTTGACTTGGGTCATAGTTCTAAGGCAAAATGTACACTTTCGTAGTCCCATTCGGGGTTAAAACTACTTTTTGAAAACAAATAAATTCTTATTTCTTTTAAAACGCTTTCGCTGTGTTTAAAATCAATGCCTAGTTCTTACTATCCAGTTTGAAACCCAGCTTTCGTGTGCCGGATCGTGCCTTAATGAATTTCCCACTTTCGTGGCAAAACTACTGTAAATAATTTCTCGATTTCGCGACGAAGGTTTATTTAGAAGATTTTGATTAAAAACTATGGCCAGAAAGGTGTTTGTAAAAGGGAAGGTGCACCGGGTATTATCGAATCCCATCCTACTAATTCGATTACATACCGATAAAACTAATTTAGCTAGACATGATAATTAATGCAAATGGAAATAAACATAAACAACAAAGTACTAAAATATGCATTATGATAGAAAATAAAGTAATAATTCAATTAATAAGAACCTGTAAAGTAGTACTGAAATTGAAGAGTACTCCTCCACAATGTCGGCAGGATTCTACTTTGGCGAAATAAAATTGCAGAAAGAAATTACAATGTTCTGAACTAAAGAAAAAAAAGGAGGAAAATAAAAGAAACAAGAAAAAGCTTCAATAGAACTTTGGCAGCCCTTCGGGACATAGAATCCACCCCCTGGTTCTGTGAATCTCTGGCCTATTTATAGGAGATATTTCATTTCTCAACTTCCAGAGATCATGCGTGAGTTATGGTGAAAGTTGTAGAAACTTCCAGTAGTGGGCAGTTAGTGGAGAAAGTGCAGGAAGAAATTAAGTTGAACGTGCTCGTGGCCACTTCTGTGTTTGACGTTATTCTGATATTGGAGTCATGACGACCGTAATGGAACTGTGACGACCGTGATGGTCGTGACGAACGTGATAGGGCAGGACGACCGTGATGGTCGTGACGGGCGTCATGGAGCTGTGACGAGCGTCACACTCACAAAATCTGCTTTTTCTGTTTTTCTTCTCTATTTCTTTCTTTCTTCTGTCTTTTCCTTCCATTTCTTCTTCTTTTCTTTCTTTAATCCAATTTCTCCATAGTCTGCAAGACATAGTGAATTAACCTTATAATAGAACATAAATCAATATAAATTAACAATAATCGCAAATAAATTCATGTAAATCGAGTCAAATAAACGATATAATTTCGCGTTATCAAATACCCCCACACTTAAACCATTGCTTGTCCTCAAGCAATCAACCAACACGGTAAAAAGAAACAAGCATAATTTGAAACAAAGACACGGTGAGACTCTAACCATACGTGGCTGTTAGGCTAATGTTAGATCGACAGGTACTAAATATCAATACCAAGGATACCATAACGACACAATTTCAAAAACTCAACACTTATGCAAACCAATCTCATTGTTATTTCATTTTCTCTGTAAATATGCTTACGCATCGATTGAACTTAAAGAGTTTGTACCGTTGGGCTAAGTGATCGGGTGAGGAGCACCTAACTTAGAAGGAACATGTATTTTTATTCATAATTTTTTTCTTTCTTAATTTCTTATTTTAAACCAGAGATGATACACTTATTTTCATCGGTTTCTTACTTAGTGTGTTTAGGATGGTCCTGACTGCTTAAATAAACTACTTAAGGATTACTAAAAAATTGGAGCTTTAAGGTCTCGGCATAATGGGTACTCAAATTGATTTTGCATATTCAGGGGGTTAAGGGTGTCAGGATGATATCGATTTTATCGAAACTTTCCCAAGTTTTTCTAACATAGCATGAACAACCTATATACTCTCTGAGTACCATGTAATGAATCGAAGCAAATAATTTTTCGAGGTTAAAAGTTTGAAAATTTTGAAATTATGGGGAAATTGAATAACAAGTGAAAACCACACATAAAGACTCGACAGCACATGCAAAGACTTTGAAATAAAATTCCTAAAAGTATGAAATAAAATATAAAACAATAAATCAAACTAAAAAAAACGATAAAATGAAAGCGGTAGAGTTCCTCCCCCACACTTAAACCAAACAATGTCCTCAATGTTTTAATAAAATATGAAAAAAGGAAAGATAGAACCTGTATGAATGCTACTGCGTGCCAAATCCTCTAGGATCCTGCTCTTGATGTCCATGTCTTCGTTGATCACTTCTAGTTTGGCGGCGGGCATTTTGTTTAACGTCAATAGCTCGACGACTAAGGAGTGCAAGTACTCATGGTGGTTCTTTCGAGAATGGTTTCTCGATCGAATCTTTGAATAGTCTTCGGTTTCCATGGCCATTTATCAAGCCATCTCTCATGTCCCTCACCTTTTCTTTTCTTTCTTCTGTAGGATGGTTTATTGTTTTGAACTTGTGGTGGTGGTTCTGGGTCTATCCTGAGTATCAGTTTTTCAAATTTGGGCATAGTTATTTCATCCACCATTTCAAAAGTTAATCTTACCCTTTTAATAGTAATGATGACCCTAGTTTCATGGTCCTCAAATTTTCTTTTCTTATGAAGGACCTTAGACAAAGGTGCATTGGTGTGGATATTTTCCAATACCTCCACATATGTTTTGGATTGAGAGTCTACCTTAGCTTCCACAACCAATTGTGAGAAAGAATTAGGTGGGGTATAGGGAGGAGGAGCAACAATAGGTGCTTCCTTCTCTACCTCTTCGACAACCTCCCTTTCGGGTGGTCTCGGTGGATTTTTCTCAATAATTATGCTTTTCTCACCAAAGCTCTTCTCAGACTAATGATCACTCTCCCTAGGATTTTCTAATTCCCTCAGGGTAGTGTCCTAGATGTGTTAGTGTAAGCAGGGAGGTTTGAATCTCCAAAGCCTCGCTGTGAGTTGCGAGGGAATCAACCATATTGCTCATTTGCTTGAGATTTTCATTAATTTGGAGATGTTGCTTTCTAAAATCTTCATTTTGGAGAGTTTGTGTCTCCACAAAGCGTTCCATCATAGATTCTATCCTAAAGTGAGTAAGCGTCGCATCAAATTTTGCTAGTAATAGTTCGAGGTTGGAAGTATCGAAATCTTGCGGTTCCTCACAATATTGAGAGCCATCATTGCAGAGGGAATTTGGGTGAGAATGCATCGTATTGAAATCATCTAATAATATTTCGAGGTCAGATTTAAGCGGATCTTGTGGTTCCTCAAAATATTGGGGGTGGTAGTTATAATATTGGGGGTGGTAGTTATAAGGGAAATATGGGTTATACATAGTGATTTAGATAAGAGTGCCTTAGTCTATACTATGCAGTAACAGAATCACAATATTGATTGTTGGTCCCCGGCAACAGCGCCAAAAACATGATGCATCTACAAGTACACGGAAATACCGAAGTAATATAAAAGATTTGTCGAACCCACAGAGACCAATGTCAACCTACCGTTATCTATTGCCGTGGCGTAAAGCTAAGGCTAATGGAATTAGGAAAGTTAAATGCGAATGAAATTAAATACAACCGAAATAAAGATTATTGGTTTAAGGAAGAGCGGTAAAGGGATATCGGTATGTAATGCTTTAGTTTTCGGGGATTCGACAGGTCGCCGATGCTTTTTAGTCTTTGCAAACACTTTTTAGGAGAAAATACTTGTTTAAAGACCTTTGCCTCACGATGGTTGTTGATTCGGGTCATAGTTCTAAGGCGGAATGTATGCTCTCGCAGTCCCATTCGGGGTTAAAACTACTTTTTGAAAACAAATAAATTCTAATTTCTTTTAAAGCGCTTTCGTTGTGTTTAAAATCATTGCCTAGTTCTTACTATCCGATTTGAATCCCAGCTTTCACGTGTCGGCTCGTGCCTTAATGAATTTCCCACTATCGTGGCAAAACTACTGTAAATAGTTTCTCGCTTTCGCGACGAAGGTTTATTTAGAAGATTTTGATTAAAAACTATAGCCACAAAGGTGTTTGTAAAAGGGAAGGTGCACCGAGTATTATCGAATCTCATCCTACTAATTCGATTACATACCGATAAAACTAATTTAACTAGACAAGTTAATTAATGCAAACGTAAATAAACATAAACAACAAAGTAATAAAATATGCATTATGATAGAAAATAAAGTAATAATTCAATTAATAATAACCTGGAAAGTAATACTGAAATTGAAGAGTAGTCCTCCACAATGTCGGCAGGATTCTACTTTGGCGAAATAAAATTGCAGAAAGAAATTACAATGTTCTGAACTAAAGAAAAAAAGGAAGAAAATAAAAGAAATTACAATGTTCGGGATGTAGTATCCACCCCCTGTTTCTGTGAATCTCTGGCCTATTTATAAGAGATATTTCATTTCTCAACTTCCAGAGATCATGCGTGAGTTATGGAGAAAGTGGGAGTAACTTCCAGTAGTGGGCAGTTAGTGGAGAAAGTGCAGGAAGAAATTAAGTTGAACGTGCTCGTGGCCACTTCTGTGTTTGACGTTATTCTGATATTGGAGTCATGACGAACGTAATGGAACCGTGACGACCATGATGGTCGTGACGAGCGTGATAGGGCAAGACGACCGTGATGGTCATGACGGGCGTCATGGAGCTGTGACGAGCGTCACACTCACAAAATCTGCCTTTTCTGTTTTTCTTCTCTATTTCTTTCTTTCTTCTGTCTTTTCCTTCCATTTCTTCTTCTTTTCTTTCTTTAATCCAAATTATCCATAGTCTGCAAAACATAGTGAATTAACCTTATAATAGAACATAAATCAAGATAAATTAACAATAATCGCAAATAAATTCATGTAAATCGAGTCAAATAAACGATATAATTTCACGTTATCAAATACTCCCAAACTTAAACCATTGCTTGTCCTCAAGCAATCAACCAACACGGTAAAAAGAAACAAGCATAATTTGAAACAAAAACACGGTGAGACTCTAACCATACGTGGTTGTTAGGCTAATGTTAGATCGACAGGTACTAAATATCAATACCAAGGATACCATAACGACACAATTTCAAAAACTCCCTACTTATGCAAACCAATCTGAATCATGCCATTATAACTCAACCTATATCTCATGCTCTCTTTTCACCCCATTTCATTCTAGTGCAATCACATTAAGCCCGTTATTCCATACACATTCATGGCAAGTAAACCTGTTAGTGACTATGATCTCATTGTTATTTCATTTTCTTTGCAAATATGCTTACGCATCGATTGAACTTAAAGAGTTTGTACCATTGGGCTAATAGATCAGGTGAGGAGCACCTAAGTTAGAAGGAACATGTATTTTTTATTCATAATTTTTTCCTTTCTTAATTTCTTATTTTAAACCAGAGATCATACACTTATTTTCATCGGTTTCTTACTTAGTGTGTTTAGGATGGTGCTGACTGCTTAAATAAACTACTTAGGGATTACTATAAAACTGGAGCTTTAAGGTCTCGGCATAATGGGTATTTAAATTGATTTTGCATATTCAGGGGGTTAAGGGTTTCAGGATGATATCGATTTTATCGAAACTTTCCCAAGTTTTTCTAACATAGCATGAACAACCTATATACTCTCGGAGTACCACGTCATGAATCGAAGCAAATAATTGTTGTAGGTTAAAAGTTTGAAAATTTTGAAATTATGGGGAAATTGAATAACAAGTGAAAACCACGCATAAAGACTCGACAACACATGCAAAGACTTTGACATAACGTTAAAAACAGATAAAATTCCTAAAAGTATGAAATAAAATATAAAACAATAAATCAAACTAAAAAAAAAACGATAAAATGAAAGCGGTAGAGTTCCTCCCCCACACTTAAACCAAACAATGTCCTCAATGTTTTAATAAAATGTGGAAAAAGGAAAGTTAAAACCTGTATGAATGCTACTGCGTGCCAAATCCTCTATGATCCTGCTCTTGATGTCCATGTCTTTGTTGATCACTTCTAGTTCGGCGGCGGGCATTTTGAGATACCTTCATTTGTGTAATTCTAGAACCAACTCATCATACTGCCCGCTTCCAGAGGAAGCACTTATCATCAGCGTCACTACCAGCAGCAACACTCGTAGGAATGTCCGTGGGCATAACTCATCGTCATGTAGATAGTTGTCGCCTAGATATAGCTAAAGTGTAACAAGCGATACATTTCTTAATTTCTGCAAATTTGAACAAACAACTTAAAATAAAGACCTTGTGGGTTCCCCCGACACAACGCTTTGTTTAACGTTGATAGCTCGACGGCTAAGGAGTGCAAGTACTCATGGTGGTTCTTTCGAGAATGGTTCCTCGATCGAATATTTGAATAGTCTTCGGTTTCCATGGCCAATTATCAAGCCATCTCTCATATCCCTCACCTTTTCTTTTCTTTCTTCTGTAGGGTGGTTTATTGTTTTGAACTTGTGGTGGTGGTTCTGGGTCTATCCTGAGTATCGGTTTTTCAAATTTGGGCATAGTTATTTCATCCACCATTTCAAAAGTTAATCTTACCCTTTTAATAGTAATGATGACCCTAGTTTCATGGTCCTTAAATTTTCTTTTCTTATGAAGGACCTTAGACAAAGGTGCATTGGTGTGGATATTTTCCAATACCTCCACATATGTTTTGGATTGGGAGTCTACCTTAGCTTCCACAACCAATTGTGAGAAAGAATTAGGTAGTGTATAGGGAGGAGGAGCAACAATAGGTGCTTCCTTCTCTACCTCTTCGACAACCTCCCTTTCGGGTGGTGTCGATGGATTTTTCTCAATAATTATGCTTTTCTCACCAAAGCTCTCCTCAGACTAATGATCACTCTCCCTAGGATTTTCTAATTGTTCTTGATTAATGGTTGTTACAACATCGATATGTCCCTCAGGGAAGGGTCCTAGATGTGTTAGTGTAAGCAGGGAGGTTTGAATCTCCGAAGCCTCGCTGTGAGTTGCGAGGGAATCAACCATATTGCTCATCTGCTTGAGATTTTCATTAATTTGGAGATGTTGCTTTCTAAAATCTTCATTTTGGAGAGTTTGTGTCTCCACAAAGCATTCCATCATAGATTCTATCCTAGAGTGAGTAAGCGTCGCATCGAATTCTGCTAGTAATAGTTCGAGGTTGGATGTATCGAAATCTTGCGGTTCCTCACAATATTGAGAGCCGTCATTGCAGAGGGAATTTGGGTGAGAATGCATCGTATTGAAATCTTCTAATAATATTTCGAGGTCAGATTTAAGCGGATCTTGTGGTTCCTCAAAATATTGGGGGTGGTAGTTATAAGGGAAATATGGGTTATACATAGTGATTTAGATAAGAGTGCCTTAGTCTATACAATGCAGCAACAGAATCACAATATTGATTGTTGGTCCCCGACAACGGCGCCAAAAACTTGATGCGTCTGCAAGTGCACGGAAATACCGAAGTAATATAAAAGATTTGTCGAACACACAGAGACCAATGTCAACCTACCGTTATCTATTGTCGCGGCGTAAAGCTAAGGCTAATGGAATTAGGAAAGTTAAATGTGAATGAAATTAAATACAACCGAAATAAAGATTATTGGTTTAAGGAAGAGCGGTAAAGGGATATCGGTATGTAATGCTTTTGTTTTCGGGGATTCGACAGGTCGCCGGTGCTTTTTAGTCTTTGCAAACACTTTTCAGGAGAAAATACTCGTTTAAAGACCTTTGCCTCAGGATGGTTGTTGACTCGGGTCATAGTTCTAAGGCGGAATGTACGCTCTCGCAGTCCCATTCGGGGTTAAAACTACTTTTTGAAAACAAATAAATTCTAATTTCTTTTAAAGCGCATTCGTTGTGTTTAAAATTAATGCCTAGTTCTTACTATCCGGTTTGAATCCCAGCTTTCACGTGTCGGCTCGTGCCTTAATAAATTTCCCACTTTCGTGGCAAAACAACTGTAAATAGTTTCTCGCTTTCGCGACGAAGGTTTATTTAGAAGATTTTGATTAAAAACTATGGCCACAAAGGTGTTTGTAAAAGGGAAGGTGCACCGGGTATTATCGAATCTCATCCTACTAATTCGATTACATACCGATAAAACTAATTTAGCTAGACATGATAATTAATGCAATCGGAAATAAGCATAAACAACAAAGTAATAAAATATGCATTATGATAGAAAATAAAGTAATAATTCAATTAATAAGAACCTGGAAAGTAGTACTGAAATTGAAGAGTAGTCCTCCACAATGTCGGCAGGATTCTACTTTGGCGAAATAAAATTGCAGAAAGAAATTACAATGTTCTGAACTAAAGAAAAAAAAGGAAGAAAATAAAAGAAACAAGAAAAATAGCTTTAATAGAACTTTGGCAGCCCTTCGGGACGTAGAATCCACCCCCTGGTTTTGTGAATCTCTGGCCTATTTATAAGAGATATTTCATTTCTCAACTTCCAGAGATCATGCATGAGTTATGGAAAAAGTGGGAGTAACTTCCAGTAGTGGGCAGTTAGTGGAGAAAGTGCTGGAAGAAATTAAGTTGAACGTGCTCGTGGCCACTTCTGTGTTTGACGTTATTCTGATATTGGAGTCATGACGACCGTAATGGAACTGTGACACCGTGATGGTCGTGACGAGCGTGATAGGGCATGACGACCGTGGTGGTCGTGACGGGCGTCATGGAGCTGTGACGAGCGTCACACTCACAAAATCTGCTTTTTCTGTTTTTCTTCTCTATTTCTTTCTTTCTTCTGTCTTTTCCTTCCATTTCTTCTTCTTTTCTTTCTTTAATCCAATTTCTCCATAGTCTGCAAAACATAGTGAATTAACCTTATAAATAGAACATAAATCAAGATAAATTAACAATAATCGCAAATAAATTCATGTAAATCGAGTCAAATAAACGATATGATTTCGCGTTATCAAATACCCCCACACTTAAACCATTGCTTGTCCTCAAGCAATCAACCAACACGGTAAAAAGAAACAAGCATAATTTGAAACAAAGACACGGTGAGACTCTAACCATACGTGGCTGTTAGGCTAATGTTAGATCGAAAGGTACTAAATATCAATACCAAGGATACCATAACTACACAATTTCAAAAACTCAACACTTATGCAAACCAATCTCATTGTTATTTCATTTTCTCTGCAAATATGATTACGCATCGATTGAACTTAAAGAGTTTGCACCGTTGGGCTAAGTGATCGGGTGAGGAGCACCTAACTTAGAAGGAACATGTATTTTTATTCATAATTTTTTTCTTTCTTAATTTCTTATTTTAAACCAGAGATGATACACTTATTTTCATCGGTTTCTTACTTAGTGTGTTTAGGATGGTCCTGACTGCTTAAATAAACTACTTAAGGATTACTAAAAAATTGGAGCTTTAAGGTCTCGGCATAATGGGTACTCAAATTGATTTTGCATATTCATGGGATTAAGGGTGTCAGGATGATATCGATTTTATCGAAGCTTTCCCAAGTTTTTCTAACATAGCATGAACAACCTATATACTCTCGGAGTACCATGTCATGAATCAAAGCATATAATTGTTGGAGGTTAAAAGTTTGAAAATTTTGAAATTATGGGGAAATTGAATAACAAGTGAAAACCACGCATTAAGACTCGACAACATATGCAAAGATATTGACATAACGTTAAAAACAGATAAAATTCGTAAAAGTATGAAATAAAATATAAAACAATAAATCAAACTAAAAAAATGATAAAATGAAAGCGGTAGAGTTCCTCCCCCACACTTAAACCAAACAATGTCCTCAATGTTTTAAAAAAATGTGGAAAAAGGAAAGATAGACCCTGTATGAATGCTACTGCGTGCCAAATCCTCTATGATCCTGCTCTTGATGTCCATGTCTTCGTTGATCACTTCTACTTCGGCGGCAGGCATTTTAAGATACCTTCATTTGTGTACTTCTAGAACCAACTCATCATACTTCCCGCTTCCAGAGGAAGCACTTATCATCAGCGTCACTACCAGCAGCGACACTCGTAGGAATGTCCGTGGGCATAACTCATTATCATGTAGAGAGTTGTCGCCTAGATATAGCTAAAGCGTAACAAGCGATACATTTCTTTATTTTCTGCAAATTTAAACAAACAACTTAAAATAAAGACCTTGTGGGTTGCCTCCCACACAACGCTTTGTTTAACGTTAATAGCTCGATGGCTAAGGAGTGCAAGTACTCGTGGTGGTTCTTTCGAGAATGGTTCCTCGATCGAATCTTTGAATAGTCTTCGGTTTCCATGGCCACTTATCAAGCCATCTCTCATATCCCTCACCTTTTCTTTTCTTTCTTCTGTAGGGTGGTTTATTGTTTTGAACTTGTGGTGGTGGTTCTGGGTCTATCCTGAGTATCAGTTTTTCAAATTTGGGCTTAGTTATTTCATTTACCATTTCAAAAGTTAATCTTACCCTTTTAATAGTAATGATGACCCTAGTTTCATGGTCCTCAAATTTTCTTTTCTTATGAAGGACCTTAGACAAAGGTGCATTGGTGTGGATATTTTCCAATACCTCCACATATGTTTTGGATTGGGAGTCTACCTTAGCTTACACAACCAATTGTGAGAAAGAATTAGGTGGGGTATAGGGAGGATGAGCAACAATAGGTGCTTCCTTCTCTACCTCTTCGACAACCTCCCTTTCGGGTGGTGTCGATGGATTTTTCTCAATAATTATGCTTTTCTCACCAAAGCTCTCCTCAGACTAATGATCACTCTCCCTAGGATTTTCTAATTGTTCTTGATTAATGGTTGTTACAACATCCACATGTCCCTCAGGGAAGGGTCCTAGATGTGTTAGTGTAAGCAGGGAGGTTTGAATCTCTAAAGCCTCGCTGTGAGTTGCGAGGGAATCAACCATATTGCTCATCTGCTTGAGATTTTCATTAATTTGGAGATGTTGCTTTCTAAAATCTTCATTTTGGAGAGTTTGTGTCTCCGCAAAGCGTTCCATCATAGATTCTATCCTAGAGTGAGTAAGTGTCGCATCAAATTCTGCTAGTAATAGTTCGACGTTGGATGTATCGAAATCTTGCGGTTCCTCACAATATTGAGAGTCGTTATTGCAGAGGGAATTTGGGTGAGAATGCATCGTATTGAAATCTTCTAATAATATTTCGAGGTCATATTTAAGCGGATCTTGTGGTTCCTCAAAATATTGGGGGTGGTATTTATAAGGGAAATATGGGTTATACATAGTGATTTAGATAAGAGTGCCTTAGTCTAAACTATGCAGCAACAGAATCACAATATTGATTGTTGGTCCCGGGCAACGGCGCCAAAAACTTGATGCGCCTGCAAGTGCACGGAAATACCGAAGTAATATAAAAGATTTGTCGAACCTATAGAGACCAATGTCAACCTACCGTTATCCATTGTCGCGGCGTAAAGCTAAGGCTAATGGAATTAGGAAAGTTAAATGCGAATGAAATGAAATACAACCGAAATAAAGATTATTGGTTTAAGGAAGAGCGGTAAAGGGATATCGGTATGTAAGTCTTTAGTTTTCGGGGATTCGACAGGTCGCCGGTGCTTTTTAGTCTTTGCAAACACTTTTCAGGAGAAAATACTCGTTTAAAGACCTTTGTCTCACGATGGTTGTTGACTCTGGTCATAGTTCTAAGGCGGAATGTACGCTCTCGCAGTCCCATTCGAGGTTAAAACTGCTTTTTGAAAACAAATAAATTCTAATTTCTTTTAAAGCGCTTTCGCTGTGTTTAAAATCAATGCCTAGTTCTTACTATCCTGTTTGAACCCCAGCTTTCACGTGTCGGCTTGTGCCTTAATGAATTTCCCACTTTCATGGCAAAACTACTGTAAATAGTTTCTCGCTTTCGCGACGAAGGTTTATTTAGAAGATTTTGATTAAAAACTGTGGCCACAAAGGTGTTTGTAAAAGGGAAGGTGCACCGGGTATTATTGAATCTCATCCTACTAATTTGATTACATACCGATAAAACTAATTTAGCTAGACATGATAATTAATGCAAACGGAAATAAATATAAACAACAAAGTAATAAAATATGCATTATGATAGAAAATAAAGTAATAATTCAATTAATAAGAACCTGGAAAGTAGTACTGAAATTGAAGGGTAGTCCTCCACAATGTCGGCAGGATTCTACTTTGGCGAAATAAAATTGCAGAAAGAAATTACAATGTTCTTAACTAAAGAAAAAAAGGAAGAAAATAAAAGAAACAAGAAAAATAGCTTCAATAGAACTTTGGTAGCCCTTCGGGACGTAGAATCCACCCCCTGGATATGTGAATCTCTGGCCTATTTATAGGAGATATTTTATTTCTCAACTTCCAGAGATCATGCGTGAGTTATGGAGAAAGTGGAAGTAACTTCCAGTAGTGGGCAATTAGTGGAGAAAGTGCAGGAAGAAATTAAGTTGAACGTGCTCGTGGCCACTTCTGTGTTTGACGTTATTCTGATATTGGAGTCATGACGACCGTAATGGAACTGTGACGACCGTGATGGTCGTGACGAGCTTGATAGGGCAGGACGACCGTGATGGTCGTGACGGGCGTCATGGAGCTGTGACGAGCGTCACACTTACAAAATCTGCTTGTTCTGTTTTTCTTCTCTATTTCTTTCTTTCTTCTGTCTTTTCCTTCCATTTCTTCTTCTTTTCTTTCTTTAATCCAAATTCTCCATAGTATGAAATAGACAGTGAATTAACCTTATAATAGAACATAAATCAAGATAAATTAACAATAATCGCAAATAAATTCATGTAAATCAAGTCAAATAAACGATATGATTTCGCGTTATCAGCGTACGCGCGTGCGCGCGTGCGCGTGCGCGTGTATGTGTGTGTGTGTGTGTGTGTGTGTGTGTGTGTGTGTGTGTATGTGTGTGTGTGTGTGTGTGTGTGTGTGTGTGTGTGTGTGTGTGTGTGTGTGTGTTTGTGTGTGTGTGTGTGTGTGTGTGTCTCTGTGTGTGTGTGTTCGTGTGCATGCTTGAAGCTTGTTAAGTTTCCCCATGGTGACCACTTCCCTTTAATTTTTGCCACTTGATTTTTTTATTTCTTTCACAACTTCAACTTGTCATAACTTCTTCATCTTAAATAATTTTTTTGCCATTCTTTTTGTAAAATGTTTATGCTTATGTCTATTTTTCTATTTATATTGAGAAATTTCTAAAAAATATTATTTCATGTTGTGATTATCCATGATCCAAGTATATGACTTTTTTAGGGTTTCTTAGTTTTCCTTTTGATCCTTTGATACTTCTTGAACTTCTTGAGTTGTATGAACCATATGCATCTTGTATGAACCTAATTTGATTTGATGAACTTATATACCCTTATTGTTAAATGGTTGTTATTACTTTTTCAAGTTCATATGTAAATTCATGTTTGAATCTCTTGAGACCTTGGTTGTTACCTTGCCCGTAACATGTGATTCTCTTCTATGATCAAGTGACTTGAATGAACATGTGTTTTATGTCTCTCATACCATGCCTTAAGTGTTCTTAGATACTTATTGTTTTACTTTGAAAGATGTTTAGTATGCATGTTTGTATAAATTAATCCTTGTGATTGTTTCTCATCTTACTCAAAGACCATGATTGAACCCTTTTACATGTTGGTTGTTATCTACTTGTTTAACATGTTCATCTCACCTTCATATTGTTTCCAAGAACTTTTGTCGCTCATATGATATGATCTTGATGTCTACAAGTTATCCCTTGGATGTTTACACTCCAACCCACATGTTGTCACACATGTCTCACTCTTATTCAAACATATTTTGGTTGTTACCTTTTCCATACTTTGGTCTGATATCCATGCCTTAAATATTCTCATGATTTATGCATGTGGATTTTGAGTTTTGATCTCCACCATGATAAGTAATATTTTGACTTATATATGATTGTTTGTACTTCAAATTTTCATCTATGATGTTTGGTCTTGTAAGAACCTTATTTCATGATCTTTTAGATGTTGTAACATATATGTTTACCTTTTGGTTGTAACCATTGGTTTTGATTCTAACTACTAAGGATGGATGCTTGGCTTTACCCTTGTCACCTATTAATTTTATCAAAACTTTGCTTGATGTTGTCACATGTTTGCCCTTACCTTCTTGGTTGTTACCATGATGTTATGTCTTCACCATATTCAAATGAATATATATATATATATATATATATATATATATATATATATATATATATATATATGTGTGTGTGTGTGTGTGTGTGTGTGTGTGTGTGTGTGTGTGTGTGTGTGTGTGTGTGTGTGTGTGTGTGTGTGTGTGTGTGTGTGTGTGTGTGTGTGTGTTCTTGAAGCTTGTTAAGTTTCCCCAAGTGATGTAGCTTGTTAGATCTCATCCTAAAAAGTTGCCTTGTGTTCCTAAGTCCAAAGGAAAATCTCTCTATTGACTCAATGTCATAGATAGCTCATTACTCTTTTAGCCTCCTCTTGAACTTGATAGAGTCATTAGAAATTTCAATTTAGTCTTAATATAGAACCTACACCCCCTTGAATTTGTTAAGTCAAGACCTTTAGCATACCTTCTTAGGAGTACTCTATGTGTTACCATTGTTATGGGTACTCACCTTTTAGACTTTTTGTTAAAAGTTACTCCCTAGTTAGATCTTTCAACTTAGACTTAGAGAGTTTGTTAACTCTATGTAAGTATTATTGTTATGAATACTTATTCCTCTTGGAACCTTGACCATAGTCAAGAGTTCTTTCACCCTAGTTAGGAGAACTACGATTGCTCTGATTCCATCCTTGTTAGGATACGTAGGCACGAGATGCGACATCTTGGTGAACATACTTAGTGTACATACCCATAGATCTTTACCTTTAGCATCCTTACCTTAGCACATAACCATTAGCAGACAAACATTAGCAAAAAACACAAATACTAACAAGAGGTTCTTGTAGAGTACTACAAATACTTAGGATGCTAATACCTTCCCTTAGTATAACCAACCCCGGACACCCCGATCTCTTAGCTTCGTTTTTACGTAGCACACTTAGGATTTTATTAGATCTTTACTCTTTCATTTGGATAAATCAAAGCTCGGTGGAAATACTTAAAGATTTGTGGTTCAAGTTAATTAATAGCTTGATATCCGATTCTCACTGCAACATATATTTTACATATATTTGTTTTATTTTTACAATAATGATAGACTTTTATTCAATTACTGATTTTATGATAAGCTATGAAGTTTTAGAATTTAATTAAATTACTTTGCACGAGATAAAAGTCTAATTCAATGAATTCGAAAAAATGAATTTTTTCTTATGATATGAAATGGGATGAACCTTATGATATGAAAAGTATTCCCTTAATACTAAATGTTATGAGTTTTGTCCCCTAGATTCCATCACCATTCTAGGAGCATCAAGCATATTTGCTAACCCTAACCTTGTTTCAAGTTTGCTTTTTTTTTTGTGAGTTCCATCTGAATTAGAGTTTTACACCTTTGGAATCAAGAGGATTATTTCTTGATCAATCAATGTTCTGGATTTATCATCATCAAAGAAAGTTCCCATACACTCAAGTGGCTTATATTCAACAAGAATCAAGTGCTAATTGATCTCTTTGCAAGATCATGGAGGCCTATTTTCAGCTACCCCTAAATTAGGGTTTCATCAAGAAAAAGTCAAATGTGCCCTGATTTTGATCCAAGCATGATCCCAAGCCTTGGAACATGATTCAAAATGTTCATACAAATATTTGGATCCTATTCATGATGATTGAAAATTTCAAATATGCAACTTCATTGAAGATCACACAATTGAATTCATCTTATACAAGTTTCATTTGACAAAGTCAACCCTTTGACTTTTAGCATTTTTTGGTCCAAATTGAAGCATTCAAGCCAAATTTCATCAAGAAATGTTTGATCAATGGATTGGAGCATGAAAAATCAAGGTTTGGGAGGTTTATTACGAAAGGGGTAAACTTGGATATTTGAATTGTTTCTAAGTATGGGGAAAACCATAGTTTTGGTACCAACTTTGAAGAATCATGACATTCAATCCACACATCCATTTTTTGAGTTCCAAAGGTCACTTTGTAGCTCTTATCATGTACTACAAAAGTGTCTAACTGACCTATGAGAAAAAGAGGCTTAGAGTTTGAGATATGGAGCTTCAAAGTTTGGAATAATTTCAAAACACTTCGAGATTTCAAGGCAGATTTTGATCATCAAATGCAACAATCTTCAAGGCCATTTTTAATCATGATCTCCTTTGATTCAAGAATTTATTCAAACATAAAATTTGTAATTCATATTTAGGGCTTTCTAAAAAGTACAACAACTCGTTAATAACATGTGTGTGCTAAGAGTTTCAAAGAAAGGAAGTTGAGGTCCAAAAACTTGAATTTCAAGGTTTCAACTTGACATGACATGATGCAAAACTAATCTTTTGCTATAAATCTTGGTATTTTGGGGTGTCTAATTGCAAGATACCTTTTAAACAGAGTGTCAAACGAAATTTAAAGGGATTACACAAAGTTTTAAGGTATAAACCAAGAAGTTATTCCACTTATGGCATAAAGTGATCACTTCTATTTTGGTAAAGCATAGTCCTTCTACCAATTCAGCATTGAGCTACTCCCACATCCTTCTAAGTACATATCAATCTGTAGAAGCATGCTCAAAAACTCAACCACCTTGACTTGACCCCTTGAACCAAGCAAAAACATCATCGTTAGCTCTTTGAAATGCAAGTGGATTAATTTGCAAAGAGTTGAAATCTGAACACTCCTCAAACCTTCCATTTTCTCTATAAATAGGAGGTCAATCCTTGGTGCAAGAAAGAATCAAAAACTCTCAGAAACCATACAAAATACTCTTGTTCTCTCATAGCTAGGAGTTCTTGCAAAAACACCCTAGTTTTGCAAAACCTCTGGCCGAACACATTCCACTCGTGCCAAACACAAACAAACACCAGAAACCATCTATAAACCATCCATATATTTCATTCAACCCATTGGAGAGGTTTTGTAACACACCAAACACACAGTGCCATCTTCAACCTCCATTGTTGCTAGAAGGATCGTGACATGTGCTCAAGCTTGTTTCCAATTGATCCAACCATCCAAAAAAATTCTAATGTACTTAAGGAAGCTAAGGAGGTATTATATCTGTAGTAGCTGAAAAGAAACCTTGGACTTTCTCCAAAAGGTAAGATTCTAACCTTTAAAACTCACTTTTCATGTACCATTAGTGATTAATTTGTGAAGCAAATAAGTAGTCCTTGTTGTGTGTTGTATGCCTGAACCATTGGTTGTTTTGTTTGTGTTATTGATTTCATGTTGTTGCACTATTGTTGAGTGATTCTTAGATTACACAGTTGGTTTTAGAATGAGATTATGTTATATTCTTAATCCTTGTGAAAAATTCTATGACTTTGGTCTTTACATTTTTAAAAATAGTTGAGATTTGAGAAAGTTATGGAGAGGAGAAATTTTGGCCATGGTTGTATTTTAGGGCACGAGAGAGAGAGAGAGAGAGAGAGAGAGAGAGAGAGAGAGAGAGAGAGAGAGAGAGAGAGAGAGAGAGAGAATGATGAAGGAAGAAGATGAAGCTGAGTGGATAACCCAGTCAGCATGACATGGCACTGATTGGGCGCTGATTGGGCGCTGATTTGGCCATTTAGTGGTGTTTTTAAATAAAAACAAGTAAAGGCGTATATTATTTGGATGTAACCGCCACCCTAGTGGTAGAACCTTACCTTGCCTTTCCTAAATACCTTACCTTGCCTTTCCTATATGCCTTGCCTTTCCTGGGTTCGATCCTGCTGATCAAATCTTTTGCCTTTTTTCTAATTTATTCAATGAGTTTACCATATTATGGTGTGCTTGCATTCCTTGTTCACCACGCGCGTGTGGCTCATATGGTCTAGGTTTTGAATGGTAAGCTCCATGGCATGGGTTCAAACCCCATTGTGTGCATTTCCTTATATTTTTAATACTTGTTTGTTTATGGTTTATCAAGCAATTTTAACTGATCATAACTTCCTTGTTTTTTTTATCATTTTGACCCCATTCTTTTTGCATTGTGTTTATGATGATGTCTATTTTTCATCTATGTCAATAAATATTCAAAAAGATTTATTTTTCTTGCCTTTGTATGAATTCAAAGTTTGTTACTTTTTAGGGTTTCTTTTAAGAACTTTGTTGATTTCTTCGATCTTTCCTTATGTTTTCCTTGTATGTTTGTTTAATTTAAACCTCTTTGCATCTTGTGTAAACCTTATATGATGTTGTAACATTGTATCCCTTTGGTTCACCTTGATTTCATGTTTGTTTGAATGCTGTTACATGTAAACATGTTGAAATCTTTCTTTTGTTCATACCATTTAAGCTTTGGTTGTTACCTTGCTCTCAACATGTAATCTTCCTTCATATTTATGTAAATATTGATGTATACATGTGGTTTATGCTTGTGATATCGTGTTGAAGTGTTTCTTAATTAATTTTGTGCCTTAGATTATAATCTTAGGATACATGTTTGTATGATAGAACCTTGTGATGTTATCTTCTTCCTCAAATCCATGATTGAACCTAATTTACATGTTGGTTGTTACCTATTTGTCATGAATTATCCAATTTTGTACCATGCTTATTTGTTCCATCAATGTCTCATTTTTTCATATGATGTTATACACGGGTGTTTATGTGAATCTTTGTAAAGTTCTCACTTTGTTCAAAACCATGTTTGAAACCCTAGTTCATGTTTTCTTCAAATTTTGACATTTAATTTGTATCCATGATGTTTTAGTTTGTTAGAACTATATTTCATGAGTATTTGGATGTTTTTACATCTTTTTTTATACTTGGTTGTTACCTTGCCCTTTTTGACTTTGTCAAGTCTTTGCATTGGATGTTGTTACATCTATTCTCATAGTTTCGTTGTTACATCTACTTTGTTTGACTTTTATCCATGATTTAAATTTTGTCATGATTTATGCATATTTGCCTAGAATTTTGAACTTTGCCATGATAAATAATGTTTTGACTTATACATGATTTCTTGTACTTCAAATTTTCATCTATCATGTTTGGTCTTGTGAGAACCTTATTTCATGATTATTGAGATGTTGTAATATCCATGTTTGAAACTACCTTTGGTTGTAACCATTTGATTTGATACTAAATCATTTTATGAATGCTTGGTTGTTGCCTTGTCATCTTTTAACATTACTAACATTTGCTTGATGTTGTCACATACTTGCACTTATCTTCTTGGTTGTTACCATGATCATATGTTTCCATCATGCTTGAATGAATATATGCTTGGAGCGTACTTGAATATCACCTTGTTTTTAATACCTCTCAACTTTGTTAAGTTTCCGCAAGTGATGTAGCTAGTTAGCTTTCATCCTAGAGAGTTGCCTTTTGTTCCTTAGTACAAAGGAAAGTATCTCTATTAACTTAATGTTATAGATAGCTCATCTTTAGCCTTCCCTTAACCTTGTTAGAGTCATTAGGTCCTTCAACTTAGCCTTAAGTTAGAACCTATATCCCTTTGGCTTTTTTAATTCAAGACCTTAGCATACCTTGTTAGGAGTCCTATAACTTTGAGCTTAGTCTAGAGTTTGTTAACTCTATGTGTGTACCATTGTTATTTGTACTCACCTCCCCCTCTTTGGCTTTTTTTAAAGTCATCCCCGATTAGTTTTCAACTTAGACTTGGAGAGTTTGTTGACTCTATGTAAGTATCATTGTTATGAATACTTATTCCCTTGGAAACTTGACCATAGTCAAGAGTTCTTCAACCCTAGTTAGGTGAACTACGATTGTTCTGATTCCATCCATGTTAGGATACATAGGCACGAGATGCAACGTCTTGGCGAGCATACTTAGTGTACATACCCATAGGTTTTTACCTTTAGCACCTTTACCTTAGCAGATAACCATTAGCAAGCAAACATTAGCAATAACACAAATACCAAACAAGAGGCTCTTGTAGAGTACTATAGATACTTAGGATGCTAACACCTTCCCTAGGTATAACCAACCCCGAACCCCATAATCTCTTAGCTTCGTTGTTACGTAGCGCACTTAGGGTTTACTTCGATCTTTACCCTTTCCTTTGGATAAATCAAAGTTCGGTGGTGAACTTCAATGATTTGTGATTCAAGTTAATTAATAACTTGATATCTGATTCTCACTGCAACAGAAATGGCGACTTCACTAGGGAAACATGTTAGAGGGTTAAGCCCACCTTGTTTGTATTTGTGTTTTGTTTATGTTTTTTTAGCTTTATACATTTATTTTGTAAATACATGTATGTCATACCTATTATGTTTGGTTGCATGTGTGCATCGGGTTGATACCTTGGTAGGTGAGGTAAGTCCTATCCCGGACTTGAGTGTATACCTATGACAGGATTGTGGTATGATCAAAAGTCGACTGTTGGGTGTAGTCCTAACATGTTTGACATATGATGTAACCATGCTCAATTGAGGCCCCTTTGGGATTATTGATGTCGTATGAGTAGTCCTACGTACATTACTTTTTCCGACCTGAGAGTCCGTAAAACTGGGGAGCTTTAGTTACCCACTTACCCCACTTGGCCTTTTTAGGATGTAGTGGGATGAATATGAGGGAGTAGTCCAGAATAGTTGATATGTGATACTACGCTCAGACGATTTTATCTTGATAATATTGTTAACTCACATGAGTAGTCGTGTAAGTTGATAATATCCGAAAGATTTATCAATGACTTTGGGAACTTTGTAGAACCCGTTGTGCAGGTACAAACAACCCATAGTACATGTCTATTGGGAACGGTATACCATGGCTCCATGCTTGTGACCCAACCCTAGGACCTTTGCATGTGTGCATATGTATTGTATATATGTGAATATGTGAATACTTGTATATGTATTGCATGTGCATCATATCATCATCTCATCATAAGCTCATTTATTTTCTTTATTGCAAAAATCTTAGGTATCATGGATTTTGGGAAAAGAAACACTAAGAAGTACAACTTCAAGAAACCAGATTTGACAGAGTTGTAAAGGTTGGTGGCCTTAGTGTCTTGTCTTGAAGACTTCAAAAAGCGCTATGGAAGATTGTTGGGGCTTGTTAAGATCAATATTGAAGAAGGTGTCCTTGACACCCTTGTGCAGTTTTATGACCCTCTCTACCATTGTTTCACCTTTCCTGATTATCAACTCGTCCCAATCTTAGAGGAGTATTCATATCATATTGGCCTTCCAGTGTTAGATAAGAATTCATTCAGTGGTTTGGAGAAACTCCCTTCACCAGAGAACATTGCAGATGCTATCCACTTGGAAGCTTCCGAAGTCAAAGCAAATCTCACCACCAAGCAAGGACTCAGAAGTCTACCTTCTGAATTTTTGATAGGGAAAGCTTCATTTTAGCTAAGGAGAACCGTCTAGATGCTTTTGAAGCAATTCTTGCATTGCTTATCTATGGTTTAGTTTTATTCTCCAAAGTGGAAGGGCATCCAGATCTTTATGAACGGTAATCCCGTGCCTAATATACTTGGAGATGCCTACCATTCTATTCACTATAGGACTCTAAAAGGAAATGGGACCATCCTATGTTGTGCTCCTCTGTTATATAGGTGATTTTTTTCACACTTGCCAAGGACATATCTTTTCAGAGAAAATCCAAATGGACTGAGGTGGTCTCAGAGACTCATGGCTTTGACTCAGACTGATGTACATTAGTATGACCCTGCTTATGACAAGGGAGTAATCATTGATAGTTGTGGTTCGTTTCCCAACATACCTCTTCCCAGTATACAAGGGGGAATCGACTACAACCTTGTTCTTGCAAGATGTCAGTTTGAGTTTCCCATGAAGGAAAAGCCTGGCAATATCCTGTTGCCAGGTTTCTTCTAACTCAATCCAAAAGCTAGTATGGGGACTAGAGAAAATGTTGCTGATGCTTGGAAGACTATTCATAATAAGACCAAGGCTGATTTGGGAAGGAAGAACTGTGTAGCATTTGAGCATTTCATGCAATGGGTTCTTTCTCAAGCCCGTGATCTCAAAATGCCTTATCTCCCAGAGAGACCTTCACAGACTAGTGTCGCTTCTTCCTCTATCATCCCAGTTGAGTGCATGGAGGAATACCAAGATACTTTGGCAAGGATGAATCTTGAACGAGATACTTGGGAGAGAAAGTACCACATTTTTCATTCCGAGCTGTTACAGATGAAAAGACAATTGAAGGAAAAAGATGATTTGATTGAGTTGCTTGAGAGGAGGGTTGTGGACAGATATGTGGCACAAGAGAATTTATTTTTCTCTAGTGTCCAGCTGGTGCTTAGTACTCATGAGTATTCTAACATCCCTCTTACGTCTGGTTCTTGGAAGGGAATCATCGACAAGCTAGTATTGGAGAATGCTGAGTTAAAGAGACAGAAAAGGACACGTGGATAAGACCTTTCTAGCTAGAACCTTTTTTTAAATTTCTTGTCTTGTTCTTTGAAATTTGTAACCTTTTCCCACTATTAATGAAGTAAGGTTTTTGGTTCCAAAAGTGTTATTTTTACAAAGCCATCTTCTGAGTCTCTTAAAACCAATTGCATTGCATCTCGTTGTTTTTCGCTAACATTCAAGGAGCCCAATCTTTTGTTTTGCAGACATTGTAATGGATTCAAGAAAGAGAACAACTCCAAAGTACACATTCAAAAGATCGAGTTTGGAAAATTTGAGAATACTTGGAGGCCTAGTAGAAGATCCTTTGTCATTCAGCGACAAGTATGGAAGAATTATGCCATTTTAAGACTCTAAGTAGATGAAGAAACGTTAATGACGCTCATACAATTCTACGAACCCGTCTACCATTGCTTCATGTTTCCAGACTATCAACTGCTACCAACATTGGAAGAGAATTCTACTTTGATAGGGTTGCATGTCACTCCTCAACCATTTCCTGGAAGGGAGAGAATACCAAATAGGAGAGTCTTGGCTGAAGCCTTACATCCAGATCCATCTGATCTTCAGACTCATTTGGATGTCAAGGATGGATTCTCTAGTTTCCAAGCAAGACTCTTGATGGAGAAAGCTAAAGTTCATGCTAATAAGAAAGACACAAAGATCTTTGAAGCCATCTTGGCCTTATTGATTTATGGACTCCTTATGTTCCCAAGTACCGATGAGTTCGTTGACTTGAACGCCATCAAAATTTTTCTAATCAGGAACCTCGTTCCCACCTTGCTAGTTGATGCATACTTCTCTATCCATCTGAAGAGCTCCCATGGAGAAGTCCAGATCATTTGTTGTATCGCTCTCCTTCACAAGTGGTTTATTTCGCACTTGCCAATGACCGCCTCTCTATGGAATCTAAAGGACAGTCATGCATGGATGGAAAAGCTTCTATGACTCAAACACTCTGACATCCATTGGTACGATCCCATGTATGAAGGAGTTACTATGATACACAACTGTGGAGATTTCCCTAATGTGCCTCTTCTTAGCACAAAGAAATGTATTAGTTACAACTCTATCCTAGCTCGTCGTCGGCTAGGATACCCGACAGAGGAAGAGCCCGATCCGATCCTTTTGGAGTGATCTTTTATTGAAGAAGGAATAAACCCATATCTCAAAGTGTGGATTACGTCAGCTTAGTGTCACCTCAATATATAAGGGATGACTGCTCTGGGGCACCCAGATTGTACTTTCTCAGAGGCGTATCTTACTTGGTCTAGAGAAATAGATTTGAATATGTTCTATACTCGCTTCAAGCTAACTCCGACGATTTCGAAGGAGCTTATCTCTGTGGATGAATTGAGGAGTGCTTTAGTCAAAGCTGAAGAGGAGAAGAAGGCGTGGGAGGATAAAAACTTCATGGTTGCTCAAGTAAACGAAGAACTCTCAAAGCTGCTCCGTCAGAACCAGAAGGAAGACATTGCAAGGAAGACGAAGCTTCAAGAAGGGGAAGCATCATCTCGTCAGAAGAACTAGGCCTTTTAGTTTCAATTTTTTGTTGTAATTTGTATCCGCACTTTGGCTTTTGATGTGTAATCTCTATTCATGTAAAATTTTCATTTGTTAATGAAAATGTTGTGATGTTTTATGCTTATTTCTCCATTATTAATGTTCATAAACATAATTTGGGGTTCCTTGTGTAAGTGCTCTTGATTGGCTTCATTTTATGGCAAAATATAATTACATATATGAATGTCATGCTTGATGTTATTACATTCATAATATGGACTGTGCAGGGTAAGTTAACTAAGCTAACTATAAGTTAAGCTGGATGTCATACTCAATGTTATGACATAGGTCGTATGACATCAAGCGAAAGTTTGTTTTTCTGGTAGCTATAACTCAAGAAACAACTCAGAAGCTGATGCTGGAATGCAAGATACATTTTAGACGCCCTAGGGGAACAAAAATGTACTTGATTAAAGAGGCAAGCGTACAGAATACATAAGTGAGGTTTTATGATGGATAAAACCTAATGTATGCGCCCAGGCCCAAGAACTGACCTGCTGCTACAAATACCAGGAGAGGCAATCCTAGAAGGCAGCTGTTGAAGCTAGAGAAGCAGAGAAATCACCATAGTGGTTTAGAAGTGAAGAGGTAGTTCTTCATGTTTGTGTCTTAGGAATACGTGTAACCCAAGCAACTGTTGAGAGCATTGGTTAGGTAGTTTCTAGACTATGTTACACTCGAAGCTGTTAAGCAAGAGTGTGTGTTCCTTGATCAAAGCTTTGAAGCAAAGATCAAGGTGTGTGTGTGTGTGTAGGTGAAATGTCTCTTCAATCTACAGTTTAAATTGTAACTTGTTGTTATCACTGTTGTGTGATTGTAGGGAGTGAGTGGGTATACTCAGGTCTAGAGTGTCTCTAGGTTAAATTGTCATTGGGTAGTGATTAAGTGAAGAGTGCAAACTGGAGGTTTGACTCTGAATTGATACTGTTGATAGTGAAATTTCTCCCTGGCTTGGTAGCCCCCAGATGTAAGTGTGTTGCACTGAACTGGGTCAACAACTAACTGTGTTATTTACTGCTTTGTTATTACTGCATAATAGTAGATCTGTAGTGAATGTCACAGTGGATGTTATAACCTCTGTTAGAACATCCATCGTGGGCAGGCCAGAATTTTCAATTGGCATCAGAGCGGGCACCCTGCCTGTTTATTATTGGGTGAGATCTAGGGAAACAAAATTCTGGTACTATGGATAAAGATATTGGATTCACCAATAGACCTCCAATCCTGGATGGTTCAAATTATGACTATTGGAAGCCTAGGATGATTGCCTTCCTAAAGTCCTTAGACAGCAAGGCTTGGAGAGATGCAAACTCTAGCTGGGAACATCCTGTGAAGACTGACAAGGATGGAGTGTCTGTGCAAATTCCTGAAGAGGAATGGACCAAAGAGCAAGAGGCATTGGCTCTTGGAAACTATAAAGCATTGAATGCACTCTTCAATGGTATAGAAAAAAACATCTTCAGACTGGTCCACCACTGTGAACTAGCAAAGGATGTTTGGGACACTCTCAGAACCACTCATGAAGGAACTTCCAAGGTTAAAATGTCAAGACTTTAAATGCTGACCATAAAATTGAAAGTCTAAGAATGAAGGAATATGAGACCATTCATGACTTCTATATGAATGTTCTTGAACTAGCCAACACCTCAGGAGCTTTGGGAGAGAAGATGGCTGAAGAAAAGCTTGTAAGGAAGATACTAAGGTCACTACCTAAAAGATTTGCAATGAAGGTAATAGCCATTGAAGAAGCTCAAGACATATGCCTAATGAAAGTGGATGAAATCATTAGATCTCTTCAAACTTTTGAGATGGGGATGTGTGATCAGGCTGTGGAGAAAAAGAGCAAGAGTATAACTCTTGTCTCAAACACTGCTGAGACTTTAGAGCATGAAAGGGAGGAAGATCTATCAGAGGCAATAGCCATGCTTGGAAAACAGTTCAACAAACTGGCCAAAAGGATAGATACTAAGTCTAAGCCCTATTTCAAAATGGTGTCTGCTGACAAAGAAAAAACTGAAGATAAAGGCAACCAAAGCATAGGAGTACAATGCCATGAGTGTGAGGGATATGGACATGTTAGGAAGGAATGTCCCACATACCTCAAAAAGAAGGGAAAAGGTCTAACAGTCACTTGGTCTGATGAAGATTCTGACAGTGGATCATCCAAACATGTAACTGTTCTCAACAGTGTGTGTGTGTATCTGATGGAGACTCAAGTGAAGAGGAGATAACTTATGATGAACTAGCTGAATCATATAAGAAGTTATCCATCCAAAGCACAACACTGTACCAGCAAGGAGAGCATCTGAAGAAGCTCATCAAAGAGCTAGAAGCTGAAAAGAGAGAGCATCTAGACACTATAAACTCACTCCAAGGAGAGGTAAAGGAGTTGAAAGGAGAAAAGGAGAAAATGACAGAATCCATAAGGAATATCAACTCTAGATCTGACATGCTAGAGGAGATTCTTCAGAGTGGTCTAGGATTTGTTGAAAAACAAAATCCTGTCTTGAAACTCAAGAGGTTGCAGCCTGACACCCAAAAGTTACAAAGGATGTCACAGCCAAAGTTACAACATCCTCCCCACAGAAATTGGAATCAAGTCGAGAGACAATTCCAAAGGCATAGATGCTACCATTGTGAAAGCTTGGACACATTCGTGCTGTGTGCTTCTGGTTGCATGGATTTCCACGGCAAAGAAGTGATAATCAGGGTAAGCAGGGAAAAAGACAGCATCATGGACAAAGGTATCATCATTCCCACCAGAGCTGGAGACGGCATCAAGCAAAATCCAGAAAGAAGGAAGTGCCTAAGATGCAAGAACAATGGGCTGTCAAGACTGTAGCTCTAACAGCCAACATTTCCCTAAGAATGCCAACCAATGAGGATTGGTATTTTGACAGTGGTTGCTCCAGGCATATGACTGGAATTGAGGATCTGTTTATCAAACTCAAGCCTCATTCATCGAGTCATGTAACCTTTGGGGATGGAGCTAGAGGAGAAATCACAGGTGTTGGATAACTTGACAGTCCTAAAGCTCCAGAACTGAGAGATGTCTTGTTAGTTAAAGGATTAACTGTCAATCTAATAAGCATAAGTCAGCTATGTGATCAAGGTTTAAAAGTACACTTCTCCAAAGACAAGTGTGTGGTGACCAATGAAGAGGGTAAGGAAGAAATGAGGGGATCTATATCCAAAAAAAACTGTTACATATGGGAGCCCAGAAGCAACATAAATGGATTGGTAAATGAAGAAAAGGATCACTTCAGCCTAGAGAAAAGAACCAGGCCCAAATCATCAACAAAAGGAGTCTCAAAATATGCTTCAAAAAGAAGGGCTGGGTGTAAGAAAAGTCAGGTAGGAAGGCTAGACAAGAAGGGATACCCTAAGATTAGCCTTCAGGTAAAGCTAGCCATGCTGTATTGGATCCTAATGGATTCCATGGAAGATACTCTGCAGAAGAGAAGCAATGTCACTCTTGATGTTATGACCCTGTTCTGTGACATCAAAGGATTCATCCAAGAGAGGTCTGCTGATCTCAAGAGGGGTATGCTCAGTGGTAGAGGGTGTAGATGGACAATGACGTGTGGAAACTACGGGGACTATGTACTGAATAGTGTTGACAGGGGTTCAAAAATTATAAAGGAAGTTCAAGGCAAGATTGAGCAATGGAAATTAAGTTTATAATAAGGAGTTATAGCAATTAACAGGAAGTGGGAATTATGCCTTGAAATTAATACTATTAGAAACAAATCAAAAAGGAAAGTTCCCTCCTAGTGGGAAAACGTACCACATCATCACGTATAATATACAACCCCTCCACTCTTGGTGCCAGCATAATCCTTTCAGTGTCCATGACAACTTAGCCAAGCGAAGAAAAGTCATCATCTCTTGAGCAAAGTCATCAACCATGTCACAACATACGAACCCTAGAATCACCACTAGCAATGCTTAAAATAACCCTAATGAGGTTCTAGAGATTGCGCCCCTGCGTATGATGAACCCAGACGGATTATTGGTAAAGAAACCCAGAAAGTTGCATGTATGAAAATCCAGAAACCTCGGCTCTGGTCAAGCTCCCACTACTACTGAATCGACTGCCCTAGATACAGAATAAGCTAGGCAAACCCACATGAAACTTGCAGAAATGGTGGCCAGTGCTCTCAATATACCCACGACATCCAGCACAAAGGGACCTGAGCATAAACCACATGATCAAGCCAACGTCTTGCCGGATGTCACAACACCAAAAGACTATGCACCAAAAGAAAAGAACAAAGGTGAAAAGGCCAAACTCACAGATGAATGCACTCAGGGAATCAAAAGAACTGTAGTAGTTGACCTATAATACTACTCAGACAATGACCTCATTGTTAAGCTTAATCCATGAATATCCAAAAGGCTAATGACAAGAAAAGGAAAAAGGGCAGCTGATCAAAGTCCCCCCACACAAAAGAAGGATAAGAAGATTGTTGAACAAGAAACCGCTGAAAAGAAAACTAGTACAAAGAGGCCTAAGGTTGGTCCTCCAAAGGGCTGGAGCAAAGTTTTCACCAAGAAGCAGAAAGCTAAGTCCAGTTCAGAACCAGAAACGGATTCAGATGCAGATGTTGATGTCTCAGACATGCAAACCAAGCAAAAGCCTCCTACCAGCAAATTGGCTGCAAACATTCTTGAGTTATCTACTGATAACATCATCTTTCACTATCCATCTAGTGTAAACATATGGAAATACATGTATCACAAGAGATTAGCCATAGAAAGGGAGCTTGGTCAAAATGCTCTTGAGAACAAAGAAATCTTAGCCCTAATAAGCAATGCTGGCCTAATGAAAACAGTGACTCAGCTCTCCCAATGCTATGAAATGTTGGTGAAAGAGTTCATAGTCAATCTGGCTAGAGAAAGTGTGGATAAGAAATCAAGTGAGTATGGAAAGGTATATGTGAGAGGAAAGTGTGTCAAGTTTACAGCAGCACTCATTAACAAGTACCTGGGACGACCTCATGAAGGGCTGACGAAAATACAAGCCACAAATCACCAAGTGTATAAAGAAATCACTGCCAAACAAGTCAGACAATGGCCATCCAAAGGGAAGTTTGTAGCAAGCAAGCTAAGTGTCAAATATGCTATGCTTCACAAAATTGGAGCTGCCAACTGGGTGCCCACAAACCATAAGACCTCGGTGGCCAACATCCTTGGAAGGTTTATAAATGCAGTGGGAACTAAGGCTCACCTCAATTATGGGGCATACATACATGAGCAAATAATGAAACACGCAGGGAGTTATAGTGTCAAGGGACCCATTGCCTTTCCTTCACTCATATGTGGTATAGTATGTGATCAGCATCCCAACATTGTCAAGGAAACTGACATAGCCTGCAAGAGAGAAACTCCTTTGTCCTTCAACTATAAGCTGTTTAAAGGAACTCATGTTCCTGATATTGTTGTACCTTTAGCTGAGCCTTCCAAAAGGACCTCCACAGCTAGCAAAACTGAGGTAGTAGAAATGCTCAAAGACACATGCAAGGAGTTGGAGACAAGGAAGATAAAACTGGAAAAATTGATCAGAACTCTGGAGCTTGAAGAGGGGATAGAATGTGCTGAGGAAATAAAGAATAGGGATGACTCAGATGATGAAGTTCAGGAAGCAGAAGAAGCTGCGGGGAACTCTGAAGAAACCAGTGGTGCAAGTGAGGAAACTAGTAAAGATGAGTCAGAGGAAGCAGATACAACAAAAGACAGGGCATGCTCTGCTGAAGAAGAGGAAGAATAGTGTGGCTGGTAGCTGAACTGCTGAAACAAGGGTGTTGTGTGTGTGAGTTATGACCATATGTAAGATTTTATAAACAAAATGTGTTGTACCTAACAATCTTTTAGTCTATACTATGGTTAGTTGGATTTCAATTTGTGGCTAAAAAGGGGGAGAGAGTGTTAGATAAATAACAGCAGGTACAGGTACAACAGATGCAGATGGAAAAATTGGTGGATTGGTGGATAACCAATATGAGTACCACAGGTTATGTGGTAGTAACAAATGCAGGTGGAATTACAAGACTGCCATGAAAAGTAATTGTGATATGCATATGCACCATAGTGCTTATGATATTAATGTGCAGGTGATGCTGACTGATAAGATTTGTGTGTGATAACAGTTGTTTGGGCTGTTACAGATATGATATGTATGCCATGTATATTAGAACTAAGACTGACATGCCGTAGGTACTAACATGGGTGATCATAACAAGATGCTTAGGAATTTTGTGCAATAAGCAGAATGCATCCCTGCAGGGGGGTAGCACAAATGTGTGACATCAGAAGGTCATACTGAAGGTTATAGCATCCAGTTCAGACTGGATATTGCCCAGCTGATAAGTGCATCGGTTGAGGGGGAGTAGCTCTGTTACTCAAACAAGCCAAGAGTGAAATCTGTAGTAGAAGTCTACAGAGTGTTAACAAAGTGAGTGCTAACAGGGTTGAAAGCCAACTGTGAGGATTCTGAGAGCTTAAGAAGCAAGTGACTTACCTGCATGACAAGACCATTGTTAACTCTTCTGCTGTGTAGGAAATCTATGATGTGAGTACAGAGTGTTTTAGCCAAAAAAATTCCAAAGGGGGAGTTTGTAAGTGCTCTTGATTGGCTGCATTTTATGGAAAAATATAAGTACATATATGAATGTCATGCATGATGTTATTACATTCATAATATGGACTGTGCAGGGTAAGTTAACTAAGCTAACTATAAGTTAAGTTGGATGTCATACTCAATGTTATGACATAGGTCGTATGACATCAAGTGGAAGTTTGTTTTTCTGGTAGCTATAACTCAGGAAACAACTCAGAAGCTCATGTTGGAATGCATGAGACATTTTAGACGCTCTAGGGGAACTAAAATGTACCTGATTAAAGAGGCAAGCGTGCAGAATACATAAGTGAGGTTTTATGATGGATAAAACCTAATGTATGCGCCCAGGCCCAAGAACTGATCTGCTGCTACAAATACCAGGCGAGGTAATCATAGAAGGCAGCTATTGAAGCTAGAGAAGCAGAGAAATCACCATAGTGGTTTAGAAGTGAAGAGGTAGTTCTTCACATTTGTGTCTTAGGAATACGTGTAACCCAAGCAACTGTTGAGTGCATTGGTTAGGTAGTTTCTAGACTGTGTTACACTCGAAGCTGTTAAGCAAGAGTGTGTGTTCCTTGATCAAAGCTTTAAAGCAAAGATCAAGGTGTGTGTGTAGGTTAAGTGTCTCTTCAATCTACAGTTTAAATTGTAACTTGTTGTTATCACTGTTGTATGATTGTAGGGAGTGAATGGGTATACTTAGGTCTAGAGTTTCTCTAGGTTAAATTGTCATTGGGCAGTGACTAAGTGAAGAGTGCAAACTGGAGGTTTGACTCTGAATTGATACTGCTGATAGTGAAATTTCTCCCTGGCTTGGTAGCCCCCAAATGTAAGTGTGTTGCATTGAACTGGGTCAACAACTAACTGTGTTATTTACTGTTTTGTTATTACTGCATAATAGTAGATATGTAGTGAATGTCACATTGGATGTTATAACCTCTGTTAGAACATCCATCATGGGCAGGCCAGAATTTTCACCTTGAATGTTAGCTTTTGCATTTGCATTTAGCATTTCATAAGCATATGCATATGCATTATTCTGTGGCTTATCTGTGCTATTTTACCTCTATCTGTCACACTGAGTCCTCCACATCCTTACAACACCAGAGCTCAAGCTCAAAAGAAGATGGCTGAGCAAGATCAAGAGTTTGATAGAGTCAACAACAAGTTCGACGACATACAAGGAAGTATGATGCAAATGATGGAGATGCCACAAGTAATCCGTGCAAAGATGGATACCTAGACGACCATAATTTTTTAGATCAACCCCATAATGGTAGAGCCTACACCAATTGCAGTTGTCGCCACCAGTGATCCACCCTATGGTTCACCTATGAATTTTGTACCACCACCATTCACTATCAAGACTACTCAGCAAATACCTCAACAGAGAGTTCCTCTAATGCCCGAGTTTCCCCATGTTATTCCAACCTACACTCCAGCTACTGTGCAAGCACAAGTGCATCCATACTTCAACAACTAACATTAAATATATGATATCCCTGACCAGTCTGAAGAAGGGGAAGGGCACCACAAGAGGATGGGGGAAGATTTTGAAACCATGGCAAGAAAGATAAGAGTTATGGAGGGTAACAATGTATTTGGGGTTGATGCAAAAGATATGTGCTTGGCTTCTGGGCTGGTGATCCCACCTAAGTTCAAAGTTCCAATTTTTGATAGATATGAGGGAGCCACTTGTCCCAGAAACCATCTGATCATGTACTACCGAAAAATGGCAGCTTATGTTGACAATGATAAACTAATGATCCATTTCTTTCAAGATAGTCTCAAGGGTGCTTCAGCAGAATGGTATTTGAGGTTGGACCAATATCAAATTCATAATTTCCAAGACTTGTTAGATGCTTTCATCAAGCACTACAAGTATAACATGGATTTGGCTCCAGATTGAAGACAGTTGTTGAGCATGGCTCAGAAGGGCTCTGAATCTTTAAAAGAATACACCCAACATTGGAGGGAAACCGCCTCACAAATGGAACCCCCTCTAACTGAAAAGGAATTAACTGATTGGTTCATCATTACAGTAAGACCATAGTGATACAAGATAATGATTAGTATTGTGTCTGCCAACTTCTCTGATGTTGTAGTTGTGGGTGTGAAGGTAGAATTGGGATTAAAGAATGGGAAAATGACAAGTGCTCCTAGCAGTTCAAGTGGAAATGTTTCTAAGAAGACCTCTGGAAATTTTCATAAGAAAAAGGAAGGTGAAACTAATGTTGTGTTTATAGAAATAAGAAACCAGTCCAGGAAGCCTCAAAGTCAACAACAATTTCAACAACAACCCTTGTACACTATACAATAGACTCAACAACCTTATGTGGCTGCCATTACACCCACGTTTCATAATCAGACTCCAGTTTTTCAGCAAGTTCAACAACCACCTACATATCAACAAACTCAACAACAAGGCTATCAACAGGTGCCCAACACCTCAGCCTATCAGCAACCACAACAACCATGGGTTCTGGTCCCTCGACAAAATGTGCAAAATAAAAGGCCAGGGGCAAGAGCTCCCATCTCGCCGATTCTGATGAGTTATACTGAGCTTTACCCCTCTTTGGTGCAACAAGGTTTAATCACTACCAGAAAAATGGGACCACCACCAGATCCACTTCCACCGTTTTATAATCCTAATGCCCACTGTGTGTTCCATGAAGGGGATGTCGGACATGATTTAGAAGGATGTCTTGCTTTAAAGCATATTGTTTGAGAATTGATAGAGAAAAATATTTTATCTTTTGGAGATCGTCAACCCAATGTTAAAAACAACCCACTGCCCAATCATGGGGATGTTCACGCCATAGAAGACGTATCTAAAGAAGTAATCTCAGATGTAACTACAATCAAGACTTTGTTACAAGCTCTTCACAAAAGATTGGTCGAAGCTGGTTTGATCAAGAGTATCCATTCAGAGTGTGAAGAATGTGCTGATAACTCCAGATGTTACTCACTAGTTCAAGAAGATATTCAGTGACTGATGGATGATGGTTTTCTGCAAGTTTGTGGAAAGATGAAGAAAGAGGATGCATCAGTAATTGAACCAATTTTCAATGTACCAAAAGAAACTGGGAAGGTGCCTATATTCAATGTTCCTGATGTCAGTTCAGCAGACCCGGTATCCAACACTACCAAGCATGTGTTCAATGTTAAAAACCTAACGCACCGGTGGCTAGTCAGTCGAGACCAGTCAACACCCAAAAGCCCAGGCCTTTCTTTCCAAGAGTACCAAAGTGGTGCCTTGGAAATACGATACTGCATGAACCAACCAGAGATCTGGAAACCATGCACATAATGAAAGTGTGAAAAGGAATCATGAAAGTGTCAGAAACATCGCTAGAACAAGCAAGATGACCCGAAAAGGTCGGATTTATCAGCCTAAGGTGACTGTAGTCCCTCCTAAAGAAGTCATTATTGTTGAACCTACGTGTTACGGTGAGAATCAGATATCAAGCTATTAATTAACTTGAAACACAAATCTTAAAATATTCACTACCGAGCTTTGATTTATCCAAAGGAAAGGATAAAGATCGAAGAAAACCCTAAGTGCGCTACGTAACAGTGACGCTAAGAGATAGGGGGTTCGGGGGTTGTTATACTAAGGGAAGGTATTAGCACCCTAAGTATCTGTAGTATTCTATAGGAGCCTCTTGCTTGGTAGTTATGTTTGTGTTAATGTTTGTCTGCTAATGGTTATGTACTAAGGTAAGGATTGCTAAAGGTAAAGACATATGGGTATATACTAAGTATGCTCGCCAAGATGTCGCATCTCGTGCCTACGTTTCCTAACAAGGATAGAATCAGAGCAACCGTAGTTCTCCTAACTAGGGGTGAGAACTCTTGACTATAGTCAAGGTTCCAGGGGAATAAGCATCCATAACAATGATACTTATATAGAGTTAACAAACTCTCTAAGTCTATGTTGAAAGACTAACTGGAGGTTTGACTTTAACAAAAGCCAAAAGGGGGGAAAGTGAGTACCCGTAACAATGGTACACACATAGATTTAACAAACTCTAGTCCTAAGCTATAAGTTATAGGATTCCTAATAAGGTATGCTAAAGGTCTTAACTTGACAAAGTCAAAGGGATGAGGTTCTTACTTAAGGTTAAGTTAAAGGTCCTAATGACTCTAACATGGTCAGCGGGAGGTGGGAACAAAATGATTTATCCATGACATTGAGCCAATAGAGAGACTTTCCTTTTGGACTTAGGGACACAAGGCCACTCTTTTTTAGGATGAGAGTTAACAAGCTATATCACTAGGGTAAAATTAACAAAGCTTAAGCATACATATACATTCATTCAAACATGATGAAGATATAATATCATGGTAACAACCAACAAAGTAAATGCAAACAAGTAACAACATCAAGCAAAACAAATAACAAGGTTACAACCAAGTATTCATCCATGGAAGTTTAGAACCAAACCAAATAGTTACAACCAAAGGTAAACATATATGTTATAACATCTAAAAGGCTATGAAATAAGGTTCTTACATGACCAAACATCATAGATGACAAGTGAATCATGCATAAGTCAAAACATTAATTATCATGGTAAAGTTCAAAGATCAACATGCATAAATCATAACAATATTTAAGCATTGATACAAGTCAAGAGAATCATATATAAGTCAAAACATTACTTATAGCAAAGTTCAAAGTTCAAGATTAATATGCATAAATTATAACAATATTTAAGCATGGATACAAATAGAGGTAACGACCAAAACAACTTGAAAAAGGGTGTGACATGTGTGACAACAACATGTAGATTATGGTGAATCATTTTAATTAAGTAGGTAACAACCAAACATGTAAAAGAAATTCAAATATGGATTTGCAAGCAACCATGAGAAGCATCTCAAAGGGAATTCATATCAACATGTATACTAAACAATGCAACAAGTGTTTAGGAACATTTAGGCCAAGATGATAGACATGAAGCATATGCACATTCAAATCCATTAATCATAGAAAAGAATCACGTGTCAAAGGCAAGGTAACAACCAAGGTTTTCATGATATTCAAACATGAATTCACATATGATCATGAACTTGAAAAAACAATAACCATCATGTAACAACAAGGGTATTCAAATTCAATATCAAGTGAGGTTTATACAAGTTATATTGGGTGCATAAAAGCAAAGAGAATCAAAGGAATCAATCAAGAAGATCAAGAGAAAGCCTAAGAAACCCTAAAAAGTAACCACCTTTAAACATGCACAAGTACTAAATAAATAATTCTTTTTGGGTTTTTCTTGATGTAGAAAAAAATAGACATTTTCATGAGCATTTAGAAAAAATAGTGGTATCAAAGTGATAAAAATAAAAGAAGATATGATTAATTTAATTTGTGAAGTAAAACATAAAAACCAAGCATTAAAAATAAGGGGATGCCCTCAATGGTGTTGCGTCGCTGTGAAGAGTCGCCACCGTTTGTTATTTATCCCAAAGAGAGGGAAAGGAAACGATCAGAGAAAACCTACAAAAGGGGGGAAAGACAGGTCTTCACAACCAAATCTTAAGGTTCGGGAGTCGGTTACGCAAGGGGAAGGTATTAGCACCCCTCACGTCCGTCGTACTCGACGGGATCCACGCTTGTTGTCTAGTCTATGGGTGAAAAATGAACTATCTACGACTGCTAACGCTAACAGAAGGAACTGAAAAGAACGGAAAGAACTGACTCCAGAGAGCATCGTCGCTCTATGCCTATGTATTCCCTCATGCAATGGGAAATTCAGAGTCAACGTAGTTCGGGAAACTACGGGGGGGATTGCTCACCAAGACGCCGCGTCTTGTGCCTACGTATTCTCATCTGGCATGAGTGTTAGTTCCATGGTTCTATGATATAGAATTGTCCATGGTTCTATGATTGGCTAAATTTTGGTAAAACAGGATCCTGCACTGATGTTAAGCAGGATGTTATGACATCTCCATCTGTTGTGGTGAAAGAACTGCAATGGAGTGTTTTAAATGTGAATATCGTGACATCCATCACGACATCCATCTGCTGTCATGACAAAACTACTGTCATGTGTCAGAATCAGCAGGAGTAGTGGTGCAGCAGGAGCTAGCAGGAGCTGATGACAGAACTGCTGTCATGTGTTTACATCTGGTGCAGCAGGAGCTATGTGCAGTAGGAGCTAGCAGGAGCTGATAACAGAACTGCTATCATGTGTTGTAAACAAGATGTCATTACATCTGGTGCAGCAGGAGCTAACAAGAGCAGATGACAAAACTGTTGTCATGAAGAACTGTTGTCATGAATGTCATACTGAATGTCATGACATTAATCGTATGACATCATGTCTGGTACAACAGGGGCTTCTATGTTATATCTCTTGACAGAAGTGTTTTGATCCTGTTGGATATTCAATATCAGTATGTACAGGCCAAAGAGATTTGTTAGAAACAAAGTGCAGAGTTAATGGGTGTTCACAAAAAGGATTGTTGATACTTTTTATGGAACTATAAAGCATTTGTTTCTACTGTCATGAAGAAGATTCAGCAGAAGTGATCAGCAGGGCAAGCTGGTCTGCTAAGAGGAAGTGAAGCTGAATGTCATGACCAAAATGTTATGACATTGATCGTATGACATCAGACGGGCTGGGTTTTTTTTTCTGTCATGATACTTGATATATCTCAGGCTAAATTTCAGGAAACCTGTTATGACTTCTTGGTTATTTCAGTTGAGATTCTAGGCAGTATCATGACCTAATTTGACAGCACCTTGATCAGTGGAAATTAGGTTTACCTTGTTAAACCTAATGTTTGTTACTTTGGAGCAGCCTAAGCCCAGTCTGCACTACTATTAAAGGAGGAGCAGAAGCAGAAGAAAGAAAGCACTCACATCAAGAACAACTTGAGTGGAGAATAAAGGTCTAGGGTTTGAGAGTCCCTTGTGTGTAAGTCACCGCTTTTATCTTTTGATACATTGTGGTAGACATATTTGTAAGTGAAGAAGGCTAGTCTTCACGTGTGAATTCTGTTTAGGAATACCTATACTCCAAGCAATTGTCTGGTGGATGATTATATTGGATAGTTAGATTCTAGGATGTGTCTCACTCGAAGCTGTGAAGCAAGAGTGTGTGAGTTCCTTGATCAAAGCTGTGAAGCAAGATCAAGGTGTGTATGAAGTGTCTCTTCATGCTGTTTTTGTAATTATGAATTAGAAATCACTGTTGTGTGATTGAGGGGGAGTGAGTGGGTATACTCAGGTACTAGAGTGTCTCTAGGCTGAAATTGCATTGGGTAGAGATTAAGTGAGAAGTGAAAACTGGTTGTTTGACTTTGAATTGATTCTGCTAATAGTGAATTTCCTCCCTGGCTTGGTAGCCCCCAGATGTAGGTGATGTTGCACCGAAATGGGTAAACAATTACTGGTGTTATTTATCTTTCTGCATTTAAAATTCTACACAACTTAAATGGTTAGATAAATAGGTCTGTCAGCCTGCAGATATCACAACAGAGGTCATGACGTTGGTCATGACATTGGAACAATTTAAAGAAATTTAAATTGTTCATGATCTGTCCTCGTCCTTGTTTGAGTAGAGATCAATGTTCTTGGGATACATGTGATATGCATACCAGAATTTCAATTGGTATCAGAGCAGGCATTCTGTCTGTTCTGGATGAGATATTGGGAGATACTTTCTGGTGTTTTGAAACAAGGAAAAGCTGTAGCTGAGTTGCTGATCTTGCTGAATGGTTGAGCTACGGTTTATGGAGCTAAGGAGAAGCTTGTATCTTCTGTTGTGCCCTCTGATGTAGGAGCTTCTATGACCTGTTGTACGGTCTGCCAAAGGAGGAGTGTCTACTTCTCTCCTATGACTTGTAGAATTATAAGACATCTTGTTTAGGGTATGTTCTTTTGGTGGTTCCGCTGCATATTTCTCTGATAAAAGAACTCTGATGCCCTTGGGAGAAGACTGGCTCATATACAGGTTGATGTATGGCTATGGCAGATTGCTGGAAGTTGTGCTTGAGCTGTTGCTTGGGCTATTCTATTGTGTGGGAGGTGATTTATTTTCACCACTCATGACTTGCAAGGAGTCTATCAGCAGAGGAAGTCATAGAGAGGTTGAGTCAAGGGTGGCATCCTTGTTTCTTCAACATTAAAGATAGTTATACTAAAGAATACTCTTGGTATTACTGAAGTGTAATCATCTGGCCTTCTCGACAAGTTGTATGGATTTAAGATCAATCTCTATTTGTGGAATGCACAAGTATTTAATTGATTATCCATAATGATCAACATTGTCAAAGTTCAATTGGTTCATCAGGTGGATGATCCAAGTCTGGCTTCTGGACGAAGAATCTCTGCCATTGCACAAAGCATTTGGGCCTTGTTGTGTGTGGTCAGCTTCAAAGGTCTGATGTTCAACTAGATGTTGAGACATTCAATCAGCAGAGATTATGCAGAATTCTGTTGATCCATAGATCAAAGGAGATATAGCTGGATCTGTACTCATTCTAGTAAGGTTCTTGGCAAGAAACTAAGGCTAGAATGGAATGCTAAAGGGAATGAAGATGAAAACAATCTGCTCTATAAGAGTATTGGAGTGCAGCAGTTGTGGTCTAGTTTCTACTAGAAGCACCTGATCCATTAGCTAGAGAGTTTACTGGCAATAAACTTATCTAGAAGATGGTGTTGGTGATAGCACTGCTTGGGTCAGTTTATTGCTGATCTAAGTGCATAGGAGCATATGACCTTGGTCATATTGGAGGTCAAGGATAAATGGCAGCTATCTTTGACTTTCTAAAGAAGTCTCTACTTAAGGAAAGAGGGAATCCTTGTGTAAATATTTCTTTTGTGACCCTTCCTCATTAAAGAGTCAAGCCTTGGCACGTTTGATTTCTCTTAAGAGTAGTCCATGAAGCAAATGCACTTCAAGGTAATTGTTGTGGTACAACAAAGCAGGATTGAGGTTGTCTACTCCAACTGGATATCAAGCCTATGTACTCTTGTTCTAATTGAGTAAAGAGAATCTTCTAAGTGGAAGAATGAAAGCCTGAACTCTCTCTGAAGATCTTCAGTTGGATTACTAGGCAGAAGTAAATCCAGTTGTGAACTAGTGGATATGGTTTGGTTTTCCTTAGAAAAGGACTTGAAGATCTAGTGCAGAACTTATAATTCAAATCGTGACTAAGAAGTACTCTAACTTGTCATATGGGAGAATGATGAGGTAAAAGAACTATCTTGGAGTATGATGTGAAAGGATTGGACAAGACTGGAGTGGATCATTGATTGACTGCATGAAAGTCTGGATTCTGATAAGAAGATTCACCAGTTAATTCAGAAGCTTTCTAACTTATCATATGGGAGAATGATGAGGAAAGAATGTCTTGGATTATGGGGTGTCTATCTTGTACTCAGCCTAAGATCAGAATACTAGTGGAGAAGTGGTCTCTTCTGCTACAAGTAACTCTAGAAAGAAGAGGATATGTGTTGTACCTTCTCACTGCATAAGCATGAGGTTGGTCTTAAGATATAATGTGGTGATCTTGGAGCATCTTTTGCCAAAGATAGGGGGAGAGCTTCTATTTGAGGGGTGTACTACTTGCTTGTGGTTCAAGCAGTAAGTGAATGCGTTCAACATGTGTGTTGAACAGAGAATGAGTTCTTGAAGACATGAAGATGTGTCTTATGTTTTTCATTCATGTGCATTTGTTACCCTTGATATGGGAAGTTATACTTCTATCCAGGATATGTTGCTGCAAGAGTGCAGGTGTGTCTCAAGATTGATTGTGGCTTCTAGTAGTTTGTGATTGTATGCATCTAGGAGGGTGGAATGTCATACTCGATGGTGTGACATTGTGTTATTGTCCATGATAAACTTAACAGTGTTTCTGCTCTTGTTTCTGTCATTGGGTGCCAATGGTTCAAATCAGCTTTGCGCAACCTGAATTGGGAGTAATCTGAAGATGAAGATCAAGACATCAGCAACCTTGATCTTGTGCATATAGAATGATTTCAACGCTGACATTTGGGAGATGTTTCTAGTCTTTCAAAGCTGAATCTGAGAAATCTTCCAGAAAGTAATCCTGCAACTACCTCTGCTATTTGCTCTAGTGGGGTTGGTGTATCAAGGGGTGCAGAGTTGCATGTGCTACCAGTGTGTGAATATGAAGGTGATTCATTATATGCTTGGGCTCTCTCTTCTAAGGGGAGTACTAATGACAAGGAAAGATGTGTACCTGTCTGATGTGGAGCCCTGTACATAGTTTGCTGATTCTCAGGCAAGCTTGTGTTCTTAGACCACTGATGTTGGATTGAACTAGGACTATGATGATTGACCTAGGAAACAACCTTGGTTTTTGTCTAGGAGAATTTTTTTCTTCAGAATATTTGTGTCTCAAATTGGGGATTTAAGATCAATTGCTACTTGTGGCAAGTATTTAATTGATTATCCTTTAATTGGGGATGTCAAAAGTGTCTTTCCTGAAGGTGCAACTTCAGACAAGGAAAGAACCCAAGACTGTTCAGGGTGTACTCTCAAGGAACAATGGTTCAGGACTGATCTTACACTGGCTATGTTGAGTTCAGTAGAGGGGCTTAAATCCTTGCCAATGGATTGGTGCTGAAGTGGTGCAGTCTTTAGTAGAGGTCAAGCAGCCTATGAATCTCTTGGTGAGATGACTGAAGGACAACTAAATCCTGCATTGAAGCATGATGCTTCTGATTCAGTGTGTAAGTTTAGCTCTGGTTGATATATGGACACTTACTCCAATTTTTGTCAATTTTTGACTAAACCAATGGGGAGTAAAGTGTTTCTATCAAGAGGGAACATGATAGTGTGTGAGGATGGAAAAACTACTTTTGGAAAAACTACTACTACTAAAGTTGTTTTAGCCAAAATTTGCCAAAGGGGGAGATTGTTAGTTCCATAGTTCTATGATATAGAATTGTCCATGGTTCTATGATTGGCTAAATTTTGGTAAAACAGGATCCTGCACTGATGTTAAGCAGGATGTTATGATATCTCCATCTGTTGTGGTGAAAGAACTGCAATGGAGTGTTTTAAATGTGAATGTCATGCTGAATGTCGTGACATCCATCACGACATCCATCTTCTATCATGACAGAACTGATGTCATGTGTGAGAAATAGCAGGAGTAGTGGTGCAGCAGGAGCTGATGACAGAACTGTTGTCATGTGTTTACATCTGGTGCAGCAGGAGCTATGTGCAGCAGGAGTTAGTAGGAGTTGATAACAGAACTGCTGTCATGTGTTGTAAACAGGATGTCATTACATCTGGTGCAGCAGGAGCTAACAAGAGCAGATGACAGAACTGCTGTCATGAAGAACTGTTGTCCTGAATGTCATACTGAATGTCATGACATTGATCGTATGACATCATGTCTGGTACAGCAGGGGCTGCTATATTATATCTCTTGACAGAAGTGTTTTGATCCTGTTGGATATTCCACATCAGTATGCACAGGCCAAAGAGATTTGTTAGAAACAAAGTGCAGAGTTAATGGGTGTTCATAAAAAGGATCGTTGATACTTTTTAGGGAACTATAAAGCATTTGTTTCTACACTCATGAAGAAGATTCAGCAGAAGTGTTCAGCAGGGCAAGCTGGTCAACTAAGAGGAAGTGAAGCTGAATGTCATGACCAATGTTATGACATTGATCGTATGACATCAGACAGGCTGGGTTTGTTTTTCTATTATGATACCTGATATATCTCAGGCTAAATTTCAGGAAACCTGTTATGACTTCTTGGTTATTTTAGTCGAGATTTTAGGCAGTATCATGACCTAATTTGACAGCACCTTGATCAGTGGAAATTAGGTTTACCTTGTTAAACCTAATGTTTGTTTCTTTGGGGCAGCCCAAGCCCAGTCTACACTACTATAAAAGGTGGAGCAGAAGCAGAAGAAAGAAAGCACTCACATCAAGAAAAACTTGAGTGGAGAATAAAGGTCTAGGGTTTGAAAGTCCCTTGTGTGTAAGTCACCCATTGTATCTTTTGATACATTATGGTAGACATATTTGTAAGTGAAGAAGGCTAGTCTTCACGTGTGAATTCTGTTTAGGAATACTTGTACTCCAAGCAATTGTCTGGTGGATGATTGCATTGGATAGGTAGATTCTAGGTTGTGTCTCACTCGAAGTTGTGAAGCAAGAGTGTGTGAGTTCCTTGATCAAAGCTGTGAAGCACGATCAAGGTGTGTATGAAGTGTCTCTTCATGCTGTTTTTGTAATTATGAATTATAAATCACTTTTGTGTGATTGAGGGGGAGTGAGTGGTGTCGCTTCCGCGAAAATAAGATGTCGGCAAAACAGAAGAGTCGCCACCTTTCGTTATTTATCCCTCAGAAAGGGAAAGGAAACGATCGGAAAAAACTGACGAAAAGGTATAAGACAAGGTCGTCGCAACCATTGTCTGGGTTCGGGAGTCGGTTACGTAAGTGGAAGGTATTAGCACCCCTCACGTCCGTCGTACTCGACGGGATCCACGCTTGTTGTGTTTACTGGACGAGTTGGTTTTATCTATCTACCTATCAAGGCTGGCTTAAAAGAGAAGAATATGACTCGCAAAGCGTCGCGCTTTATGCCTACGTATTCTCATCAGAGAATGAGAAATCAGAGTCAACGTAGTTCGACCTACTACGGGTTACGGGGAAGGTGGCTCGCCAATACGTCAGTACTGTGCCTACGTACTCTCAACAGATATGAGAGATCAGAGCTTACGTAGTTCGGGGTGGTACGGATTACGGGACTTCAGATTCATCTGTTTTATCGAGTAGGGTTAAACAGCAGTTCCAGCAGTTAGGGACAAAGCCTGTTTGCATTGGCGCTGAAGTTTAACGACACTGTTTTCTTCAGAAAAGCTTCCTTTGACTTATAGGCCCACGGGGCAAAAAGGTTTGAACTTTGTTTTCTGTCTTTTATGAAAGAAGTGTTTTTTTTATTGTGTTTGCAATTTCAATCGCACTAAAGACTATAACCTGAGAATGAATGCGTCGCATGCCAAGGATTCATCCTATAGTTGAGGTTTGACACAGGGAACTCTTAGATGTTGTCATGCATAGGTTTCAACCTAAAGTTCTAATCATCACTTCCTTATCAAAGGAAGTGAGATTCCTAAGGGATCATGTCAATGATAAACACAAACAGATAAAGCATCAGCTTAAATAGTAAACAGTAAACAGTAAACGACTGTAGAATGCATGCAATGCAAGTGAGAGAGGAAATGTGTGTGGGGCAGCAGCCTCCACAAGCTCATCTCAACCTCAAGCCAGATATGAATAACAGTAATCATACAGAAGAAATAACATGCTATCAAGAAAAATATAAGAGACTATAATCATACAGAAGGATAAAATGCTATCAAGCAATACAATAAACTACAATCATACAACGAAAATAACATGCTATCAAGCAAACACAAAACACATGGGCAAGGGAGCTGGGCTCTACCGAATACCCGCAAGCAAAGCCATACAGTAACAATACAAGCAGAGGGAGCAACTCAACCTCTAGTGCAATCATGCTCTTAGATTACAGTCAGCCTAATCATGGACTTATTCTAATGCATCAAGCAAGTCAAACAAGGCACATCAGTACAGAAAAGAAAACAGACAAGAAAGCAAATCAGCAACTCCCTCTTTCAACTCCAAGCTTCAGCTCTTCTAACAGCAACCCAATCTTCAGACTTCAACCACCCTTCAAGGCTATCAGCTTCACTAACAAGCATCAACTTGCTCCTAAGGTTTCAATCCATCAAACCCAAGTATCAACTTGCTCTCTCTTATCCAAGCTTCAGCTCCTCAGTCAATTCCACCTTCAGGCTTCACTCTTAACTGCAAGTATCAACTTGACTCCTTCAGGCTCTCCAAGCATCAATGTAAGTGTCAACTCATCCTTTATTCCTCAAGCCTCAGCTTTATACTCAATCTCAATTGAATCTTCTTCATAAGTATCAACTTAGTCTTCAGGCCTCAGCTCTCTTTGCTCTACCAGTATCAACTTGGTCTTCTTCTCCTACAAGCTTCAGCTTCTCAGAGTAGTCTTCAATCACATGGAAGTGTCAACTTTATCCTTCAATTCTTTAAGGCTCAGCTCTTCACTCAATCTCCATTGAATCTTCAGGTATCAACTTGTTCTTCTTGCTCTTCCAGCTTCAGCTGCAATGGCAATGCTCAAGGAATCATCCTCTTCCACACTCTTCAATGAAGTCCTCATCTTCAAAATCAAGTCCAACATCTTTCAAGATACTCAGCCCAGAAGACAATTGATTTAACAGGATGAGTGGAAATGATAAACAGCTTACTGACAACCAAGGGAAGCCTGTAAGGGTTCATCATTATGAGAGACTGGTTCCCTCAAAGTTCTACTTCCCAGATAAAGCCACTCATCCCTCCAAAGGAGGGATGTGAATATCTTGGAAGGACTTTTAGTCATTGGGAGGAATGGAAGCACAAGATGCTTTCCATATTTGTGAAAGAAGTCATTCTAATCATAAGGCTCTCCCTATGTTCCCTATCTCCTAAATCTTCATCAGACACCTTCAGGCACAAGCAACTCCAAGCAACTTCAAGCATCCTCACCTTGCCTTCAACTTGTCTTCAATCTCAACCAAAGGCAAACAAAGCAAAACCCTAGTCTAAGGGAGCTAAATGAGTTAAACTAGTTGAATTGGTAAGTTAGGATCACCTAAAACCTAGTACTAAAGTTAGTCCTAACTAAAATACTAAAACCAATTATAAAATCCTACAAAAATATCTATTGGAACCTAGGTCAATCATGACTCTACCACATTAATTTTAGAGATCAAACCATCAAATTAGACCTAAAAATAAATTCTACATTATAAGGTACTAAACCTAAACCCTAAAAGGAAGCATCTAAATCTCAACCTAGAAAGCACACCTATTTTCATCACAAAAATGTGAGAAAAATTCTATGGGAGCATACATGTCTAACCTAATCACACACAAAAAATTAGGATCAAAGTCATCACCACATGATCACACAAAATTCCACAAAATTATGTATCAAACATAACCATTTTAATATCAATTAAAATGTAAAATTCCCATTAAATCAGAAAATACATGAAATGAAAATATTTTTTATCTAAAAACATACTAGACTCAATCATGAGTAAAATGCAAAAAGAATGGGATTAATTGGATTAATTTTCAATTTATTATGAATTTTTCAAGAACCATGAATATAATGAAAAAAATAATGAAAATCAAATTAAAATAACCACACGCGTGGTGCAAATAGCAATGATACTCAGTTCAAATACTGGATTGGGCTCGTTGGGGGGTGTGGATAGTGGTTATTTCATTAAGCCCAAAACCAACTAGTAAGTGAAACGCATCGTTTCACTTACTCAGACTCTCTCACAACTTCAAATTAAAACATGGTCGTTGGATTGCTTCCTCAGTCAAAGGTCTTCATCTTGATCCAATGGTATCCTCATCATCTTCTTCGTTTGAACCAAAAATGGTGGGAGAAACACCATTGAAACAGAGCTCAAACATCAATCTCCTCCTCACTCGGGCTCCCTCAAATCTCCATCAAAATCCATGATCTAAAGCCCTAAATCACTCTAAATCTCTCCCTGAGTCTAACCCTAGCCTCAGAATTCATTGAATCAACCTCTAACCTAGAACACGATCAAGAATCAAAATTATGCTCAGACCTCAATTGTCACCATTCTTCAAATTGAAAGGTTCAAAATGTTCACCATGTTACACTGATCAATTCTTGCTATAATACTCACATTATCTCTCAATATCCAGCATGTTCTTGATCCAAACAGAAATTGTGTCACCTTATTGATCATCATGAAATCTTCTCTAAGTTTCCAGAAACGATCTCCTAACCACATACTATCAATCTAACCTAACAAATTGCCCTAATTCTTCTTAAATTAAGGTGAGGAATGAAAGTTACCAACCTGTGAATTCTTGAGTAACAGATGCACCAAATCTTCACTTCAAGCTCTCAAACCTTCCAAAATCATTCAGTGTACCAAGTTCTTGCTTCTGTATGCAATAATCTTGATGGAAAATGCCTGGAACTCCAAATTCGATGATGACTTGCAGGTGCTGAAAATCAATTGCTCATACTCGATTCAGCCATGGATTTGCTTGGGATTTGCTATGGAAACACTCACACACATCCAAGAAAGTTGTTAGGATCAAAAGAAATGATCAAAGTGGTGTAGGATGCAGAAATCAATTTCAACTTGCAATGAACAAAGTGAAATTGCAAAATCTCTTCTCTCAATCAATTCTCACCAACCTTTCACTTGAACCCCTTCTAATCAATATATAGAACATGTTGGACCTCTCTAGATCCTTCTGGAATCATCTAAGGAGATACTGAGTTTCTCATGTCATCCAAAATCTCATCTCATGCCAAACTCACCCCAATTCTGTTTCCCTTGTTGCAGCAGCTTGTCATGATCCTAAAATATCCCCAAGTGAGATATTAGAGGTGTTACAAGGCCTTGGCAGCTTGTGTATTGATCTCTCATATGTTTTGCAAATGTTACTTAATATGCAAGCAACTACTTTTCAAAGCAAGTCCACAAATTAGACCTTAACTCAAAAATGTGGCTAAACCAATGTTCTTAAAATGTTTTCTAGAGTCAAAATGATATATTACATGCCATGGTTTGGATGTGTAGATTGAAAATATCAATTTCCAACTTTGATTCATTTAACTTATACCCTTATTTTAGGTCATTTTTGCAACTTTGAGCTACAAGCATTTCCAACATCTCATAACCTCTTTACTAGCCTTAAAACATCATTTTGAACAAGTTTGATGTTGAAAATTTTTCCATTTGAAGCTTGGAAATAGGAGTTATGTCCTTATGCTTGAAATGACCTGTAATCTCCAAATGACCAAAATGCCCTTGACTTGTCAAAGCCATAACTTGAGTTCTACAAATCCTATCAAGGACTTCTAGTACTCTCTAGAAATCTAAGAGGATAAGGAACAACATTCATGTTGACCAAAAGTTCATAGGAATCATCCTTCTTGGGCAAAAGTTTGATGCAAGTTGGGTAACTTTCAAGGCCCCAGATTCACATACCTCAGATGACCTGTAACTTGTCAAAGTCATAACTAAGAACAAGCTCTAAAACATTCATGTTGGGGGAAATATGAGATGACAATCACATCTTGAGCTAAACTGCCTTGAACATAGGGGTCAAACTAGGGGATTTTACACCGTCAAGCCTTAGAAACCCTAGCTTGAAACTTCTCAAACTTCTTCAATCATGAGGAGTTAACCTTGGAATCATCCTTATAGCATCTCATTGCATCAATCCATGATCACATGGATCTTGAATTAGGTCTCAACCTTGTTCAAATCATCAGTTGACCTAGGGTTGACCCAGTCAAACCCTAATTACACCACTCATGGCTGACTCTTCTTACACTTGCACCATGACCTGTCTAGGCTTCCAAGTGATCTTCAAACCTTCTCATGAGCTATCTCAAGGCTTCAAGTCCATCTTCATGGCTTCAGAATCATCTGAGGTCTTCCCACAACTCTCAAGTTAGGAGGCACACACTCTTGGTTTCAACCACTCTCTCTGAGGATCTTTTAACTTCTCTGACAAAGATATCTACCCTTGAACACTTGAATAACCTTCTTGGCTAGCTTCATGGTCTTGTATAGCTCTTGATTGGTAATCATACCTCTTGATCTCCTGCATACATGTCAATGAAATGCAAATGATAATGCTAATGTAAATGAAATGAAACATAAGCTAGGTAAAGAAATGTTGGTCAAATTTTGGGGTGCAACAAGTGGGTATACTCAAGTACTAGAGTGTCTCTAGGCTGAAATTGCATTGGGTAGAGATTAAGTGAGAAGTGCAAACTGGTTTTTTGACTTTGAATTGATTATGCTAATAGTGAATTTCCTCCCTGGCTTGGTAGCCCCCAGATGTAGGTGATGTTGCACTGAACTGGGTAAACAATTACTGGTGTTATTTATCTTTCTGCATTTAAAATTCTGCACAACTTAAATGGTTAGATAAATAGGTCTGTCAGCCTGCAGATGTCACAACAGAGGTCATGACGTTGGTCATGACATTGGAACAATTTAAAGAAATTTAAATTGTTCATGATCTGTCCTCGTCCTTGTTTGAGCAGAGATCAATGTTCTTGGGATACATGTGATATGCATACCAGAATTTCAATTGGTATCAGAGCAGGCATCCTGTCTGTTCTGGATGAGATATTGGGAGATACTTTCTGGTGTTTTGGAACAAGGAGAAGCAGTAGCTGAGTTGCTGATCTTGCTGAATGGTTGAGCTACTGCTTATGGAGCTAAGGAGAAGCTTGTATCTGCTGTAGTGCCCTCTGATGTAGGAGCTTCTATGACCTGCTGTATGGTCTGCCAAAGGAGGAGTGTCTACTTCTCTCCTATGACCTGTAGAATGATCAAACATCTTGTTTAGGGCATGTTCTTTTGGTGGTTCCGCTGCATATTTCTCTGATAAAAGAACTCTGATGCCCCTAGGAGAAGACTGGCACATATACAGATTGATGTATGGCTGTGGCAAATTATCGGAAGTTGTGCTTGAGCTGTTGCTTGGGCTGTTCTATTGTGTGGGAGGTGATTTATTGTCACCATTCATGACTTGTAAGGAGTCTATCAGCAGAGGAAGTCATAGAGAGGTTGAGTCAAGGGTGGCATCCTTGTTTCTTCAACATTAAAGATAGTTATACTAAAGAATACTCTTGGTATTACTGAAGTGTAATCATCTGGCCTTCTTGACAAGTTGTATGGACTTAAGATCAATCTCTATTTGTGGAATGCACAAGTATTTAATTAATTATCCATAATGATCAACATTGTCAAAGCTCTATTGGTTCACCAGGTGGATGATCCATGTCTAGCTTCTAGAAGAAGAATCTCTGTCATTGCACAAAGAATCTGGGCCTTGTTGTGTGTGGTCAGCTTCAAAGGTCTGATGTTCAACCAGATGTTGAGACATTCAATCAGCAGAGATTGTGCAGAATTCTGTTGATCCATAGATCAAAGGAGATATAGTTGAATCTGTACTCATTCTAGTAAGGTTCTTGGCAAGAAACTAAGGCTAGAATGGAGTGCTGAAGGGAATGAAGATGAAAAAAATGTGCTCTCTAAGAGTATTGGAGTGCAGCAGTTGTGTTCTAGTTTCTACTAGAAGCACCTGATCCATTAGCTAGAGAGTTTCCTGGCAAGAAACTTATCTAGAAGATGGTGTTGGTGATAGCACTGCTTGGGTCAGTTTATTTCTGATCTAAGTGCATAGGAGCATATGACCTTGGTCATATTGGAGGTCAAGGATAAATGGCAACTATCTTTGACTTTCTAAAGAAGTCTCTACTTAAGGAAAGAGGGAATCCTTGTGTAAAGATTTCTTTTGTGACCCTTCCTCATTAAAGAGTAAAGCCTTGGCACGTTTGATTTCTCTTAAGAGGAGTCCATGAAGAAAATGCACTTCAAGGTAATTGTTGTGGTACAACAAAGCAGGATTGAGGTTGTCTACTCCAACTGGATATCAAGCCTATGTACTCATGTTCTAATTGAGTAAAGAGAATCTTCTAAGTGGCAGAATGAAAGCCTGAACTCTCCAGCTGAATGTCTTAACCAAAGTTGTGACATCAAGCAGAAACTTCAAGGCCTCAAGTGATGTTGTGGCACATCATTTGAAGATAAGTTGATCTTCTCAAGTATGAATGGAATTAATGCTTCATATCATGCAGTTTGCGGGAGCTGTGTGAAGGAGTAGATGCCTTGCTTTGGAGCAAGAATAATTTGAGATCAAAATGGCCTGGTGGGTTAGCATATTTTCTAGAGCTCTGAAAGATGCTGGATAACCAAACAGTGGCATTTGGTTATTTAAGCAGTGTGCCTTTAGAAAACTATTCTTGTGCAGAAGGGTAGTTATTTGAAGACCACATAAGGTTTTGGGATTGTTCATGCTTGGAACTAATTACTCTTGTACAGAAGGGTAATTGGTTGAAGACTAAAGGAGGATCTGTGTCTGTTCACATATTGGAGCTTGTGGTAGAAGCCCTAAGCTGTGTATAGAAGATTACCTTCTTTTGGAGATGTAGTTGATCAAGCTGGTGGAGCTGTGCTCTCTAAAGATCTTCAGTTGGATTACTAGGCAAAAGTAAATCCAGTTGTGAACTAGTGGATATGGTTTGGTTTTCCTTAGAAAAGGACTTGAAGATCTAGTGCAAAACTTATAATTCAAATCGTGACTAAGAAGTACTCTAACTTGTCATATGGGAGAATGATGAGGTAAAAGAACTATCTTGGAGTATGATGTGAAAGGATTGGACAAGACTGGAGTGGATCATTGATTGACTGCATGAAAGTCTGGATTCTGATAAGAAGATTCACCAGTTAATTCAGAAGCTTTCTAACTTATCATATTGGAGAATGATGAGGAAAGAATGTCTTGGATTATGGGGTGTCTATCTTGTACTCAGCCTAAGATCAGAATACTAGTGGAGAAGTGGTCTCTTCTGCTACAAGTAACTCTAGAAAGAAGAGGATATGTGTTGTACCTTCTCACTGCATAAGCATGAGGTTGGTCTTAAGATATAATGTGGTGATCTTGGAGCATCTTTTGCCAAAGATAGGGGGAGAGCTTCTGTTTGAGGGGTGTACTACTTGCTTGTGGTTCAAGCAGTAAGTGAATGCGTTCAACATGTGTGTTGAACAGAGAATGAGTTCTTAAAGACATGAAGATGTGTCTTATGTTTTTCATTCATGTGCATTTGTTACCCTTGATATGGGAAGTTATACTTCTATCCAGGATATGTTGCTGCAAGAGTGCAGGTGTGTCTCAAGATTGCTTGTGGCTTCAAGTAGTTTGTGACTGTATGCATCTTGGAGGGTGGAATGTCATACTCGATGTTGTGACATTGTGTTATTGTCCATGATAAACTTAACAGTGCTTCTGCTCTTGGTTCTGTCATTGGGTGCCAATGGTTCAAATCAGCTTTGCACAAGAATTGGGAGTAATCTGAAGATGAATATCAAGACATTAGCAACTTTGATCTTATGCATATGGAATGATTTCAACCTTGACATTTGGGAGATGTTTCTAGTCTTTCAAAGCTGAATCTGAGAAATTTTCCAGAAAGTAATCCTGCAACTACCTCTGTTATTTGCTCCAGTAGGGTTGGTGTATAAAGGGGTGCAGAGTTGCATGTGCTACCAGTGTGTGCATATGAAGGTGATTCTTCATATGCTTGGGCTCTCTCTTTTAGGGGGAGTACTAATGACAGGGAAAGATGTGTACCTATCTGATGTGTAGCTGCTGATGTGGAGCCATGTACATAGTTTGCTGATTCTCAGGCAAGCTTGTGTTCTTAGACCACTGTTGTTTGAAGATGAAAATGTTATTTCTGTGATTTCTGGGTTTTCGAGGTTTATGATTCGAAGAAGAAGGGTTGATGGATCGGAAAATGGGTATGAAAGTTTTGAATTATGAGTTATTGTTGTTGGTTGAAGGGAAAAAAAAGGGTGATGAAGTTTGGAAGGGTTTGATGAGTTTTATCGGAGTGTGATTTAATGGAAGATTTATGGGTTTTGCGTGGAGTTTGTGAGGTGAGAAGTGTTTGCGTTGAAGATGAATGTTTGAAGCTTCACTGGGTTCATGATGAAGATGGTGGGAAGGTTGAAGATTCACGTCGGAAAACGGTCGGAAAATGAAGAAGATGATGAAGGCGCTACAGTGAAACCGGCGGCTGTGATTCTAGGGTTATGTGAGATTAGACATGGTGAATAGTGCTGGAGGCTACTAGGGTTTGACAAGTGGGAGCAGATGAATAGTAGCTTTATACCCCAGCTTCTGACACGTGGCTGACTCAAATGACCGGATTAGTGGACTAATTAACTGTTAATGATAACTGCTGATTAAGAAAAAACTTATAATGATGATTAATAAAATAATAATACTGATTAATGGAAAAAAATCTAGTTAAAGTGAATAAATGACATGCTTGATAAACCCTAATGATAAATGCTGGCTAATATTAGTTAATGAACATGGTTAATAAAGGGAAAATTAGTTAACGTAAACTGATGTTGATTAATCTATCTGATTCGCTTTTATAAATAGAGCTATTTGAGATGTCTCGAATCTTTCCACTATTGAATTCCACTCTCAATACGTTCTCCCACTATCACCAAGTCAGAAAAGTTCACTACCTTACTACCAATCATCTTATCAAAGTAATGGCCTTGCAAGGTATCCATGAACAAGTCAACCAATTCTCTGTCCAAAAGTGGTGGTTGAACACGAGCAGCTAACTCTCTCCATCTCTGCACGTACTCTCTAAAAGATTCATTGTCTGCCTGAGATAATTCCTGCAACTGCATGCGGCTGGGAGTCATGTCGAGATTGTAATTGTACTACTTCACAAAGGCATTAGCTAAATCTTACCATGAACAGATGCAATCATTCTCCAACTGCATGTACCAACTCAACGATGCCCCACTTAGACTGTCTTGGAAATAGTGAATCATAAGTTTGTCATCATGGACATATGAGGTTATTCTCCTACAAAACATCACCAAATGCTGCTTCATACAACTATCACCTTTGTACTTCTCAAAATTTGGCGTCTTGAACTTCTGAGGCATCAAAAGACCTGGCACTAAACACATGCTCGAAGCATTCAGATTAAGAGTATCTCGACTCATCAGGGCATCAAGTTTTTCATCCAACAGACGATATCTTCTCATAAATTCAACAGTCTGTGGGTTCTTAGGATTAATCTTCGGAACAGCCCTTCAAAAATCTGGTACAGGGAAAGTGAAATTCTTATAATCCGAGTCATGAAGAGAAGATGAATCCATATCTTTGACAATAGTATGCTCTTGATCTCCAACAGGAATCTGCACAGGCTGAGCTTGAGCAACATTGTTCACTAAAGTCCTCTGAACATTGGCCTTTCCTCTAGTCATAGCTGTCATGGCTTCCATAAGCTGATTCAACTGGTTCTTCATCAATTCAAACTCTGCTCTTGTAACAACTTGATTCTGCTCTCCTGAGTTCATGATTCTTCCATAAGCTAACTCAAATCCAATGCGAATGTCGAGAAATCAACTGCGGGTTGGACAAAAGACGGGTAAGTTCTCTGTTCCGGCCGAGGATGGACATGCAAACATGAGATGCACATGAAATGCAATGCAAAATGCTGATGCAACAAAGAAAGGACCAAAGATCCCACAAAGCTCTGAACAACTGCTGCGCTGCTGACTGGATAAGTTCAAAAGTTCGCTCCGGAGAGAAAACCAAAATATCGGGTTGGTTGGAGGTCAAGTTTCCTGCATAACCCAATCCCTCTCACAGATATGGACCTAAACTGATAAGGTTCGGCATTCTATGCGATCGTCAGTGTCATAGACTTTCGAGAAACAATGATACGTTCGCCATTTCTGGTTTGGCATCATAGTCTAACGAAGCGGCCTTACTTAGCCTGTTCCCAAGTGATCGGTCTCTAGAGTCAACAGTTTCCAGATCCAACACCCTCGTCCTAACCAGCTGGATGAGATGTCTTCCAAGAAAACCTCATCTGAACCAAAATTTCGTGGGGACTGGTGCATGCTGCCATACAGGTCCATCACTACTTTCCACTTCTAATGCTATATGTATCCTCAAGCCTGAGTTTTGGCTTATCTCTCAAAGGAACAACCACCCAACAGCACAACAACAACAGATAATACTATAGTGCGGAAAATGTAAATATAGCAATATACAAAATACAACACACAAATATATACACACCCAAAGACAAGAAAACATATGCTAGGATTGACTCGCATAGGGGATGGGAAGTGTCCCCAGCAGAGTCACCAGTTGTCGCATCGCTGCCAAGAGGGAGCCGGCGGAAGACAGAAGAGTCACCATTGTTCATTATTTATTCCAAAGAGAGGGAAAGGAAACGATCAGAGAAAACCTACGAAAAGGGGGGAAAGATAGGTCATCGCAACCAAATCTTAGTGTCCGGGAGCCGGTTACGTAAGGGGAAGGTATTAGCACCCCTCACGTCCGTCGTACTCGACGGGATCCACACTTGTTGTCTAGTCTATGGGTGAAAAACGAACTATCTATGGATGCTAACGCTAACAAAAGGAACTGAAAAGAACGGAAAGAACTGAATCGATAGAGCATCGCCGCTCTATGCCTACGTATTCCCTCGTGCAATGGGAAAGTCAGAGTCAACGTAGTTTGGGAAACTACGGGGTGGATTGTTCGCCAAGACGTCGTGTCTTGTGCCTACGTATTCTCATCTGGCATGAGAAATCAGAGAAAACATAGTTCAGGATAACTACGGGTAAACGGGGTGTTCTCGATCACACGAGGGTGAGAGAAAAGGTAGACGATACTAGTGTATGCATTCTAGCAGTTAGGTGTATTGCTGCTCGACCATTGGAGACTTAGGCGTTACCTGTTTGTGGTAGAACGGACGTAGTATGACATTGGTTGAAAGGTACAGGTTACCTAAAGGGGGAAAAAGGAAAAGTGCTCGCTAGGATTATCGCAATCCTATGCCTACGTACTCTCAACAAATATGAGAGATCAGAGCAGTTGTAGTTCGGCTAACTACGGAAAACGATTTTGATCGCACGGAGGTGAGAGAAAAAGGGGGTCTCGATTGCACGGGGAAAGAGAGGGGATCTCAATCGCCAAGATGCGAGACAAAGGAGTCTCGATCGCACGGGGGCGAGAGAAAAGAGTTTCGGTCGCACGGGGTGAGAGAAAAGAGGAACTAGGCCAAGACATGCCTATACGGGAAGGAACTCGGGACACACACGCTAGAAACTAAGGCGTAGGAGAGAATGCGTCGCATATTGCCCAAAGGGCATATACTAAACACTCTAGATGAATGAGAGGAGGCCCTCCACTCATCTTTTCCCACGTATCTATTGCTTAGAACTCACAACACTCGGCGGTTGATTAAAAGACTTGAATTAGAACGATGTTACCGAACAGAGTGGTTCCGTTGATCCTTGACATTGTGTGCAAGCTCAATTCCCATGTTTTCCTCTTTTGATCCTTGATGATACTTCGAATCAGGACCAATGTGACGCTAAATCATCATAGCTCGACTTATAAGGGAAGTCAAACTTTAAGAGGTCGCGTATTAATATCCGTGCTATGGACAAGATAGAGAAACGATATTAAGGATCGTTCTCCAATTGAATCGTGTCGCACGGACCAAAAACAGTGGGATCTCGTCTTGCAGATACAAGACTTCATCGATCACCAAAAGTCAAAATAAAGTCAAAAGATGAAGGGAAATGAGGAGAGAAAGAAGGTGGTCTCGGATACAACATTATTCATCACTAATTTGACTGGTAATGAATTACAGAGGTCTCGTCATAGACCAAAACAAATGAAAATGGGATAAAGTCCAAATGAGAAAGAAAAGAAAAAGTCGGTCTCGGATCCTTCATTTCTCATCAATAATTTGAGGGAGAATCAAAGGAAATCTCTTCATCGACCCAAAAACAGATGAAATGACATAATTCGAATTTGAGAAAGACGAGAGAAACTCGGTCTCAGATCCATCGTTTCTCATCAATAATTTGACAGAAAAACAATAGAGGTCTCGGCATCGATCAAAAACGGTGAAAATAACCAAAGACAGATAAATAGTCGAAAATGTAAACGAAAAAGAAAAAATGGTCCCGAGATTGTCATTTCCATCAATAATTTGACGTATAACAACTTGGAGGTCTCGTCATCGATTAAAAAGGAAAAAAAATGCCCAATAACAAAAGAGAAATGGAATTCAACTCTAAATATATATATATATATATATATATATATATATATATATATATATATATATATATATATATATATATATATATATATATATATATATATATATATATATATATATATATATATATATATATATATATATATATATATATATATATATATATATATATATATATATATATATATATATATATATATATATATATATAAACTCTAAAAAAGAAGCTAAAGAAATACAATATATAATATATAGAAAAGAAAAAGTTAAAAAGAAAATGATATAAACAACTTTTTTAGAAAAAACTATATAAAAGTTTCTAAAAGAAAATATAAAGTTATAATATATATATATATATATATATATATATATATATATATATATATATATATATATATATATATATATATATATATATATATATATATATATATATATATATATATATATATATATATATATATATATATATATATATATATATATATATATATATATATATATATATATATATATATATATATATATATAATCTAAAGAAAAGTAAAATAGAAATTAATATATAATATATATAGAAAATAACAGTAGGTTTTAAAATTAATATATAAACTAATCTAAATCCTATACATAAAACTAATAAATAATAATAATTTACATAATTAAGAAAATAAAATATAAATGAACAAGGGGGGGTATGAATAGAAACGGGGGAGTAGGGATCAAACGGTTCAGGTGAAACCGGTTGGGCTTAAAAGCCCAACAACAACAAACTCAGTAAAAATAAAAATAAAAAATAAAAACAAAAGAAAGAGAGAGAACGGTCTCCATCTTCCTTGCTACCATCGCTTCCGCCTCCATCTTCGCCGTTTTCTCTCTCAACCTCTATTTCTGGTTTGCAAATTTGATGCTTTCGCTCAATTTCTCGCTGCACATCGCCTTCAATTCGTTTTCTCATCTCAATCGCTCATCGCTCATGTTCAACAATATTTTCGCGATTGATTCACCTTCACTCCAAGTTCGCTCTGTTTCGATATGGTTTGTGTGTGGGTTCTTGGTTGAAGGTGGTTTTGAGAAATGGGTTCGCTGTTGAAGGAGTTTTCTGGTGGGTTACGTGTGACGGTGAGGAGGAAAATCGGAGGGTTTGTTTTCAGATGAAGGGTTTTACAGGTGGCTTGAAGGTTTGTTGAAGATCTGGGGCTTTTTACGGTGAAGGCTGTTTTGGATGTTGATTCTGTTTTGAGGTTTGAAGTTAGTTTTTGTTTTGGGGTTTTGAAGAGGGAAAGAGGTTTCATTTTGGTTGAAAGGGAATGTTGAAGGATTGAGTTAATCTGGAGGTGTTGAGTGAGGTAGATGAGTTAAAGTATGGGTCTATTCATGAGTTTCTGGGTGTGAGTTGGTCTCGCGATGAAGATGTTGTTGTTTGAAGATGAAGATGTTATTTATGTGATTTCTGGGTTTTCGAGGTTTATGATTCGAAGAAGAATGGTTGATTGATCGGAAACTGGGTATGAAATTTTCGAATTATGGGTTATTGTTGTTGGTTGAAGGGAAGAAAAGGGGTGATGAAGTTTAGAAGGGTTTGATGAGTTTTATCGGAGTGTGATTTAATGGAAGATTTCTGGGTTTTGCGTGGAGTTTGTGAGGTGAGAAGTGTTTGCGTTGAAGATGAATGTTTGAAGCTTCGCTGGGTTCATGATGAAGATGGTGGGAAGGTTGAAGATTCACGTCGGAAAACGGTCAGAAAATGAAGAAGATGATGAAGGCGCTACAGTGAAACCGGCGGCTGTGATTCTAGGGTTTTGTGAGGTTAGAGATGGTGAATAGTGTTGGAGGCTACTAGGGTTTGACAAGTGGGAGCAGATGAATAATAGCTTTATACCCCAGCTTCTGACACGTGGCTGGCTCAAATGACCGGATTAGTGGACTAATTAACTGTTAATGATAACTGCTGATTAAGAAAAAACTGATAATGATGATTAATAAAATAATAATACTGATTAATGGACAAAAATCTGGTTAAAGTGAATAAATGACATGCTTGATAAAACCCTAATGATAAATGCTGGCTAATATTAGTTAATGGACATGGTTAATGAAGGGAAAATTAGTTAACGTAAACTGATGTTAATTAAACTAAATTAATGAAATGATAAATCTAACTAGTAAATAATTAAATATTAATTCCTAATTAAATAACTAATTAAAGAATAAACTAAACTATAGTTCTAATTTAAAAGAAAATAATTTCTAAGGAAAATTTAAATAAATAAAATTCTATATCTAAAATATCTAATGAAACTCTATTTCTATTTTCTATTTAAAAAATGAAATGATCTAAACCAATTAAATTTCTAAATAAAACCAACTTCTAAAAGACTTAATTCTAGAAAATATTTTAAAAACCTAATAAAAATCAAATTAAACTATATTCTAAAAATTAATTAAAAATCTAACCAATAAAATCTATATTATAAAATTCTAAAAAAACCTCTCTATCCATTTTAAAAAAACAATATTAAAAATCCAATTAAGCTATATTCTAAATAAATAAATATAAAACAAAAATAGCAACAACAAAAATGCGAAATGCCATGAAAAAAATGGGCGAGCACCGAAATGCGCTGATATTATCAACACGGGTTGAATCACCAAGAGAAGAGCGACTTTTCGCTCGATTTCGACACTGAACTTCTCATTTGAATTGATTTGAATCGCCTGAAACGCGAGCAAAGAGGCTAAAATCCTGATAAATTCAATCCGGCTGATAACACGGACAAAATACGACCTAAATGATATGCAGATGAAAACGAAGCAAAAGCCAGTCAAAGTCAGAAGACCGGTGGGCAAATTTTAGGGTGCAAGAAACGGGGTTTGAACTCACGCCACTAGGGCTATTGGCTCAAAACATTAGCCATCTGACCTGCGTGCACATTATGATTCAATAATGGGAGCAAAAAAATATATGTGAAACAAGCTTCAAAAAATGAGAAAATAGCAAAAGGGTTGATCAGCAGGGTCGAACCCAGGCACACAAGGCAATCAAAGACACGACAAGGAAAGGTTCTACCATTGGGGTGGCTGTTACATCCAGTTATAATACGCTTCTAATTATTTTTATTTTAAGGATCACCCAAAATGGCCACCTAAGCGCCACATCATGCCAAATCACCTCCCTGTCAACTTCTCCTTCTTCTTCTTCGCTTCTCTCTCTCTCTCTCTCTCTCGTACCCTAGTTCATCATCTATGGCCAAATTTTCAACCTTCTATAACTCCTTTATCTCTCAACCATTTTCAATGATATAAAGATAAAAGTTGGAGAAAATTTCACAAGGATCAAGAATATAACAATATCTTGTCCTAAAAATGACTGAGTAACTCACAAATTATCCAACAACAGTGTAACACATCAAGAATATCACATCTCAAAACATTACATGTGCAACTCATACAATACAAACAATGGTTGGAACATCTAGAACATGATGATATCTACATATTTGCTTCACATATGAATCATTAATGGTGCATGAATCATAATTGTCAAGGAACACTAAGCTTACCTCTTGGAGAAAGTCCAAAGTTTCTTCTCAGCAATTGCAGTTGTAAGATAATAACCTCCACAGCTTGTTGAGCCTTTTGGAGTGAGCTTGAATGATTGAATAAGCTGGAACTGGCTTCTAAAACAAAATATGATCCTTCTTGCAACAATGGAGATTGAAAATGGTGTAGGTTATTTGAGATATTACAGTAAGGTTTCAAGGGTTTGAATGAAGTTTATAGAGTATCTAGAGAAGGTTTGTGGTGTTGGTTTACCAAATGCACGAGCAAACTGAGGGTTTGGGGTGTTCTTGTGAATTTGGATGGTTTTTGCAAGAACAAGTGGTTATGAGTATGTAAGGGGTTTTGAGAGGTTTTGTTAGGGTATTTGGTGATGTTTTTCACTAAGGATTGATATCCTATTTATAAGAGAAGTGGAGAGTTTGTGGTCTGGTCAAAATCCAAGTTTTTGCAAACATGTCCACTTGAAAACCAACCTTTTTGTGATGATGATTTCTCTTAGTTCAAGGGATCAAGTACAAGAGTTTCTGGGTAGAGAGCATGCTTCTGAGAATAGTATGTACTTTGGAGTGTAGAAGAAGGGTAGGGGAATGGCTCAAGGAAGATTTCAAGGAAAAGCCATACTTTACCAAAGTGGGAAGTGTGCACTTTATGCCATAAATGGAAAACCTTCTTGGTTCATGCCTTAAAACTTTGTGTAATCACTTAAAATTTCGTGTAACACTTTGATCAAAGAGTATCTTGCAACCAAACAATTTAAAACACCAAGGTTTGCAGAAAAATGTTGATTATGCATCATGTCATGCCAAGTTAGAACCTTGAATTTCAAGTCTTTGGACCTCAACTTCTTCTCTTTGAAATTCCTAGCTCACAAAAGCTATGAAGGAGTTCTTGTACTTTTTGAAAATACATAAACATGCCCTACAACTTTCATGTTTTAAGAATTTCTTGAATCAAAAGGGATCATGGTGAAAACTAGCCTTGAAGTTGACTGAAAAATGGAGTAACAAAGTTGTTTTGAAACATTTCTAAGTGTTTTGAAATTCTTCCAAACATTGAAGCTTCATAACTTAAAATATAAGCATCTTTTACTCATAGGTCAGGACACTTTTTTAGTACATGAGGAGATCTACAAATTGATATTTGGAAATCACAAAATGGATGTGTAATTTGGAAGTTATGGCCTTTCAAAGTTGGCACTAAAACTAGGGTTTTTCCACACTTGGAAAAATTTCAAGTTTATCTAAGTTTTCTTCTTTTGCAAGAAACCTCCCAAATCTTAATTTCTCATGATCAAACTCATTGATTGAACATATCTTGATGAAATTTGGCTTGGATGCTCCAATTTAAACCAAAAACCTAAAAGTCAAAGAGTTGACTTTATCAGATGAACTTTGAATCAGATGAATTCAACTGTGTGATCTTTAATGAATTTGCATCTTGAGAATTTTCAAACATCACTGGTAGGCTCCAAATATGTACATGAACATATGGACTCATGTATCAAGGCTTGGGATTATGCTTGTACCAAAAGTCAAAGGCATAATTGACTTTTCCTAACAAAACCCTAATATAGGGGCAGATGAAATTGGGCTTCAATTGACTTATAGTGAGATCAAATAGCACTTGATTATTGTTGAATATAAGCTCCTTGAATGTATGGGAACTTGATTTGATGATGATAAATCTAAAACTTTGATTGATCAAGCAATAGTCCTCTTGATTCCAATAGTGCAAAACTCTAACTCAGATGAACTTCAACAATAACAAGCTTGAAACAAGGTTAGGGTTAGGAAATACTATTTGATGATCTAAGATGATAATGGAATCTAGGGGTAAAAATTTAGGGTATGACATTTGCCCTATTTAAATAGCTTTACCAGATGGTATGAGAGATGACAATCTCCATAAAATCATGGTGAAAGGTATTTAAATATAGCAAACTGAAAATTTTGTCCCTTAGATGCAATTATATGCTAAGGACGACAAAAACCATGCAAGTCCTGACATGAAGTGAATTCTACAAATGATGCTTCATGATGTGAAATGCACGAATGCAGACGACCACAACCAACAGGGATAAAGTTGACACAACGAGTAACCACTCATTGGGAAAGGAAGCAACACTAGGGAAACTGAAACGAGCTGGGGAAATCTAAAGTGATCAAGCACGGGGTCCAAACATGACTAGCGTGATACTCTATAGGAAAGAACCTCCCAACAGGGGCAAGAAACAACTCCACTAGGGAAAAACTGAAGAAAATAAAACTCCACCGGGGAAATCCAGAAAGAAACAAAACTTCAATTTGGGGAAAACAAAAATATCCACCGAGGAAATAGAATAAACTAAAAGCTGACCTCTAACAAGAGGCAACAACAGGACGAATAAGACTCTACAGGAGACTTAACCAAAACGGAGAATTTCTTTACAATGAAGAGTTCAAACGGGATCTTCAAGAAACGACCGGAGAAACAAACAAGCCAAACAGACCGATCGAGGACGTTGGTGACAACCAAACATATTAAGATCTCGTTGGGGATATTGGTAACCACCAACCATCCAAAGATTCAATGGGGATGTTGGTAATAACCAACCATCCTACGATCAGGATTAGGTGAACATTTCCAATAACCATTGAACTTTAAATGATGCTAATGACGACTAGAGTTAAAGGACTGGTGACAACCAGGTTGGCCATACCAATAACAATTGGATTTAGCAATGTTAGTAACTATTGGGCTTTCAAACAAATATGGTAATGACCAAATCAGTAATACCAATAACAATTGGTTTTTAAACAATGCCAGTAACTTATGGGCTTTCTGGGGATTGGTGACGACCAAAACAGGGATACCAATAACAATTAGACTTTAAACAATGCCAGTCAAAACATTACTGGACTTTCAAATAGATATGGTGACAACCAAATCAGTAATACCAATAACAATTGGATTTAAAACAATTTCAGTAACTACTGGACTTTCAAAGCAGATATGGTAACAACCAAATCAGCAATACCAATAATAATTGGATTTAAAACAATGTCAGTCAAAATATTACTGGACTTTCTATGGATTGGTGATGACCAAAACAGAGATGCTAATAACAATTGGACTTTAAGCAATGTCAATCAAAATATTACTGGACTTTCAAATAGACATGGTGACAACCAAATAGGTAATACCAATAACAATTGGATTTAAAACAATGCCAGTAACTACTGGACTTTCAAAGCAGATATGGTAACAACTAAATCAGCAATACCAATAATAATTGGATTTAAAACGATGCCAGTAACTACTGGGTTTTCACGGGAGTTAGCGACAGCTAAACCTCATGGGGAAAACACTGGTGACCACCAAATAGCAAAAATGATCTGAGGAACTAGTAACACATAGCCTCACAAGGTAATATTGGTAACTACCAGACAAGAAAGTATCAATGATAATTGGATTCTATGCTAGAGGTTGCTAGTTACAACTAGACTTCACAGGGGAATCTGGTGATGACCAGACAAGCAAAACAGAAAGGGAGCTAGTAACAACTAGACTTTAGGGGATGCTAGTAATAACCATAAGGTAACAGACAGTGGTAACAACTAGTCCAAAAGCTTGGTGACAAACAAGGATCTCAAAAAGGAGGGCGCGAAGACTCTGCGGGAGACAAAGGTGGACAACAAACACCAAAAGGCTGCCAGTTACAACTGGACTTAGAAACGAAAATGACAGTCAAGCAAATGCAACCCAAAAAGATATGCCAAATGCACATGCTGAGATATGATGCAAAAGCTCACAGACGCGCAAAGACCGACTCTAACAAGAGACACAAAAGTTGAAAAACCAAAGGGGAAATAGATAACAATCTACTTTGCTGGGGGAAACAAAGTGTCACACTGAATCCAGGGAACTAAGGTGGCCTTGACAACACACAGAGGTTAAACCCATTCACCTCACTAGAGACAGTATGGGGCTTAGGTAAGCCAACTAACAATACAAACCTCTTCGGAGAGTTAAAGTATTCATTCTGAAGAATGGGTCTTCAAAACTTCCATTAGGTGAGGAGTACTGGAGAAATTGTTCTTTAGTGGGGCCTGTTGTACCCCAAAATTTTCTCAACCTTTTCTCTCTACTTGGCTTATGTTTCATTGCCTTCTTTAGCATTTGCATTTGCATAACATTGTCTTTTGCAGGGGATCAAGGGAGGTGTGCCATTTAAGAGGAGAGTATCAAGGGTTTCAAGCTCAACGAAGAGTGTTTATTCAAGTTATCTAATGCTTACAATCATCAAGAAGTGGTCAAAGTTCTCTGAGAGAGACGATTGACAAGTGCTGTTTACCTCCTATCTTGGAGGGCTATTGAGGATCATCAGGGGTTCACAAGGCCATGGTTATGGATAAAGTGTGTTTGAGAAGCTCATTGAGTTCTTTTAAGATCATTTTGGAGCTTATCTATACATTCATTTCACTTGCAAGAGGTGGCAATCAAAGTTTGTGCACCTAGGATTTCATCTGCTTAGTTCAAAGTCAACTGTGGGCTTGAAGGAGTTGGAGACTTGGTTCCAAGTCTTTGGAGTCATGGGAAGTCATGTTAAGACATATAGAATTTCATTCCAAGTTCAAATCAAGTAGAATCAAGAGTCTAAGAAGTTACTAAATTAGGGTTTCAAAGGGTTTCAGTGTAAAATCCCCTTCTTTAGTGCCTAACTTCAAGGACCATTTACCTCATGATACAAGTTTAATCTCATTTTCATGCAAACATGAGACTTGTAGGGAATTTTCTAAGCTTTTGTTTGAGTACTAGAACTCATCCATTGGGTTTGTGTAACTCAAGATATGATACCATCAAGTTAGAGGTCTCAGATGAACATATTTTTTGGTCAACAAAAGTCAACTTACTTCCAAGGTACTTTTGACCTAGAATCATGTTTCTTCTCAACTTTTTATGAACATGAAAGTTATTCCTCATAATATTAGCTTTCCAAAAAGTCCTAGATGTCCTTGATATCATTTGTGGAACTCAAGTTATGAAGCTTGCAAGGCAAGGGTATTTTGGGAAACTTTGATTATAGGCCATTTTCATTATGGGTCATTCTCATGCACTTAAGTACTTCAAATGGAACTTCAACCAACATGAAAGTTGCTCTAAATGACTTCAATTACATCATGGAACTCAATATTGGTGTGAATTATGATTGATCATGGATAATTGGAAGAAAATTCATGTGAAAATGCAACTTTAAAGGGTGATTCCAATTGAATTGGTTAGAGGTCGTTTTCATGCCATGTTTTGATCCAATTTTGTTCACATTATTCAACAAGAAAGACGCACCAATATATTTTGTTCTTTGCTAGCAAAATCACGTGGAATTTCAAGTTACATCACAAAGAAGTTTGTCCTTAAAACTTGCTAAATGGATCACCAACCAAGCCCATTTCAATCACATTGCAAAATTCAAGTTATCAGCTGCAGATTCAAGCCAATTTCATGGGTGTTAGCTAGATTTTTATCGTCTGCATGAGGAGGCATTTCCAATTTGGGAATTTTCAAATTACACCACAACAAGGCTTCATGGGCCGTCCTTTCTCATCCAAATCCAACATATATAAGTTCCAAATTCATTTGGAGCTCTCAGAAGTGAAAATTCGTGGAGAGAAGAGAAAAATCAGATTTGAAATTGGAGAGCAAAATTCAAAATCGTGAATCCAAATTCAGAGCAATTCAAAGCAAATTGAAGCTACATTCTTCTTCCTCAAGCTATTTGGAGTGGATCTGCACCTTTTGATGCAAGAAAGCAAGTTGTAGAAGCACCAACGGAGTGTCTCTGTTAGGTAATCTTCATTTCAACTTTTCTCTCATTCTAGAGCTTGTTTTAGGATCATGTTGGCTGCATCTAAAGCCCCACCTCGTGTAGGCAATGTTTGAGTGCTTGATTTCCATGTTTGATGAAGTTTGCAGATGCACATCTCAATTTTGATCCATTCAAATCTCACAATTTAGCCATGTTTAAAACCAATGGATCATGGATTTAAAATGTACATAAGTTTAGCTTCACTTTGATATGCATTTTGCTCATTTGGGTGAAGTTCTTGTGATCTGATCTCCGGCCGGTCCATTGGAGAAGATGACCGGAGCAAATGCTCTGGCGTCTGGTTCAAACATAGGTGAAGGTGATGTGTCTTGCATTGACTCATTGGCTTGATCAGATGAACTTCCCATATGTGTTTGACTTGCACGCGTGGCTCTGTTGACTGCCACATCAATTAGTGATGCGCAACATTTTGATCATTGGATCAATTCTGAGTGGTTTGGGCCTTGGTTTCTCTTTGCGCCTCTACTCTTTTCAGCCCATGCGCGTGTGAATTAGATCCCTTTGGTATCTCTGATTACTAACACACCCTCCCTTGTTTACTTGCATTTTTATTTCTTTATTTTATTTCTGTTTTGTTTTATTTTTTTAAAAATACTTCCAAACATTATAAAATTCAACCAAAAATATTTTCTAACACTTTAATGTGTTATTTAATTTTCCATAATTTTTAATTTCATTTTCCATTTATGTTTCAATTTAATTTGAATTTAATGATTGGAAGTGTTTTTTATGTTTGTTTCCATTTGTTCTTGCTCATTTCTTAGACCATTTGTAACCACCTATGAATGAGGCTTCTTCCTCATTTTGATGATAAGTTGAGGTGCCTCTGAGGATGGTTTTGGTTAAGGTTTGACTTATTTTTGGTTGCCTTTCATTTGCTTTTATTTGACCCTTGACAACCCTTCTCCAAAGTGGAACACCCTTAGTGGATCAATTCCTTTGGTGATGCTTTGATTGGACTTTGGTTGTGTTGCTTTGGCCTTTGGTTTCCAACATCTTGGTGAGCTTTGTGCATTTTATTTGGCTTTTGTTGAATCATTTTCCTATTTTTGGTGCACCTTGCAAGTCAAGACACCCTAGGAATGGTTCACACATATTAGTTGACCTAGTTCATGTGGGAGATGACCCTTGTGGATCCCATATGCGTCCAAATCCTCCTGATTCACATTTCTAACATGTTGAAGTGGTTGGTTTCAAATTTTAGGGCCTAAAGTTGGTTGGTTTATGTTGCAAGTTGCATTTGTTTAAGGCTTTCCATTTGATGTTGAATGTTGAAAGTGTTTAGAACCTAGGTTCTTTACCATGCCTCATCTTGCAACTTGCCTTGCTTTGCTTCCTTATTTCATTTGCCAATTCTCTTCTCTTGTTCTCACTTCTGTCCTAGGACCTTGGGGACTCATTCAAGTTGATTTGGTGCTTTGGATTTGCACTTTGAGTTTGACTTGGATGAGAGACCACTTTGAGAACTTCTTTTGGTTTCTTTCTTGCATGATCATTTTGATGCTTATGGTTGAGATCTCATTTGATGTTTCTTTCTTCCCAAGCTTATTCTCCCATCCTCATCTTGATCGTGTCATCTCCTTTTGCTTTCTTGCATTACCTTTCGGCATGGTGATTGATGTGCAAATGGTTGTAGGAATTATATTCCTCCCATTTCATCTCACTTGAGCTTGAATTAGTTCAAGTTCTCTTGTTTGCATCTCTCATTTGTTTTGCATATTTTTGTTTGCTTGAAGAGGTTGAGATGTGCTTGTGGTGGTTGTTACCCCACACCTTTTTCCTCCCTCTTCTTCATTGTGTTGCATTGGATGTTTGCATCCTTATCTTCTTTCTCATTTGTGTTTGATCTCTCTCTCTCTTCTTTCTTCTTTGCCATGATCCCGTAGGACTCTCATCCTAATTCATTTGGGGTGAGATAGACCTTAAGTTCAATTCAAGCATGACAACATTAGGGTAGTCTTCCCTTTTCATCTCAATCATAGGTGTACATTGCATGATAACATTAGGTTGAGTTTAGTCTCCTTTTTAGAGTGTGTCTTCTCTTCTCATCTCCAAACTTCTTCAAAACACATTTTAAGGGATAATAAGTGTTGTATGCTACGAGTCTTAAGCATTTGCAAAATGATGATTGGGGGGCCTCCTCTCAATTGTCTAGAGTGTTTAGCGTATGTTCTTTGGACAATATGCGACGCATTCGCTCCTAAGTCATAGTCTTTAGTGCAACATGAATTACAAACCCAATTCAATTCACTTCTTCTTAAAAAGACTCAAAAACAAACATTAAACTTTTTCATCCTTCGAGATTAATTGGAAAACGTTTTCATAAAGAGAGTTTTGTTAATTCTTGGTTCTACCGCAAATAGGTAACGCCTAAGTCTCCAATGGTCGAGCAACATACACCTAACTGCAAGAACTATGTTTTAACCCTACTCGGGTAAAAACATTTGAACCAACATGTGGCCGTGTTAGCCCGAACTACGTTTACTCTGATTTCTCGTACCAGACGAGGATACGTAGGCACAAAACGACGAGGTCTTGGCGAGCAACCTTCCCCCACCTTCACCCGTAGTTTTCCGAACTACGTTGACTCTGACTTTCCCATTACACGAGGGAATACGTAGGCATAGAGCGGCGATGCTCTATTGAGTCTCTTTTATTTTTCTTTTGTCCCTGTGGCCTGTAGCTTAGATAGATTAACACCCTTTTAGATAGACAACAAGTGTGGATCCCGTTGAGTACAACGAACGTGAGGGGTACTCACACCTTCCCCTTGCGTAACCGACTCCCGAACCCAAGATTTGGTTGCGATGACCTGTCTTTTCCCTTTTTCGTAGGTTTTCTCTAAGTGTTTCCTTTCCCTTTCTTTGGGATAAATAACGAACGGTGGCGAATCTTCTGTCCTTGTCGGCCCCTCTTCGCTGCAATGCGATAGGGTCAATATTGCTGAGGTGGCAATATCAATATTTTGGCCACTTTTAGAATTTCTGGGAAGCAAATTATTTTCCCTGAAATTCTTCCTAAAATAAGTAACTTCTTGTTCTGTTTTTCTTTTAAATTCGTTTTTGATTCAAAACTTTCTTTCAAAAATCATTATTAACAATAAGTGATGTTTTGCATAACAAAGAAAAGTAAAGAACACATTCGATCACAAATATTTGAATGGTCCATACTAATTTTATGTATGAATGGTAGCTTGCGAATGGCAAAGCTCCATGGAATATTTTCAATTTGAAAATGGAAAAAAGGAAGGAAAAAAAAAGGTACATCAAATCCAATGACTATCCTACCCTTCCATCAAAGAATTCCCCAGATCTTCGCCTCTGCAAGAGAAGTGGAAGTAGATTTCCTTGGTAATTTTAAGTAGTGGTGATGACCTCTAATACAACAAAATGCTTTTTGTCCCTAACTTTTTCCTGAATCATCCTTTCGGGTTTCAACTCACCAGGATGCTCATTTTTTCCTAAGTCTCCTTTTCAAGTTTTCGACTTAGCGAGTGTTGCACCCCAAAATTTGCCCAACCTTTCTTTACCTAGCTTGTGTTTCATTTCATTCATATTAGCATTATCATTTGTATTTCATTGACATGTATGCAGGAGATCAAGAGGTATGACTACCAATCAAGAGCTACACAAGACTATGAAGCTGGCTAAGAGGCATATTCAAGTGTTCAAGGATTGATATCCTCATTGGAGAAGCCAAAGATCCTCAGAAAGAGTGGTTGAAACCAAGTGTGTAGGTCTCCTGACTTGAGAGTTGTGGGGGGTCATCTGATGATGTTGAAGCTATGGAGTTGGACCTTGAGATCTTGAGAGAGCTCATAAGAAGTGTTGAAGTTCATTTTGAGGCCTAGACAGGTCATTATGTGAAGAATATGAAGATACACCCAACATTGGTGCAACTAGGGTTTCATCTGGTCAACCCTAGGGTAATTGATGATTTGAAGAAGGTTGAGACCTAATTCAAGAGCCATGTGATCATGGATTGATGAATTGAGATGTCCAAGGGATGATTCCAAGGTCAATTCATCATGAATCAAGAGTGTGAGGAGTTCCTAGGCTAGGGTTGCTATGCTTGACAGTGTAAAATCCCCTGGTTTAGTGCCTAACTTCAAGACCACTTAACTCAAGATGTGATTTTCATCTCACCTTGACCCTAACATGATTGTTGTAAGGCATGATCATAGCTTTAATTTGAGTACTAGAAGTCCTTGATAGAGTTTATAGAACTCAAGTTTTGAGCCAGACAAGTTACAGGTCATCTGAGGCATGTGAATTTGGAGCTTGAAAGTTACCCAACTTGCATGACACTTTTACCCTAGAAGGATGATTCCTATGAACTTTTGGTAAACATGAATGTTGTTCCGTATCTTCTTAGCTTTCTAGAAAGTACTAGAAGTCCATGATTGGATTTGTAGAACTCAAGATATGACTTTGACAAGTCAAGGGTATTTTGGGTATTTGGAATTACAAGTCATATTTGGTTATGGGTCCATTTCACCAAATTAGGCACCTCAAATGAAGATTTGTTCAACTTGAAAGTTGTTCAAAATGGTGTTTTTAGTCCAACCATGATCCAAGCATCCATTGATATGAATTGAATATGGAAAAGTATGAAGAAATTTTGAAAAAAGATCATTAAAAGGCATTAATGAAAGAAAAATTCAAAATAAATTACAATGGCTCCAAATCTCACAAGTTTATGTATTTTCTGATTGGAAATGATATTTTAAAGAGATTGGCAATTTCACATTTGGGATTTAAGGCTTAATTCATGGACTTTGCTTAAGTTACTTAGGATTCAAGTAACATAACAAATGTTGGCCATAAGATCAATTCAAGCTTGCAATCTAAGCCATTCATCTTCACCAAGGGTTGTGCAAGCATTTGGAGCAGAGTTTGAGATGAAACAGAGCCAATACACGTGAGTTCCATTGTTGAACTTTGAAGGAAAATGAAATTTTGGATTCATCAATTTGCGTCATGATTGGGCCATGTTAGGATCCAAACAGCTTCTATTTAAGTTCATAATCGTGTTCAGAGCTTTTTTTGGAAGGAATTGGTGCAGAATTCAGTTGTGGCAGTTAGAGATCAAAGCTTCCAACTCCAAATCATGTTTCGCAATTCAGAGGGTTTCAAGAGGAATTGAAGATTCAGTTAGCACCAGGATCATTCATTGAAGGTTTCTGCAGCATTTGAAGTCAAGAATCACCCTGCAACTGCTCCAATTTCAAGCTTTTTTCCAGGTTTTTATCTTTCACCATTGTTCCTGATTTAGGCATGTTTAGACTGAAATTGGCATGCGGTTAGGATGTAGTGATGACATAGATCATTTTAGGATCATAATTGAGAAGTTTTGTGATGATTCATGATGAGATGAGTGTTCTATTTAGGCTTATATCTAGATGATTCTTGAGTGTTAGGATGGATTGGTTAGTGGTTCTTGATCCCTGAAGAGTGAGGAGCATTTATGTGTAATCAATTTTGAGTTTGATGATGATTATGGGATTGAGGAATTTTCTGTTCCTCTTCGTGTTTAAAGATTCGTGAGGATTTAAGAAAAATGAGATAGATCATGATGATCAGTAAGAAGAGACGAGAAGAATCATGTAATTTTCTTGGAGTTTGGTTAAAGTTGGTTGCAGAGCTTGATGGCTCTCGCCGGAGAAGAAGGTGGCGCTCTTCTCCGGCCACTGTGGCTGGTTTTCCCCCCTTTTGCTCAGTTCAAATGGAGACGATGACTAGGGATCGTTGGATTTAATTGAATCCCTGGACTTGGTCACAACATCTGAAGGTCAAGGTTTGGTCTTATTAGGGTTTGATGACTTGGCATAATAAGAAGCGCAGGATCTGAATACTTTTTCATTGGACGGTTATGATTAGACTATACCATGGTCTTCAGTCAACTGAACCTCATATTGCTTTGAGTCAATACGCACTGTTTCATTTAATACGGTGGCACGCGCGTGGATGTTGGATCATTTGACCAGTAATCTCATCCAGTGGCCCTAATAGTTTCTGAATGCTTTTAATTCTTTTAATTGTTTTTTCTATTTTCTTTAATTGATTTTTTCCTGTTTAATTCATTTTAATTAGTTTTAATGATCAGAAAAATATGACAAAAATATGTGGTTGATCCTTATGAAATTTCTGATTTTTCCATGCCTTTGGATTTTATTTTGGTGTTATTTTCCATTTAATGTCCATTTTTATATTTTTAATAATTGAATAAAAATGCATAAAATGCCTTGTTGTTTGCTGATTTTATTTCTAATTCATACTTTTGATTTTGATGTTGATTTTTGGCTGGCTGGTTATAGACATGTTGATGATGTTATATGATTTTTGTGGTGATTTTTAGATGATTCTAAGATTAGTTTTGAATTAGGTTTTTAGAGCCTTCCCCACTTGAACCTTCCTTTGACACCTTTTGATTTAGAATTTCTTTAGGGCCCTTAAACCTTGATTTAAGCCCTGGATTTTTTACCATAGGTTTTTAATACATTTAGGATCCCTTAGGAAAATTTGTAGATTTTTAGTAATTGATTTACTATGTTAGTTAGATTTTACATCTAGGCTATGTTTAGGATGATTCTAGAATAGCACTTCCCATAGATGAACTTCAAAAGTGACCTTTAGTTCATGATAAGTTTCCAAACCTTTTCTGATGGTTTAGTAGACATGTTGGTGCCTTTGTAGATTGAATCTCAAGGTTTGATTTGGTGTTTTAGTTCCCTTTAGAAAGTTTCTTTTAGGGCTTGTAGAATTAGGGTTTTTGTAGTGCTTTAGGAGTTGCTTCCTTTTGCATAAATATGGTTTACTTTTATTTGCATTCCCTTTCCTATCCAATGATGCAAGGTTCCTTGTGGGAGCCTAGTGCCTCCTTTTGAAGGACTAAAGGCCTACCAGCAAAGGTAAAACCTTTGAGGATACCAATCTCAGATGAAGGTTGAGTGCCTTGAGGAATTCCATTGGTTTCCCTCTTGCTTGAAGATGAAGTCCTCATTCCCTTTTCTCTTGATGGATGGCTTGGACTAGAAGACATACTGTTGGGCTGCTTTGTTGCTTAAGTGTTATTGTGCTGCTCTGCTGTTCTTGTTGTTTGACTGTATTTGTATGACTGTTTCTCCGGTGTGCTGCATTAGAATAGGCTTTCATGTAGTTGATACTAGGCTTAAGTGCATTGAAAGGTTGAGCTTTCCTCCCTTTGCTTGTTTGCATGAGAGGTTGAGTCTGTCTCCCTCTACTTGTCTGTTACTGTTTGGCTTTGCTTGTTGGCTGAAGGTTGAGTCTGCCTCCCTTGCCTATGTATTGTGTGTTGTTTTTGCTTGATTGCTCTAGAGATTGAGTGAGTCTCCCTCTGCTTGTATTGCTGCATTGCATGTGCATCTTTATTGTATTCTTCTATGTATTTGTTTACTGTTTAGCTGATGCTTTACCTGTTGTCTGTTTCCCCTTGACATGATCCCCTAGGAGTCTCACTTCCTTTGATAAGGAAGTGATAATTAGAACTTTAGACTGAAACCTATGCATGATAACATCTAAGAGTTCCATGTTTCAAACCTTAACCATAGGATGAATCCTTGGCATGACAACATTAGGACTTGATAGTTTCCCCTTAGTTGTGTCCGTTCTCTCTTCTCTCTTCAAACAAATCAAAATACAGTAATAAAGGTTAACTGATCTCGTACGTTACGAGCCTTAAGCTACTTAGGAAATGATTGTTGGAGGGTTTCCTTCCAATAATCAGGATGTTTAGTATGGTACCCTTTAGGTGACATGCGACGCATTCACTCCTAGGTCATAGTCTCTAGTGCGATATTAGTTGCAAACATCCATAAAAAACACTTCTTCCGTAAAAGACAGAAAACAAACCTTAAACCTTTTTGCCTCGTGGGCCCATAATTCAAAGGAAAGCTTTTCTGAAGAAAAGAGTGTCGTTAACTCTCAGTTCCACCGCAAACGGTAATGCACGAGTCTCTGACAAGCAAGCTGCATACACCAAACTGCTGGACCTGTCTGTTAACCCTACTCGGAAAAACAGATGAATCTGAATCCTCATAATCCGTATTATCCCGAACTACATAAGCTCTGATCTCTCATATCTGTTGAGAGTACGTAGGCACAATACTGACGTATTGGCAAGCCACCTTCCCCCATCCGTTTACCCGTAGTTAGTCGAACTACGTTGACTCTGATTTCTCATTCTTTGATGAGAATACGTAGGCATAAAGCGCAATGCTTTGCCGAGTGAGTTTTTTCTTTTCTTTTCAGACCAGCCTTGATAGGTAGATAGTAAAACCAACCCGTCAGATAAACATAACAAGTGTGGATCCCATCGAGTACGATGGACGTGAGGGGTGTTAATACCTTCCTCTTGCGTAACCGACTTCCGAACCCAGACATGGTTGCGATGACCTTGTCTTATACCTTTTCGTCAGGTTTTTTCGATCGTTTCCTTTCCCTTTCTGTGGGATAAATAACGAAAGGTGGCAACTCTTCTGTTTTACCGGCACCTTATTTTCGCGGTAGCGCCAGCTGGCGACTCTGCTAGGGATCCAACGTCCCCTGTGCTAGTCAATCCTAACGCTTGCGTGTTTACCTGTTGGGTTGGGTTTATTTATCGCATTTTATTTTCAGTATGATATGATTATCTGTGTTATGGTGGGAGGGGCTCTGATGAGTGATAACCCATACCCAAGCTTGAGTGTACCTAGCATTAGTTGTGGAAAGTAGTGGGCGCGTGCATGCTTTGTATGTACTAGTGTTTCACAAAATCCACGCTCAGACGAGATTCTCCCGGTTGACTTCTTTTCCAGCCCTTTGGGCTTGAGGGGTTGTTGGTTTGGAGGATTGTCGACTCTGGGGACCGATCATTTGGGATTCAGCTAAGTGAGGCCGCTTCAAGAGATGATGATGCCACACCTTCCTAGGTATCGTATCATCGTTTCTTGAAAGTCTGTGATGCTGATGACCGCATAGGATGCCATACCTGTGTCAGTGGATTAGGTCCATACCTGTGAGCGGGGTCGGGTTATTGCAGGAAACCTTAACCTTCAGACAACCTGGTTTTCTTGACAGTGAATCAATATTATTGGTATCAGAGGGTTCTTATCATCATAGATATGTTTGTTCTTGACAGAGCAAAATATTGGTCCTCTTCAGGGTTTTGTTGTCAGAGCAGTGTTGTGGTTATGTTGAAACAGAGCCTTGGACTCCTCAACAGCACTCTTGATCTCCTGTTGCATGATTGCATCTTGAATTTTTGCATAATCATTTGCATATCACTAACGTGTGTCTGTGTTGCAGGTGCATATACTATCCCCCGGTTCCGGTAATCTTGCCCTCTGTTTGTCAGCATGGAATCATTGAAGAAGAACGTGGCTTACAAGCTCCCTACCCCAAATGTTACCTTGCTGTTCAGTTTGATTGCCTTGGCAGATGACACAGTGAAAGGGGAATTCAGGAAATCATATGGAAAGTTGCTCAGTCTGGTTCGTAAACCTTCAGTCTATGAGTTGAACGGGTTGTATGTGTTGCTACAGTTCTATGACCCTCCGATGAGGTGCTTCACTTTCCCAGATTTCATTCTTGTGCCTACCCTAGAAGAATATGCTGAGTTGTTGGGTGTACCGATTAAGAATCAGATGCCATTTGTTCACATGGATGCTAAGCCTAATCTGGCTAACTTAGCTGTTGCTCTTCATTTGGATGCCTCAGAGTTGCTTCTAACCTCATGGAATGGAGTTCCTGGTTTTTCTCTGCAGTTTCTGGTTGGGAAAGCTCAACAGTGTGCTAAAGACGGTTGTTGGATCGTATTCAACGCTATTATCGCCCTCTGCATCTATGGGATCATCTTGTTTCCCAACATGCCTGACTTTATAGATTTGGACGCCTTCCATATCTTCGCTTCAGGAAATCCAATTCCCACCCTGCTTGGTGATCTATATCATTTTGTTCATTACAAGAATGAAAATAGAAGGGGTAAAAATGTATCGTGTTGTGTGCCCTTACTCTACAGATGGTTTGATAGCCACTTGCCCAAGAAGGGTCTCTTTGTTTCTTCTGCAGCCACAGCTGAGTGGTCTGAATGCCTGATGAGTTTATCAGCAGAGAGTATCGTTTGGTTTGATTGGGATATGCTGGGTACTGAAGTCATCTACAGCTGCAACGGTTTTCCTAATGTGCCCTTGATCGGAAGAAGAGTTTGCATTAACTACAACCCCTCTTTACTTGTTAGACAGTTTGCGTACGCCTTGAGAGGCCCGCCAAAAGACGAAGAGGTGCAGGAATCTCTATACCTCACAGGTCTCCTAGAGGGGGATATGTTAGCCAAGCTCAGGCATGCTTGGAATGACATCAGCAGACGAGGGAAAGCACTGTTAGGTAAGAGCAATAGCCAGGCTTATGCACCTTATGTGTCTTGGGTCCGAAGCAGGGCAGAAACAGTGGGGATGCCTTTTCCACCAGCTAAGCAAGATTGCCCTCCAGTGGTCGAAGAACCTACCACAGTATCCATTCAGAAATACAATCAGGTATTAGCTGAGAAGGAAGAACTGAAGAAGACCAACGAGGAGTTGGAAAAAGAATTGGTACAGCTTAAAAGTGAGAGAAACGAAGCCGTCTACTCCTTCAAAAAACAAACATAGCTGGTGAACCGGCTAGTCACAGACTGGACCAAACAGATGGTTGAACGTGAACGTTTAGGTTTGGATTTCAAAGTTGTCAACGATGTGCTTGCCACCAAGAAGCAAAACTTGGACGATGAATACCGGAGAATTTCCAAATTCAACCAACAGTGGAACGCCACCATAGCCAGCAACAAGAAGCGGGAAGACAAGCTGAAGCAACAGATCTCCCAGTTGAAGGCTCAGTTGAAGGCCAGCGAGAAGACGTTTGATGATGAAACTGCTCGTAGGTACGCCACTGAAGGCAGGTTGAACAAGGCTATTGCGGACCTGAAGGATCGCAAGGAGACTTTTGAATCCAAGAAATGAAGGTTAGAAGACTGTTTTGGCAGGGAAGAGTGGAAAGACTCCGTTGAAGGTCTTCAATACACTATCATACAGAGAGAGTCACTCGTCGAAGGGTTACTCACTCAGCCTGATCATTCCAAGACAAAGGGGTTGTTAGAAGAGTTTCGCGCCCGTGGCCGTACTTGACTGCTTTGTAATCCCTTTGTGTTTTTCTGATCATTGTTGTATGATGTCCATCACCAGGCTTGTTGGTCAAGGTCAGGCTGTGGATTTTCCATGTACTCAGTGACGTTGTATGCTGCCTTGATGGGCTTTATATATATATATATATGAGATGTTATTTCCATGACTGGATCCAGACTTCTTATTATCAGCACTGGCACTCTGGCACTAGAATCGGGGGAGAAATCTCCCTAAGGCACAGACACACGTTTGCATTTGTATGAATCATTTTCATAATAGGTACCTTGCTGTTTTTCTAACCCTTTGTGTATGCAGGTTATTTCAGGATTGAACGAAGACAGATCCACTGATACTCGACCAGAGCAAATCAAGCTAGAGCAATGGAATAAGTTAAGATCGATATCCAAGAGCTCAGAGAGAGGATGGAGCGCTTCATGGAACTCATGCAAGTGGTCACTAACGGCCAAGACCAGCTCAGAACTCTGGTGCAACCGCTTATCTCATGGGTTGACAGCAACGGTGTGCTTCATGGTGGGAACACTCCAAACCCTCCACTTGTTGAGACCCCTCAGGGTGGCATCCATGTGACTGGAGGGAATGGAAGTGGTAACGGCAATGTTGTCACTAACATCGGACCTAATGGGAATACGACTAGCGTCGGAAACGGTAACTTTGAGGCCAATGGCAATGCTGGGATAGGCCATGGCAATAATGGAGGAACTGGTAATGCGGGGAATATTGGTGCTGGTAATCTGTATGGTATTGACGCTGCTGGGTTTGCTCAGGGTAATCAGCCGTGGCAAGAGGATCGCTAAGAGGACTTGTTCTCACAGAAGGGAGCTGAGGGCGAACTGAACTCTGAAGCCCGTTTAAGGTTCAAAGCCCTCGAGGACAAAATGAAGAGTTTTGAGAACTTGAATACTGTGGGTGTTGACATGACCAAACTGGGACTGATCTCAGACTTCAAGGTGCCTCCCAAGTTTAAGGTACCCGACTTTGAGAAGTACAAGGGCACCACTTGCCCCCGTGTCCATCTGAGGTCGTACTACCGAAAGATGTCCGCACATTCTGAAGATGAGAAGTTGCTGATGCACTTCTTCCAGGACTGCCTGTCCGACCCATCCTTGGAGTGGTATATGGGTTTGGAACCCACCAGTGTACGTACATGGAAAGACGTTGCTGAAGCATTCGTACGCCATTATCAGTATAACAGTGATCTGGCTCCTAACCGGGTTCAACTGCAGAACTTGTCTCAGACGAACAACGAAGGATTTAAAGAGTACGCCCAGAGATGGCGTGAACTGGCAGCAAGAGTTCAGCCGCCGATGGTTGAACGAGAACTTGTTGAGATGTCCGTAGCTACTCTTCCAGGGGTTTATTATGAGAAACTGGTTAGTGGTATGTCGGGAAGCTTCTCAGACCTTATCATCACTGGAGAGCATGTAGAGAATGGAATCAAACTCGGGAAGATTCAGGGTGTAGATGTATCCTCAGCTGGAGGAGGAAAGAAACCTTACAGGGGTAAGAGACGTGAAGGTGAGGCGAGCTCAGTGTCTAATGCTCGGGGAAAAGGTAAAGGTCAGTGCCAGCAGGTCGCTAGCATTACTATTCCTGCTGTCCAGCAACCTCAGCAGCAGAACCAGCAAGGGTATCGGAGGTACCAGAACAAAGCTCCTCTGTCAAATCGTCATCTTGAGACACCACCCATATCGTATGGTCAACTTTTGCAGACTTTGCTTCAGTTGCAGCTAGTTCAGAAGAGAACTCTGGCTCCCTTGACAAGGACACCTCCACCAAGCTACGATGCGAATGCAAGATATGAGATTCATTCGGGGGCACCTGGCCCCTCGATTGATAACTGTAAGGCATTCAAGCACAAGGTGCAAGATATGGTTGACGCCAAGATCATCAACTTCTCTGATAATGTTCTGAATGTTACCAAGAACCCTATGCCTAACCATGGGGGAGATGGGGTTAGCACCATCATTGAAGAAGAAGATTCGGACTTATTGACTGATGTCAAAGACCTGAAGACACCACTTGGTGTCGTTAAAGCCAAGTTGATTAAGAAAGGTATTTTTCCGGGCTGTGGAAAGTTGTGTATGGATTGTGCGAATCATTCAGACGGTTGTGATCAACTGGTAGCAGGGATTCAGAGTTTGATGACCGAAGGAATTCTGCAGTTCAGTCGGAGGACTGAGAACAGATCAGGGGAAGTAATGCTGAAGCAGAATGATGAGATTGCCACCATCACCATCCCTCGTAAAACGATAACCATTGCTACATCCAGGCCACCTACGATCACCATCAGAAAGGCTGGGCCTATACCATTCGAGAGCACTAACGCTGTTCCATGGCACTATGGGGCAGATGTCTATTGCAATGGACAAAAATTAGAGTTGGAGACATCTGGGCAATCTGTTGACAACTTAGTGGGAACTGGCGGAATAACACGTAGCGGAAGAGTGTTCGCTCCACCAGAGATTGTGGTGGACAAAACTGACAAAGCTGAGAAAGCTGATAGAGGAAAGGGTAAGGTCGTTGAAGAAACCTCTCGTGAGGTAGGAAAAGACCTACTGGTGAAAGACGCCAAAGAGTTTATGAGACTGATCCAGAAAAGTGATTATAAGATTGTTGATCATCTCCATCAAACGCCATCTAAGATCTCCATTCTGAATTTGTTGTTGTGTTCTGAGGCACATCGTAACGCTCTGCTGAAGGTTCTGAATGCAGCGTATGTCCCGCAAGAGATCTCTGTCAACCAGCTAGAGGGAGTAGTTGCTCATGTGAATGTTGGGAATGGATTAGGGTTTACTGACCTAGAGCTGACGCCGAAGGGAAGAAACCACAATAGCGCCTTGCATATCTCGATATAATGTCGAGGAACAGTCATGTCCCATGTGTTAGTGGACATGGGATCATCTCTGAACGTTCTCCCTAAGAAAGCTCTGATGAGGTTGGATACGAGAGGGCTGATCTGTACACCCAGTGATCTGGTTGTGAAAGCTTTCGGTGGAACTAAGCATCACGTCTTTGGAGAGGTAACTCTACCCATTCAAGCGGGGCCAGAAACCTTCGACGCGATCTTCTATATCATGGATATCATGCCTACTTATAGCTGCCTGTTGGGCTAGCCTTGGATCTATTCTGCGGGTGCAGTGACTTCCACATTGCACCAGAAGCTGAAGTATGTTGTGGGGGGCAGCATCGTGACCGTTTGTGGCGAAGAGGACATAATGGTGAGCCATTTGTCATCTTTTAAATATGTTGAGGTGGATGGCGAGATCCACGAAACATTGTGCCAATCGTTCGAAGCTGTTAAAGTCAAAGATGTGACTCCGGTGATGATTGAGAAACCCGAGATGACTCTCTCCTCCTTCAAGGAAGCTCAAGCTGTTGTTCAAGCTGGCTTTGTCCCAGGTTGGGGGCAAGTTATGGAAATACCTAACAAGCAGGATAAGTTTGGGTTAGGGTATTCTCCTTCTGTTGATGCTTCCTCCTCTCGCAGTGCTCCGTGCGTCAAACGGCCGATTCAGTTCACAAGAGGTGGGGTGATATTTGAGAATGTCAACGCCGTGTCTGAAGACGACGAAGACAGTGATTGCAACCTGGACTCCTGGATTCAGCCGAGCAGACCAGGCCAGAGCCTCAACAACTGGTCTGTCCAGGATGTCATCCAAGTGACGCACAAAGAGTAATGCTTCGTCTTTTCCAATTATTGTACAACCTTATGCTCTACCCGGGGCATAACGGTTTTATTGTCAGGGCCTTGATAGCTTATGCATGTACATATTATCAATAAATTAAAAGGCGTTTTTCTTTGCATCCAAATTTTGTGATCTCTGTTATTCCTGTTTTACTTTTGTTCTGAAAAACAATAAAATGGCAATACGGTTTGTGCTAACTTGCATATCCTTGTTTTAAGCTTAACCCTTGTTATTGCAGGATTCACATCGCAGATGACATCGACTCTGAACCTTCTACGACTCACTTCGACTTTAATTGCCCGATATATCAAGCTGAAGAAGAGATTGATGAAGACGAAGACCTTCTCGAAGAGTTGGCCCGCTTGTTGAAACAAGAAGAGAAGACCATTCTGCCTCACGAGGAAGAGATTGAGATTGTGAATATGGGTTCTGAGGAACTTGTCAGAAATGTCAAGATAGGGGCTGCATTACAGAGTGATGTCAAGCAGAGATTGGTCGAGATGCTTCGAGAGTATAGTGACATCTTTGCTTGGTCGTATGAAGATATGCCCGGACTCGACACTGACATAGTGGTCCATCATCTATCACTACGTGAAGATTGTCCTCCCGTTAAGCAGAAGCTTAGAAGGACACCACCAGATATGGCCGTTAAGATCAAAGAAGAAGTACAAAAGAAGCTGGATGCTGGCTTTTTAGCGGTCACTACTTACCCTCCGTGGGTCACCAACATAGTACCTGTACCGAAGAAAGACGGTAAGGTGCGTATGTGCGTTTATTACCGGGATTTGAATAGGGCGAGCCCCAAAGATGATTTCCCGCTCCCTCATATTGATGTGTTGGTCGACAATACAACTCAGTTTTCCGTGTTTTCGTTCATGGATGGCTTCTCCGGCTATAATCAGATCAAGATGGCGCCGGAGGACATGGAGAAAAATACGTTTATTACCCCGTAGGGGACGTTCTGCTACAAGGTAATGCCCTTCGGTCTGAAGAACGCAGGGGCCACTTACCAGCGAGCGATGGTCACTTTGTTTCATGACATGATTCACCATGAGATTAAAGTCTATGTTGATGACATGATTGCAAAGTCCCAAACGGAGGAGGGACATCTAGTCAATTTGCTGAAGCTTTTTGAGAGGCTTAGGAAGTTCAGGTTGAGGCTAAATCCTAACAAGTGTACTTTCGGAGTACGGTCTGGAAAACTACTGGGGTTCATTGTAAGTTAAAGAGGCATCGAGATTGACCCTGCTAAGATAAAAGCAATACGAGATATGCCAGCGCCAAAGACTGAAAAAGAAGTTCATGGTTTCCTGGGCAGAATAAACTACATTGCAAGTTTTATATCTCAGCTCACGGCCACGTGTGAACCGATGTTCAAACTATTAAAGAAAGATCAGGCGATTATCTGGAACGAGGATTGCTAGAAGGCATTTGATAAGATAAAACAGTATCTGCAGGAACCTCCGATCTTGATACCCCCAGTGGCCAGAAGACCCTTAATCATGTACTTGACAGTTCTTGAGAATAGCATGGGTTGCGTTCTCGGTCAGCACGACGAGACTGGCAGAAAGGAGCATGCCATTTATTACTTGAGTAAAAAGTTCACAGATTGTGAGTCCCGTTACTCAATGCTGGAAAAAACGTGTTGTGCACTCGCGTGGGATGCCAAACGTTTACGACAGTATATGCTTAACCACACGACCATGCTAATTTCGAAGATGGATCCGGTCAAGTACGTCTTCGAGAAGCAAGCGCTTTCGGGCAAGATTGCCAGAGGCAAATGGTGTTGACGGAGTATGACATTCAGTACGTTTCCCAGAAGGCCATCAAGGGAAGTGTATTGTCTGAATACCTTGCCGAACAGCCTATCGAAGATTATCAGCCGATGAAATTTGAATTCCCTGATGAGGATATCATGTTTCTCAAAGTGAAAGATTGTGATGAACCGTTGCCCGATGAGGGGCCAGATAGGAAGTCCCAGTGGAAATTGATATTTGACGGGGCAGTTAATTCGTACGAAAGAGGTATTGGGGCAATCATTACGACCCCTCAAGGATCCCACATCCCGTTCACTGCCAGATTGACTTTTCCAGTCACCAACAATGAAGCAGAATACGAAGCATGCATCATGGGTTTGGAAGAAGCTATTGATTTGAGAATCAAAAACCTAGATGTATACGGTGACTCGGGAATTGTTGTTAACCAAATTAAAGGGGAGTGGGAGACTCATCAGTCGAATTTGGTTTCGTACATGAATTATGCCAGAAGGCTACTTCCGTTCTTTGATCGAGTGGAACTCCATCACGTGCCCAGAGCAGAAAATCAGATGGCTGATGCCTTAGCCACGTTGGCTTCGATGTACAAAGTCAATTTTTGGAATGAGGCTCCAAGAATTGTCATCTCTCGTCTTGATAGACCTGCATTCGTTTTTGCAATTGAAGAGCCTCCGATGGCAAGCCATGGTTCCATGATATCCAGACTTTCCTTATGACTAAGGAGTATCCTACGGGAGCGTCAACCCAGGATAAGAAGACTCTGAGGAGGCTGTCTAGAAATTTCTATCTCAATCCTGATGGAGTTCTGTATAAGAGAAATCATGATCTCATGCTACTCAGATGTGTAGATGAGAAAGAAGCGAGTCTGCTTATGGAAGAGGTCCATGAAGGTACATTTGGTACGCACGCCGACGGACATGCTATGACGAGAAAGATCCTGCGAGCAGGATATTACTGGTTGACGATGGAGTCGGATTGCTTCAAATTCGCGAAGAGATGTCATAAATTCCAGATTTATGCTGATAAAATTCATGTGCCGCCGTGCCCGTTGAATGTCATGTCATCCCCGTGGCCGTTCTCCATGTGGGGCATTGATATGATAGGCAAGATCGAGCCCACTGCATCTAATGGTCATCGCTTCATTTTGGTAGCCATCGACTACTTCACCAAGTGGGTGGAGGCAGCCTCGTATGCTAACGTGACCAAGCAGGTGGTAGCTAGATTCCTAAAAAAGGACATCATCTGTCGATACGGAGTTCCCGAGCAGATCATTACTGACAATGGTTCGAATCTGAATAATAAGATGATGAAGGAGTTATTCCAGAGCTTCAAGATTGAACATCACAACTCATCACCTTATCAGCCAAAGATGAATGGTGCGGTTGAAGCGGCCAACAAAAACATTAAGAAGATCGTCCAAAAGATGGTTGTGACCTACAAAGATTGGCATGAGATGTTTCCATTTGCATTGCACGGTTATCGTACGACGGTACGCACATCAACCGGGGCAACTCCTTTCTCACTAGTATACGGTATGGAGGTTGTCCTACCGTTGGACGATTTTCTCTTCAGCATTTATTTTGCTGATGGGGTCGTAGCATTTTGCATGATTGCATAGCATTTACCCTAAACGCGTAGCATTTCCACTGTGTGGAGCATTGCGCCATTGCCAAACATATGCATATGAAACATGAGCTAGGTCGTTACCGTTCTTGTTTTGCAGGTGTTCCTCCGCAGAATGGTTTATTCCAGATGATTCTTGAATTCCCCAGCGAAGTTGCTTGCTCGAGATGATTCTTGAATTCCCTAGCAAAGTTGTTTGCTCAAGATGATTCTTGAAATCCTCAGCAAAGTTGTGTGGTTAAGATGATTCTTAAAAATCCCCAGTGAAGTCCCCGACAAAGTTGTTTACTCAAGATGATTCTTGGAGACCCCAGCGGAGTTGTTAGTTCAAGATGATCCTTGAATTCCTCAGCAAAAGTTATTCATCCAAGATGATTCCTGAATCCCCGAAGCAGAGTTACTTGATAGTTCTCCAGAATCCCCAGCGGAGATGTGTCATCCCCAGCAGGTTTTAAACAGAGAAGTTGAAATTTCCCTTGAAGACTTACTGATGAAATCTGACTGCGATGCTGAAGCAGTTCCCTCAGCTGATACGGAGCGCCTGATGGCAAAAGATTTCATATCCTTATTGGTCCATGATTGATTGAGGATCTTATTTCCGACTTACAGATGAAGTCCGGCTGACGCTTGAGAATTTCTTTGAATGTCCGATGGCACAATTATAGAGATTGTCAAAAGTTCCTGACGACCTGATGAGTCCCGAGGAATTCTTCTGCTGCCGTGCCGCAGAATGCCTGACGGCAGTATCAGAATGACTTGAGGAAGAAGCTGCAGTGAAATCTGATGATCATCCTGATGGAGATTTGGGCCGGTTACCGTGCAACTGCCGTTTCAGACTTCAAAGATTGTCCTACCCACCAGAGTATCATTTACTTGTGCGGGTGACAAATTTCCGGTTACCGTGTGACCGATTCCCCAGCAAGTTGTCGTGCAACTACTATTCCAATTTCGAAGATGTTCCTACCAATCAGAGTATCGTTTACCTGTGCGGTTGGCAAATCACCATTTACCGTGTAATTGGCGATCCCTTGATGATTTGAGGACGAAGATCTACATTAAAATCATAGAATCATCCTGACGGAGGTTCAGATCAGTATTTCTCCAGCTAGTTGTCGTGCAACTATCGTTTCAGTTTCCAAAGATTTGTCTACCCATCAAAGTATCGTGTACCTGTGCGGTTGGCAAATTTCTGGGTTTTTTTGTATTCAACTGTCTTTTACCTTGATTGTCTGAGAGTCATTCGCTTCTCACCCAGTCAGGTCCAAGCCATTTGAATAGGGGTAGCTGTTGCACCCCAAAATTTGCCCAACCTTTCTTTACCTAGCTTGTGTTTCATTTCATTCATATTAGCATTATCATTTGCATTTCATTGACATGTATGTAGGAGATCAAGAGGTATGACTACCAATCAAGGGCTACGCAAGACTATGAAGCTGGCTAAGAGGCTTATTCAAGTGTTCAAGGATTGATATCCTTATTAGAGAAGCCAAAGATCCTCAGAAAGAGTGGTTGAAACCAAGTGTGTAGGTCTCCTAACTTGAGAGTTATGGGGGGTCATCTGATGATGTTGAAGCTGTGGAGTTGGAAATTGAGATCTTGAGAGAGCTCATAAGAAGTGTTGAAGTTCATTTTGAGGCCTAGACGGGTCATTATGTGAAGAATATGAAGATACACCCAAGATTGGCGCAACTAGGGTTTCATCTGGTCAACCCTAGGGTAATTGATGATTTGAAGAAGGTTGAGACCTAATTCAAGAGCCATGTGATCATGGATTGATGAATTAAGATGTCTAAGGGATGATTCTAAGGTCAATTCATCATGAACCAAGAGTGTGAGGAGTTCCTAGGCTAGGGTTGCTATGCTTGACAGTGTAAAATCGCCTGGTTTAGTGCCTAACTTCAAGACCACTTAACTCAAGATGTGATTTTCATCTCACATTGACCCCAACATGATTATTGTAGGGCATGATCATAGCATTAATTTGAGTACTAGAAGTCCTTGATAGGGTTTATAGAACTCAAGTTATGAGCCAGACAAGTTACATGTCATCTGAGGCATGTGAATTTGGAGCTTGAAAGTTACCCAACTTGCATGACACTTTTGCCTTAGAAGGATTATTCCTATGAACTTTTGGTAAACATGAATGTTGCTCCTTATCTTCTTATCTTTCTAGAAAGTACTAGAAGTCCATGATTGGATTTGTAGAACTCAAGATATGGCTTTGACAAGTCAAGGGTATTTTGGGTATTTGGAATTACAAGTCATATTTGGTTATGGGTCCATTTCACCAAATTAGGCACCTCAAATGAAGATTTGTTCAACTTGAAAGTTGTTCAAAATGGTGTTTTTAGTCCAACCATGATCCAAGCATCCATTGATATGGATTGAATATGGAAAAGTATGAAGAAATTTTGAAAAAAGATCATTAAAAGGCATTAATGAAAGAAAAATTCAAAATAAATTACAATGGCTCCAAATCTCACAAGTTTATGCATTTTATGATTGGAAATGATATTTTAAAGAGATTGGCAATTTCACATTTGGGATTTAAGGCTTAATTCATGGACTTTGCTTAAGTTACTTAGGATTGAAGTAACATAACAAATCTTGGCCATAAGATCAATTCAAGCTTGCAATCTAAGCCATTCATCTTCACCAAGGGTTGTGCAAGCTATTGGAGCAGAGTTTGAGATGAAACAGAGCCAATACACATGAGTTCCATTGTTGAACTTTGGAGGAAAATGAAATTTTGGATTCATCAATTTGGGCCATGTTAGGATCCAAACAGCTTCTATTTAAGTTCATAATCGGGTTCAGAGCTTTTTTTTGGAAGGAATTGGTGCAGAATTCAGTTGTGGCAGTTAGAGGTCAAAGCTTCCAACTCCAAATCGTGTTTTGCAATTCAAAGGGTTTCAAGAGGAATTGAAGATTTAGTTAGCACCAGGATCATTCATTGAAGGTTTCTGCAGCATTTGAAGTCAAGAATCACCCTACAACTGCTCCAATTTCAAGCTTTTTTCCAGGTTTTTATCTTTCACCATTGCTCCTGATTTAGGCATGTTTAGACTGAAATTGGCATGCGGTTAGGATGTAGTGATGACATAGATCATTTTAGGATCATAATTGAGAAGTTTCGTGATGATTCATGATGAGATGAATGTTCTGTTGAGGCTTATATCTAGATGATTCTTGAGTGTTAGCATGGATTGGTTAGTGGTTCTTGACCCCCCGAAGAGTGAGGAGCATTTCTGTGTAATCAATTTTGAGTTTGATGATGATTATGGGATTGAGGAATTTTCTGTTCCTCTTCGTGTTTAAAGATTCGTGAGGAATTAAGAAAAATGAGATAGATCATGATGATCAGTAAGAAGAGATGAGAAGAATCATGTAATTTTCTTGGAGTTTGGTTAAAGTTGGTTGCAGAGCTTGATGGCTCTCGACGGAGAAGAAGGTGGCGCTCTTCTCCGGCAGTCGTGGCTGGTTTTCCTCCCTATTGCTCAGTTCAAATGGAGATGATGACTAGGGATCGTTGGATTTGATTGAATCCCTTGACTTGGTCCCAGCATCTGAGGGTCAAGGTTTGGTCTTATTAGGGTTTGATGACTTGGCATTACAAGAAGCACAGGATATTAATACTTTTTCATTGGACGGTTATGATTAGACTATACCATGGTCTTCAGTCAACTGAACCTCATATTGCTTTGAGTCAATATGCACCGTTTCATTTAATTAGGTGGCACGCGCGTGGATGTTGGATCATTTGACCAGTAATCTCATCCAATGGCCCTAATAATTTCTGAATGCTTTTAATTCTTTTAATTGTTTTTTCTATTTCTTTAATTGATTTTTTCTTGTTTATTTCATTTTAATTAGTTTTAATGATCAGAAAAATTTGAGAAAAATATGTGGTTGATCCTTGTGAAATTTCTGATTTTTCCATGCCTTTGGATTTTATTTTGGTGTTATTTTCCATTTAATGTCCATTTTTCTATTTTTAATAATTGAATAAAAATGCATAAAATGCCTTGTTGTTTGCTGATTTTATTTCTAATTCATGCTTTTGATTTTGATGTTGATTTTTGCCTGGCTGGTTATAGACATGTTGATGATGTTATATGATTTTTGTGGTGATTTTTAGATGATTCTAAGATTAGTTTTGAATTAGGTTTTTAGAGCCTTCCCCACTTGAACCTTCCTTTGACACCTTTTGATTTAGAATTTCTTTAGGGTCCTTAAACCTTGATTTAAGATCTGGATTTTTACCATAGGTTCTTAATACATTTAGGATCCCTTAGGAAAATTTGTAGATTTTTTGTAATTGATTTACTATGTTAGTTAGATTTTACATCTAGGCTATGTTTAGGATGATTCTAGAATAGCACTTCCCATAGATGAACTTCAAAAGTGACCTTTAGTTCATGATAAGTTTCCAAACCTTTTCTGATGGTTTAGTAGACATGTTGGTGCCTTTGTAGATTGAATCTCAAGGTTCTATTTGGTGTTTTAGTTCCCTTTAGAAAGTTTCTTTTAGGGCTTGTAGAATTAGGGTTTTTGTAGAGCTTTAGGAGTTGCTTCCTTTTGCATAAATATGGGTTGCTTTGATTTGAATTCCCTTTCCTATCCAATGATGCAAGGTTCCTTGTGGGAGCCTAGTCCCTCCTTTGGAAGGACTAAAGGCCTACCACCAAAAGTAAAACCTTTGAGGATACCAATCTCAGATGAAGGTTGAGTGCCTTGAGGAATTCCATTGGTTTCCCTCTTGCTTCCCCTCATCATGCAATGATCTTTGTGTTGATTCACATCATCTCTTGATGGAGCAAGTTGAAGCTTGAAGATGAAGTCCTCATTCCCTTTTCTCTTGATGTATGACTTGGACTAGAAGAAAGACTGTTGGGCTGCTTTGTTGCTGAAGTGTTGTTGTGCTGCTCTGTTGTTCTTGTTGTTTGACTGTACTTGTATGACTGTTTCTCTGGTGTGTTGCATTAGAATAGGCTTTAATGTAGTTGATACTAGGCCTAAGTGCATTAAAAGGTTGAGCTTGCCTCCCTTTTCTTGTTTGCATGAGAGGTTGAGTCTGACTCCCTCTGCTTGTCTGTTACTGTTTGGCTTTGCTTGTTGGCTGAAGGTTGAGTCTGCCTCCATTGCCTGTGTATTATGTATTGTTTTTGATTGATTGCTCTAGAGGTTGAGTGAGTCTCCCTCTACTTGTATTGTTGTATTGCATGTGCATCTTTACTGTTTTCTTCTATATATTTGTTTACTGTTTAGCTGATGCTTTACCTGTTGTCTGTTTCCCCTTGACATGATCCCCTAGGAGTCTCACTTCCTTTGATAAGGAAGTGATGATTAGAACTTTAGGCTGAAACCTATGCATGATAACATCTAGGAGTTCCCTGTTTCAAACCTCAACCATATGATGAATCCTTGGCATGACAACATTAGGACTTGATAGTTTCCCCTTAGTTGTGTCCGTTCTCTCTTCTCTCTTCAAACAAATCAAAATACAGTAATAAAGGTTAACTGATGTCGTACGTTACGAGCCTTAAGCTACTTAGGAAATGATTGTTGGAGGGTTTCCTTCCAATAATCAGGATGTTTAGTATGGTACCCTTTGGGTGACATGCGACGCATTCACTCCTAGCTCATAGTCTCTAGTGCGATATTAGTTGCAAACATCCATAAAAAAACACTTCTTCCGTAAAAGACAGAAAACAAACCTCAAACCTTTTTGCCCCGTGGGCCCATAATTCAAAGGAAAGCTTTTCTGAAGAAAAGAGTGTCGTTAACTCTCTGTTCTACCGCAAACAGTAACGCACGAGTCTCTGACGAGCAAGCTGCATACACCAAACTGCTGGACCTGTCTGTTAACCCTACTCGGAAAAACAGATGAATCTGAATCCTCGTAATCCATATTATCCCGAACTACGTAAGCTCTGATCTCTCATATCTGTTGAGAGTACGTAGGCACAATACTGACGTATTGGAGAGCCACCTTCCCCCATCCGTTTACCCGTAGTTAGTCGAACTACGTTGACTCTGATTTCTCATTCTCTGATGAGAATACGTAGGCATAAAGTGCAATTCTTTTCCGAGTCAGTTTTTTCTTTTCTTTTCAGACCAGCCTTGATAGGTAGATAATAAAACCAACCCGTCAGATAAATACAGCAAGCGTGGATCCCATCGAGTACGATGAACGTGAGGGGTGCTAATACCTTCCCCTTGCGTAACCAACTCCCGAACCTAGACATGGTTACGATGACCTTGTCTTATACCTTTTCGTCAGGTTTTTCTGATCGTTTCCTTTCCCTTTCTGTGGGATAAATAACGAAAGGTGGCGACTCTTCTGTTTTGCCGGCACCTTATTTTCGCGGTAGCGACAACGAGCTTTCTTTTATTGTTTCATCCCTAATTTTTTCCTGGATCTACTTCATAGGTTATGATCCACCGTGATACTCATTCTTTCTTAAGTCGCCCTTTTCAGGTCTTTGACTTATCAAATTTTTAAGTATAATATTTTCTCACAGCATCAGGGTTCACAGGGTGAGGGAGTTGTTTTCCATCTATTATTGCAAGGATGAGAGAACCTCTAGAGAAGGTTATCTTTACAACAAATGGGCCATCATAGTTAGGCATCCACTTTCCACGTGAGTCTTTATGAGTTGGCAATATCTTTCTGAGTACAAGTTCTCCTTCTCGGAATTCTTGAATATGGACCTTCTTGTCAAAGGCTCTTTTGATCCTTTTCTGATATAGCTGGCAGTGGCACATGGAAGTCATTTGTTTTCTGTCGATGAGGTTCAACTAATAGAACCTTTCTCTGACCCACTCAGCTCCCTCCCATTTAGCTTCCATCAAGACTCTCAAAGAAGGTATCTCTACTTCAATGGGAAAAACTGTATCCATTCCATATACCAAGAAAAAGGGGGGTTTCCCCTGTCGAAGTGCGAACAAATGTTCTGTATGCATGTAAGGCAAACGGTAACATCTCATGCCAATCTTTATAGGTCACAATCATTTTCTGCACAATCTTTTTAATGTTCTTGTTCGCAACTTCAACAACTTCATTCATCTTTGGGCGATAAGGAGAAGAGTTGTGATGCTCAATTTTGAAGCTATCACACAACTCTTTTATCGTCTTATTATTCATATTAGTTCCATTATCTGTGATGATACGACTAGAAGTTCAGTATCGTCAGACAATCTCCTTCTTGATGAATCGAACAACCACTTGCTTGGTCACGTTGGCGTAGGATGCGGCTTCAACCCACTTTGTGAAATAGTCGATAGCAACAAGGATGAAACGGTGTCTATTGGAAGCCTTTGGCTCAATTTCCCCAATCATGTCAATGCCCCACATAGAGAAAGGCCACGAAGATGATAAAACATTCAGTAGCGTTGGAGGCATGTGCATCTTATCCGCGTAAATTTGGCATTTATGACATTTCCAGGCATATTGGATGAAACCGGTTTCCATAGTTAACCAATAGTATCCAGCTCTTAGAATCTTTTTGGACATGGCATATCTGTTGGCATGGGTGCCAAATGTTCCTTCATGGATGTCTTGCATTAACAAGTCTGTTTTTTGTCTGTCGACACACCTAAGTAGGACCATGTCATAATTTCTTTTGTAGAGCACATCATTGCTAAGAAAGAACTTGAATGTCAGCCTTCTTAAAGTTTTCTTGTCAAGCGAAGTGGCATCAACTGGATATTCCTGAGTTTCTAAGTACTGTTTAATATCATGGAACTACGGTTTCCCATCGGACTCCTCTTCTACCATCTGACAGTAAGTCGGCTTGGTCTTCCTCTCAATTCGAATGAGTGTTGCTTCATTAACAAAACGGACCTACCACATAGCATCCATCATAGCCAAAGTATCAACGATGTGATTTTAGAACCTTGACACATGCTTGAAGGTTACCTCATCAAAGTACTCAATCATCTCCACAATATAAGCTTTATATGGGATCATTTTCTCGTCTCTGGTTTCCCATTCACCTTTGACCTGATAGACAACTAGAGCTGAGTCACAACTCACTCCTAGAATTTTGATACGGAGATCAATGACTGCTTCTAGCCCTAAAATACAAGCTTCATATTCAGCAATATTGTTAGTACATTCAAAACACAATCTTTTCGTTAATGGAGTATACCCACCAGTCGGGTTCATCAAAATGGCACTTATACCATGCCCCTTTTGGTTGGAAGCACCGCCAAACATCATCTTCCATCAGGAACCGGGTTCAGGACCGTCATCTGGGCCTGGCTCTTTGCAATCTTTCTTGATTAGCATAATGTCTTCATCTGGGAAGTCAAACTTTAGAGGCTCATAGTCTTCTACTGGTTGATCAATGAGGTAATCTGATAAGATGCTACCTTTGATGGACTTTTAAGCGACGTATTGGATCATACTCTGACAAGAGCATATGCCAACGGGTGAGCCTTCCTGTCTGAGCAGTTTTCTCAAAAATATATTTTATTGGATCCATCTTGTAAATCAACAAAGTGGTATGACATATCATGTACTACCCCAGACGTCTGGTGGCCCAAGCCAAAGCATAAAAATTCTTCTCCAAAAGCGAGTAATGACTTTAACAATCAGTGAACTTCTTGCTGAGGTAATAGATAGTGTGTTCCTTTTGTCTGGACTCGTCGTGTTGACCCAATACACAACCCATAGATCCCTCGAGCACTGTCATGTACATGAAGAGAGGTTTTCTAGGTATAGGAGGAATCAAGATTGGAGGTTCTTGGAGATAACCTTTAACTTTGTCAAAGGCTTGTTGACAGTCTTCATTCCAAACAACTTTTTGATCCTTTCGTAACAACTTGAAGATTAGACCACAAGTTGGAGTCATGTTGCAGATGAACCTGGAGATGTAGTTTAGTCTCCCAAGGAAACCTCTAACTTGTTTTTCTGTCTTTGGAGCGGGCATCTCTTGAATAGCTCGCACTTTATCAGGACCCACCTCAATTCCATGCTGACTGGCGATGAAGTCGAGTAATTTTCCAGATCTTACTCCAAAAGTACATTTTGCAGGATTTAGCCTCAACTGGTATTTCCTGAGCCTTACGAATAACTTCAACAGGTGATCCAGATGATCTTCTTCACTTTGAGACTTGGTTATCATATCATCGACATATACCTCAATTTCTTTGTGCATCATGTCATGAAATAATATGACCATAGCTCTTTGGTAAGTGGCTTCTGCGTTCCTCAAACCAAAAGGTATGACTTTATAACAATAAGTTCCCTAGGGTGTGATGAACGTGGTTTTCTCCATGTCCTCGGGATCCATCCTTATCTGATTGTATCCTGAGAAACCATCCATGAAAGAGAAGGCAACAAATCTAGCAGTGTTATCCACCAAGGTATCGATATGTGGCAGAGGGAAATTGTCCTTTGGACTGGCTTTATTTAGATCCCTATAGTCTACACACATTCTAACTTTTCCATCCTTCTTTGGCACGGGCACAATGTTGGCCACCCACTCTGGGTATTTTGGTACTTCCAAGAAACTCGTATCTATATGCTTTTTGACCTTATCTCTGATCTTGAAAGCTATGTCAGATCGGGTTCTTCTGAGCTTCTGTTTGACAGGTAGACACTAAGGTCGAAGAGGTAACTTGTGAGCAACTATGGAGGTATCCAAACCAGGCATATCTTGGTATGACCAAGCGAACACATCAACATACTCTTCTAAGAACTTCGTTAGTCTCTGCTTGATCTCTGCCCCAAGCGTTACCCTAATCTTGACTTCTCTTCTATCTTCATTAGTGCCAAGATTAACGACATCTACTTGCTCTTGGTGAGGTTGAAGGTCTGTGTACTCGTACTTAGACATTTTTTCCAACTCATCTGGAATCTCAAAATCTTTGTTGTTTTTGTCTTCGGCTTGATATATGGGTGAATCAAAGTCAGGTGGGAAAACATAGTCATTGGATTCGATGGATTTTAGAGTTTCTCTGCATGTTTGGAATGGCTTGATTCATTAAAAGACACAAAGATAAATGCACATAACAAAAGGAGCATATTTTTGCTAGTTTTCAAAAGAAATGCCATTTTCTTTAAATGTAAAAGCAAAAAACAGTAAACAAACAAATGAGGATTTTAACAAAACATCTTCATTGATTATAATAATTTGAAAGCATGTGGCTCATACAAAATAATTTGATAACCTCGAGCGTAGTTATGGAAAACTTTTTGAAGGAAACTACAAAACAAAACAAGCAAATTACTTTGTCACTAGAAAGACGACAGGAATTTTAACACCATCCCAATTTCTTAGAACGGCCTTATCATGATATACCAATTGATCAACATAGTCATCCTCAAAATCCTCTTTAACGGTGTTGATTTGGAAACCTCTACTGATGAACACCTCGTTGATGGTCTTCGGTCGTATTTTGGAAAACTTTTGAGTCTCGTTATGAGTTGGTTTGTAACCCAACCCTTGGCGATTCATCTTTTCTCTTGCTTCCACTTTAGTGACCTCCCCCCATCCTGTAGGAGTGCCATTCTTCAATGCAAATTTTATGGTTTGAACCGATGCAAAGGATAGACCACTCTCAACTACGACTTCTTCGGTTAACACGACGTTAGCTATTTCTAAGGCTTTGAAAGAAGTTTCCAAAGCATCCTCATCAGCTTCAATGTACCTAAATAATGAAAAATTGCTCACCATTAGGTCTTCTTCTCCATAAACGACCACCAGTTTGTCATCCACTACAAATTTCATCTTTTGGTGAAGAGTAGAGGCACTATGCCAGTAGTATGGATCCATGGTCTTCCCAACAGACAACTGTATGCGGGATTGATATCCATCACTTGGAAGATAATGTCAAACACGTGAGGTCTGACCATAACAGGTAAATCCACTTCGCATATTATCGTTCTTCTAGAACTATCAAAAGCCTTGACAATCAAAGAGGTGGGTCTCATGTCAGCCCCCTTATATGCCAATTTAGCTAGCGTTCTCTTGGGCAACACATTCAGAGAGGAATCAGTGTTCACCAGGACCCTTGCTAGAGTGTCTTCCTGGCACTTTATTGATACATGTAAAGCACAGTTGTGCTTACAACCTTCGACAAGTAATTCATTGTTATTGAAACTCATGGTATCACATGCAGTAATATTGGCAATCACCGAATCCAATTGACCAATTGTTAATTCCTTGGTTACATGGGCCTGTGCCAACAATTTTTGTAATGCAGACCTATGGGCAGGAGAACTCAAAAGGAGAGACATGATCGAAAATTTTGAAGGGGTTTGATGTAGCTGATCTATGATTTTGTAGTCGCTTCTTTTGATGATACTTAAAAACTCTTTGTTTTCTTAATTTGGCACTTCTTTGATTTTTGTAGGTTCCACAGGGATGGTTTCCTTGAGAGGGACCACAGTTACCTTATGTTGGTAGATTCGACTGCTTCGGGTCATTTTGCTTGTACCAACAATGTTAGAGACGTCTTCATGTTTACTCTTCGTCCTTTCATTCTAAACTTCTTTCCTAGATCTCTGATTTCTCCATGTGTTATCATATCTCCAAGGTACTGCCTTAGTACTCTTGAAAAAGAACAATTTTGGTTTTTGAGTATTGACCAACTTTGGCTGACTAGCCGTTGGTTTGGCAGGTTTTTCAACATTGAACTCAGGTTTGAGTGTTCAATCTGTTGAGCTGATATTTGGAAGATTGAATATGGGCATTTTTCAGTCCCCTCTGGCATGTTGAAGATAGGTTTAATCATTGATACCTCCTCTTTCTTCATTTGGTAGCAAATTTATAAAAATCCATCATTCATCAGTCTTTGAATGTCTTCTTGGACTAGAGTGCAACACCCGAATTCTCAGCGTATTCTTCACATTCTGAGTGGGTGCTCTTAATCATACCGGCTTCAACTAATCTTCTGTGGAGAGCCTGGAGTGGAGTTTTGATTGTTGTAACATCATAAATTACCATTTCATGTGTGTCTTCAACTGCATTGACGCTTCCATGGTTAGGCAATGGGTTGTTTTTGACGTTGGGTTGGCGGTCCCCAAAGGATAGAATCTTTTTCTCCGTTAGTTCTTGGACAATATATTTCAAAGCAAAGCATCCTTCTAGATCATGTCCAACTCCCCCTTCATGAAACGCACATCGGGCATTGGGATTATAGAATGATGGGAGAGGATCTGGTGGAGGTCCCATCTTTCTAGTGGTAATCCGACCTTGTTATACCATGTATTGGTACGATTCAATGTAGCTCATTAGAATTGGTGGAAGATGAGGTCTTCCCCCTGGTCTTCTGTTTATTGCATTTTGTCTAGGGATTGGAGCCCTAGGTTGTTGTTGTTGATAGGTGGAGGCGGTGGGCGCCTGCTGGTAGCCTTGCTGATATGCAGGTGTCGGTTGATCTGACTGAAAAACTAGGGTTTGGTTGTGAAAGGTAGGCATTATGGCCGCCATATAGGGTTGTTGAGTGTACTACATATGGTATGATGGTCGCCTCCTTCTTTCGAATGGTCAGGGATATCATAAACCTAACGTTGGTTTTTGAAGTACATATGTTCTTGTGTTTGCACAACAGTTGGAGTGTGAGTAGGGATAACGTGAGGAAAATCATCATTCAAAGGAATAGTCTGTTGAGTAGTCTTCACGGTAACTGGCGGTGATACAAAGTTAAATGATGGTCCAAAGGGCGGATCACTGGTGGCAACAATTACAACTGGTGTCGGTTTTACTACTGTGGCATTGATCTTGAAAACCACAGTCTGTTGAGTGTCTATCTTTGCACGGATCACTTGCAACATCTCCATCATTTGGCCCATAATGCCTCGTATGTCATCCAACTCATTACTGACTCTATCAAACTCTTGATCTTGCTCATCCATTCTCCTTCGGGCTTGAGCTCTTGTATTTTAAGGATGTGGAGGATTCAGTGTGACCGACTGGAGGTAAAATAGTATAGAGTAAGCCATAGAACAGGAGAATGCATATGCAATACTCATGAAATGCTAATGCAAATGCAAAGCTAACGTTAAAAGGAAACCATGAATAATGGAGGATTCAGCTTTGACTAAAGCACCCTTCAATTCCTTCATAGAAAAGGGTTCTTTTGGAGTTCTCTGAGTAGAATCAAAACGAGTGTAAAACATCTTTAAAACTATTTCTTTAGACCAAAGAAGATACGCCTCTAACACAATACAGTCTGGATGCCCCAGAACAGTCATCCCTTAGGCATTAAGGTGACGCCAAGCATACTGAATCCATGCTTTGAGGTCTGGGTTTCTCCCTTCTTCAAGAAAACATATTCTCAAAAGGACCGGATCAGGCTCTTCCTCTGCAGGATATCCTAGCTGACGCCGAGCTAGGATGGGATTGTAACTAATGCATCCTTTTGTGCCAAGAAGAGGCATATTAGGGAAGTCCCCACAATTGTGAATCATGGTAACCCCCCCCCCCCCTCCATACATGGGATCATACCAACGGATGTCATAGCGTTTGGGTGGTAGAAGTTTTTCTGTCCATGCAATATTGTCCTTCAGATTCCATAGAGAGACTATCCTTGGCAAGTGCGAAATAAACCACTTGTGAAGGAGAGCGGTACAACAACTAATAGGGCCTTCTCCATGGGAGTTCTTCAAATTAATAGAGAAGTATACATCAGCTAGTAAGGTGGGAATAAGGTTCCTGATCAGAAAAAAGTTGATGGCGTTCAAGTCTATGAACTCGTCAGCACTTGGGAACAGAAGGAGTCCATAAATCAATAAGGCCAAGATAGCCTCAAAAATCGTTGTGTCTTGCTTATCAACATGAGTCTCAGCTCTTTCCATCAAGGGTCTTACTTGCGAACCAGAGAATCCATCTTTGACATCCAGATAGGTTTGAAGATTAGATGGTTCTAGGTGTAAGGCTTCATCCAAGACTCTCCTATTTGGTCTTCTTTCTCTCCCAGAGAATGGTTGAGGAGTGATACATAATCCCATCAAAGCAGAATATTCTTCCAAAGTTGGTAGCAGTTGATAGTATGGAAACGTGAAGCAATGGTAAATGGGATCGTAGAACTGTACGAGCGCCATTAACATTTGTTCATCTACTTGGAACTCCAATAGAGGTAGAAGATTTCCATATTTGTTGCTAAACGACAAAGGATTTTCCACTAGGCTTCCTAGTATTCTCAGATTGTCCAACTTTGGGCTTTTGAATGTGTATCTTGGGGTTGTTTTCTTTCTTGAGTCTCTTACTATGTCTGCAAAAAAGATAGGGCTCCTTGAATGTTAACAAAATAATGAGATGCAATGCAATTGGTTTTAAGAAACTCAGAAGATTGATTTGCAAAAGGAACTCTTTTTGGCACAAAACCTTACTTCATTAATATTGGAAAAAGTTACAACTTTTAAGTACAATACGAGAAGCTAAAAATACAAGAGGAAACAACTAGGCCATAGGGTCTCCACGGAGTCTAGCTAGAAAGGTCCTATCTACGCGTCCTTTTGTGTCTTTTCAAATCTGTATTCTCCAATACTAGCTTGTCGATAATTCCCTTCCAAGCACCGGATGTAGGTGGGATGTCAGAGTACTCGTGGGTACTAAGCACGAGCTGAACACTAGAGAAAAATAAATTCTCTTGTGCCACGTATCAATCAATAACCCTCCTTTCAATAAACTCAATCAAATCATCCTTCTCTTTTAGTTGTCTTTTCATCTCCATCTGCTCGGAATGAATGAAGCGGTACTTGCCTTCCCAAGTATCTCGCTCAAGCTTCAATCTAGCCAATGTTCCTTAGTATTCCTCCATTTTCTCAACAAGAATGATAGAGGGAGAAACTGCAACAATCTGTAAAGGTCACTCTGGGAGATAAGGCATCTTGAGATCACGGGCTCTAAAACAGACCCATTGTGTGAAAGGCACAAATGCTATATAGTTCTTCTTCCCTAGATCAGTCTTGGTCTTCTTGTGGATGGTTGTCCAAGCATCTACAAAGCTATTCCTAAACCTCATACTAGCTTTTGCATTGAGGTAGAAGAAACCTGACAACAGGACATTGCTAGGCTTTTCCTTCATGGGAAACCCAAACTGACGTCTTGCAAGGATAAGGTTGTAATCGATTCCCCCTCGTACACTAAGAAGAGGTACGTTGGGAAATGAACCATAACTGTCAATGATCACTCCTTTGTCGTAAGCGGGATCATACCAATGCACATCAGTCTGAGTTAGAGCCATGAGTCTTTGAGACCACCACAGTCCACTTGGATTTTCTTTGAAAAGATCTGTTCTCGGAAAATGTGAACCAAACCACCTATACAACAAAGGAGCACAACATAGGATAGTCCCATTTCCTTTGAGATTCCTATAGAGAATAGAATGGTATGCGTCTCCAAGTATAGTAGGTACGAGGTTACCAATGATGAAGATCTGGATAGCATTGATGTCAATGAAATTTTCTTCTTCGGGGAAGAGGACCAAACCATACATGAGTGATGCAAAGACTGCTTCAAAAGCATCTAGGCTATTTTCTTTGGCAAAGAGAGTAGCTTTCACTATTAGAAATTCAGCAGGTAGACCTCTGAGTCCATACTTGGAGGCGATATTGGCTTTGACTTCAAAAGCTTCTAGGTGGATGGCATTTGCAATGTCCTTTGGTGAAGGTACCTTACCCAAACCACTAAACGACTTCTTATCTAATTCTGGAAGACCAATGTGATACGAGTACTCTTCCAAGGTCAGGACGAGTGCATAATCGGGAAAGGTGAAGCAATGATATAGGGGGTCATAGAATTGCAAAAGAGTGTAGAGAACTCCTTCTTGCATCTTGATCTTGACAAGTCCCAATAATCTTCCATATCTCTTTCTGAAGTCTTCCGGGCAAGACACTAAGGCCATCAATTTCCTTAACTCTGGTAAATCTGGTTTCTTAAAGTTGTACTTTTGAGTGTTTCTTTTTCCAAAATCCATGACCTAAGGTTTTTGCAATAAAGAAAACAACTAAGTTTCTCAAAACCAACTGCATGAATGCTTATGATGGGACGATAAGATGATGCACAAGCAACACATACACAAGTATTCACATAGTCACATATATAATGCATATGCATACAAACAAGAGTCCTAGGTTTTGGGTTAGAAGCATGGAGACATGGTATACCCTTCCCAACTGACATGTATTATGGGTTGTTTATACCTGCACAACGGGTTCTACAAAGTTCCCAGAGTCATCAATAAATCTTTCAGATATTATCAACCTACATGACTACTCATATGAGTCAAAAATATTCTCAAGATAAACTCATCTGAGTGTAGTATCGCGTATCAACCATTCGATACTAATCCCTCACAGTCATCGCACTACGTCCTAAAAAGGCCAAGTGGGGTAAGTGGGTAACTAAAAGGTCCTCAATTTCACGGACTCCTAGGTCAGAAAAAATAATGAACGTACAACTACTCATACGCCATCAGTAATCCCAAAGGGGCCTCAACTGAGCATGGTTACATCATATGTCAAACATGTTAGGACTACTCCTAACCGTTAACTATTGATCATACCACAATCCTATCATAGGTGTACACCCAAGTCCAGGCTAGGACTTATCTAAACATTTAAGGTAGCAACCCAAAGCACATATGCAATATAACATGTATAATATACAGATATTCACAAATATACATGTATAAAGTAAACAGACATGAGAAAAACACAACTGCAAACAAGGTGGGCTTAACCCTCATTAAGTCCTCCCCAGTGAAGTCGCCATTTCTGTTGCAGTGAGAATCAGATATAAAGCTATTAATTAACTTGAACCACAAATCTTTAAATATTCACCACCGAGCTTTGATTTTTTCAAAGGAAAGGGTAAAGATCGAAGAAAACCCTAAGTGCGCTACGTAAAAACGAAGTTAAGAGATCGGGGGTTGGTTATACTAAGGGAAGGTATTAGCACCCTAAGTATCTGTATTACTCTATAGGAGCCTCTTGTTTGGTAGTTGTGTTTGTGTTAATGTTTGTTTGCTAATGGTAATGTGCTAAGGTAAGGATTGCTAAAGGTAATATGCTCGCCAAGACGTTGCATCTCGTGCCTACGTATCCTAACAAAGATGGAATCAAAGTAACCGTAGTTCCCCTAACTAGGGGTGAGGACTTTTGACTATGGTCAAGGTTCCAAGGGAATGAGCATCCATAACAATGATACTTATATAGAGTTAACAAACTCTTTAAGTCTATGTTAAAAGACACTGGAGTTTTGACTTTAACAAAAGCCAAAAGGGGGAAAAGTGAGTACCCATAACAATGGTACACACGTAGAGTTTGTAACGCCCCGATTCTAAATTCCTATTTTTATTGAGTCCTTATTTGATTTATCTAAGTGATTATTTTATTTATGTGGAATTTATGTGATAATATGTTATGTTTACATATTGAGCTATTTTTGCCGACTTTGAGAGTTTCGGGTAAAAATAGGTTGGAGGGTATTTTGGGCATTAGTGATAATATTAAGTGGATATTTTGTGAGAATTAATTGATAAGTGTGTAGAAAGAATTTGGGAGGAAAGAAAATAGAATATGAGATATAGAGAGAAAAGAGAAAGATAGAAACATTAAGAAGAAAACAAGAGAAAGAAAAGAGGAGGAGAGAAAAGAAGAGAAAGGGGAGCAAAACCTAGAATCATCAAGAATCAACCTTAGCTTGCGATTAATCAGGTAAGGGTGAGAAGTTTTATCATCTTAATAATGTATATGATCATGTATGTGCTAGATTGGATTTGTTGGATTGTTTCCTATGTTTCCATTTCTAGGTCGGAAGTTGATTTAATCGGTAGAAACTGAGTGTTATCGGTTAGAATTTGGAATAGACGATGTGGTATAGTCGGGTGATGAGTTTAGAAAGAATCAGCCGCCGGTATTCAAGGGAAGGTTTGATCCGGACGGTGCTCAGATTTGGTTAAAGGAGAACGAGAGGACCTTTAGAGTTATGAATTGTGCTGAAGGGAACAAGGTGAGACTTGGGACTCACATGCTGAGAGAAGAAGCCGATGACTGGTGGGTCGGTATGAGACGAGTTCTTGAAGTAGGCGATGAGGAAATCACTTGGGATTTATTTCGCACCGAATTTTTGAGAAGGTATTATCCTGAGAGTGTGAAGGGAAAGAAGGAAATAGAGTTCCTGGAATTGAAACAAGGCAATATGTCCGTGATAGACTACACGGCTAAGTTCACAGAGTTGGTGAAGTTCCATCCTCACTATGATGCAGTGACGGAGGAATTTTCCAAGTGTGTCAAGTATGAGAACGGCTTGCGTCCCGAGATCAAGCAAGCGGTGGGTTATCAGAGGATTAGAAGGTTCTCGGACTTGACCGAATGCTGTAGAATCTTTGAAGAAGATAGTAAAGCTCGTTCTACTGACTATAAGAGTTTGAATGAGAAGAGAGGAAAGCAACCGGTAAGGAGTGGACCTTATGCGACGCCTGCTGATAAAGGAAAGCATATGGAACACTTTGCTAAGAGGTCCAGAGGTGGAATTTCTGGTCCCATTAAGTGCTATAGGTGCGGTGAAGTGGGGCACAAATATTTTGAGTGTAAGAAGGATGGAGCAAAGTGTGCTAACTGTGGAGGTGTCGTTCATGCTACAACTGATTGTAGAAGGAACGTGGTGAAGTATTACAACTGTGGGGAAGTTGTTCATGTTAGTACAAAGTGTACTAAGCCAAAGCAGGCTCCAACAAGTGGGAAGGTATTTGCATTAGCTGGTGCAGACACTACTAATACGGATCGGTTGATTAAAGGTACATGCTTTATTAATAATATGCCTTTAGTTGCTATTATTGATACCGGAGCGACTCATTTGTTCATTTCTTTTGAGTGCGCTAAGCGTTTGGATTTGTGTTTGTTTTCTTGTGGTGGTGATATGGTTATTGAGATACCCACTTCGGGGTCGGTAACTACGTCTTTGGTATGTTTAAGTTGTCCTTTGACCATGTATGGTAAAGACTTCATTATGGACTTGGTGTGTTTGCCGTTAGAAGGAATTGATGTGATCTTGGGTATGAATTGGTTGCAGTATAATAGAGTCCGTATTGATTGTTATCACAAGTTGGTAAGGTTTCCTTCTGTGGAAGATGATGAGGAAGAGAGTTTTTTATCCACTAAAGAGTTGAAGAAACTTTTGGCGGATGAGGCTCAAGTGTCCTGTTTGCTTGCATCATTGTCGGTAGAGAGTAAGGTTGAACTGGATATTGTTCCAGTGGTGTGCGACTTTCCAGAAGTATTTCCGGAGGACATTACGGATATACCGCCGGAGAGGGAATTTGAGTTTTTGATTGATCTAGTTTCGGGTACTAGACCGATTTCGATGGCACCGTATCGTATGTCGGCATCGGAGTTGGTAGAGTTGAAGAAACAATTGAATGATTTGTTGGAAAAGAGGTTTGTCAGGCCGAGTGTTTCTCCTTGGGGTGCGCCGGTATTGTTGGTTAAGAAGAAAGATGGGAGTATGCGGTTGTGTATTGATTATCGGCAGTTGAACAAGGTAACTATTAAGAACAAGTATCTGCTTCCTAGAATTGACGATTTGATGGACCAATTGGTTGGTGCCCGTGTTTTTAGTAAGATTGATTTGAGGTCAGGTTATCACCAGATTCGTGTTAAAGAGGAGGATATTCAAAAGACGGCTTTTAGGACATGGTATGGTCATTATGAATTTTCAGTGATGCCATTCAGAGTTTCTAATGCGCCAGGTGTGTTTATGGAATACATGAATCGTATTTTTCATGATCATTTGGATCGTTTTGTGGTTTTATTCATCAACGACATTTTGATTTACTCTAAGTCTCAAGAAGAGCATGTAGAGCATTTGAGAGTTGTATTGCAGATTTTGAAAGAGAAGCAATTATATACTAAGTTGTCGAAATGTGAGTTTTTGTTATCGGAAGTGATTTTTCTTGGGCATGTTATTTCCGGTAATGGTATTAGTGTTGATCCGTCCAAGATTGATGTGGTAATGCAGTGGGAAGCTCCTAAGTCAGTTACGGAGATTCAAAGCTTTTTGGGATTAGCCGGTTATTATCGGAGGTTTATTGAAGGATTTTCGAAGTTGGCACTTCCATTGACTCAACTGACTTGTAAGATAAAGGCTTTTTTTTGGGATATTGATTGTGAGAAGAGTTTTGTTGAGCTTAAGAGAAGGTTGACAACGGCGTCGGTTTTGATTTTGCCAAATCCGACGGAATCGATTGTGGTTTATTGTGACGCTTCCTTGTCCGGTTTAGGTGGTGTTTTAATGCAAGATGGGAAAGTTGTGGCTTATGCTTCGAGACAATTGAGAGTGCACGAGAAGAACTACCCTACGCATGATTTGGAGTTAGCGGTCGTGGTGTTTGTTTTGAAAATTTGGAGACATTATCTTTATGGTGCGAGATTTGAAGTTTTTAGCGATCACAAGAGTTTGAAATATTTATTTGATCAGAAGGAATTGAATATGAGGCAGAGGAGATGGTTAAAGTTTTTGAAGGATTGTGATTTTGGTTTGAATTACCATCCGGGTAAGGCAAATGTGGTAGCTGATGCTTTAAGTCGAAAGTTGGTTCATATGTCCGCATTGATGATAAGAGAATGGGAATTGTTGGAGAGTTTTAGAGATCTGAGTTTGGTTTGTGAGATAACGCCGAATAGTATGAAACTTGGTATGTTGTATGTTATGAATGATTTTCTTGCTACCATGTGCGAAAAGCAAAAGTTGGATTTGAAGTTTGTTGATTTGATGATGAATGAGAATGAGGACTTCAAGGTTGATAATTTTGGAGTTTTGAGATTTCGCATTCGTATTTGTATTCCCGATGAGGTAGAGTTGAAAAATATGATATTGGAGGAAGGACACCGGAGTAACTTAAGTATTCACCCGGGGGCGAATAAGATGTATCAAGATTTGAAGAAAATCTTTTGGTGGTCCGGATTAAAGAGGGATGTAGCTCAGTTTGTGTATTCGTGCTTGACTTGTCAGAAGTCTAAAGTGGAACATCAGAAGCCTAGTGGTTTGATGCAACCGTTGGACATTCTAGAGTGGAAATGGGATAGTATATCGATGGATTTTGTTACGGGTTTGCCTAATACGCAAAGAAGACATAATGTTATTTGGGTGATTGTTGATAGGCTTACTAAATCTGCTCACTTTATTCCGATAGATATTAGTTATCCTTTGGAGAAGTTAGCCGAGATTTATGTTGGTGTGATTGTGAAGTTACATGGGATTCCTAAGAGTATTGTGTCGGATAGAGATCCTAGATTTACTTCGAGATTTTGGGAAAGTTTGCAAAAGGCTTTGGGTTCTAAGTTGAGATTGAGTTCGGCTTATCATCCGTAGACGGATGGTGAAACCGAAAGGACGATTCAATCATTGGAAGATTTGTTGCGTGCTTGTGTGCTCGAGCAAGGTAGTGCTTGGGACGGTTATTTGGCATTGATTGAGTTCACCTACAACAATAGTTTTCACTCAAGTATTGGTATGGCACCATTTGAGGCTTTGTATGGTCGGAGATGTCGAACACCTTTGTGTTGGCATGAAACCAGAGAGAAGTCGGTAGTTGGATTGGAGATGGTACAACAAATGACGGGGAAAATGAAGTTCATTCGGGAAAAGATGAGAGTTTCTCAGAGTAGACAAAAGAGTTATCATGATAAGAGAAGAAAGGATCTTGAGTTTCAAGAAGGCGACCATGTGTTTTTGAGGGTTACACCAGTTACGGGTGTGGGTCGTGCTTTGAAGTCAAAGAAGTTGACTTCTCATTTCATTGGTCCGTATCAGATTACTACACGAGTTGGTGTTGTGGCTTATCGTGTGGCGTTGCCTCCGAACCTTTCGAATTTTCACGATGTGTTTCATGTTTCGCAACTTCGGAAGTATGTTCCGGATCCGTCACATGTGATTCCGATGGATGAAGTGGAAGTAAGGGATAATCTTACAGTTGAGGTTTTACCGGTTAGGATTTTGGACCGTGAAGTTAAGAGGCTCAGAGGCAAGGATATCGCACTTGTGAAGGTGGCATGGGGAGGTGCTGTGGAAGGCAATATGACTTGAGAATTGGAGAGTAAGATGCGTGAGTTGCATCCAGAGCTATTTGAATCAGGTAATATTTTCGAGGACGAAAATTTCTAAAGTGGGGGAGAGTTGTAACGCCCCGATTCTGAATTCCCATTTTTATTGAGTCCTTATTTGATTTATCTAAGTGATTATTTTATTTATGTGGAATTTGTGTGATAATATGTTATGTTTACATATTGAGCTATTTTTGCCGACTTTGAGAGTTTCGGGTAAAAATAGGTTGGAGGGTATTTTGGGCATTAGTGATAATATTAAGTGGATATTTTGTGAGAATTAATTGATAAGTGTGTAGAAAGAATTTGGGAGGAAAGAAAATAGAATATGAGATATAGAGAGAAAAGAGAAAGATAGAAACATTAAGAAGAAAACAAGAGAAAGAAAAGAGGAGGAGAGAAAAGAAGAGAAAGGGGAGCAAAACCTAGAATCATCAAGAATCAACCTTAGCTTGCGATTAATTAGGTAAAGGTGAGAAGTTTTATCATCTTAATAATGTATATGATCATGTATGTGCTAGACTGGATTTGTTGGATTGTTTCCTATGTTTCCATTTCTAGGTCAGAAGTTGATTTAATCGGTAGAAACTGAGTGTTATCGGTTAGAATTTGGAATAGACGATGTGGTATAGTCGGGTGATGAGTGGGTTGTGCTATTGGAGCTTATTTGGATTAAATCGGTCGGTTTGTGAGGTTTGGGCTTTTGGACAGCCATGGGAGTTCTGAGTTCGCAGGTTCGCCAGGCGAGTGGCAGCGAAGCTTCTCCAGGCGAAGCCCAGCGAGCAGCAGCGAACCAAGTCAGTAGCAAACACCCTGTCTTCGCTGGCAAGTTCGCCAGGCGAATGTGTGTGGCGAAGGTTCGCCAGGCGAGTGTGCTGGTGAGTGCTAGCGAGTAATTCCAGAATAACTCCCAGTGGTCTTCGCTGGCAAGTTCTCCAGGCGAACGAAGTAGCGAAGGTTCGCCAGGGGCTTCGCCAGGCGAAGGTTAGCGAACACAGCAACATATTTTCTTTTCTTGTGTTTTCCATTCGTGGATTGGTTGTGTGGTTTGGTTGCGATCATTCCTTGTCTGAGATGACTAATTATATGTTGTTATGTGTGTTGTGGGTAGCCGTATGGCGTGAATCCTAGTTTGTGATTTGTGAGGTGTGAAATGTGGTTGTTTGGCAATTTTGTGCATTTACTTGAATTGAATAGAAATGCATGGCGAGATTGATTGTGAATGTGAACCATGTATGAAAATTGGTTTGAATGAATGATGAATATAAATATATGCCTTGTGATACATATATTTTGAATGCATAATGAATGTATGCGGCGAATGTGATGAATGCATGGGTATGTTTGTAAACATGTATGCATTTCAAGAGTGTCATGAGTCATGTTGCATGTGGAGCATCATGGTATGAATTCTTGTGTTGATTGATTCCTCGGTGAATCTGCAGAACCTCGTGTGCCCTTGTGCGGTGAGAGCGATGGTTATATATTGATTCCTCTATGAATCTGCAGAACCTCGTGTGCCCTTGTGGGGTGTGAGCGATGGTTATTTATTGATCCCTCGGTGGATTTGCAAAACCTCGTATGTTGCGATGGTTGTATTTGATTCCTCGGTGAATCTGCAAAATCTCGTGTGCCCATGTGGGGTGTGAGCGATGGTTATTTTTGGTTCTTCAATTGAACCTGCTGAAATGAGTCGATACCGCATTTGCATCTGCATAGAGTCGTGTGTCGGTCTCTATGAGTTGCATGTTGACATTTGTGCATGATGTATGGTGAATAAACATGAATGTAGATGTTTATGTAGATTGTTGATAATTGGCATATATATATATAATTTGCAACATGATGTATGGTGAATAAACATATATATATATATATATATATATATATATATATATATATATATATATATATATATATATATATATATATATATATATATATATATATATATATATATATATATATATATATATATATATATATATATATATATATATATATATATATATATATATATATATATGTATGTATGTATATGTGTGTATGTTTATGAATTGATATAAACATTGATGAAGCATATTGTGTATGCTTGGTGTTCTATTTATATAGATACATGTGTGGATACATTGCGATGTACGGTGTAGTGAGATGAGTTGCGGTGAGAACGTGGAAGACGTTATATGTGTGTGTGTGTGTGTCTATATATATATATATATATATATATATATATATATATATATATATATATATATATATATATATATATATATATATATATATATATATATATATATATATATATATATATATATATATATATATATATATATATATATATATATATATATATATATATATATATATATATATATATATATATATATATATATATATATATATATATATATATATATATATATATATATATATATATATATATATATATATATATATATATATATATATATATATATATATATATATATATATATATATATATATATATATATATATATATATATATATATATATATATATATATATATATATATATATATATATATATATATATATATATATATATATATATATATATATATATATATATATATATATATATATATATATATATATATATATATATATGTTCATATGCATTATGTATTATGATATTGTTTCTCACCCTTCTGCTGTTTTATAATGCTCTATAAGGCATTGCAGATTAGATTGCTGGAGTTTTGTGAAGCGTGGCTTCATTCTTTTTGGTCGGTTGGCTCTGATATGTAGCACTGGGTAGCTAGGGATTATTTTGATTCTTTTGTGATACATCTATGCTTGTATCTGCTGATGAATGTTGATGAAACATGCTGGATGAATATTGTATATATTGATGATGTTGTAAATCAACTTGAATGATGTATGTGTATGTGAATACATGTTTTGGAAGTTATGAAATATTTAGATGTTTCCGCCTATGTTCTAAATAATTTCCTTGTGGGTGTTACTCCGTTGTTGCATATCTGTTGAGCAGATGTTGTATATGTTGAATTTTTGGTATAATGTGATATGCCCCTTTTATGCCGTGATATAAATGTACTCTGATGAAATTTTAAATTTATGCCTAAATGATTATTTGTATTATTTGGGGGTATAGAAAGGGGGTGTTACAGAGTTAACAAACTCTAGTCTTAAGCTCTAAGTTATAGGATTCCTAACATGGTATGCTAAAGGTCTTGACTTGACAAAGTCAAAGGGATGAGGTTCTTACTTAAGGTTAAGTTAAAGGTCCTAATGACTCTAACAAGGTCAAAGGGAGGTGGGAACAAAATGAGTTATCCATGACATTGAGCCAATAGAGAGACTTTCCTTTGGACTTAGGGACACAAGGCAACTCTTTTTTAGGATGAGAGCTAACAAGCTACATCACTTGGGGAAAATTAACAAAGCTTAAGCATACATATACATTCATTCAAACATGATGAAGATATAATATCATGGTAACAACCAAGAAAGTAAATGCAAACATGTAACAATATCATGCAAAACAAATAACAAGGTTACAACCAAGTATTCATCCATGGAAGTTTAGAATCAAACCAAATGGTTACAACGAAAGGTAAACATAGATGTTACAACATCTAAAAGGCTATGAAATAAGATTCTTACAAGACCAAACATCATAGATGACAAGTAATTCATGCATAAGTCAAAACATTACTTATCATGGTAAAGTTCAAAGATCAACATGCATAAATCATAGCAATATTTAAGCATGGATACAAGTCAAGAGAATCATGTATAAGTCAAAACATTTCTTATAACAAAGTTCAAAGTTCAAGATTAACATGCATAAATCATAACAATATTTAAACATGGATAAAAGTAGGGGTAACAAACAAAACAACTTGAAAAAGGGTGTGACATGTGTGACAACAACATGTGAGTTGTGGTGAATCGTTTTAAACAAGTAGGTAACAACCAAGCATGTAAAAGAAATTCAAATATAGATTTGCAAGCAACCATGAGAAGCATCTCAAAGGGAATTCATATCAACATGTATACTAAACAATGTAGCAAGTGTTTAGGAACATTTAGGGCAAGCTGATAGACATGAAGAATATGAACATTCAAATCCGTTAATCATAGAAAAGAATCACATGTCAAGGGCAAGGTAACAACCAAGGTTTTCATGATATTCAAACATGCATTCACATATAATCATGAACTTGAAAAAACAATAACCATCATGTAACAACAAGGGTATTCAAATTCAATATCAAATGAGATTTATACAAGTTATATTGGGTGCATAAAAGCAAAGAGAATCAAAGGAATCAATCAACAAGATCAAGAGAAAGCCTAAAAAACCCTAAAAAGTCACCAACTTCAAACATACACAAGTACCAAATAAATAATTATTTTTGGGTTTTTCTTGATGTAGACAAAAAATTGACATTTTCATATGAATTTAGCAAAAAGAGTGGTATCAAAATGATAAAAATTAAAGAAGTTATGATTAATTCAATTTGTGAAGTAAAACATAAAAACCAAGCATTAAAAATAATGGGATGCCTTCAATGGGGTATGAACTCATGCCACTGGGTTATTGGCTCAAAATATTAGCCATCTGACCTGCGCGCACATTGTGATTCAATAATGGGAGAAAAACAATATATGTGAAACAAGCTTCAAAAAATGAAAAAATAGCAAAAGGGTTGATCAGCAGGATCGAACCCAGGCACACAAGGCAAGCAAAGACACGGCAAGGCAAGGTTCTACCACTGTGGTGGCTGTTACATCCAGTTATAATACGCTTCTAATTATTTTTATTTTAAGGATCACCAAAATGGCCACCTCGGCGCCACATCATGCCAGATCACCTCCCAGTCAGCTTCTCCTTCTTCTTCTTCTTCGCTTCTCCCTCTCGTGCCCTAGTTCATCATCCATGGCCAAACTTTCAATCTTCCATAACTCCTTTATATCTCAACCATTTTCAATGATATAAAGATCAAAGATGGAGCAAACTTCACAAGGATCAAGAATATAAAAATATCTTATCCTAAAAATGACTAAGTAACTCACAAATTATCTAACAATAGTGCAACACATCAAGAATATCACATGTCAAAACATTACATGTGCAACTCATATAATACAAACAGTGGTTGGAACATCTAGCACATGATGATATCTACATGTTTTCATCATAAATGAATCATTAATGGTGCATGAATCATGAGATTCAAGGAACACGAAGCTTACCTCTTAGAGAAAGTCTAAGGCTTCTTCTCAGTGATTGCAATTGTAAGATAATAACCTCCACAACTTTGTTGAGCCTTTTGGAGTGAGCTTGACTGATTGAATAAGCTAGAACTGGCTTCTAAAACAGAATACGATCCTTCTTGCAACAATGGAGATTGAAGATGGTACTTGTTATTTGAGATGTTACAGCAAGGTTTCAAGGTTTTGAATGAATTTTATAGAGTATCTTGAGAAGGTTTGTGGTGTTGGTTTACCAAATGCACGAGCAAGCTGAGTGTTTGGGGTGTTCTTGCGAATTTGGATGGTTTTTGAAAGAACAAGTGATTATGAGTACGTAAGGGGTTTTGAGAGGTTTTGTTAGGGTATTTTGTGATGTTTTTCACTAAGGATTGATGTCCTATTTATAGGAGAAGTGGAGAGTTTGTGGTCTGGTTAGAATCCAAGTTTTTGCAAACTTGTCCACTTGAAAACCAACTTGCTTGTGATGATGATTTCTATTGGTTCAAGGGATTAAGCACAAGAGTTGCTGGGTAGAGAGCATGATTCTGAGAATAGTATGTACTTTGGAGTCCAGAAGAAGGGTAGGGGAATGGCTCAAGGCAAATTTCAAGGAAAAGCCATACTTTACCAAAGTGGAAGTGTGCACTTTATGCCATAAATGGAAAACCTTCTTGGTTCATGCCTTAAAACTTTGTGTAATCACTTGAAATTTCGTGTAACACTTTGATCCAAGAGTATATTTCCACCAAACAACTTAAAACACCAAGGTTTGTAGCAAAGTATTGATTATGCATCATGTCATGCCAAGTTAGAACCTTGAATTTCAAGTCTTTGGACCTCAACTTCTTCTCTTCGAAACTCCTAGCTCACAAATTCTATGAAGGATTTCTTGTACTTTTTGAAACGTCCTAAACATTCCCTACAACTTTCATGTTTTACGAATTTTTTGAATCAAAAGGGATCATCGTGAAAACTAGACTTGAAGTTGACTGAAAAATGGAGTAACAAAGTTGTTTTGAAACATTTCTAAGTGTTTTGAAATTCTTCCAAACTTTAAAGCTTCATAACTCAAAATATAAGCACCTTTTACTCATAGGTCACTAGGATACTTTTGTAGTACATGAGTATATCTACAAATTGACATTTGGAACTCATAAATGGGATGCGTGGATTGGAAGTTATGGCCTTTCAAAGTTGGCACCAAAAATAGGGTTTTTCCACGCTTAGAAAAATTTCAAGTTTATCTATGTTTTCTTCTTTTGCAAGAAACCTCTCAAATATTGATTTCTCATGATCAAACTCATTGTTTGAACATATCTTGATGAAATTTGGCTTGGATGCTCCAATTTGGACCAAAAACCTAAAATTCAAAGAGTTAACTTTGTCAGATGAACTTTGAATCAGATGAATTCAACTGTGTGATCTTCAATGAATTTGCATCTCGAGACTTTTCAAACATCATGGGTAGGCTACAAAGATGTACATGAACATATGGACTCATGTATCAAGGCTTGGGATCATGCTTGGACCAAAAGTCAAAGGCACAATTGACTTTTCCTAACAAAACCCTAATTTAGGGGCAGATGAAATTGGGCTTCAATTGACTTGTAGTGAGATCAACCAGCACTTGATTCTTGTTTAATATAAGCTTCTTGAATGTATGGGAACTTGATTTTATAATGATTAATCCAAAACTTTGATTGATCAAGCAATAGTCCTTTTGATTCCATTGGTGCAAAACCCTAATTCAAATGAACTTCAACAACAACAAGCTTGAAACAAAGTTATGGTTATGAAATAATGTTTGATGCTCTAAGATGATAATGAAATCTAAGGGTTAAATTTTGGGGTATTACACTCTGAGAGGTAAAGAAGTGTTGAGTGAAGAAGATGAAGAGTTCTTGAGAATCATCATGAGGAGCGACTACAGAATTGTGGATCAGCTATGTAACACCCCCTTTCTATACCCCCAAATAAAACAATTAAATCATTTAGGAACTTAATAAAAATTTTCCTCAGAGTATAAATTAACACATGGTATAAAAGAGGCACGTCACATTATCCAGGAAATTCAAAACACATACAACACCTGCTCATAAGGATATGCAACAAAGGGTAAATCACCACAAAGGAACTTAGTCCTTAAAACCCACATATCAATATTTAGAGTAAAAGCGGAAACATCTAAACATTGAATCACTTCATTCATATAAACATTATATACATCAACAGTTTAATTCGAGTCATAAGTCATGTTTACAAAACATACACCAGCAGGTACATACACAGATGTATCACAAAAGAATCAAAACAATTCCTAACTACCCGGTGCTACATATCAGAGCCAACCGACCAAAAAGAATGAAACCACGCTTCACAAAAGACCTCCAGCAAACCTACTCTGCAATGCCTCATAGAGCATCATAAAACAGCAGAAGGGTGACAAACATTATCATAACAAACAATGCATATAATTATATATCTATATACACCAACATAGAATACACATAACATATTTCTCACTGCAACTCATCACAATTTATCACATACCTCACAATGTATATCTATACAACTAAGCATATTCACCAATCATGCTTCACAACTCACAACATTTCCACATAAACATTTACACTTATGTTTACTTCAACAATTCACATACACATACACGATTATGTTCATTATACCAATACATCATATGAAGATGATAATGCAACTCATAGAGACCGACTCACGACTCTATGCAGATGCAAATGTGGTACCGACTCATTCAGTAGGTTCAATTGAAGAACCAAATGGAACTATCGCTCATTACCAAAGTAACTCCCCGTCGGGCCTACGATGTTCACCCATCGCTCACACTCCACATGGGCACACGATGTTTCAGGATTGCTCACACCCCACACGGGCACACAATCCAATTGCTCACACCCCACAAGGGCATACAATCGTTCTGCAGATTCTCCACGGAATGAAATATAAACCATCGCTCACACCCCACAAGGGCACACGATCGTTTCTGCAGATCCTCCTAGGGTTCAAAAATAAACCATCGCTCACACCCCACAAGGGCACACGAGGTTTCTGCAGATCCTACGCGGGATCAGACACACAAGAATGCAATTATGATGCTTCACATGCAAAATGACCCAACATGTGAGGGCAAGTTGTCTCACAACATAGGCCTCCAAGTTTTCGATGATGACAAAACACAACCTTGGACAAATTAGAAGTATCATGCAATACTTCAACATGTTATACCTCTCGTTTATTCTTAAACCATCATACCTTAATGTGATTCATAACTGAATGTGGCAAGATGCACAAAATGGCGAAAGTTGTTATTTTTGCAGGTTTCTAAGCAGTGAGTCGACCATACAGTCGGCGCATGAAACCTGGCATTTCTCACGGCTCAGCGCATGGAAGCAATGCGTCGACCTTACAGTCGGCGCATGAATGTTTTGATTTCCCACGGATCAGCGCATGAAGACATGCGTCAACCATGCCAGTCAGTGCATAGAACACAAACTTTGCCACGGCTCAGCGCACGCTGACCCTATGGTCGACCGTTCGCGCGTAGTGAAGGATTTTCTGCTGTGTTTTAAATTTCAGTTGATTGGTTGTTTCATTATTTCTATAAATATAAGTTTTGTTCAAATAACATAACTAACAATTGAAATCTTGAGTAAATTGTCAGGGCAAGAAACGTGAAATAGGTGCAACATATTTCTTCATCTTCATCCTTCAAACAACACACAAATCCTCAAATACACACAATCATTTTTGCTGTGATTGGTGTCTTGTTCAAGGGTGATAAGGTTCGAACGCGTTGATTGAAGATCCGGTTCGGGTGGAAATTGGGGCAGGTGTTTCTTGCAGAAAACCTTGAAGGTTTTACCCATCAAGACTCGAAAGTTTTGAGGGTTTTTGCTACGGAATAGTTTGTTCAACATTCAAGCAAGTGCGAAGGTAATTGATCAACGGAAGGTTCATCAGTTTAGTAGCTAGGGCGTTGAAGTGTTGAAGACTTTCCGGGTTTGATTTGTTGGTGTCTAAGATCAGCCGAGCCGAAGGTTTGAACAACGGAAGGTTATTCAATAAGGTGGCTGGAATCGGAGGTCATTCACAACAAATTGAAGGGCTTGATTCATCTTGAATCAAGGTGCAAGAAGTGATAGCTAGCATCAACATCATTTGATATTGTTTGTATCATTGTCTATCAACTCTTGTGTAAACTGTTCATTCCAACAGGTGATATATATTCAATCTATCTCAATTCTAGTTTTAGAATTGAGGGTAGACGTACCCCAAAGCGAGGACGACGGGTGAACTGCCTCATCAAATCGTGTGTTCTTTATTTTCTGTATTTTTAATTCAGCTTAAAATAAGTGATTCTAGCTTAAGTGATTTTTTGTCAAATTGTGATACCTGTTGAGTAAAGTATTGGAATTCTGTTTTTAACTACCAAGTACAATAAAATAATTGTACTAAGGCATTTCCAATCATTTACTTAACATAAATATCTTCTAAGATAGTTGTGCACACCAACTGTTCGACAAAAGTCCTGAACTAAAATTGTCTTATTTTTGCTTCTAGTTTTGGTGTGCCTTGTTTTTCATTGGAACTAGGTAACCTTGCAATTGAAGTAAATAATTGATAAGCATAGTTTGTGTTGTGATTTTATTTTTCCGAATTGTCATAAATCCATAGGCTTACACATATCCGGTTTTCCAATAACCGTTCGTTTTAGACTATATTTTTCCTCGGCCGCTTCCGCACTTAAAACATTTTTAAAACCAATTTTAAATTGGTAGCGCCGACTCAAATTTTAATTGGGGATCTATTCAACCCCCCCCCCCTTCTAGATCCGTGCCATAGTCTAACACAACATACTCTTGAAATGCATACATATTCACAAATGTATAATTATGCATTTTCACCTCATACCAGCACATACAATTTACGCATATTCACGTTAATCATGCCAAACGGTCACATTCTACACTCCACAATTCACAATCTAGGATTCACACCTTACGGCTACCCACAGCACATCACATCACAACAGCACACAAACTATCCATTCAGATAAGGATTAAACATAATTAAACCAAACAATTGACAATTGGATGGAAAGCACAGGAAATAAAAGAAAATGATGTCACATTCGCCGACCTTCGCCTGGCGAAGCATTTGGCGAATACTCGCCACCATACTCGCCTGGCGAACTCGCTGGCGAAGACAAACAGTAGCTACTGGAAGTGTTCGTTACTACTCGCTACCACACTCGCCTGGCAAAGCCTTTCGCCGCCTCCTTCGCCTAGCGAACTCACTGGCGAAGACAAAGTTGGGCTACTGACTTGGTTCGCTACCCCCTCGCTGGGATTCGCCTGGCGAACCTTCGCTCCCATTCGCCTAGCGAATCTACGAACTTAGAAATCCCTAACTGTCAAAATCGCCCAATCCTTCCAAAATCAACCGATTCTCACCAAACTAGTTTCAACCGCCTTAGTCTAACATTCCTCGACTAAACTTAACCACTTATTCTCATTTTTAACCATTAAAATTCGGTTTCTACCGATTAAATCAAATTCGACCTAAAAATGGAAAATGAGCAAAACTCTCCCCAATCCAAAATCAAACCAACAGAACATACATAATCATACACATCGAAAGAATAATAAAGTTTCACACCCTTACCCAATTAATCGAAGCTTGGAAGTTGATTCTTGATGGTTCTAGGTTTTTCTCCTCTTCCTCCTCTTTTCTCTTCTTTCCTTTCTATTTCTTTCTATCTCTTTTCTTTTCTCTCTTTTCCACTTATACTCTTTCTATTCTATTTCTCTCAAATAACAATTAATTAAGGATTATCTAAAACACCCTCTAATTAATTCCCAAAACTCTCCGAATAATAAAATATCATAATATGCACACATAACATATTAATATTCAAATTTCACAAATGAAATAATAATCAATCAAAATAAATCAAAAGACTCAACAAAATGGGAAATTCAGAATCGGGGCGTTACAAGCTACACTAAACTCTGTCAAAGATTTCAATCATGTATCTCCTGTTAAGCTCTCCCGCTCATAGATGCACCTTACAAAAGCTGCTAGCACAAGCCCATGTGACCAAGGATATAATAGTCGGCCAGTTTGACTCAGTGATTGCCAATATTACCGTGTGTACCACTTTGAGCTTTAGCAACGATGAATTTCTTGTAGAGGGGTGTAAACACAATTGTGCACTGCATGTGTCAGTAAAGTGTCAAGAGGATACTTTAGATAGAGTCTTGGTGGATAATGGGTCTTCTTTGAACGTATAACCAAACAGGACACTCACCAAGTTGGCGTATAAAGGAGCTGATATGAGACCTACTTCTTTGATCCTCAAAGCCTTTGATGGTTCTAGAAGAATAGTGATAAGAGAGGTGGATTTACCAATCATGATCGGTCCCCATGTGTTTGACATTACTTTCCAAGTAATGGACATCAATCCAGTGTACATCTTCTTATTGGGAATGTCATGGATCTATGTCGCCGGTGCGGTAACCTCTACTCTACACCAGAAAATGAAGTTTGTGGTGGATAACAAGTTAGTGATTGTTCATGGAGAGGAAGATCTAATTGTTAGCAGCCTGTCATCATTCAGATACATTGAAGCTGACGAAGACGCCTTGGAGACTTCTTTCCAAGCCTTGGATATGGCCAATGTCATAATGATTAAGGAAGTTGTGGTCGAGGGTGGTCCATCTTTTGCATCTGTCCAAAGTATAAAGTCTGCACTGAAGAATGGTATTCCTGCAGGATGGGGGGAGTTCATTGAAGTAGATGCAAGACTAAAGACAAACTGCCAAGGGTTGGGTTACAAACCAATTCAATACAAGACATAAGGGTTTGCCAAAGGATGTCTGAAGACTATCAAGGAAGTATTTGTCAGTGGGGATGTCCAAATCAATGCAATTGAGGAGGAATTTGAAGATAATTATGTTAATCAGTTGGTGTATCAAGATGAGGCTGCTTTGAACAACTGGGTGGCAATTGAAATTCCTGTTGTTTTTTTCCATACCAAAGTAATTTGTTGCTTGTTTGTTTTGTTTCATAGTTTTCTTTGAAAAAGTTTCCATAGTTGTGCCCATATTTATTGGACTATTTTGTAGAGCAACGAGCTTTTAAAGGGATTATCAATTAATGAATGTGTTTTGTTAAACTCCTCATTTCTTGTTTCATTTACTGCTTTTCGCTTTTACTCTTAAAATAAAATGGCAATCTTTTGAAAACCAGAAAAATATCTTCCTTTTTGTTGCATCTATCTTTGTGTGTTTTAATAATTCAAACCATTCAAAATATGTAGAGAAACTCCAACAACTATTGAATCAAATGACCTTATTGTCCTTCCTGACTTTAATTTACCTGTATATCAAGCCGAAGATGAGGACGATCAAGACTTTGAGATTCCAGATGAATTGGCAAAGATGGTTGAGTATGAGTATATGGATCTTCAGCCTCACCAAGAGCAAGTAGACATCATGGCACTGATGAAGGCTGAAGAGAAGTCAAGATTAGGGAAATGATAGGGGCAAAAGTCAAGAAACGACTGGTAAAGCGGCTAGAAGAATATGTGGATATTTTTGATTGGTCTTACTAAGATATGCATGGCTTGGATACTGATATAGTCGTTTATAAGTTACCACATTGACCTAAATGTCCACCTATCAAGCAGAAGCTCAGAAGAACCCAACCTGACATGGCTCTCAAGATCAGAGATGAAGTTAAGAAACAGATTGACGCAGGCTTCCTGGCAGTATCGAAGTATCCATAATGGGTAGCAAACATTGTACCTGTGCCCAAAAAGGATGGAAAGGTTAGAATGTGCGTGGACTATAGGGATCCAAACAAAGCTAGTCTGAAGGACGATTTCCCTCTACCGCATATTGACACCTTGGTGGACAATACAGCTCGTTTCGCGATATTCTCGTTCATGGATGGATTTTCTAGATACAATCAGATAAAGATGGATCCTGAAGATATGGAGAAAACTACTTTCAACACACCATGGGGGACTTATTGTTATAAGGTCATGCCCTTTGGTTTGAAGAATGCGGGTGCTACTTATCAAAGAGAAATGGTCACATTATTTCACGACATAATGCACAAAGAAATAGAAGTGTATATCGATGATTTGATCACCAAGTCCCATAATGAAGAAGATCATCTTGATCATTTGTTGAAGTTGTTTGTAAGGCTCAGGAAGTATCAGTTGAGACTGAATCTTGCAAAGTTGCTTGATTTCATTTTCAGTCAATGTGGAATTGAGGTGGACCCTGACAAGGTGCGAGCTATTCAAGAAATGCCTGATTCGCAGATAGAAAAGCAAGTTAGGGGTTTCCGTGGTAGTTTGAACTACATCTTCAGGTTTATTTCTAATATGACTCCTACTTGTGAGTCGATCTTCAAGTTATTGCAAAAAGATCAGACGGTTATTTGGAATTCAAATTGTTAGTAAGCTTTTAATAAGATCAAGGGTTATCTTTAAGAACCTCCAAGTTTGATTCCTCTTGTGCCTGGAAAACCTCTTTTCATGTACATGATAGTTTTTGAGGGATTGATGGGTTGTGTATTGGGTCAACATGATGAGTCTGGATGCAAAGAGCATGCCATTTATTATCTAAGAAAGAAGTTCACCGATTGTGGAAGTCGTTACTCACTTTTGGAGAAAACTTGTTGTGCTTTGGCTTAGGCTGCCAAACGTCTGAGGCAGTACATGATATGTCACACTACTCTGTTGATTTCCAAGACGGATCCAATAAAGTATATTTTTGAGAAGCCTGCTCAGACAGCGAGACTCGCCCGTTGGCACATGTTATTATTAGAATATAACATCTAGTACGTTGCTCAAAAGTATATCAAGGGTAGCATCTTGTCAGATTACCTTGCAGACCAGCTGGTAGAAGATTATGAACCTCTAAAGTTTGACTTCCCTGATGAGTATATTATGTTGATAAAAAAGGATTATGAAGAGCCAAGTCCCGAGGCCGGCTCCCGGTAGAAGATGATGTTCGATGGTTCCTCCAACTATAATGGGCATGGAATAAGTGTCATTTTGATGAATTCAGATGGTGTTACACTTTGTTCACAGCCAGGTTATGATTTGAGTGTACCAACAATATTGTCGAGTATGAAGCTTGCATTGAAGTTGAGATACCATCTTTGAGAGTCCTAATAAAAGAAAAGCTGGAAGAAGCAGAGTGGGTCAGGGAAAGTTTTGATCAGCTGAACCGTGTTGACGAGAAGCGGATAACTGTGATGTGCCATGGCCATCTGTATCAGAAGAGGATCAAGAGAGCCTTTGACAAGAAGGTCCATATCCGAGAGTTCCAAGAAGGAGAACTCGTACTCAGAAAGATATTGCCAGTTTAAAGACATGTGTGGGAAGTGGATGCCTAATTATGATGGCCCACTCATGGTAAAGACAGTTTTCTCTAGAGGCTCGCTCATTCTTACGACAATGGAAGGAAAACAACTTTCTCATCTTGTGAACTCTGATGCAGTTAGAAAATATTATGCCTAAAAAACCTACTAAGTCGAAAACCTGAAAGGGCGGCTTAGGAAAAAATGGGTATCCCGGTGGATCATAACCTATGAAGGAGATCCAGGAAAAAATTGGGAATGAAAGAAAAAGAAAAGGCTCACTAAGTCAAAAACCTGAAAGGGCGGCTTAGGAAAAAATGAACGTCCCGGTGGATCAAAAACCTGAAAGGGCGGCTCAGGAAAAAGTTAGGGACAAAGACATTTTGCTGCATCAGAGGTTGTTACCATTACTAAAGATTACTAAAGAGGCTCGCTTCCACTACTCTTGTCAGAGGCGAAGATCTAGAGAACTCTTAGTTAGTGGGGCAATATTTTCATTGGATTTGATGTAACCTTTTCCTTTTTGCCATTTTCAATTGTAAATATTCCATGGAGCTTTGCCATTCGTAAGCTACCATTCATGAATAAAATCAGTTTTGGACCATTTAATTATTTGCAATTTACTTCATTCATTACTTTATTTGTTATGCAAAACGTGACTTATTTGTTAATAATTATTTTTTAAAACAAAAAGTTTTGAATCGAAAAGAATTTTAAAGAAAACTCAAACAGAATAAGTAGTTACTTTGGTTTATAGAAGATTTCAATGGAAATTAGGTTGTTTCCCAGGAAGTCTAAAAGTAGTCGAAACCTTGATATTTCCATCTCAGCAGTAGATAGCCTCACTGAAAACAATTTCTCTAGTACCCCATGTGTGATAGAAGTTTGAATATGATTAAAGGCCCATACTTGAAGTAGATACTTTGAATTCCCAAGGAGGTTGCGTTATATCTTTAGCAAGTTTGCCTAAGCTCTACATTGTTCCTCAATGAAGTGAAATGGGTTTAACCCTTATATGTTGTCATGGACACCTTTGTTGCCTATATTCAGTGTGATTCCTTTGTTTCTCCAGCAAAGTACATTGCTATCTACCTTCCATTTTGCGTCTCCTGTTCCTGTGTTTCTTGTTAGAATCAATTTTTGCGCATCTTTGAGCATTTGCATCATACCATAGCATGTGCATTTAGCTTATCTTTTGGGTTGTGTTGTTTGGATGTAGCTTTCGATTCTAAGTTCAACTGTAACCAACAATCTTTGTTACATCTTTTGTGGTTGTTATTTGTCCCTATTCCCAGTGGTCACTGGCACCTTTTTTTGAGATCGTTGGTTGTCACCAATTCCTTTATCTAAACCCAGTTGTTACTGGTATATATTACTTATTTGGTTGTTACCAATTTCCCTGATGTCTAGTTGTAACTAGCAATCTCTGGTGGATAATCTAGTAGTCATTGTTGCGTAGCATTTTCGACCTTTATTGACTTTGTTTGTCTGGTAGTTACCAGTGTTGCCCTATGAGGCTAGTCGTTATTATTTCCTCAGTTCATTTTGTTATCTGGTGGTCACCATCTTTTCCCCATGAAGTTTAGTCGTTGCTAGCTTCCCAGAAAGTCCAGTGGTTACTAGCATTGCTTAAATCCAATTGTTATTAGTGTTATTGATTTGGTCGTTACCAATCCTATTTGAAAGTCCAGTGGTTACTAGCATTGCTTAAATCCAATTGTTGTTGGTAATGTTGATTTTGGTCTTTACCATATCCTACTTTGAAAGTCCAGTAGTGGCTGGCATCCATTTGAAAGTCCAGTGGTTACTGGCGTTGCTTAAATTGAATCGTTATTGGTATCGTAGATTTGGTTGTTACCGATCCCCAAAAAAGTATAGTAGTGACTGGCATCCATATTGAAAGTCCAGTAGTGACTGGCATCTGTCTAAAAGTCTAGTAGTTACTGGAATTGCTTAAACCCAATGGTTATTGGTAGTGGATTACTTGGTTGTTACCGATCCACTGTTTGAAGTCTAGTTGTTACTAGTGTTTGTTTGAAACCCAATGGTTATTGGTAGTGAAATATTTGGTTGTTACCAATTCACTTTTTGAAACCCTGTTGTTACCGACATTATCAAGTCCAATTGTTATTGGTAATTTTCACCTAACCCTATAAGTTTTTAGGATGATTCGTTGTTACCAATATTCCCAATGAGATCTTAGGATGTTTGGTTGTTACCAATATCCCCAGTGAGCCCATTTAGTTTGTTATTGTTTTCTCCTCTAGTCATTTCCTGAAGACCCTCTTTGAACTCTTCTTTGTAAGGAAATTCTTTATTTGGTTGGGTCCCCCGTGGAGTCTTGTTTTGCCCTGTTTGTTTCTCCTGTTAAAGGTCAACTCCTTATTTTAATCTGATCCCCAGTGGAGATCATGTTCTTTCTGGTTTTACCCGATGGAGTTGTTTTGTTGTTTCTACCTCAGTTGGGAAGTTTCTTCCTCTAGAGTGTCGTACTAGTCATATTTGAATATGTGCCTGATCACTCTAGATTTCCCCAGTGTGTGTCAACCCTGGTGAGTGGTTACTCGCCGTGTTGCCCCTTTTTCTTTTTTTGCTATCGTCATCTGCATTTTTGCGTTTTTCATCATAAAGCATCATTGTAGAGTTCATAGCATGTCAGCACTTGCATAGTTTTGTCATCCTTAGTGTGAAGACAAGCTTCTCAACTGATTTTGATGACAACATAATCTACAACATGCAAAGATGGTTTTCAAGACTTCAAGATTATATCAAGCTCAAACAATTCTCTTTCAATTCAATATATTAAAGTTTGATCAAGAAATAAGAAAAAGTTTGACACAATGGAGGTACAACAATTTAAGCATTTATATACCTTATTCAAGTGTTCAAACTTCATCTCCTTCGTGCAATGCATAAAAGAACCTTTTTACATAAAACTATGCACTTTTCCTTATTTATGGCGAAAAGCTAGTTTCTGGAAATTGTCACTGAGTAACTGGTTACCCAATCCTGGTAACCGGTTACTTGCTGCAATGTTTCAAATTTTGGTTTCGTTAAAGGCAGGTAACCAATTACCCACTTATGGTAACCGATTACCACTGGCGTGTAGGCCAAAAAGTTGCATCTTTTGGTTTGAAAAATGTTTTCCCCTTCTTCTTTAACCATGGCATATTTTGATCTTTATAGCCATTGTGAAAAGGTGTTAAGAGGCATATATAAACCTCTAAACTCATATTTTAAAGATCACCTTCTTGCATAAAATTTTCAAATATTTTTCATCTCTTTCCTTTCATATTTTTCAAGTGTCAAAAATTCTGAAATTTTTATAGAGTGAAACTTGTATTCTCAAATTTTCAGAAATTCATCCAAGTTTCATTCTCTTACATTTTGAACACTTGATAAGTCATATAGAGGTGGAAAATCAAGAGGAAGATCAATCAAAATATTGATAAATTTGAAGACACTTTCAATACCATTCAAATATCTTGTGATTATATTCTTAAGTGTTCCAGGATTGTTGAAATTAAGATTGTAAGGATTATTACCTTGCTGTCTAGGATTGTTCGAAGCAAGAGGTCCACATTGAGAGGTTTGTTCTCATTGGACCTAGTTGAAAATCTAAGAGTTTTTTCTTGGTAGTTTGATTGTTTTGCGTCTGTATAGAAAGACTAGGTAGAAATTATTGTCTAGGACCAAACAATTATTAAAAATCTCTTTCGTGTTGAAAGAGGACTGGAGTACTCTCAGACTGTAAGGGGAACCAGGATATCTCGCTGTGTCACTTCTACAATCTGCATTTTACCACATTTCTCACATAGAAACTTTTAGGAAAGTAAAATCAAAATTCTACCACAAAACCGGAGAAATTTTTAAAGTACCTAATTCACCCCCTCCCCCCTCTTAGGTGCATTCCACTCTTACAATTTGCATTAGAGCAGGTTATAGGTAGCCTATTCCTAAAAGATCCAGATGGCTTCCACTAGTGCAAATATGGTGTTCAAAGATGGTGGTAGTAGTAATAAACCTCCTTTGTTCTTTGGTGAATATTTCGACTTCTGGAAAATTCGCATGAAGGCACATTTAGAGGCACAAGGAGAAGGCATATGGAAAAATGTTGAAATTGGCCCTCATATACCAATTAGTGTTGTAAATGGTGTCAGTACTCCATAAATTCAAAGTTCATGGGACGACGATGATAAAAAGAAAATTCTAAATGAGAAAAAGGCTATCAATATTTTGCAAAATACTTTAAGCATAGATGAGTTCTTCCAAATTTCACAATGCAAATCGGTTAAGGAAATCTGGGATACTTTGGTGGAGACTCGCGAAGGAACCGTCGAGGTGAAAAGATCAAGGCTGAATACACTAAGTCAAGAATACGAGATGCTTCGTATGCTGCCCGGAGAATTTATTGTTGCTCTTCAGAAAAGATTTGTTCATTTGACTAACCATTTGATTGCATTAGGTAAAACATTCTCCAATGATGAATTAAATCTAAAAGTGTTAAGATCTTTAACAAGAGATTGGCAACCCAAAGTTACGGCAATATCGGAGAAGAAGAGTCTCTCAACAATGACTTCCGCATCACTCTTTGGAAAGCTTCAAGAGCCCGAATTAGAACTTGGTCGTCTTGAGAAGCATGAACATCAAGGTATTGCGCTAAAAGTATATTCAAAAGAAGGACAAGATGATGGTGCATCGGAAAAGATGAGAATTTTATGTTACTAGTAAAGAGACTTGGAAAATTCTTCAACAAAAGTGACAAACCTTCCAACTATGCAAAAAGGAAGAAGCACTTCAAGAAAAAGGAGACTTCCACATCAAGTACAGACGTTACATGTTATGAATGTGGGAAACAAGGTCACGTCAAACCGGATTGTACAAGACTTTCAAAGAAGAATGGATTCAAAGGTAAAAAGGAGATTAAGAACAAAAAGGCTTATGTTGCATGGGAAGACAATGACATTAGTTCATCATCCGAATCCGAAAGCGACGAAAGTGCAAATTTGGCATTGATGGCTTCTCATCACTCTGAGGACGAAGATGATGAGGTTAGTTCTTCTTTTTCAATTTATGATAACGATACTCAAGAGGATATAAACAAACTATTAAATGAATGCAAAGTTTTATGTAAAACCATTACTTCACAAAAGAAACAAATATCATCTTTAGAAGAAAAAGTAAATATCATTAAAAAGAATGAGGATGATGAAAGAATGAAAAAGGAAAAATTATTAGTGAAGAGAAACAAAACTTTGTATGCAAAAATTGTGAGTCACTTTCATTTCAAATTGTCCAACTTAAAAGAGTTCTTGAAAGATACGAAAAAGGACAAATTGGTTTAGAAGGGGTTCTTAGCCAACAAAGATACTCAAATTATAAAAGCGGACTTGGATATTCAAAGTTTTCTAAACCAAGTTCTAACAAAATAATATTTGTTAAGGCTAGTGATCAAATGTCTAAAGAGAAAGTGAGCAAGCCTAAATTTGTGCATCATCATCATAAAAAGAAAAACGCTACGAAAAAGAAATCCTTCGTTCCTATATATAAGAGTAATTTTGTACCTACTTGTTTCTATTGTGGTATTATAGGCCATACACCTAATGAATGCTATGTTAGAAATTTCAGTATAGAAAACGGGCATTATGTGTGGGTTAATAAGGGCACTAATTATGGAGGATCCAAAGCAACTTGGGTACCTAACAAGAAGTAATCTGTTTGGTAGGGTTGCTTGAAGACTACTTCAAATCTTTGGTAACTTGATAGTGGTTGTTCAAAGCATATGATCGGTGACCTCAACAAATTTTCAAATCTAAAGCTTAAGGCCAAGGGTTATGTTGCCTATGGTGACAATAACAAAGGAAGGATTCTTGGCATAGGAAAAGTTAGAGCACCGCCTTTCACATCTATTGAGGATGACCTTTATGTCGAAGGACTAAAGCACAACCTACTTAGCATAAGCCAATTATGTGACAAAGGATTCAAAATCAAGTTTGCAAAAGATGAATGATTGATAGAAGGAGAAGTCACTAAAGAGGTAAATCTAAAAGGTAAAAGAGTCAATAACATATTTATGATTTCTCTTGATAATTTATCTTTGAAGGTTAAATGTCTCATGGCAAACAATAATGAATCATGGTTATGGCATAAGAGATTTTGTCATATACACATGGAACATTTAAACAAGTTGGTTAAACATGACCTAGGTGTTGGTTTACCTAAGATCAAATTCACCAAGGATAAGTTGTGTGACGCATGTCAAAAAGGGAAACAAACCAAATCAACTTTCAAGTCAAAGAATGTGGTGTCCACTACAAGGCCACTACAATTGTTACACATGGACTTAATTGGTCCATCAAGAACAAAAAGCTTTGGAGGTAATATCTATGCTTTGGTTATCATTGATGATTATTCTAGATTTTGTTGGACTAACTTTTTAGTGCATAAAAGCGATGCTTTCAAAGCATTCAAGAAGTTAGCGAAACAAATTCTAAATGAGAAAGCGTTAACAATTGTCTCCATAAGAAGCGACCATGGTGGAGAACTCCGAAATGCTCCGTTTGAAGAATTTTGCGAAGAATATGGAATCTCTCACAACTTCTCGACACCAAGAAGCCCCCCAACAAAATGGTGTTGTAGAAAGAAAGAATAGATCATTGGCAGAACTTGCAAGAACGATGCTAAACGACTCGAATCTTCCAAAATACTTTTGGGCGAATGCGGTTAGTACGGCATGTTTTGTAAGTAATCGTGTTAATATTAGACCTATTCTTAAAAAGACTCCCTATGAACTTTTCAAAGGGAGAAAACCAAATATTTCTTATTTTCATATCTTTGGATGTAAGTGCTTTGTCTTAAATAATGACAAAGACAACCTTGGTAAGTTTGACGAGAAATCTGACGAAGGCTTTTTCCTCGGCTACTCTCTCTCTAGTAAGGCTTTTAGAATTTACAATAAAAGAACTTTAACTATTGAAGAATCTATGCATGTTAAATTTGATGAATCTAATCCCTCCAAGGAGGAAGTTGTTTTGTGTGATGAAGATAATGATATTGTAGATATTCCTGAAGAAGGTACTTCTAAAGAAAATGATTAACCTAAGCAACAAATTCAGCAAGCGACAAAAGATGATGATTTACCAAAGGAATGGAGGACACATAGAGATCACCCGATCGATAAAGTTATTGGTGACATTAGTCAAGGCGTTACAACCAGACTCAATCTTAAGGATGCTTGCTTAAATATGGCGTTCGTATCTCAAATCGAACCTTCTAAAGTTGATGAAGCCTTAGAAGACGACCAATGGATCATTACCATGCAAGAAGAATTAAATCAATTCAAGAGGAATCAAGTTTGGGAACTTGTTCCTAGACCAAGTAATAAGCACATCATTGGTACCAGATAAGAACAAACTTGACGAGAATGGGATAATTTTTTGAAATAAGGCAAGATTGGTGGCCCAAGGGTATAATCAATAAGAAGGAATTGACTTTGAAGAAACTTTTGCTCCGGTTTCAAGGATAGAGGTTATTCAGTTATTTCTTGCTTATGCTTGTTCCTTGAATTTTTAGTTGTACCAGATGGACGTTAAGAGCGCATTCCTTAATGGATACATGAATAAAGAAGTCTACGTTAAGCAACCCCCAGGCTTCGAAGATTTCAAGAATCCATCACATGTCTTCAAGTTGAGAAAGGATCTTTATGGCTTAAAGCAGGCTCCAAGGACGTGGTATGATCGTCTTAGGAATTTTCTATGCGAAAAAGGTTTTGAAAAAGGAAAAGCTGATAAGACCTTATTCATCAAGCGAATTAGGGATAACACTTTGCTAGTTCAAGTCTACGTTGATGACATTATACTTGGATCAACTAATAAAGACCTATGTGAGGAATTCTCATTGATGATGCAAGGAGAGTTCGAAATGTCTATGATGGGCAAAATGAATTATTTCCTTGGACTTCAAATCAAGCAAATGAAGGATGGCGTCTTCATCAACCAATCAAAGTATTGCAAAGAGCTATTGAAAAGATTTGATATGGATGGGTGCAAGGCTATGTCTACTCTGATGGGATCAGGAACAAATGTTGATCAAGATGAACCAGGAATCTCAGTTGATATCACAAAGTACCGAGGTATGATTAGTTCTCTTTTATATTTGACAACAAGTCGTCCTGACATTTTGTTTAGTGTGTGTCTATGTGTGCGATTTCAAGAAAATCTGAAGGAGTCACATCTCACCGCTGTGAAGAGAATCATGAAGTATCTCAAAGGAACGACAAATGTTGGATTATGGTATCCAAAAGGTAGTATATGTAATCTTGTAGGTTATTCTGATTTAGACTATGCAGGATGTAAGACAGATCGCAAGAGCACAAGCGAAACTTGTCATATACTTGGAAATGCATTAGTATCTTGGTCATGTAAGAAGCAAACATGTGTTGTACTTAGCACGGCTGAAGTGGAATACAGTGCGGCTGGAAGTTGTTGCGCTCAAATTCTTTGGCTCAAAAAACAGTTACACAACTATGTATTAAATCTTGGATGCGTTCCTCTTAGGTGTGACAACACGAGTGTGATCAACATTACAAAGAATCCTGTGATGCATTCAAGAACAAAACATATTGATATCTGTAGCACCCCAAAATGTGCCCTTTCGTTTTAACCGTAACTGGCCTATGTTTCTTTGCATTTTACATTTCTGCATAATCATAGCATTGGTTCTTGAGGCATGGGATCAAGGTATTTCTATGGCTCAAGGTTCCTTTTTGTTGCGAAAGTTTAAACAGCGAGTATCAGAGGCTTCGACATTTATTTCTCCCAGCGATCGAGCAGTCGATTTTATTCTTTTCAGCTGGTTATTTTTAGCTCAGGAGACGATGTACAGGCTATCTCAAGCATTCTCACAATCATAATATCCAAGGGCAAGTTTCAGAGGCTTCACAAAGCTTATAACAGGTGGCAACGAGTGATTATACAAGATTCCCTCCATTTGGCGTCAAATTGGACATTTTTTGAATGTCGTAACCGGTTACCACATATTGGGTAACCAGTTATTTGAACCAAAAATTTCCAAGATATTTGAATTTTCAGCATTGCAAATTTCCAATCATTTTCAACCATTAATTTCACATTATCATCATTGGAAAGATCTAGAATTGTTTCAATTTCCACCATTTCCCTCCAAATTTCAAATACTCCATTCCTAATTACACTCCTAATTTCCATTCCAAATGCTAATCCACATTCCAAACCATATTTTGATTCCAAACCTAGAGCTTATTTAAGTGAATTTGCTCCAAACCTCACACAAGAACCTTCATTTTTCAGATTTCACACTCATTCTTCAGAATTTTCTCTCAACGTTTTCACTCCCAAAACGTCCATTAAAGCTCTTTTCACTTGAGTTATTTGATTCTTCATTGGAATCCTTGAATTCTAAAGCTAAACCTCCATCATTCATATCCATTATCTTCAATTCACCATTCAATTTTTATTTGAATTGAGATCTGATTTTAGAAGCTAGATTGGAAGTGCTTTTTTGAGTCGATTTTGCTTGATCTTGCTTGTTCTTCATTTCTACTATAAGGAAGCTCTTGGATCTTGAAGATTCTCTGGGTTTCTAGCTTGGATTTGTTAATTTCCAGTGAGTCAACACTCACCAAAGCAAATCTCAGCTTTGAAGGTTGGTAATTCTAGATCTAATTCTGTTTTGAGCTTATTTGCATAATCACAATGTAGATCCATTGCTTTTGTTGCTTTTTGATCCATTTTTATGATTTGGGTCTTGGTGATTTGTGATTTCAGTGTTTGATTGTGTTTATATGATGTTTGATCATTGATATTTGATGTTAATTTCTGACTTAATTGATAGCATGTTCATGTGAGTGATTGAATAAGTTGTTGGATACTGAAAACTAATTTTGAAAGCTGATTTTTTGTTTCTGGTTCAGTGGTTACCGGTTATCACATATAGGGTAACCGATTACCCTTCACAAATGTCACTATCCAGACTGTTTTACAATAAGTAATCGGTTACCTGATTATGAGTAACCGGTTACCACTAAACAGAGTGCCTTGTTTTTGCATTTTCTTGCTTGTTTGAGGTTCCTTCTCACATGTAAACTTCATGATTTGATATGATGCATTTATGTGGATTTTTTTTGACATATTTCATCATTCTTAAATGTTTGATTTGGATTCTTCGACACATGACGTCCGGTTTTCGTTTGAATGCTAAACATGTTCATGTTGCTTGATTGATGAATGATCACATGTCTTTCTTGCTTATAGCATGTTTAATTGATTATCATTGTTGATTATCTTGCTGGATATTGTTTGATGCATGTTTGCACTTATTCCCGACTCCGCTTTGTTGCGCGTTTGTTTGATTGTTCAATCGTTCAATTTGATATGAAAAAAACGTGATGATCTTGATGATTCTTGTTGATACAATATTGTTGATCGATTATGTTTGATTGTGGAAACATGTCCATACTTGCATGATGTCTGTTCATGATTAATGCTTTCTCTTGATTAACCGCATTTGTGCCTACTTTCTGCCCTACTTTCCACAACTGTGGTTATTTTGAATTTTGCATGCTGTCTTTGCCTTGCTTACTGCTAGCCAGCCTTTTATACCTGCTTTTATGCTTAAACATATGCTGTTACAGGTTGTCTTGCTTGTGTGCTGGATTTTGTTGTTATTTTGTGCAGGAGGAGCTGTTGTAGCTGCTGCTTTTACCTTGTTTCATTGCTTTTTGCTTTGTCTTTGCAAACTCCCTTAGGTTTCTTATTCTAATTTAATTTCTGATTAAATTTGGGGTAAGATAGACATTAAGAGTTTAACATATGCATGATAACAAGTAGGCTAGTCCCTTTTAACCTCAAATTTAGGTTCATGTTTTGCATGCTAAGATTAGGATAGAATCTCCTTTCGCATCCCAAATTTAGGACCACTTTGCATGACAATGTTAGGTCCAAGTTTCCCTTAAACCTTTCTGTGCGTCTCTCTTCTCATCTCAAAACACATTCTAGCTCATCTAATAAATATGATGAACGTTGTGCGCCACGAGCCTTAAGCACATGGGAAATTATCAGTGGGGGGTTTCCCCTTACTTTTCTAGAGTGTTTAGCGTATGCCCTTAGGGCGATATGTGACGCATTCACTCCTATGTCATAGTCTTTAGTGCAACGTGAATCACAAAGCAAACTAATTCACTTCACTAAAACTCACAAACCAAATTCAAACCTTTTTATCCTTCGGGATTTGTATTCCAAACTCCTTTTCAGAAAAGAGTACGTTGTTTTTCCGTTCTACCGCAAACAGACATCGACCCTAACTATTTGAATGGGAACTTAACATCACTCATAAAAAAACACTTAACCAACCTGTAGTTTTCGTTTACCTGAAATACGTTTGCTCTGATTTCTCATACCGAATGAGGATACATATGCACAAGACGGCGATGTCTTGGCGAGCAACCTTCCCCCAATCACCCGTAGTTTCCTGAACTACGTTGACTCTAACTTTCCCATTGGACAAGGGAATACATAGGCATAGGGCGGTGATGCCCTATCGAGTCTCTTTCTTTTTCTTTTGTCCTCGTTTCCGTTTAGAAGTAGCTTATAGATAAACACACCCTTTGATTAGAGAACAAGCATGGATCCCGTTGAGTACAATGGACGTGGGGGGTGCTAATACTTTCCTCTTGTGTAACCGACTCCTGAACCCAAGATTTTGTTGCGATGACCTTGTCTTTTCCCATTCATCAGCTTTTCTTTGATCGTTTCCTTTCCCTCTCTTTGGGATAAATAACGTTAGGTGGTGACTCTTTTGTTTTTCCGCCGGGTATTTTCGCAGTTGCGACAGCTAACGACTCTGCTGGGGACCCTGTTTCCCTATGCGAGTCAATCCTAGCTGTTGCACCCTAAATTTTGACCCCTTATATATTCATCATCATTTTAGGATCATTTTCATTTGATTATCTAACCTTAACCTATTTCAAGTTTGTCTTTGTTAAGATACAGGTGAATTAGGGTTCCGTACAGTCAAGAATCGAGGTTTTGATGGTTTAATCAGTCAATGTATTGGATTAATTCTCCATGAAATAATTCTCCACATCATCAAATATAATCCATTGGGTCAAGTATTAATCCAATTTGAGGTCGTCACCCAAAGATTAAAGACAGTGCAGTTCAGGATCCCCGATTAGGGTTTCTGATCAAGAAAAGTCAATTGTAGTTTGACTTTTGATTTAAAAGGTATTCCAATGATGGAATTATGGTCCATGAAGTCCACTCAAGAAGTTTCAAGTCCTCAGAAGACCCAGAACATCAACAGTCAACTCGGTAGTCATCGATCGATCGTTCGGTTGACCGAAAAGTCAACTCTTCAACCATAAGGAATTTGACCTCAAAGTATGAAGCAAAAATGTTACTAGTAAAATATTACACCTATCCATGAAGTTTCATGACCATTGGATCAAGGATTGGGGAGTAATCGAAAAAGTCGGGAATTAGGGTTTTGAAAGGGGCAAGACCATAACTTCCTAACTACACATCCAAATGCGTTGGTTCAAAGCTTGTTGGAAAGGTATTGGTAAGCCCTACAAAAGTGTAAAACTGATCTATGGGCAAAAAAGTTATGGTTTTGGGTTTATAGCTAAAATCATCACAAGAGGGAGAAAACACTTGGAAAATTTCTAAGTTTCTGGCCTTTCAAATCATGTTTTCAGCCAACTTTGAGGAGATTTTTGACCTAGTTCCACTTGGAATTTGAAGATCATGAAAACATGAAAGTTGTAGAGAAACATGAGGGATTTCAAAAAAGTATTAGAACTCCTCCATAGCCCTTGTGAGATGAGAGTTATGAATCCAGCAAGTTGGGGTTTCAACACTTGAGTGCACCATTTCAACTTTTTCACAAATCCACTTTTCAGCCACTTGAATCATTCTCAACCATTGGATCATGTCTTGATCTGATAATTAGAGAGGTTAATGGGTAGAAATGCAGAAAGAATGAGAGTTTGAAAGCTTTGCAAGTTGGCAAGACAAGTTGCCATTATTTTATTCAAAAAACAAAGAGCAAAGAGAAACTTTTTGGTGAGAAACTTGCAGCTGCAGTCCCCTACACTCTAGCCTCACTTCAGTCACCTCCATGTCCTTCATTCCACTTGAGTTTTGCCTTGCATTGAGCCAAGGAACTGATATGCACAACTGCCACATGATCTTGGATGGACTTTCTTCCAAAATTTCCCTCCAAAGGCAAAAATCCAAATCTTCCCCAAACTCTTCTCTTAGCCTACAAATAGAGGCTTCATACCATTGCATTTGACACACCAGAGCTATTAAAAATACAAGAAACACATAGCTCTCCTTCCCACCCTCTTTGCTTGTAAGTGAAGAAATTTTCAAAATCACCAAATTTGCCCTTTTGCAATTTCCACACCAGTCACATTTCCAAACATAAAACCACTTCAAAAACCATACACACACACACACACACACACACACACACTCAAAATGGTCATTTGAAGCTGTTCCCACCATTGGTTTCATCAAAAAATACTTAGAACAAAAAGTCAACCTTCATACCACCTCATTTTGACTTTTGTGCACATTTCACACTAAGTCACTATGCAGACCTTTTTCCATCATCATAGCACTTGGAACACTTTGTGTTTATGATATCCTAGCTGTCTAAAACCTCAAACAATAGCTGGAGTTTCATTTGGTCTAACTGTTCACAAATTTTCACTTTTCTTCAAGAAGAAGCAACTTCACAAGCTTGTTCAAAAGGAAGGGAGGAACATCTCGCTTAAAGCTGCTAGCTTGCTATTGGAGGTCTACAAGAGGTAGGTAACCTCTAACCCTTGATCTTTATCATATATGTATCATCCAAGGTTGTTGAATATGATTTGCATATGTTTGTACTTGTCATCATAAACTTATGATTGTCACATGATGCATCTAATCTTCAAAGTTTGACATTGTTATGTTAGACTGTGCTTGTTTGTTTTAAACTTGTTAGAAGATCATGACTCATGCTTGAAGCATGATTGAATGTGTTAAAACATTTTAATGTTCAATTTACAACCATGCTACCAAGACTGTCTTGCCATTTGAGTTTGTCAACTCATGATGGTTGATGTTAAAAACGTATCCCTCATGCTGGATGTTGGTGTTAGATGGAAAACTGATATTAGGGCAATATGGATATGTTGCCACTTTGGTAAAGGTATTGTTGTTGAAACAGTTGGTATATTATGATATTGCTATTTTGAGCTTGTATTCATGACTATCAAGCATTTTTCCATATTAACACTTGTTTAAAGGTGACTGTTCTATCATGTATGAATGGAACAATTTGTGGTTTAAGTCTGTTTGCCCCCGTGTTCAAAATTCCACTGCTGTAGGGATGTTTTGAGTTAGAGTTTGTCAACTCATGGTAACTCACTCTAAGTTATTAACTTTTTGCTTAAGTGTGCACTAACTTGACTTGACACCTTAATATCAGATTAAGATACTGTGTAGTTCTAGGTTTGGCCCCTTTGTTGTGTCCATTAAATTGTGACTTCGATTTTGCTCTTAACTGGATCTGTTTAGCTTATATAGGGTGCATTTTGGACTGTCATTTAAGTTCTTTGGGTAAGGACTATTGTTAGAAGCATTGTTTAGGTTGTCACCATTGTTTAGGTTGATCATTGCTATGATTTCCAGATAAGGGCTTTGGTTTGAAGCAGAGTTGGATAATTTAGTTAGTGCAGTCACTCCTCTGCACATGTTTAGGGTTTTTGTGTTTGGCATTAGTAAGGGTTTGTTTTAGATAGGCTAGTTGAGGCTAGTATGTTTTCTCTGGCTGATATGCTTTATTGACAGATTGAAGATTCCAGCTTTAATGACATAAGTTGCTTTGATGCTTAGCTTAATGTCCATGTTTGTGGGAAGGTTGGTCAACTTAGATTCCCATCAAAATCTTGTTGGATTTCATGTTTTTGGCTGATGCATGATGTTTAGAGGCCATTCAGTTTTGTGCTACTAGATTTAATTGTGAACTTATCCTTTATATGGTGACTGTCAACTGTTTTCAAGCATACAAGTATATTGTGTATGCCCTTGTCATAAATGCTTCAAAGGTAGGAGAGTTATGGCCCTGAGCTGTTAGTTAGCATCATAGGTCTTTGCCTCATGTCAAGTAATCTCATGGTTGTTCTGAAAGCCAACTGTCATGTTGTGAATCTTTGGGCTGTCAGTGTGGTTTTAGGGATACATAAGTAGTTGATCCAGTTTGCATTTAGACCATGAGTTGTTTGAACTTTTTTGGAGTTTGTATTCATCTGAGTTGGTGTTAGTCTTGCTACTGACCCTTCTGTCGATGGTGTTCAACTCATGTTGCAACTCATATGCACTATCTTGTTCCATTGGCTTCTTGTATAATCTATTGGTAATATTTGATCTATGTCATATTTAGGATCTGTTGCATTTCTGTTTTCAAGATAATTAGCAGCTATCCCAATCTTTGATTTCCAAATGCATCCCTGCTATTTTGAAAGAACCTTTGTTGCAAGATCATAAATTTTGATTGCTACTTATGTGCCATATTATGATTCAGTGAGGATTTGAGATCCTCTCCTTGAACATAACCATAAGCAGCATATTTGAAACATGTGCAGGCCTTTGCTTGTTCTCAAATCCACCTGTTTTGATCCATAGACTTCAAAATGCATTTTAAAACTCATGTTTGCATGTTCATTTGAATTTTCATGTGTGTGCATTATTTGAAAAGTTGGTTATCACCATTGCATTCCTCTCAAAATTTCAAGCAGGTTTGGTTTAAATTTTGTGGAAATTGGTTGAGTTTTGAGAAAGTTAGATCGAAACTGTTTTTGAGTTTCATTTGTTTTTGCCATGAGGCTTGCCCTGAAAACCACACCTTTTAGGTATATATCTAAATGGGGTGGCTTGATACAATGGATGTATCGCCACCCCAATGATTTCTTGCCTTGCCTTAAGAACCTTACCATGCGCGTGAACCTGTGTTCGACCCTCGGTGAGGGCGTTTTTGCGCATTTTCTTAATTTTTCACCATTTTGATATTTTATTTTCTTTTTCCATTCCCTTTCATGTGCGTGATGTGGTTGAATTGGTTTAGTTTTGAGCTTATAACCCCAAGGTCTTGGGTTCAAGCCTTGGGGGAGGCATTTCTCATTTTTTTTAACAATTGGATTTTTGTTTAATTTTATTTAATTGTCATTAAATTTCAAAGTTCCACAACTCTTTCATTTTTAATCATTTTTGAGTGATTCTTTTTTCTAAATTCTTGCATTAATGAATACTTTCATATGATGTTTAAATAATCCTAAAAATGTTATTTTAAGAACACTTTACATCATGAGAAATTGCGATTCGTTTTAGGGTTTTCACCCTCCTATCTTTCCTCTTTCATTTCCACTTTGGATTTCATTCTTTTTGAGTTTTAATTTGAAACTTGGCTTGTCAGCATCCTTGTGTGCTTGAGTTTAACTTAAACGCTTGCTTGTAAGCACTTATGATTGATTCTTTTCTTAAAACCTGAAAGTTTCCCCCATGAAGTTTTGAACTTTTCCCTTACATTGTTGTGACATTGTTTGATTATGCTTGATGTTTGAGGTTACATATGGCATTTTGTAACTTTAAAAGACCACATCTTTGTCAAGATACATATTTATCTTTGTTAAGATTCCCTTCCATCTTTGTTAAGAAATATCCCCGACTTTGTTAAGATGTGCCATTGGTTTTTACCTTTTCATCATTTTAAGTCTTGTAAGAACTTCCCCCTTCATAATATTGTAATATCTTGATGTTTGATTTGGTTGTAACCATTTATCTTGATTGAAATAATTGCTTAATGTTGTAATATGCTTTCATATTCTTGGTTGTAACCATGCCTCTTGTATTCATCATGTTTGAATGATTATTGCTTTGTTAAGTTTATTTCCCCAAGTGATGGAACTCTTTAGTTCTCATCCAAGTTGCCTCCTCTTTTTCCATTCCAAAGGAAAGCCTCTCCATTGACCCTCGAGGTCATAAATAGCTCATTACCCCCTCTTTGACTTTGTTAAGTCATTTTTAACCCCAACTTAATTAAGTTATACCCCATATCCCTTAGACTTTGCTTTAAGTCTAAAAGACCTACCCCTTGTTAGGAGTATCTTTCAACTAGAACATTAATATTGAGTTTGTTAACTCTATGTAAGAATTATGGTGATAATTACTTACTCCCCTCTTGGCCTTTGTAAAAGTCAATTCCTTTGAGTGTACAACTTAGATTAGAGAGTTTGTTAAACTCTATACAAGAATTGTTATGTTTGTTCCCCTTTGAACCTTGATCATAATCAAGTGTTCATCTATCCCTTGTGAGGTGAACTACGATTGCTCTAATTCTATCCTAGTTAGGAAACGCAGGCAAAAGATTCAATATCTTTGCGAGCAAACTTAGAAACTAGCCTTAGGTCTTTACCTACACTCTTTACCCAATCCCAATCCATAGCAAACATTTAGCAAGTTTTAGCATGCAAATAAACAAAAGGTTCCTGTAGAGTACTACAGATGTTTAGGATGTGAAATACCTACCCTAGGCATAACCAACCCCCGATCCCTGATCTCTTAGTGTTGTTATTACATCGCGCAAAAGGTCTTTCTTTCTTTAACCTATCCTTTGGATAAATTAAATTCCGGTAGTGAATTTTAAGAATTAAGATTCAATTTAATCAATAGCTTGGTATCACGATTCTCACCGCAACACTAATGCTTATCTGTTTTGTGTCTTTGGGCGTTTACTTTTGTGCAGTTATTTACTTTTATGTATATTACCTTGTTATGTATTATTGCATTTTCATTTTATTGTTATATTATGCTACTGCTGTGTTGTTGGGTGGGTGGTTCCTTGAGAGATAAGCCCAATACCCAGGCTTGAGTATACACAAAGGATTAGTGTGGAGAGTAGTGGGGACTTGTGTGGCATGAGTCATGCAATAGTCTGCATGAAATTCACGTCCAGACGAGGTTTTCTATGGAGACATCCTATCCTGCGCATTTAGGGAAGTTGAGGGGGTGTTGAATTAGAAAACTAACAACTCTGGAGACCGTTCATTGAGAAGTCAGTTGAGACCTCCTCGATTGACCATGATGCCAAACCAGAAATGGTGAATGTATCATCGTGTCTCGACCTGACAGTCCGTGATAACCTACATAGGATGCCGTACCATTTCAAGACTAGAACCCGCATGTGAGAGGGAAGGGTTTTGCAGGAAAACTTTGACCTTCGACCAACCCGGTTTTTTAGTTTTCTTGTCAGAGCGGACTTCTGATCCTGAATACTTCGGTTTTCTATCATCTCAGTGTTCTGGTTTTCTGGGATTTCTTATCAGGGCCTAGTTCTGATTCATTCAACAGCACAACAACAATTTTTTAGCATTGGATATCTTGATCCCATGTTTGCATCTGTATAATCATCTTGCATTTAACATCGCATGTCTGTGCGTTTTACAGGTTTTTGTCTTTCCCTTGATTCTTGTCATGGTTTTCTATAGAGATGGAAGCTGAGAAAAAGAAGACGACTTTGTATAAATTTCTGACGCATGTGTTAGGACCTTTATTTGGTCTGATTTCTATGCCTGATCCTGGAGTTCATGAGGCATTCAGACAGGATTATGGGAGGATCTTGAGCCTCGTCCGGAAGGTCACGAGCTACGAGCAGGGAGCCATTCTCACTCTATTGTAGTTTTATGATCTTCCGCTGCGATGTTTCACCTTTCCAGATTATGTGTTGGTTCCAACTTTGGAGGAGTTCGCTTTCATCTTAGGTATTACAATCCGAGATGAGGTGTCATTCTCTTGTTCAGAAGAAGAACCCAATTTCGAGAAGTTAGCCGCTGCTTTTTATTTGAGCGCATCTGAGTTGGTTGATCATGTTGTCAGCAGAAATGGAGTTTCTGGCTTTACTTTATCTTTTTCGGAGGATAAAGCCCAGAAGTATAAGAGGGACTTTGGGTGGTGTTTAGTGCCATTTTGACTTTGTGCATCTACGACATCATGATGTTTCCTAACATACCAGACTTTGTTGATTTGGATGTTTTTTGTATTTTCGCTTCCAGGAATCCCGTACCTACTCTCCTAAGAGATTTGTATCATTCAGTACATTACAAGAATGAGAGAAGAAGAGGGAATATCATTTCTTGTTGTACACCGCTTTTTCACAAGTGGTTTATCGATCATCTTCCTCGCTCTGGAGCTTTTCTGGATTCAAGAAATTCAGTTGAATAGTCTAAAAGACTCATGGGTTTATCAGCCAAGGATATCGCCTGGTTCAATCGAGATCTGCTTGGTCGTGAGCTCTTCTTTAGTTGTGGTAGTTTTCCTAATGTGCCTTTGAGGGGGAGGAAAGGCGGTATCAACTACAATCTTTCTCTTGCTGTCAGAAAGTTTGGTTATGCTTTGAGGGGACCTCCGAAGGAAGAAGAAGTGCAGGAATCTTTGTACTTCACCGGTGTAGCTGATCCTTGTATTTTGGCCAGATTTGTTGATGTGTAGGGTAAAATCCACAAGAGGGGGAAGCTTTCCTTAGGTAAGAGTGACGGTAGAGCCTACGATCCATATGTGGAATGGATTCAGAAGAGAGTTGAGAAGATCTTTTTGCCTTTCGCCATCGAGGAACCTTTATATCCTTTGGCCATTGAGCAGCCTACAACGATTGACATCCTGAGATATAACAAGCTTTGGGCAGAGAAGGAAGAGCTACACAAAGAGAATGAAGAGTTAAAACAAGAGATCAATCAACTGAAGCATGATAAAGGTGAAGCTATTTATTTGGCTAAGACAAAGTCATAACCATTGACCAAGCTGGAGAAAGAGCTAGACGAGCAGATCAGGGTACGAGAGCGGATCGGTCAGGATCTAAAAAGCACCTGCAACATTTTGAAGCATAAGAAAGAGGATTTAGACAGAGCGTATATGGAGATATCCAAATTCAATGAGCAATGGAATGCTACTTTGACCGCCAACAGGAACAGGGAAGGCCAACTTCATACTCGGATTGATAAGCTAAATGTGCAATTCAAGGTCAAGGAGAATGAAGTAATGGAAGAATTGTACCGTAGGTACACGATTGAGCAAAAATTCCATGAGACTTTATTAGTGCTTGAAGAGCTCTAGATCCGAGCAGGTGTGAAGAAACCCAGGTTTGAAGATGCCTTCGGTGAAGATGCTTGGGAAGATTATTGCTTCTATCTCCGAGATGTGATATATAGAAGGGACATCCTCATCATAGAATTGGTTTTCAGACTAGACCATTCAGATACGAAGACAATGCTTAAGGAGGCTCAGACCTGGAGCAAAGAGCATGATTGCTGGGGAGGATCACTACAAGAAAATTAGGATTTTACGACACAAAAGTTGCGACAGTTACTTGATAACTGTCGTAACTCTCCTTTAGAGACGGTTGCCACAACGGTTTACACCAACCGTCCTTTTATTTTTTATAATTAATAAAGATTGCGACGGTTATAACATAAACCGCCCTAAAATTAAGGTTATGACGATTACATTAACCGCCCTAAAATTAAGGTTACGACGATTACATCAATCACCCTAATATACATGTCACCACAGTAAAGAAAACGGTCACCCCCTAAACCTTTCAAGACACCTATTAATTTCCATTAAACATTTGAAAATTTTATCAAAAATCATGACGGTAAAAACAACCTTCGCCCCCTAAAATCTCCCAACACTTAACACATTTTGTCAAAGGGCGTGACGATAGCTTCTCCCGTTGTCACCCTAAATCACTTCACTAACGTAATATTTTTTTTATTACATAACAGTGCAATGTTTAATCCCCACACAAATAATAATTCTAATTTATAATTTCCTCTCCGATTTCTAATTTCCCTCTTTAATTTTTAATTCCCTCTTTAACTTTTTAGTTCCTTTTACGATCCCTTTTTAATTTCTTCACAATCCCTAAGAAAATAAAATAAAAAATTGCATACCCAAGCAATTCAAACTCAATTCCTTTATCCACCACCGCCTTTCTCTATGCTGAAATGTTAGATCCTCGTCGGCCTTTTCTTCTTCATCCTTATTCTTTGAACCCTAAGATTCTTGACCATCTACTCACTCACATGCATATTTTTCACTCATTGTATCTATTGGTTACGGTGGCCGCCAACTAGGGTTAGTCTCCTATAGCATTCTTCCACCATTGCTCTCCATTCTTCTCTTATGGCAACCCTTTCTCTCACTTTTCAGTTTTTCTGGTAAGTTGATTATTGTGTGTTTTAGTTCTATTGTTCTCTATGTTTCTAAGTTATCTAAGCCAATTCTTTTTAATCTTTCCTTCAATTTGTATTTTCCATATTCAACTTTTTGAGCTCTGTCAAGATTTGTTCTTAATCTCGTTTAATTTCTTTGCTTAATAATGCCCTTTCCTCTATTTTTTATGAAATCAGTGTTGGATTTAGTGTTATTCATAGGTTTTCAACATGGTTACAATTTTTGCACATGTTAGCATGAATCTATAAATTATCATGTTTTTTAACTTATTTAAAATCCTTGTTTTAATACTTTTGATTTCTATCAGACCCCATTTGCAGTACTTTTTCGAATGAGTTTTTTATAGTGATTTTTTTTCTTCTAGTTTGCAATACCTGTTTCTTATTTTTGGCTTTTAAATGAAAAAGGAGTGTGATTATAGTTTGACAATGATGTTAGATTTTGTTTGATTACACAGTGATACACAACAGTAACAAAACCATACTTTTCAATGTGGGCTCATATGAAATATCTCTCTATTTCAAATTAGATGAGTGTCTAACTTACATAGCTTAACATTAGCCCATGGACTTCCCATTTTTTGGTCGTCTAATGTGATTTGTAGGAAATTGTGACTAAAGAGGATGGGATGGAAGCTCATAGATTTTTTTCTAATGATTTCAAGGTTCAATTTCACCCCTATAATTTTTTGGCATAGTGTATTTTGACTATTGCATGAGGTAAATAAAACATTGCATCCATTTGTTCCTCTTTAGCAAGCTTGGTTTCACCTACCCTGTATCTTTTATTTTTTGTTTTCAGTTCAACAAAAACAAGTAAAAACTTCAACAACTACAAAATGAGGATGTGTTGCTGGTAGTAGTGAGATAAGGGATGAGTTTATGAGCAGACAAATTAGTACAAGGTGGACGCCAATAACATATCATATTAGAATATTGAAGGATCTTTATTATCATGATGGAATTAGATAATCCAATGCATAATAGATTCAGATAATCTCTAGTAGGCCGAAATAATATGGTAAGATTGAAGGGAATAATGTGTTTTATTTTTTTTTCAAAAACATAAAGCTCGAGAAAGACTAGAGAAAATGTTCACTTTTGATGTTAATGTTATTTCTTCCTGCATCCAAAAAGCCACCAAAAAATAACAATATTAATTTGTTACTAACTTAAAAGTTGGTCATCATAAACAACAACCCATTATTCACTCATCAATCATTTTAATTATAATGTTTCATTTTCTATATATACAGGACTTTCTTCTGCTTCACGTGCTTCTACTAAGATGGTTACTATAGGCCAGTTTAGAAATTATAAACATGGATCTGTGCCTATGGAGCAGAGTATTTAGGTAAGTTAAGATTGTGATTTATTAGATAACATAAGCTTTAATATGTTTCCTCTCATTTTATTGTTCAATATAAATAAAACTCTGCAATGATTTATGCCCATGGTCATATTGTAAGTCTTAACTAATAGGGTATAACTATAGCCATCAAAGTAGATATTTAGTTAGTGCACTTTTCATTCAAAAATGGTTGAGTGATGGGGGTATCTATATTGGCTATTGGAAGTGAATAAGAAATATAGTATTTATCTCAAATTTTTAGTATACCATAGTTTTGTTCACTAAGTTTAGCATTTGAAGTTAATAACAAATTTTTTTTTTTTTTCATATTGAGTTTGTTGTGTCCAGATATTACAACCTTTTATTTTAACTAATGGAATTGATTTGTATAATTTTATTTAGGAGTCTGACTCGAATCTTCCTTTGTGGCTCTCTCGGCTCTAAATGCATGCTATTGCTCCTTTACAAAGACCTGATGCGATGCTCAGATGCAGTCTACTGCTCCCAATAATTCATGGTTACAAACTACTCTAAGGTATGAAGACATGAACACTTAACAAGTAATTTTAACTACGACTATTTAGAATTATGTTGGAAAACATATTTCTATTAAGGGATTTTAGGATGATTAGAAATCAAGGTTTGGTTTCAAATATGTAATGTCTATTTCATTTGTTTTTCATATGTGAGACTTACATTTATTGTATTTATAAGTCAACAAATAAAAATTCAAACAACATTAGAAAATTGAAGCTTATATCTTTTCATTAATAATACTTTCGTATTAAATTGATATTTCATATATCAACATCATCCTCTGTATTGGCATGATTTTTCTATATTAAAAAAAGTAAAGCATGTATCTAATTGAAACAAGAAAAAGAAAAGAAGCTAAAATACTAGATAGTCTATCAAATTAGTTTATAGATAGAGTGGTATTCATTTAGAAATTTGATTCCTAAGTTTGTTCATAATGTCACAGTTTAATATCATTATTATCCTTTATAATATAATGTAATAATGTAATGGAGATTAAGATAAGATGAACTATTGATAAAGATGTGATTCATGCACTAAAATATGGGCATGTATAAATTAGCTTCTCATTAGTATATGGGATGTTTCGTGAATCAAACAACAATTGACTAGTCGGCTTTTATTGGATATTTGGCTTACAATTTTAATAAACTTTTAATTAAATTTGGGATTTGGGATTGTTCTTGATGTCAGGGACTCACAGGATAGATAATATGTATGTGTTATGAAATAGCACTACTGTGTGTGGGATCTGGGACTCCTCCTAATCCTTTAAAATTTTGTTTCTTCACACACACAAAAATTGTAAGAATGACACTTGGGTCCTGCCCATGAACTTTTAGAGAAACCATGTTTTGAGACTATATCGAAGGCATTAAGATCTGGTGGAGTTCTTTGCAATATGGCAGGAAGTATGTGGCTTCATACACACCTTATCCAAGACATGATCTCCATTTGTCAAGGTTCTGTACATTATGCATGAACAAGTTAGTGCATTTGGAAACACATGTAAAGGTTTTGTACATTATGCATGAACAAGTTAGTGCATTTGGAAACACATGTAAAAATATTCAAGCATGAAAAATATGAAAATATTCTAAAATAGTGTTATATTTTTAGGCACTTTGATTTTTGGTCTATAAAATGTACTCCAGACTTCACTGTGTTTCTTTTGATATTTCTTGGAAAATATCAAAGTTCTTAATGTTCTTTTTGGATGTATAACCCTTTATAGTACAAATGACTATAATATAATATGTTGTTTATTTCATAAATTTGTAGTTTTTATAGTCCCTAGAATGTTATTGTAATATAAATGGATCCACGGGATTAATTTTGTTCGGGTTGGAAGACATGAAGCAGTGAATGAAGAGGTCAGAGAGAACTGCCTCTTAGGTTAGCCAATTTATAACCAGTATTCTTCCCTTTAATTTAACAAAAATTTTGAATAAAAATCTTGACCTAAGTTTCTATCACATAAACAAATGTACAGTGAGTTGAAGATATAAAAATAAGGTTTGAGCAAGTCAATTTTTCATCAATATTTCTTAGAGTACAGAGGCTTGAGACAATGGCATGGGGATGAGTTTGTTTTGCAGGCTTTCAGAAGCTCATCCATTAGCAATTTCAGCTTTGCAGAGTCAGGTATGTTGTAGCTACTACATATTACATTACAAACTCTGGTTTGGTTCTTTTTTCTTTCCCTATCTACATCAGTTACTAAATTATATATATATATATATATATATATATATATATATATATATATATATATATATATATATATATATATATATATATATATATATATATATATATATATATATATATATATATATATATATATATATATATATATATATATATTACCGCATGTGTCAGGGTATTGTGGACTTGTCAAATGCCTTGATATATGGCTGACAAATTGAGGTGTGATTCATATGGGATAGCTAATGCCAAACTTGAGTTTTCTGGCTTAAACTGATGTTTGCCTTGGCTAGAAGATGTAAGGATAATTACTTCAAAATTTGCATTGTCTTATTTGTGTGGTATTTGTAAATTGTAAATTTTGATGAGTTTGTTCTGTTTAGAGGGTAAATTTGCATTGTCTTATTTGTGTGGTATTTGTAAATTGTAAATTTTGATGAGTTTGTTCTGTTTAGAGGAACTTGGACTCAATTCATATATATCAATGTTGTTCTTTTATTAATTCTATTCCCTCACTTTCTTATTCTCAACTTTTTCTTGTTCTAAAAAATTGAGGGTAGAATTTTAATTTTTTTTTAAATATTCAAAATTTGCGGCGGTTTAAACCGCCACAATTTACCGTCGCAATCAAGAATGAAAACAAAAATCAAAATGAAATTCCACGATGGTTGGTAACCATTGCAATACTCAGGTTATGCCAGTTCTCTAACAATCGTGGAAGAGAACGACGGTTGGTGTGACGGTTTTGACAACCGTCGCAACACAGTCTCGCGACGCACATTTTTGGGACGGAGAAGCAACTGTCGTAACATGAAAATTGCAGCGGTTTTAACCGTCGTAATTATCAATATGAACTGTCGCAATTTGCTTATTTTCTTGTTGTGGATTATCTTTTGATGTATCACAGTAGTTTCTTTTCTTTTGTATCATAACCATCGCCAAATCTGTTGGATGAGATCGGTACCTTTTTTTATTTGGATCTTTCTAATTTGTTGTTATGTGTTGTCTCAGCTTTACTTGATATATGAGAAGATTTTGGTGGTATTCTTGTCCATCTCTGTTGTTCTTGTTTTTTGAAACTAGAATCAAGGGGGAGATCTCCCTGTAAATACATATACATGTTTGCATTTTGCATCTTACATTTTCATTTGCGTCGCAGGTGTTCTCAGTGGTCGTGTGTGTAACACCCCCTTTCTATACTCCCAAATAAACAATTAAATCATTTAGGCACTTAATAAAAATTTTCATCAGAGTATAATTAACACATGGTATAAAAGAGCTACGTCACATTATCCAGGAAATTCAAAACACATACAACACTGTTTCCCTTGAAAATCGGAAAACAACCGCTGATCTTCCAAATTTGACTTTGGTGACTCACAGGATCGATCAAATTGATCCTAGGACATGTGCTAAAGTATTCTTCGTTTAGAATTAGATTTAAAGTACTTGTAATAATGAATTGGTAAATGTGCTTGTAATAAAAAAGACTTCGACTGAGTATTTTAAAGTGCATAAACTTAAAGAAACGCTGTAAAAGATTTGTAAAAGGCTGAGCGAAGAAAGTAAAAAGTTTAAAGGAAAAGAGGAATTGGAGTAAAGGATGCAGGAAAGATAAAGGCAAAAAGGTAACACTTGTACAAGTGGTTCGACAGAGGAAATGTAAATGTTGCTGAAATTGTAAAAGACTTTATTGAAAAGTTGGTGATTTTACATAACGTACATTCTTCGTGAAAATACTCTTTTCTCACACTCGGGTACTTTGAGTAAATTTGATAGGAGTTACTTTGTACAAATGGTAAAACACACAGAAATCTGTCTAACAAATCCCTATTTATAATGCTAATAATTAACTGCTAATAACTTCCTAGTATCTCCTCGATCTAACAAGTGTCAATTGCATGTAACTTCCTGCTCTAGAACTCGCCACGTGTCTTATGAACAGAACCACTCCCTCCAAATTTTGAATTTCAAAACGACGTAGCAATCCTCCTGCAGAATTTCGGTCGAACTACCTCTGACACGGTCGGAATGCTCATAACTTTAGGTTTCTTAATTTTTCTAAGTTATTTCAACCGTTTAGCTTAGAAGATTCCTTAGAGGCTGTCGAAACCTCTTTGCTTCATTTTACTTAGACATTAATTATGTCTTAATATTTAGCAACCCAAGACAGTGTCGAATTTGGGAGCTAACAAATTGCCCCCAAAGAATGTTCTTTTCGACCTTATTGTAGGAAAAGGACATTTTTTGATAGTATCCCATTCGACACCATCTTTTCGATACTATCATACCCTTTGGTTTGCCTCTTATCCTTTGGAAGATAAAACAGAAGAAAGAGAAATGTTTATATTAAAAACCACGCCACTTTGCACGCTTCTGACGTCATCATCATCATGGCAGGTTTCTTGGAACTCACAAAAATTCAGAAAACATCATCACCCTTTTAGCGCCTAGGGGTATAGGTTACAACCGCCCCTTACTTCTTCCACTAGGTCGCACAAGTGGCCCACTAATTTCAACCACGTAATAATTCTTAATTTTATAAATCCTTATAAAATCACGAAGAGTTTTTTCATAAAGACTTTCTACTCTTTACCAACCTTTACTCTTCTCCTTTTTGCTGAAGAAACCCGTTTTTTCCAACACAAGAAAATTCTCATTTTTCTCTGAAAACCTTCAATCATGACTGAACAACAGAAGAAAACTCAAACTAGGAAACCATCTTCTTCGTCTGCATTGCCACCTTTCGCTACCTTGAGCGGACCAAAAATCACGAAGAACCAACAGCTCATCAGGGAGCCGTTAGCAGAAGAAAAACGACACATCTACGAATCTCAGGTAATCATACCCGTTAATGTGGCTGGAAAACCCTTAGCCATGTCTGGCCCATTGTCACCCCCAGACCTTGATTATTCCACCTTGAGTGACTTTTTCCCTTCTTATCGGAAAACCAAACCCTTAGGGCAAAAAGATGCTAGCAAAATCCCTTCTGATAACCCAGATGACCTTTCTCTCTTTAATGTGGACCTCAAATATTTGCATGATGGAGCAAGACTCTTTAGAGCTACGCCGTATTTCAAAGATTCTGAACTTTACCTTAACTGGTTGGCAAAAATAGAGAAAGCAAAGGCACAGCATTGGAAAGAAATAGGTATTTATGACCTAATCATGCTGTCGAAGGTTGGGCCACCTTACTGTCCGTTAATGCTGGCCTCCTCTTTGTATTTCTGGGACAACACTCACCATACCTTCCATCTTCCCTGTGGAATGGTGGCTCCCACGCTCTTCGACATGGCTGCTATTGTCGGATTAAAACCATGTGGATTGGCTTACAATCCTGAAATTGATGCACTGGACACCATAGGTTTTGGTAGTATGAAACATACTTACACACCCTTCATAAATCGTTATCATAAGAAAGACACCGACGTAGTCGAAGACGAGGAGCACATAGCCTTTCTGGCCATGTGGTTGTCTTGTTGTATTTTTTGCACAAAGTCCTTGCAGGTGGCGAGGAAGTACCTTACCCTGGCGAATCAGTTACACCTTAAAAGGGGCGTATGTCTCGGTGAAATGATACTAGCCAGCCTGTATGAGGCTTTGGGAGAAGGCGCTGATAAACTAAGGGATCCAAAAACCCATGGCACTCTTACAATGGCGGGGCCATTTTGGTTGCTTCAATTATGGTTGAACGCTACCTTCGAGCACAACCTTCCCTTCAAAGGAGAGGTCGACGAAGCCCAGGTATCTGAACACAGGGTCGAATGGCCACGCTTGGTTCAGTTGACACCAAGTGAAGAGGGTCGAAGCCTTCGTGCCAACCTTACCAGCTTTATCCACTTGTTTGCAAAAAGGCATGAATTTACTCCCAGGATGGCCCCTTTTGCTCATAGGTTGTATGGCCCTGAATGGTTCACCAGGTCATTTCCTCCAGTTTCGCAAAAACAAGAAGCAGAATCAAACCTGATATGGGAGAGATTCTTGACGCCACGCTTGATTGTTCATAAGCTTAATCTTGTCAGAGGACAAGTGTTGCGGTGAAATTTGGATGTCAAGCTATTGATTAACTTGAATCTTAATTCATTTACAACCGGTCTTTGATTTATCCGAAGGAAAGGTTAAAGAAAGGAAAAACCTAAAAGGGAGAGATCTAAGGTTCGGGGGTTGGTTAAATTTAGGGAAGGTATTAGCACCCTAAACTTCCGTAGTACTCTACGGGAACCTTTTGTTTATTTTTTTATATTTATTTCATTAATTATTTTGCTTTAGGGTATATACAAAGGATTAAAAATTAAAAAAGACCTAGGGGTTATTTCTAAGTTTACTCGGCAAGACATCGCATCTTGTGCCTACATATCCTTACGGGAATGGAATCAGAGTAACTGTAGTTCCCCTCAAAAGGGAGGTTAGAGACTTCTTGACTGTGGTCAAGGTCTCAAGGGGAATAAACGCATCTTAAGGACACGCTTACATGGAGTCTTAAACTCCGATCTCTATGTTATAAATTGTTAAGTGCATTAGGGTTAGGTTAGGGATTCCGCGGCGGGAAACCCTAAAATGAGTGTGGCGACTCTTTGACCTAAAGCTAGGGGTAGTTTTGTAATTTTGTCCACGGCGAGACATTTGTGAAAAGTTAGGGTTTGTAAGGGTTTGAAGTTTTGAGGACTATTGGCGTGGCGGCCAAACGGCTAGACCTAATCCTTCGGAGGAATGCAATGGGACAAATTAACGATGCAAATGCGCGAATTTAAACCATACAAACAGCAGAAATTAAAGTGTGGAAAGGTAAACGCGATAATTTGTTCGCGAAGTTACAAATGAGAAACAGATACAATTATAATACAACTTGAATTGAAAAACACATTAAAATAGCTAATAGCAACGTAACAAGCTGCACATTGAATACACAAGGTTAGTAGACAGAGTCAGACAGTAATAAGACGAGTTATGAAACGGAAGTGCGAAAGTTATAGATATTCTTTGTTGTTTATTTGTGATATATAAAAAAGCTTTTGATTTAAGTTAAAAAAGAGGTTTTAATATTATTAAAAAAAAATTTCAAAAATAGTCTTAATTTAATTATCTAACAAAAAGGTTTTATTTTAAAAAAAAGGTTTAATGTTATTATTATATATTTTTTTAAAAAAACGGTTCTAGTTATTATTTTAAAAAAAGATTTTAGTTATTATTTTAAATTTATCTAAAAAAAAAGTTTTTCTTAAAAATAATAGGTTTTCATATTAATTTGGAAAAGATGTTAATGTTATTTATTTTAAAAAACAGATTTTTATATTATAACAAGTTTTAATAAATTAATAATAATAATAATAATAATAATAATAATAATAATAAATAATGATAATAATAATACTACTAATAATAATAATAATAAATAATGATAATAATAATACTAATAATAATAATAATAATAATAATAATAATAATAATAATAATAATAATAATAATAAAGCAATAATGAATTTTAAATGTGCCAAATAACCCAACAATGTTGCTAACGCAGAAATGCGCTCAGCGCAACCAGATCTAAATCGGACGAAACAAAATTTATCGCAAAGAAAAAGAAATTAAGCAAAAAAACAGTATTATTGCTCACACAAAAATGCGATCATCGCAACCAGATCGAACTAACACAAATGTCACGCGTCATGCACACAAATGTGGAAACATCGTATCGATATAATTCGATCAAAAATTAATCTTATATATATATAAACTCTAACAATTTAAAAATTATAAATATATAAACGTAACAGTAATAGATGAAGAAAAAGAAATAACGGTAATAGATGAAGAAAAAGAAACAACAGTAATAGATGAAGGAAAAGAAATAACGGTAAATGATGAAGAAAAAGAAACAACAGTAATAGATGAAGAAAAAGAAATAACGGTAAACGACACTCACTCCTCTTAGGTTTTTTTCATTCTCCCCCTTTTCAACAAAGCAACACATGTATATATAGGGAACAAATTAGGGTTAACACCAAATTGTCAATAATGTCCCTAAAGCCCATTTTAAAGTCCAAACTAAATAATTAGTTAAGAAAAAAAATAAAATTTAAATAATTTAAAATAATTAAAATAAACTTAAAATAAAAACTAATAATCCTATTGATTCCTAAAATCAAAAATATTATAAAAAGAACAAAATTTTTTTTCAATATTTTTTATTTTATGATTTTTTGGATATTTTTATGAATAATTTAGAAAAAAGTGAAAAAAATAATATTTTAAAAAATGATTTAATTAAAATACGAAAATAATAATTAAATAATAATAAAAAAACTATTTTTGTTATTTTTTAATGAAAGATAGAAAAATTTAGAGTAAAAATAATAAAAAACAAAAAGTGACAAAGGTGAGATTCGAACTTTCAACCTCTCACACTCACAACTCCTTACACATGTCCTCTTGCCAATTGTGCCATTTTTACTTTTTAGAAAAAAAATGCATGCCATATGATATTTACCTGCAAAAAGTCAAACGACTACACAAATTTGTTAGTAATTGATTAAATGCAATAAAAATGAAATTAAATGCGACGACAAATCTTAGGGCAAAATTTGGGGTATTACAGTTGCCCCTATTTAAATAACTTCACCGGGTGATTTGAGCAACGGAGACTCGAGAAATCATGGTGGAGGGATTTAAATACAGATAACCGAAAATTTTGCCTTTAGACGCAGTGCTATGCAATGATATGGACAAAACAAAACGAACTATAATGCTAAATATGATATGAATCTGATATGATGCGTATGATAAAAATGACAAATGCACGGATACAGACGAAACAACGTCACAGGGGACGACCCATCGAGGAATTGCACTGGGGAAGAAGACATGTCATATCTGGAAGAACGTCGGGTAGACACGACACATAATTGTTGATAGGTGCCAAGTAAATTAGAAATTGTCCGCAAGGTAAGACGCGGGTAAAACACGAGCTCAGGAGAAAAACGCAAATGGGGATAAAACACCCATGATGCCAAGTAAATAAATTTTGCCCACACGGTAAGACGCGAGTAAAACACAACCTCAGGGAGAAAAAAAAAAGTAAATGGGGGTAAAACACCATGATGTTAGGTAAACCCAGGAATATCTGGTAAACGGGGAATAAAACACCCGGGATAAAAGGTACATGGGGGATAAAACACCCAAGGATAGAAGGTAAATGGGGAGTAAAGCACCCAAGATAGAAATGTAAATGGGGAGTAAAGCACCCAGGATAGAAATGTAAATGGGGAGTAAAGCACCCAAGATAAAAATGTAAATGGGGAGTAAAACACCCAAGATAAAAATGTAAATGGGGAATAAAGCATCCAAGATAGAAATGTAAATGGGGAGTAAAGCACCCAAGCTAGAAATGTAAATGGGGAGTAAAGCACCAAAGATAAAAATGTAAATGGGGAGTAAAGCACCCAAGATAGAAATGTAAATGGGGAGTAAAACACCCAAAATAGAGAGGTAAATGGGGAATAAAGCACCCAAGATAGAAATGTAAATGGGGAGTAAAGCACCCAAGATAGAAATGTAAATGGGGAGTAAAGCACCCAAGATATGCACATGTATAGGAATTATGCTATGACATATAATCAAATGCAAATGCAGACGTCGACGACAAGGCTCGACTCTTTCGGTGAGATGACAAAACTGGAGGACTAATTCCTCAACACGGAGATCACTGTCATTCTGTTAAGCTGTATCAAGTTGATAGTCACTGTAGGAATGATGAATAACTGCTTAGGGATTATGCAAGTAAGCTGCCCCAGGTCAAATGAAATGATAATTGCTTCAGCTGTCTGATTCGTGGAATCGACTGTTTTGCTGTATCCTCGGAGGGCTTGCCCCAGTCTGAGTCTTGAACAATTCTCTGGATAAACCAAATCTGAGAAGATATTGCCTTGAACAAATCTTGAACTGATTCTTTGATAGGATGTAAAAGGAACTTGCCCCTTATAAGATCACTTGACCAAGTTTCTCATTGTTTGAAAATTCCTTAGAGGAAAGCCAGTTTGCAAACAAAAATATTCATACAAACATGGTAATGCAAAGTTCATGCGATTTTTGAAAAATTATTTTTGAAAGATGGAAAATACATGAGTCGTTAGTCAGAACAAGGCGGTTCAAGACACTCAAAGTTTAAAATAAAAGTGTATTGCCAAAATAAATGATTCGGAAGGATCTTTTGGAGTCAGGTTACACAACCTTGTTGTAGTATACTTTCAAAATAACCCTGTTTCAGTTAGGTCTTTTGAGGGTTGTAACGTGGTCTGGTTCACGGTTTATGAAACAAAAGATAAAGGCTCAAAATTTATTTGTACCCACCCAATCTACGTGATGATCTTCAGTCCTATGCTCAGTTAACTCATACTATGCATTCAGGTTCCCATAAGTTAGGGATTTCATTGATCGTAGCAGTGATGATTCAGAAGTCAAAGGGACCTATGAAAAGGCAGCCACTACTCCCCTATAACATTTGATTGTTTTGACATTAAGGATTTTCAAGATAAGGATTTAAAAATCTCTTTGTATTATCCCTAAATTTTGCCTAAACTGTTTATTTTAGAGTTTACAGTCAGCGGGATGCCCCAGTTTTGCCTAAGTCTCCTTCATAGGTTTTGACTTAGCGGGCTTCTTTTGCTTTTTTTATATTATTTTTTGTGTGAAGGAAAGTGACTGTTTGATTTTAATGATTACGGTGAACCATCATCGACCTTTTGATTAGAAAACATCTTCGACACTTGTTTGACGTGTGCGAAGGAAAATTTGTTAATGAAAGGTGTATCGTATAAACACACAACCAAGTTAACTGAGCACTACCCATCCCAAGGTTAAAATTGTGGGTTTTTTGTAACGAAAGAAACTCCAACTTCTAGGCTCGAAGGGGGTAACGAGGGATTAACTTCCTTATTTCTCCAGTGTTTGGGAATTGAAACAATGCCTTACATCGTCAACAAGGTTTGATTGAAAGCATACTAACAACAATTATGGGTATAACGTTTTCATCATCCTCCCTCCAATCTTAGCATATCAAAATTTTGGACAAGAAGTAAACATTTGAAAAATAAAGCATAAAGATGCAAATAAATGGACGGAAATGAATTGAATCAAAAGTCGCAATGCTTATTTCATTAATGAAAGTACAAACATAATTAAAAGCAAACAACTTAAACAAAATAAGGAAAGTGCAAACAACGAGAAACAAAAGGCCTAGTGACAAAACTTCATTTCTGATGTACTGGCAAGGGATTTTTCTGAACATCCGGATGACTGTCTGTAAAATCAAGTATTCCAGTTCTAACCAATTCACATACTCTAGCCTTCAATGCAAAACAATGCTCCAAGTCATGGCCTGGGGGCACCCTCATGGGAAGCACAATGGAGATCAACCCTAAATCCAGTCGGAGGATTAAGAGGAGGTGGTAAAGCCTTTGTAGTAATCAGTCCTTGCCGGACTAAGTCAGGATATAGCTCTGTGTAAGTCATGAGAATAGGATCAAAGTGACTCCTGTTCCATTTCTGGTCTGATATCTGTGTCGAGGAATCAGCTTGACGACTCAAAGGTACACTAGAAGACGATAGGACCAAGAAGGAGAAACTGGGGGATAAATGCAATGCAAAAATGTGATGCTAATGCCATGCAATGGTTCCAAGAATTTCAACGGTCGATTGCAAATATTCCCTTTTAGGAAAGTTGGAAAAAAAATTATTTTTTTGACTCTAAAATGTAGGACCTTTTTGAATTTGCAAAGGATTTTTGAATTCCTTGAAACTAGAAATGATATGATGCTTTATGGATGCAAAGCACAAACGCACATAAGCAAACAAAGGTCCTAATTTTAGAGGAACAATGAATGGAGTCAAGGTCTACCCTTCCCAAAGTGGTGTGTACTATAGATTAATTGTACCTGCAGAACAAGGGTTCTAAATCAGTGCCCAAAGTCATCAGTCCATCTTTCGGATATTATCGACTTCCCGACTGACTCGAGGGTCAATAATATTCTCAAGAGAACCTCTTTTAAGTGTAGCATCGCGTAGCAACCATTGTAGGACTACTCCCATATAGTTCCCGCACTACGTCCTATATAAGGTCAAGATGGTGTAAAGGTACTACGGTTCCCAGTATCACAGACTCCAATCGATAACGGTAAAAGTTTTCACGACTACACTCGATCAACCGAACCATTTTCGAAAGTGTCTCAACTGAGCGGTGATTCTCGATTTAGCTTAGTCGGGACTCACTCCCTATAAGCCTCGTCGAATATATCAGCCATCCTATCATAAGGTCGCTCAAGTCCCGGTGTAGGACTTATCTCACAACACAGTAACTCCAAGTAAGGTACCCCAATATATACATACAAGTGAGCAAAATATATAATAAAACAAATATATAAAGAAAAATAAACAAAATAGGGATAACCCTCAATAGTTAGGAGTCCCCAGTGAAGTCGCCATTTTCTGTTGCGGTGAAATTTGGATGTCAAGCTATTGATTAACTTGAATCTTAATTCATTTACAACCGGTCTTTGATTTATCCGAAGGAAAGGTTAAAGAAAGGAAAAACCTAAAAGGGAGAGATCTAAGGTTCGGGGGTTGGTTAAATTTAGGGAAGGTATTAGCACCCTAAACTTTCGTAGTACTCTACGGGAACCTTTTGTTTATTTTTTTATATTTATTTCATTAATTATTTTGCTTTAGGGTATATACAAAGGATTAAAAATTAAAAAAGACCTAGGGGTTAATTCTAAGTTTACTCAGCAAGACATCGCATCTTGTGCCTACATATCCTTACGGGAATGGAATCAGAGTAACTGTAGTTCCCCTCAAAAGGGAGGTTAGAGACTTCTTGACTGTGGTCAAGGTCTCAAGGGGAATAAACGCATCTTAAGGACACGCTTACATGGAGTCTTAAACTCCGATCTCTATGTTATAAATTGTTAAGTGCATTAGGGTTAGGTTAGGGATTCCGCGGCGGGAAACCCTAAAATGAGTGCGGCGACTCTTTGACCTAAAGCTAGGGGTAGTTTTGTAATTTTGTCCACGGCGAGACATTTGTGAAAAGTTAGGGTTTGTAAGGGTTTGAAGTTTTGAGAACTATTGGCGTGGCGGCCAAACGGCTAGACCTAATCCTTCGGAGGAATGCAATGGGACAAATTAACGATGCAAATGCGCGAATTTAAACCATACAAACAGCAGAAATTAAAGTGTGGAAAGGTAAACGCGATAATGTGTTCGCGAAGTTACAAATGAGAAACAGATACAATTATAATACAGCTTGAATTGAAAAACACATTAAAATAGCTAATAGCAACGTAACAAGCTGCACATTGAATACACAAGGTTAGTAGACAGAGTCAGACGGTAATCAGACGAGTTATGAAACGGAAGTGCGAAAGTTATAGATATTCTTTGTTGTTTATTTGTGATATATAAAAAAGCTTTTGATTTAAGTTAAAAAAGAGGTTTTAATATTATTAAAAAAAACTTTTCAAAAATAGTCTTAATTTAATTATCTAACAAAAAGGTTTTATTTTAAACAAAAGGTTTAATGTTATTATTATATATTTTTTTTTAAAAACGGTTCTAGTTATTATTTTAAAAAAAGATTTTAGTTATTATTTTAAATTTATCTAAAAAAAAGTTTTTCTTAAAAATAATAGGTTTTCATATTAATTTGGAAAAGATGTTAATGTTATTTATTTTAAAAAACAGATTTTTATATTATAACAAGTTTTAATAAATTAATGATAATAATAATAATAATAATAATAATAATAATAATAATAATAATAATAATAATAGTAATAATAATAATAATAATAATGATAATAATAATAAATAATGATAATAATAATACTAATAATAATAATAATAAATAATGATAATAATAATAATACTAATAATAATAATAATAATAATAAAGTAATAATGAATTTTAAATGTGCCAAATAACCCAACAATGTTGCTAACGCAGAAATGCGCTCAGCGCAACCAGATCTAAATCGGACGAAACAAAATTTATCGCAAAGAAAAAGAAATTAAGCAAAAAAACAGTATTATTGCTCACACAAAAATGCGATCATCGCAACCAGAACGAACTAACACAAATGTCACGCGTCATGCACACAAATGTGCAAACATCGTATCGATATAATTCGATCAAAAATTAATCTTATATATATATATATATAAACTCTAACAATTTAAAAATTATAAATATATAAACGTAACAGTAATAGATGAAGAAAAAGAAATAACGGTAATAGATGAAGAAAAAGAAACAACAGTAATAGATGAAGGAAAAGAAATAACGGTAAACGATGAAGAAAAGAAACAACAGTAATAGATGAAGAAAAAGAAATAACGGTAAACGGCACTCACTCCTCTTAGGTTTTTTTCATTCTCCCCCTTTTCAACAAAGCAACACATGTATATATAGGGAACAAATTAGGGTTAACACCAAATTGTCAATAATGTCCCTAAAGCCCATTTTAAAGCCCAAACTAAATAATTAGTTAAGAAAAAAAATAAAATTTAAATAATTTAAAATAATTAAAATAAACTTAAAATAAAAACTAATAATCCTATTGATTCCTAAAATCAAAAATATTATAAAAAGAACAAAATTTTTTTTCAATATTTTTTATTTTATGATTTTTTGGATATTTTTATGAATAATTTAGAAAAAAGTGAAAAAAATAATATTTTAAAAAATGATTTAATTAAAATACGAAAATAATAATTAAATAATAATAAAAAACTATTTTTGTTATTTTTTAATGAAAGATAGAAAAATTTAGAGTAAAAATAATAAAAAACAAAAAGTGACAAATGTGAGATTCGAACTCTCAACCTTTCACACTCACAACTCCTTACACATGTCCTCTTGCCAATTGTGCCATTTTTACTTTTTAGAAATAAAATGCATGCCATATGATATTTACCTGCAAAAAGTCAAACGACTACACAAATTTGTTAGTAATTGATTAAATGCAATAAAAATGCAATGAAATGCGACGACAAATCTTAGGGCAAAATTTAGGGTATTACAACAAGCAATATTAGTCGCTTATCAACCTAACTTGGTGTCGAGGCAATTTGGGTTAATTCAATCATTGCCTAGGTGCTTGTATGATAAGAAGTCTCATGTTATCCTTCTCTCCACTAACTTCAACCCACTTGAGTGTTCGACTCAAATGGCCCGTTATGCCCATAAGTCCCATTTTACTCCAATCTATTTTGAACCCTCTCACCTTTGTACCCCAGATTTTTACAACTGGTGGACCAACCATTACTCCAACAATTTTCTTGATGTTTCAAGTTTTTCACGCTTGATTGACCGGGCTTTTATTGATGTGCAGGAAAAGGTCAAGAAAGGTACGTCTACTCATATCAAAGAGATACAAGCTTTCCAGAAGTACTTCGAAACTACCTATCGACCAAATGATGTTAGTCGAACCATCCGCGAGGCTGCTGTCACTTTAAAAGAAAAGTTTTCTAAACGAATGGAGAATCTGAAAATCCCCTCATCTATCCCTTACGATAGACGATATGAGGTTGCTTTTAAACTCTTTCCCCAAAAGACCCCTCGATTACCAACCGCTGATTTTGGCGTGGCTCTTGCCCCTCCATTTCCAGACTGGTTTATCTGTGAGGATAGTATAAAAATACTTCGACAGCAGTCGAAGCCTAAGGCGCAGCGGGTGGTTCCTACTAAACATACACTTGATACCTTTAGAGGGCACCTTCATGTCAGTATCGAAGATGTTCACATCGAGACCGAAATCCTTGAAGGTCATCTCCCTTCGATTTGGCTTTCTCTCACGGAGCTTCAACGTTACTAACCTATATCTTCTATATTTATTTATTCGCAGCTGCTCCCAAAAGAAACGCTCCGACCAATAAAACAGAAGGAAAGATCGAAAGTTCAAAGGTAAATTCTTACATGCTCTTATTCACATGAAGTTTTTCTGTCCTTTGTTGATCACTTCGATCTTCCCAGGTTGGCCGCAAACCTCCAACCCCTCAAAAAAGAAGAAAAGTTGCAGCCCAAATCATCATAAACTCCGACGATGATGAATCCCCTCGTGAAGATACTTCCCTAAAAAGAAAACGAAGGGTAACTCATGGGCTAGAGAGCGTCGAATCTCCTCCATCTTCCGCCAAGATACAAAAACAAAACACGCCTCCTGAATCTCCTGTCAAAGCTCTCACAACAAATGATCCAAATCCTTCTGTCGTTCCCATAGAGAGTGATAACTCTAGTCCGGCTGAGGAAGCCACGAAGGTATTATGAAAGAATCTCTGACCTTTCTATATCAAGCTCTTGTCTCTTTCATCTCGCGTCTCATGAGGTTTATTTTCCCAACTGCAGACTACTACCGAGGCCTCCAAGCCTTCGATGCAACCGTCTCCCTTGCCTATTTATCCATTGAACAGCCAAGGTGAACCCACTTATATCACTACATCTGATTTGGGTTCTGGTGTGAGTTCTCTTGGTGAAATTAACAAACCTGAATTTTATGCAGCCCCTTCGCCCCTAAAAACTACTACCCAACAATCACAAACTGATTGGTCTGACCACGAGGAAGAGGAAGCTCCTGAGACAATAGTCGTGGCAGATGAAGACGAAAACCCCAAACCTGAGGACACCAACCCTGCCACCACAACAAGTTCCCCTCTTGATCAAACAAAACCCGCTAATGACGACGTTGATGCGAACGAAGCCCACACATGTGAGGAAGAAGCCATGCACCAGTCTGAGCTAGGTGAGTCAGATGGTGAGGAAAAAGAAGCTACCTTGGCTCAAGACTCCACAAAAACTGCTCCTGTAGAAAGGGAAATAATTACAAAAGGAAAATCTGATGATCCTGCTTGTATTGATGCTACCAAAGTTACTCTCGTCGAGGTGCCACAGGAAATGCCTCTTCAGAGTGAAACGGTCCTCTCTAAGGAAGAAATGGCTGCGCTAAAAGAAAGCGATCCTCGTCGATACGTTCAATTACTGCTGCGCAGTCGAGGCAGTTCTTCTGGCAAAACTCGGAGTGCTTCAACTTCTGAGGGCCAGGTCTCTAGCAAACCTTCAGATGACATTTTGGTGAAGATCAAAGCCAAAATCTTTAAAGGAGACCTTTTCATGTTGCTGCAGATGGATTCCGTCACCCATCTATCTTTGAAAGCACTTCTTCAACAAGTGAGACTTGATTCCATATCCCCTGAAGCTACTAATGTCATTCGAGAGGTGGGAATTTTGATAGATCAAGTCTACGAAGACCTTACGTTGCTGCCCCGCCTCGAAGGTGACATTTCGACAAAATCTGGTTGTGAAGCAGCTGCCTGGACAAGTGCAGCAGAATCGGAACAAAGGATCGAAGAGCTAGAGGAAGAGAAAAAGCGAGACCAACTAGAGATTGCTTCCAGTAAGGAAAACATCGTCTGCTGGAAACGCAAGATCAAGAAACTTCAAGGCAAGATCAAGAAAGAAGAAAAGAAGATTTCTCAACTGTCTTCCAAAGACGATTCGACCCTTGCCGCTGAACTCGAACATGCCATCACTTTTGCAGAAGAGGCTCGAAGCTTAGAAGAAGAAGTTGCCAGATTAATTGACGAAAGGGCCTTGTGCCGACAACGTATTGAATCTCAGAAGGCGAACTACCTTAAAATGAAGGCCAATCTTCCTTTCTAATTTACTGACATATTGTAACAGACTATATTTTGCTGGCCTTTGAAGCCATCTTTGTTATTGTAACTTATCGCGCCATTTTGGCAAATATTAATACCATTTGTGGCTTTGCTTTATACTTTCTGTTACTCTGTTGTTATCTTAACTTCTTGCAGCATAGGCCTGTACTTTTTCAAGTACTTACCATTTACTTTTAATATCCTCTTATCTTCGCCCAATTCTTCCACTTCATAGGCTCCATTAAAGAAAACCCTCGACACTTGGAAGGGTCCCTCCCACTTTGGGGACCATTTACCCAGCGTCTTGGCCTTTCGATCCATAGGCAGAATGACTCTCCAAACTAAGTCTCCAACTAAAAAGGTTCTTGCTTTAACCTTCTTATTGTATGACTTTTCCACTCTCTTTTTCTGCCTTCTCAGCAATTCTAGAGCTTTCAATCTTTCTTCGTCTAAGTCTATGACCTCATCGAGCATCATATCCCAATAGACTTCTCTAGGAATTTTGTGTTGCCTTTGAACCCTAATTGACTGTATGTGGATTTTGACTGGCAACACTGCATCGTGACCAAAGGTCAAACGATATGGGGTGGTGTTGGTTGCCTCTTTGGGTGACGTTCGACATGCCCATAGAACCTGATCCAACACTTTGTGCCAATTCTTTGGCTTGGTTCCTACTTGCTTCTTTATCATGCCAATGACCACTTTGTTTGCTGCCTCGACTTGCCCGTTAGCTTGCGCGTAATAAGGGGTCGAAGTTAAGAGTTTGAACCCCATCTCTCTGGCAAAATCATGCATCTTTCTACCCGTGAAGATCGACCCTTGATCCGCTGTTATTGTCTCTGGCAGTCCAAACCTAAAGATGATATTTTTCTGAATGAATTCAATCACATCTTCCTGATCCATTTTAGGTAAAGGCACTGCTTGGACCCACTTGGTAAAGTAATCTATCCCCACTAAGATATACTTTTGGTTTTTTGAGGATGCTGGTCAAATTTCTCCAATCAGGTCCAAAGCCCAACCTCTAAACGACCATGGTTTAATTATGGAATGTAATTCGCTTGCTGGGACATGTTGTATGCCCGCATGAACTTGACACTCCTGGCACCCCTTGGCGAACTCGATGCAATCCTTTAGCATCGTAGGCCAGTACAAACCTTGTCGAAATAACAACCATTTCATTTTATGGCCAACTTGGTGTGCACCACATGCCCCACTATGGACTGTTGACAAAGCCAAGTATGCCTCTAATTCACTCAGGCATTTCAGCAAAACTCCTTCAGGGGTCTTTTGGAACAATTCATTGCCCATCAAGACGTAGCTCAGTGCTTGATATTTTATCTTTCGATCTGAGGCTATTGACGGATTCTGGAGATATTCGACTAAAGGCTTTCTCCAGTCATTGTTCAACAATTCTCCGATGGTAAAGACTTCGAAAATCTCTTCATCCATATATCCAAACTTTGTAGCCTCTAAGTCTGATGGCTTCAACCCAACCGACACTACCTTGCCTCTAGCTTCGATTACTTCCTGCAAGTCTTCCTTCGAGACCTTATATCCCGAGGCAATCTGTGCTAGATCGTTGGCCACTTGGTTCTGTATTCTCGGTATATGTCGAATAGTTGACGCTTTGAATTTTTTAAGCAGCCTATTGGCCACTACGAAGTACTTGATGAGATTTTCTTTAACACATTTGTACTCTTTTGTCAACTGTTTTATCACTAATTTCGAATCGCCCATTATTTCGACCTGGGTTGCCCCTAATTCTAACAAAATTTCAAGTCCAGCTATTAAAGCTTCATATTCAGCCTCGTTGTTGGAACATAACCCTTCGACTTTATACTTGAATTTTGTTGGAATTTTATCTGGCGAAATAATCAACAGACCAATACCCGTGCCATGTTTGTGGCTAGAGCCATCAAAGTATAATTTCCATGGTTCCACTTCAAATATATTCAGGGCATTCTCGTTTATAGAGTGGTCGACGATAAAGTCTGCCACTATTTGCCCTTTGACTGCTTTTAGCGGCCTATAAGTCAAAGAATATTCTGTCAATGTCAGTGCCCATTTTCCAATTCGACTGTGCAAAATAGGTTTTGATAACATGTGTTTAATAACATCAAAGTGCGAAGAAACACAAACATCTACTGGTTTAATATATTGCTTTAACTTTGTACATGAGAAATATAAACATAGACATAGCTTTTCGATTTCACTATATCTAGTTTCTGCGTCATTTAAAACTCTACTGAGGTAGTAAATAGCCCTTTCGGCGCCATACTCATCCTCCTGAGCCAACATGCTCCCTAAAGTTCTATCTGACGCTGCTATGTACAATCGCATACTCCTGCTTCGACACGGAGGCGAAAGGACTGGGGGGTGAGCCAAGTAGTCTTTGATTTTGTCGAAGGCTTCCTGCTGCTCTTTGCCCCACTCGAATCTGTCCCTAGTAATTCGAAGCAAAGGTGAGAAGGCTTGTGTCTTGCCGCTTAAGTTGGAGATGAACCTCCTTAGAAAGTTAATTTTCCCCAGCAGTGATTGCAACACTTTTTTTGTTTGACGGTGCTTTTGTTTCTAAGATAGCCTTCGTCTTATTCTGGTTGATTTCGATTCCCTTCTTATGGACAACGAAACCCAAGAAGTCTCCCGCCTGTACAAAAAACGCGCACTTCAACGAATTCATTTTGAGGTCGAACCTCCTCATTCTGGCGAACGATTGTCGCAGATGATCCAGATGGCTTTTTCCTGAAACAGATTTTACCACAATATCGTCAATGTATATTTGCATAAAAGATTCAATGAAATCATGGAATATAGAATTCATCGCTCGCTAATACGTTGCCCCAGTGTTCTTTAGGCCAAATGGCATTACTACCCATTCGTAAGTGCCTAAGGCCCCTGGACAACGAAACACTGTTTTGGGAACGTCATCTTCCGCGATAAAAATCTGGTTATATCCAGAATAACCATCCAACATACTAAGGTACTCATGGCCAGCGGCTGAATCAACTAGCATTTCCGCCACTGGCATCGAATATTCGTCCTTGGGAGTGGCTGAATTCAAATCTCTGAAATCAATGCACACTCTTAGGGACCCGTTCTTCTTGATGACTGGGACAATGTTGGCCAGCCCTTCGACATACCTCGTTGTGCGAATGAATTTGCAACAAAGGAGCCTTTCGATTTCCTCCTTGATCTTCGACATGATCTTTGGGGCAAAACGCCTTGGGCCCTGTTTGACTGGCTTCTTTCCAGGTTTTATTGGTAGTTTATGTTCCACCAAATCCCTTTGCAACCCAGGCATTTCGTCATAGTCCCAGGCGAAACAATCCTTATACTCCCGGAGCGACTGGATGACTTCGATCTTCAGTTGAGGGTCGAGGTTAGCACTAATGTACGTTGGCCTCCTGGTTGGACCCTCTCCTAAGTCAATTTCCTCCAATGGATCCTGTGCGAGCATTTTGATGTCGTTCTTCAAAGGATCTCTTTTGAACCCCAGAGGTTCGTCATCATAGATGGTGTCGAGCCTCTGGCTCTCCCACTGCATTTTGGTGGCTTCTTCAGCCATTTTGTCATGGGCGGCCATTACGGCCGTTTGTAATTTGGTTTCAGCCACATAGGCCGAAATTCTTTGCAGCACCGCTGCTTCAGTCATCAAACTCACTGCCCCACCCAGTGGGGTCAACTGGGGCTGCCCCCAGGTATGGGAGTCTCTCCCCAGGTATTTCCCTATCCCAACGAAATTCGTCAACAGGGTGGAGGTATAGTGAGTAGTACACCTCGTCATTTGGTGCGAACTCAAAGTCCGCTGGAGCACAAGGGTCTATTCTGGCCAAGTGCTTGTCGAATTGGAACTGATCTACTTGCCTTCTTGGCACCCTGAAGTATCCTTGATCAGCTTCAATATTTTCAACTATGTCATCTGGCCTCCAGATGGCAATCCTTTGATGTATCGATGATGGCACTGCTCCAATGCCATGTATCCATTCTCGGCCAAGCAATAAATTATAGTTGGTCGTGGTTTCGACCACCATGAATACCGTTGGTCTTGTAATTGTTCTGACGGTTACGTCCACCTGAATCACACCCCTGGTGGTTCCTACTTTTCCTTCATAATTCGACAAAACCATATTGTGTGGCTTTGTATCAGCGTCATGCTTTCCTATTTTGGTCAGCAAAGAATGTGGAATCAAGTTTACCGTAGCGCCACAATCCACCAGTATTTTGTTGATGGGGATGTTCTCCACTTTTGCTGTAATATACAACGGTTTCAGGTGGGTCCTCATTTCTTCAGTGGGCCGTTCAAAGAAAGCGTTTTGCTCTTCGACACAGCCGTTGTTCATCACGTAATAGCATACAGGTTTATGTGCTGCCATTTCCCATTCAGCGTCTGCGCCTGGTTCTTCGACCTCTGAAACCCTATCGAACTCCCGGGGCATCACCGACACCATGTTGACCACCAGGTTCAAAGAGTCATTGGAGTCGGAGTCAAAGTTATTTGTCATGTCTTCGTCCCCTTCCGTTGGTCTGTCTTGTTTAGGCGAAAACAACCTTCGCCCCATTGGTAACTTTTCAGCTATCTTCGATTGTTGTCCTTCTTTTCCGGGGGGGTTTGAACTATTCTTTGACTGATTTTTCTCCATCTCTTCTCTGAGAGCCTTTCTTCTTCTTTGCTCTCTCCTCCATTGAGATCTAGTCATAGGATTCTTACCTTTATAGTTTTCAGATACGTGCGCTGTTTTTGAGGATTGATACTCCTTGCTGTAGGAGACCGAAGATCCTCGATTCACTTCGAAGTTCTTCCACCTTTGCTGCCCTTGCGCCCTTTCTTCATTAGGCTTCCTCCACTTTCCATCAGCGGAATCGAAAACAGGTTTGAAACTGGCGGGCCTAGCACTTGGTGGCCTGATTCGAGATTCAGACCGTTTGTCTTCTGTCCTCCTGTGGTAGCTCTTTCGTTGATCAAAACCATGGCCACCCCTGTTCAGTCGACGTCGACGTTCTCCCTCTAACTTCTCTGCTGCTTTTCTATCGAAAATAGCGCTGCACCTGGGGCACATCATCACGCTCGATCCATTGTCTTTGCACCGATGTAAAAAACCAACGATTGACTCTTCTGTCTCTGGGTATGCTAACCTGCTACATCCCTCATGGTGTTTTGATTCTTTCTCTTCCATGGTCTCCGATGGGTTAATGTCGACCATATTAACTTCGACCGTCCCATCCAGCTCCATTCTTTCCAAGCCCTCAGTGGCCTGGTCCATTCTGATGAAATGGTCAGCTGTTTCCTTGGTTACCATGGCGTAACTTGGATGACTTTGAACCCCTAGACTTGAATTGTTATCGTTTCGACCAGTATTCTCCTCGACTGTGACTGCCGCATCGTCCAAACCGAAACCCATGACGAATTTCGCCATCACTGGTGCTGAAATGAGGTCCTCAGTGACCTCCATCATGTTAACAGAAAACTCGATGCCCTCAGTAGCATCTATCATGTTTGCTTCCATAGGTTCAGCATAAAGAGCATCAGCCAATTGCAGCGGATCAGCATCCACCTTCATCTGGCCCTTCTCCTTATCTCCAAACTTCAAGCGTCCCTCCTGTATCGCATTCTGGACGAGATCCCTGATAAGAAAACATTGAGATGTTTTATGACCCAGAAAATTATGGTACTTACAAAAACCTCTCTTTTTCCGCTGCTCTAAGGGCGGTGTTTTAGCACCAGGCGGCACTATCATTTGCCCATCTTTTACTAGCAAATCGAAGATTTCATCACATTTCATGATGTCAAAGGTGTAAGTTTTCTTAGGGAACCTGTCGTTCTTTTCTGATTCGACAAAGCTCTTTCCTTGAGGAGGGGCCAGTACTCGACAAGAATATGGGGGACCCTGTTTTAATTCAGCAAGATCGACTTCGTTCTCCTCGAAGCAGGGGGACTCTTCGCAAGCCCCTTCGCTAATTTCGTTGAGTTCGACAAAAGCTACTTTCTTGCCCTTGTTAAATCTCGCCTTTTCGTCTTTCAGCCTTTCTAGCTGTCGGACTCTGTCGGCCAATTGGGCCATATCTCTCAGATACTGCGTATCTAATTTCTTCCTAATAGAGTAATCTAAACCTCCTGCTGCCATTTCGACCAACTCATATTTAGGCACCTGTGTAAAACACCTTGCCTTAAGTAGTCGAAACCTATTGAGGTATTCTTCGATTGGCTCTGAAAACTTACGCTTTACACTGGCCAACTCTTTCAAACTAATCTTCGTCTGGCCCATGTAAAACTGTTCATGGAAGATTCGTTCTAACTGCGTCCAGTTACATATTGTACTTGGTGGTAAAGTGGTAAACCACGTGAAGGCGTTCTTTGTAAGAGAACTTGGGAAGTATTTTATCCTAAGGCTTTCGTCATTGGCTATCTCCCCAGCCTCAATTATGTAGCATGCTACGTGTTCGACGGTGGACTCCGTCGTGTCCCCTGAAAACTTAGTGAACTTAGGCACCTTGGTCCTAGGGGTAATTCCTCTCGAAGGATGTAGTCGACTATTGGTGAAGTATAATTTGGCCTAGTAAACCCAGTGTTTAGGCCATTTCGGGTCATGATTCTTTCTACCATCATAGCCAAGTTGTTTTCGACCGCGAGGTTGTTGCGTTGTACTTGCTGGACCACATTGTCTGCATCCTGGTTTCGATTCACCATAACTATTTCTGGGTTTCTCTCGACCTAGACTCTGGGAGTTTCGACAACATAAAGGTCTATTCCTCCTTGGTTCTCTAAATTGACTTCTGGCGCCACTCTTGGAATTTGTTGTGGAGTATTCTCCACAGGGGCTTGGTTCCTTTCTAACGGAGGTACCCCTATAAATTCAGTCAAGCGTGTTAACTGTGTCGCTAGTTGTTGGTTAGCATGAGTTGTGTCTCGAATTAATGGCTGAAAGATCTCACCCATAGTCTGGGAGAGGGTTTGAACCATCTGTAAGTTACTCTCATCCATCTGCTGCCTCAAACAGGCAACGAACGTATTGGTTAGATTGGGACCTTGAGTTGAATATCCTAGACTTAAACTCTGAGGGTTTCGACCAATGTTTGAACCAGGTCCTGATCCTTGCAAAGGTGATGCCATTGTGTTTTCGGGAAAATATTGGGGGCGCATTTTGCAGCCCCTGCATTACAGTCGTTGACATCCCATACGGGGTATTCCTTGGCAACTGCGAAGGACCAAAAGGTGCAAACTGCCTTGACACTGATGGTCCTGCTATTGGAGTTTGGGGATTCGACACTGGTGGCCCAATATACTCCAATACGGGTTGTGTGTAAGGCCTAACTATCGTTGTCCCAGATCCTACTGGGGCGAAGGTTTGTTCTGACCTTATGGGAGGCGCTACTTGCTCTCCTGTCGATGGTATAGGCGGTAGGACCATGTTGTTACTGGTTCCTTCGCCAGAACCTCCGACTTGTGGGTTAGGATTGTTTGGCTGGTTCGTTTCCGTCGCCATATTCCTAAGGATTGTTCGTCTTTCTTCGTTAGCAGCGGTAATTCTACCACTTCTTAGTAACATATAATGTACTTTCTACGAAGATTATTAAGACTTGTAAATGAGAATCTTTTAATTCTAAATCGCGGGGATATTTAGCATTGTCCCACTGGGCGTGCCATTTTGTTTCCCTTGAAAATCGGAAAACAACCGCTGATCTTCCAAATTTGACTTTGGTGACTCACAGGATCGATCAGATTGATCCTAGGATATGTGCTAAAGTATTCTTCATTTAGAATTATATTTAAAGTACTTGTAATAACGAATTGGTAAATGTGCTTGTAATGAAAAAGACTTCGACTGGGTATTTTAAAGTGCATAAACTTAAAGAAACGCTGTAAAAGATTTGTAAAAGGCTGAGCGAAGAAAGTAAAAAGTTTAAAGGAAAAGAGGAATTGGAGTAAAGGATGCAGGAAAGGTAAAGGCAAAAAGGTAACACTTGCACAAGTGGTTCGACAGAGGAAATGTAAATGTTGCTGAAATTGTAAAAGACTTTATTGAAAAGTTGGTGATTTTACATAACGTACATTCTCCGTGAAAATACTCTTTTCTCACACTCGGGTACTTTGAGTAAATTTGATTGGAGTTACTTTGTACAAATGGTAAAACACACAGAAATCTGTCTAACAAATCCCTATTTATAATGCTAATAATTAACTGCTAATAACTTCCTAGTATCTCCTCGATCTAACAAGTGTCAATTGCATGTAACTTCCTGCTCTAGAACTCGCCACGTGTCTTATGAACAGAACCGCTCCCTCCAAATTTTGAATTTCAAAACGACGTAGCAATCCTCCTGCAGAATTTTGGTCGAACTACCTCTGACACGGTCGAAATGCTCATAACTTTAGGTTTCTTAATTTTTCTAAGTTATTTCAACCGTTTAGCTTAGAAGATTCCTTAGAGGCTGTCGAAACCTCTTTGCTTCATTTTACTTAGACATTAATTATGTCTTAATGTTTAGAAACCCAAGGCATTGTCGAATTTGGGAGCTAACAAACACCTGCTCATAAAGATATGCAACAAAGGATAAATCAACACAAAGGAACATAGTCCTTAAAACCCACACATCAATATTTAGAATAAAAGCAGAAACATCTAAATATTGAATCACTTCATTCATATAAACATTGTATACATCAACAGTTTAATTCAAGTCATAAGTCATGTTTACAAAATATTCCCAGCAGATACATACACAGATGTATCACAAAAGAACCAAAAGAACTCATAACTACCCGGTGCTACATATCAGAGCCAACCGACCAAAAAGAACGAAGCCACGCTTCACAAAAGACCTCCCGCAAACCTACTCTGCAATGCCTCATAGAGCATCATAAAACAGCAGAAGGGTGAGAAACATTATCATAACAAACAATGCATATATATACACCAACATAGAATACACATAACACATTTCTCACCGCAATACATCACAATTCAATCATATATACATTGCAACACATATATAATTCACCAAGCATATCCACCATGCAAACATTCACCACTAAGCATATACAATTATGTTTAGTTCAACACTTCACATAAACATACACAATTATGTTCATTACACCAATACATCATATGAAGATAATAATGCACTCATAGAGACCGACTCATGACTCTATGTAGATGCAAATGCTGTACCGACTCATTCAGCAGGTTCAATTGAAGAACCAAATGGAACCGTCGCTCGTTACCGAAGTAACTCCCCGTCGGGCCTACGATGTTCACCCATCGCTCACACCCCACATGGGCACATGATGTTTCAGGATTGCTCACACCCCACACGGGCACACAATCCGATTGCTCACACCCCACAAGGGCACACAATCATTCTGCAGATTCTCCACGGAATCAATATAAACTATCGCTCACACTTCACAAGGGCACACGATCGTTTCTGCAGATCCTCCTAGGGATCAAAGATAAACCATCGCTCACACCCCACAAGGGCACATGAGGTTTCTGCAGATTCTACGCGAGATCAGACACACAAGAATGCAATCATGATGCTTCACATGCAAAACGACTCCATACACTCTTGAAGTGCATACACGTTCACAAACATACTCATGCATTCTTCACATCATACAAATACATACAATTATGCACATTCACATCAATCTCATCATGCATTTTTATTCAATTTAAACAAATGCACAAAATTGCCAAACGACCACATTTCACACTTCACGATTCACAATCTAGGATTTACGCCATACAGCTACCCACAACATTCCATATCACAACATACAACTATGCATAATAAGAAATGATTAATCATACTTGAATCGAAGAATCGATATTGGAGTGAAAACACAAGAAAATAACATGCTGACACGCTCGCTACCTTGCTCGCCTAGCGAGCTCCTAGCGAGTGCTCGCTACCTGTTCGCCTAGCGAACAAGCTCGCGAAGGCAAATAGAAGCCACTGACTTGATTCGCTATCACACTCACTCAGCGAAGGCCTAGAGAATGCTCGCCACCCCCCTTCGCTACCAGCGAAGAACACCAAAACCATTATGCCCAAGTCTGGGACCGTTCGCTACTGGCTCGCCACAGCGAATGCCCAGCGAATGCTCGCGACCTGCTCGCCTAGCGAACTTGCTAGCGAGGGTCTGCGAACTCAGAAATTCCCACTGTCTAACACTCCGAAACTCCTCAAAATCTACCCGATTCAATCCCAACTCGTTCTAGTAGCCTTAGTCCAACATTCCTCGACTAAACTTTACCACTTATTCTCATTTTTAACCGTTAAAACTCGGTTTCTACTGATTAAATCAAATTCAACCTAAAAATGGAAAACGAGCAAAACTCTCCCCAATCCAAAAGCAAACCAATAGAAACATACATAATCATACACATCGAAAGAATGATAAAGTTTCACACCCTTATCCGATTAATCGAAGCTTAGAAGTTTGATTCTTGATGATTCTAGGTTTTCTCCTCTTCCTCCTCTTTTCTCTTCTTTCCTTTCTATTTCTTTCTATCTCTTTTCTTTTCTCTCTATTTCCACTTATACTCTTTCCATTCTATTTCTCTCAAATATCTACTAATTAAGGATTATCTAAAACACCCTCTAATTAATTCCCCCAAAACTCTCCGAATAATAAAATAACATAACACGCACACATAACATATTAATATTCAAATTCCACAATTAAAAGAATAATCAATCAAAATAAATTAAAAGACTCAACAAAAATGGGCAATCAGAATCGGGGCGTTACAGTGTGTTCTTATCTCTGCTTGGTTTTCTTCAGTAACAAGATTGAGGAGTTCAGTTTCCATAGATATCCAACTCGAGGGAATTAGAAAAAAGTAATGGATCGAGTTCAGGCTAAATTGCAGAAAGTCAGATCTCGCATGGCCCAATTTATGGAGTTGATGCAGAATGTTGCCAGTGGGTAGGAATAATTAAGAACTATGGTTCAACCGTTGATAGCACGGGTTGACGAAGAGGGCATTTTACATGGAGGATCTGGTGTTATTCCTCCACTAGTTGGTGGATCTGTTCCACAAGGTATTCCTATTGTTGTCCTACCTCCGGGCAGAGGTACTGTAAATGAAAATGGTAATGTTGCTGGTGGGAGTGTGTGCGTTATGCACGACACTGCTGGCCCTCATTGGGAAGATCACCAGGATGACATCTTTTCCATGAAAGGTATGGAGGGTGGTTTTCCAACTAAAGCTGACAGAAGGTTTAAGCTGATCGAGGAGAAGATGAAGTCTTTTGAGAATCAAAACTCTCTAGATCTCGATATGTCAGATCTTGGTCTAGTTCTTGGGGTAAGGATTCCCTCAAGTTCAAGGTACCCGATTTTGACAAGTACAAAGGGACGACATGTCCTAGAGTACACATCCGAGCGTATTTCAGAAAAATGTCTGCATACTCTGATGATAAAAAGCTATTAATACATTTTTTCCAAGAGAGTGTGGACGGAGCGTCTTTAGAATGGTATATGGCGTTGAAGAGAACTCATATCCGCAGCTGGAGAGATTTGGATGAGGCCTTCGTTTGTCACTATCAGTATAATAGTGATCTAGCACCGAACAGGGTACAATTGCAAAGTTTGTCGCAGAAGAATACTGAGAGCTTCAAGGAGTACGCCCAGAGCTGGCGGGATTTAGCAGCGAGGGTGCAGCCTCCAATGATGGAAAGAGAATTGATCAACATGTTCATGGCTTCACTGCCTAGTGTTTATTTTGAGAAGTTTATAGGCTGCATGTATGCGGGATTTTCTAATCTGGTAATGGCTGGTGAAAGAGTCGAAAGTGGGATTAAGTCTGGGAAGATTCCAAATGGTGGTGGATCCTTTTCGGGAGGAGCAAAGAAACCATATTCAGCAAACCCTAAGAGGAGGGAAGGAGATGCAAATGCTATTTCTCATAAGGTTATAGGTAGAGCGCAATCTTGTTATCATCAACAAGTTGCTACCATGGCCATCCCAGCCGAAACTCAGCAACGAGTTAATTAACCACGACCTTACGCTGCTAGACCAAGAATGGCTGACAGGTAGTTTGAGACTCCTCCGACGCCGTATTCTCAGTTGTTACAACATCTGTTACAGTTGCAACTAGTTCAAAATAGGACTTTGGATCCTCTCACTAGTACACTACCTCCCGGTTATGATGCGAACTCCAGATGCAATTTTCGTTCAGGCACCCCGGACCATAATATTGACACCTACAAAGACTTCAAGCACAAAGTTCAGGACTTGCTTGACTAAAAGGCTATCAACTTCACCAATGAGGGGCCTAATGTGAATCAAAACCCGATGCCAAATCATGGGGCGACCAGAGCTAATGTTTTTATTGAGGGAGAAAATTTGAATCTGATAACTGATGTTGAGGATTTGAAGACTCCGTTGAGTTTCGTGAAGGCTAATTTGTTGAAGAAGGGAGTGTTTCCGGGTTGTCCTACTGACTGCTCTTAATGTGAAGTGCAGCCTGAGGGTTGTGATCTTTTGAAGAAGAGTATTCAGAGAATGATTAATGATGGTTGTCTGCAATTTGACAGGGTTGTAAGAGAAGACATTGAGCGTAAGGTGAGTAATTATGTAAACGGAGTTGCTAAAATCTCTATTCCATATCGGACAATTAATATTTCAGCGCCTTCTAGGCCAATGCCGATTATAATTACTATCCCTGGACCTATGTCGTACGAGAGCACTAAAGCCATCCCATGGAACTATGTGGCAGAGGTGCTCTATAATGGGCAGAGACAAGAATTGACAGGATCTTCATGCGGAAGTTCTTCGGTTGAGAATATAGTTGGTGTCAAAGGTATCACTAGAAGTTTCAAGATCTTTTCCCCATCGGAGGTTAATACTGATAGGAATGACAAAGGGAAGGGTAAGGCAGTGATTGAGGAGAACATACAACAACAGGTTGGTAGTGATGTTTTTCCAAAAGACGCGGAAGAATTTTTAAGACTCATTCAAAAAAGTGACTGCAAGATTGTGGATCACTTAAATCAGACTCCTTCGAAGATTTCCATTTTATCATTATTGTTGTGTTTGGAGGCACACAACAACGCTTTATTGAAAATATTGAATTCAACATATGTACCATAGGAGATTTCTGTTAATCAGTTGAAGGGGGTAGTAGCTCATGTAAACGTTGGCAATGGCTTGGGTTTTACTGATCTGGATTTGACTCCTGCTCGGAGAAACCTTAACCATGCTTTAGACATATCAATGGAATGTAGAGGGTCCCTATTGTCGCATGTCCTGGTTGATACAGGATCATCCCTCAATGTGTTACTGAAGAAGGCATTGATGAAATTAGATACTCAAGGTTTGATATGCACGCTAAGTGATTTGGTTGTGAGGGATTTTGATGGATCTAAGAGATCGGTGTTTAGGGAGATCACCATTCCCATTTAGGTTGGACTGGAGATCGTTGATGCAACTTTTTACATTATGGATATTCAGCCAACATACAACTGTTTGCTTGGTCGACCTTGGATACACACTGCGGGAGCAGTTACTTCAACGTTGCATCAGAAGCTGAAATATATGATGGAAGGGAAAGTTGTTACAGTATGCGGTGAAGAGGATATCATGGTTAGCAATTTATCATACTTCAAGTATGTGGAAGTGGATGGGGAGATCCACGAAACACTCCACCAGGCGTTTGGAACAGTTCAGATTCAAGAGAAGCCCATGCTATCGTAGAATCCGGTTCGTCATAGAAGTGGGGCCAAGTTCTTAATGTTCCCGTCAAGCAAGACAAGCTCGGCCTGTGATACAAACCCTCTAGTTCTTCTCAAGACATTCTGAGATACAGGGAACCTGTTCAATTCACCAGCGGTGGAGTGATATTTGACATGATTAATGTCATTGAAGATGACGAAGGTGACAGTAATTGCGATATGGATGCCTGGATTTGTCCTACGTTCTGCCCAAGGCGTAGTGACCCAATCTGTGGGGCCCTTTTGTTACTTGCACTTTATCATAAATAAAGGACGTTTTTCGCATTCAAATATTATGATCCCTATTTTTGTTTTTTGCATTATATCGAACAGAAAAATGGCAATGTGTTTTATTTTTTGCATCGCATGGTAAACATAAACATCATCATACAGGTCTTTTCTATCAGATAACATTTATTCAAATTCGGCTATGGCTTTGTATGACTTTGATAATTCTATTTATCAAACCAAGGAAGAGACTGATGAAGACTGTGAACTACCCGAAGAGTTAGCCAGACTTCTCAAGTAGGAAGAAAGGGTCGTTGTGCCTCATTAGGAGGATATTGAAGTTATCAATCTGGGCATCGAAGACGACAAGAAAGAGGTTAGAGTTGGGGTTGCATTGGAAGATAGTATCGAGAGAAGATTGGCTGAAATGCTTCGTGTGTATAAGGATATCTTCGCTTGGTCTTACCAAGACATGCATGGGCTAGATACAAATATTGTGGTACACCGGTTGCCTCTCTGAGAAGAATGTCTGCCAGTCAAGCAGAAGTTGAGATGGACGAGACCTGACATGGCAGTCAAGATCAAAGAAGAAGTCTAGAAGCAGTTGAATGCTGGTTTTCTTGCGGTCACGAATTACCCTCCGTGGGTCGCTAATATTGTTCCTGTGCCTAAGAAAGATGGAAAGGTCAGGATGTGTGTTGACTACAGAGATCTGAACAGAGCGAGCCCGAAAGACGATTTCCCGCTCCCCCACATTGAAGTGTTGGTTGATAACACCGCTCAATATTCTGTGTTTTCCTTCATGGATGGTTTCTCTGGGTATAACCAAATCAAGATGGTCCCAGAGGACATGGAGAAAACTACTTTCATTCCCGCATGGGGAACCTTTTACTATAAGGTGATGCCCTTTGGATTGAAGAATGTTGGGGCAACTTATCAGCGGGCAATGGTGACTCTCTTTCATGATATGATTCATCATGAGATCGAGGTATATGTCGATGACATGATTGCAAAGTCATAGACGGAGGAAGGACATCTGGTCAATCTTCTGAAATTGTTTGAAAGGTTAAGGAAATTCAAGTTGAGGTTGAATACTAACAAGTGCACCTTCGGGGTGAGATCTAGAAAGCTACTGGGGTTCATTGTCAGTGAAAGGGGTATTGAGGTAGATCCTGCCAAAATAAAAGCTATACAAGAAATGCCTGAGTCGAGGATAGAAAAAGAGGTTTGTGGTTTCCTGGGGAGATTGAACTACATTGCAAGGTTCATATCTCATCTTACAACCACTTGTGGACCCATATTCAAATTGTTAAGAAAAGATCAAACGGTCGGGTGGAATGAAAATTGTCAGAAGGCGTTTGAAAGAATAAAAGAGTATCTGCAGAAACCTCCAATACTCATGCCTCCAGTTGCAGGGAGACCTCTAATCATGTATTTCATGGTTTTTGAGAATTCAATGGGATGTATGCTCGGTTAACAAGACGAATCAGGTAGAAAAGAGCACGTCATTTACTACCTGAGTAAAAAGTTCATTGATTGTGAGTCGGGATACTCAATGCTGGAAAAAAACATGTTGTGCACTCGCTTGGGCTGCTAAGTGTTTGAGACAGTACATGTTAAACCACACAACCCTAATGATTTCGAAGATGGATCCAATCAAGTACATCTTTGAGAAACAAGCACTCTCCGGAAGGATTGCCCGATGGCAAATGGTTTTAATAGAGTATGTTCAGTATGTTTCCCAGAAAGCCATAAAGGGAAAAGTTCTGTTAGAATATCTTACTGAATAGGCGATTGAGGATTATCAGCCGATGAAGTTTGATTTTCCAAACGAAGACGTCATGTTTTTAAAGATGAAAAGCTGTGATGAGGCTTTACCTGACGAAGGTCCTGAGATTGGATCTTAGTGGAAACTGGTTTTCGATGGAGCCATTAATTCATATGGTAATGGAATCGGTGCAATCATTACAACTCCTCACGGGTCTCACATACCGTTCACTGCCCGATTGGTATTTGCCTGCACCAATAATGAAGCCGAGTACAAAGCGTGCATTATGGGCTTAGAATAGGCCATTGATTTGAGAATCAAGAATCTAGATGTGTATGGTGATTCGGCGCTAGCCGTCAATTAAATCAAAGGAGAGTGGGAAACTCGTCTGGCCAACCTAGTGCCTTACAAGAATTATGCAAGGAAACTGTTGACATTCTTTGATAGAGTTGAGTTCCATCACGTACCTAGGGCTGAAAATCAGATGGCGGACGCCTTGGTCACGTTATCATCAATGTACAAAGTGAATTACTGGAACGAAGCTCTAGCTATCACCATCATGCATCTTGATAGACCCGCCTTTATGTTTGCAATCGAGAAGCTATTAGATGGAAAGCCTTGGTATTCTGATATCAAGCATTTTCTCAAGACTCAAGAGTACCCATCTGGGGCATCCAGCAAAGATAGGAAGACTCTTAAGAGGTTAGCCGGTAACTTCTATCTGAACAAGGATGATGTGCTCTACAGGAGAAACTTTGACATGGTCTTGCTGTGCTGTGTTGACGAATATGAAGCATGCCTGTTGGTGGAAGAAGTCCACGAGGGTTCTTTTGATACTCATGCTGGTGGACATGCCATGTCCAGAAAACTATTGAGAGCAGGGTACTATTGGATGACTATGGAATCTAATTGCTTCAAATACGCCAAAAAATGCCATAAATGCCAGATTTATGCTGATAAGGTGCATGTGCCACCGATCCCTCTGAATGTGTTAACATCTCCTTGGCCCTTTGCTATGTGGGGCATTGATATGATTGGAAATATTGAGCTGATTGCTTCCAATGGACATCGCTTCAATCTGATTGTGATTGATTACTTCACAAAATAGGTAGAAGCAACTTCCTTTGTCAATGTCACGAAACATGTGGTCGCCTGATTCATAAAGAAAGACATCATTTGTCGTTATGGAATTCCGGAGAGAATCATTACTGATAATGGTTCAAATTTGAATAACAAGATGATGAAAGAATTGTGCCAGAGTTTTAAGATTGAGCATCACAACTCTTCTCCATATCGTCCGAAGATGAATGGCGTTGTTGAGGCATCTAATAAGAATATCAAAAAGGTTGTGCAGAAGATGGTTGTAACCTATAAGTATTGGCATGAGATGTTTCCCTTTGCTTTACATGGTTGTCGTACTTCGGTGCGTACCTCAACCAGGGCAACTCCTTTCTCATTGGTGTATAGTATGGAAGCAGTCCTACCATTACAAGTTGAGATTCCTTCTTTAAGGGTATTATCTGACGTGAAGCTTGACGAAGCTGAGTGGGTGGAATCTAGGTTGAATCAGATGAGCTTGATTGACGAGAAGAGATTGGCATCCATTGCTCATGGCCGGTTGTACCCGAGTAGGATGAAGAAAGCCTTTGATCAGAAAGTGCATCCTCGGTGCTTCCAGATAGGTGATTTGGTGTTGAAAAGGATCCTTCCTCCTTAGACCGATCACAAGGGAAAATGGACTCCCAACTATGAAGGTCCATATATGTAAGAAAGGTTTTCTCTGGCGGAGCCTTATTACTATCAACCGTGGATGGTGAAGATTTTTCGTCCCCTGTGAACATAGACGTGGTTCAAAAATACGCTGCTTAAAAGAGACCCGTTGGACAGAAAAAGAAAAGTCCAGGCAAAAATGGGGCATTCCGACGAACCATAAAATAAAAAGGGTCAGGCAAAAATTTGGGATAAAAGAAAAAGAATGAACCCGCAAGGTTGAAAACCTGAGAAGGCGACCTTGGCAAAAATGGTTATCCCAGTGGATTGAAAACTCGAAAGGGTGATCCAGGAAAAAGTTAGGGATTTGAAAGCAAACGAATGCAATTTATGTTTGATTTGTGAGCTTATACATGGTTATCACGAAGGAAAGGAATCAGTCCAATCTGTCTTTTCAGAAGACGAAACATGGGGAAATATCGAAGACATACAGGTTATAGCTGAATCGACACATGGTGGTTGTCTGTTTCCACATTGCCGACATTTGTATATATTCTTTTTGCTTTTTGCACAATTACCTCTTTTCAGGAATTGCATCCGAATTGTAAATTGCCTATTTACAGGCCTTTCACCAATAAAGTATTCACTTCAGTCCAAGAGCTTTTCATTTCCTATTTTTACTTTTACTATTTTGTTTGCAAAACGTCCAATATATTTTATAAACATTATAGGTGAAAACATGAGGCTTTACAGAGCATAATAAAAGCAATGGATTTTATTGAACGATAAGTGTCATGAATGGTAACCGAGGTAGCCATTTCACACATGGGGCATCATTTTGTTGCTTGTTTGTTGCAGGATGACATGATCCTCTCTCCAGTAGAGCTTTTCTCTTCAGTGATGAAGTTCTAACAGTAATGCATGGTGAGTTATTCCTCCCTTATCAGGAGTTCAGAGTTGTATTTCCCAGCCGAAGTGGATTCGTACTACCCAGTGAGCGTTCAGAGGTTGACTACTTTAGATAGAATACAATCAGGCATATTTTTTCCCCACAACAGAGACTTTTGTTTCCCCACAGAATCCTGTTATCAAATCCGAAGTGTTGTCACCAGTGGAGGTGTAGTGTATCTCCATCAGAGCAGAGTTCTGTCTCGCTACAGAGGCTAATCATCAACAGGGTGGATTTATTCTCAGCATATTCAGCAGAGTAAGGTTGAAGGATATTCCCTCTGTAACACTCCCTTTCTCTACACCGAAATAAATCAAATAAATCATTTAGGTACATATAAAAATTCATTTATCAGAGTATATTTAAAACATGGTACAAAAGAGGTATGTCACATTATCCATGAAATTAAAACATACAACACCTGCTCAACAAGATATGCAACAGTGGGGTAACTTTCAAAACAGAGGAACTTAGTCCTTACACCCACCTCTCAATATTTAGAATAAAAGCGAAAAATCTAAACATTGAATCACAACCAGCATGTATATACATATATACATATTCACATCGTCCAATATAAGTCATCAACATCATTCATGTTTACATAAACATGCATCACCAAAAATACATATACAAATGTATCACCAAAAAGAGTCAAAGGCTTCCTAGCCACCTGGTGTTACATATCAGAGAAATCTGACCAAAACAATGAAGACACGCTTCACAAAAAGGGATCACCAGCATACCTAATCTGCAATGCCTCAAGGACACCATAAAACAGCATAAGGGTGAGAAATATTACCATAATAACATTGCATATAATTTTATATCTCAATAAAACATATACAAACATCCCATTCTCACCACAACTCTTCATCACACCTCTCATATACATCGCAACGTATATATATAATCCAGGCATATTAATCCTGCACATTCCACAACTATCATCATTCACATAAACACACTGTTTATGTTCATTCCAATGTATCATTACAGTGACACAATCCTTACCATTCCCTCTCTCTCTCTCTCTCTCTCTCTCTCTCTCTCTCTCTCTCTCTCTCTCTCTCTCTCTCTCTCTCTCTCTATATATATATATATATATATATATATATATATATATATATATATATATATATATATATATATATATATATATATATATATATATATATATATATATATATATATATATATATATATATATATATATATATATATATATATATATATATATATATATATATATATATATATATATATATATATATATATATATATATATATATATATATATATATATATATATATATATATATATATATATATATATATATATATATATATATATATATATATATATATATATATATATATATATATATATATATATATATATATATATATATATATATATATATATATATATATATATATATATATTCATGTTTCTACACTCATTCATCAATACAATGAAGATATTCTCATCATTCCACATCAACATATATACATATAAATGTTGATTCAATCATCAATGCACACATACAAGGATGACAAATGCAAATCATAGAGACCGACTCACGACTCTATCCAGATGCAATGCGGTACCGACTCATTCAACAAGTTCAATTGAAGAACCAATTGGAACCATCGCTCGTTACCGAAGGAACTCCGCGTCGGGCCTACGATGTTCACCCACGCTCACACCCCACATGGGCACACGATGTTTCAGGATTGCTCACACCCCACACGGGCACACAATCTGATCACTCACACCCCACACGGGCACATGATCTGATCGCTCACACCTCACATGGGCACACGATCTGATTGCTCACACCCCACACTGGCAAACGATCATTCAGTAGATTCTACACGGAATCAATCAGCACAAGAATGTATATCATGATGCTTCACATGCAAAATGACTCCATACACTTCTTAAAATGCATACATATTTATAATGTTTTTATGCATTCATCTCATATTATCTCATACAATCCATATGCATTCACAGCAATTATGCCAAACGACAACCGAACGCTCTAATTATTTAAGACTCAGTTACTTAAAATAATTAATCTCGATTAATCGGTAAAATTGGCTAAAAGTCGGCTAAAAATAATATTTCGTTTCACCAAGTTATAAAAGATATTATTAGCTTCTGTTTAATATAAAGAATGACAAAATCCGATAAACGGTGAAGAAGTTATGAATTTTCAAAGTTTGGAAAAATAATATTTTTCTCACACTTACAGTGTTAAACAGTTAACACTTTCTGTTAACCGGTTAACACACCCAGATTTTCAAAATCTTGGCGCATTAACACTCCGTTAATCAGTTAACAGATATGATTAACCGGTTAACGGCTCCAAAAACTCAGTTTTTAGGCCATTTTTATACCGTTAATCGGTTAACCCAAAGCGTTAACCGGTTAACACCTGAAATTTTTGGAAAACAAGGTTACGGGTTTGTGCCCAAAACCTCCAAAAACCTGACCGATTTAATTATTTTCTCCCGATTAAATACCTACTCATCATTACCAATCATATAGTAACAATTTAGGATCATAAAGCGCAAATTCTACGACTTCCGATTTTCATCCAAAATCTTAACCTCCAATTGTCCAAAAATGTCAAAACTCACAAATTCAAACAAATTCAATCAAACGAAATTCAATAATCACGGCTAAAAATTACCCGACTAAACTACGCAATTTATTTCGGGTTTCATCCACGAAAACATCGTTTTCTTTCGATTTTTCCTAATTCGACCTAAACGGAAATGTGTCGAAAACAACCAAACAATTCCAATCAAAACATACATAATCATACACAATGATAAGATAATAAGATTTCACACCCTTACCCGGTTAAATCGAAGCCTAGATGTTGTTCTTGATGATTCTCCAAGTTTTTCCTCTTTCTCCTCTTCTCTCTTTCTTTCTCTTCCTTTTCTCTTCTTTCTTTCACTTATGTTTCTATTCTTTCTCTTTTTCTCTCTTATCTCATTCTATTTTCTTTCCTTTCTATTTATCTCAAAATATCTTCCAAATCATTTTCTCACAAAATATCCAACTTAACATTAAATACTAAATGTCTAAAATACTCTCCAATCTATTTTCCCTGAAAACTCTCAAAATCGGTAAAATAGCAAAGCATACCATATTAACACATCAAATTCCAAATTAATACAATTATTACTCAAATTAAATAAAATACTCAATAAAATTAAATAAAATACTCAATAAAATGTAATAATCAAAATCGAGGCGTTACAACTCTTCCCCACTTTAGAAATTTTCGTCCTCGAAAATATTACCTGATTCAAACAAGTCCGGATACGACACTCGCATCCCACTTTCCAATTCCCAAGTCATATTGCCTTCAGAAGCGCCTCCCCACGCTACTTTCACAAGCGCAATATCCTTGCCTCTAAGTTTCTTAACTTCACGGTCCAAAATCCTAACCGGTAAATCTTCAACCGTAAGGTTATCTCTCACCTCAACCTCATCCATAAGAACAACATGTGACAGATCCGGAACATACTTTCGAAGTTGCGAAACATGGAACACATCATGCAAATTCGAAAGATTCAGAGGCAATGCCACACGGTAAGCTACAGTACCAACTCGTGCAGTAATCTGATAAGGACGAATAAAACGAGAAGTCAACTTCTTCGACTTCAAAGCACGACCCACACCCGTAACCGGTGTAACTCTAAAAAACACATGGTCACCTTCTTGAAACTCAAGATCTTTCCTTCGCTTGTCATGATAGCTTTTTTGTCTACTCTGAGAAGCTTTCATCTTTTCCCGAATAAACTTCACTTTTTCCGTCGTTTTCTATACCATCTCCGGTCCAACTACCGACTTCTCACCCGTTTCATGCCAACACAAAGGTGTTCGACATCTCCGACCGTACAAAGCCTCAAATGGTGCCATACCAATACTTGAATGAAAACTGGTATTATAGGTGAAATCAATCAATGCCAAATAACTATCCCACGCACCACCTTGTTCTAGCACACAAGCACGCAACAAGTCTTCTAATGATTGAATTGTCCTTTCGGTTTGACCATCCGTCTGCGGATGATAAGCCGAACTCAATCTTAACTTAGAACCCAAAGCACTTTGCAAACTTTCCCAAAATCTTGATGTAAATCTAGGATCTCTATCTGACACAATACTCTTAGGAACTCCATGTAGCTTCACAATCACGTGAACATAAATCTCGGCTAACTTCTCCAAAGGATAACAAATATCAATCGGAACAAAGTGAGCAGATTTAGTAAGCCTATCAATAATTACCCAAATAGCATTATGACCTCTTTGTGTATTCGGCAATCCCGTAACAAAATCCATAGATATACTATCCCATTTCCATTCCAGAATGTCCAACGGTTGCATCAATCCACTAGGCTTCTAATGTTCCACCTTAGACTTCTAACAAGTCAAACACGAATACACAAAACGAGAAACATCCCGCTTTAACCCGGACCACCAAAAGATCTTCTTCAAATCTTGATACATCTTGTTCGCACCCAGATGAATACTTAAGTTACTTCGGTGTCCTTCCTCCAATATCATCTTTTTCAACTCCGAATCGTCGGGAATACAAATACGACCACGAAATCTCAAAACTCCAAAATCATCAACCTTGAAGTCCCCACTCTCATTCTTCATCAAATCAATGAACTTCAAATCCAACTTTTGCTTTTCACAAACGGTTGCAAGAAAATCATTCGTAACATGTAGCATACCAAGTTTCACACTACTCGGCGTCATTTCACAAACCAAACTCAAGTCTCTAAAATCTTCCAAAAGTTCTCATTCTTTCACCATCAATGCAGACATATGTAACAACTTCCGACTTAAGGCATCGGCCACCACATTCGGCTTACCCGGATGGTAATTCAAACCAAAGTCATAATCTTTCAAAAGTTCTAACCATCTTCTTTGCCTCATGTTCAATTCTTTATGATCAAATAAATACTTCAAGCTCTTGTGATCACTAAAAACTTTAAATCTTGCACCATAAAGATAGTGCCTCCAAATTTTCAAAACAAACACCATGGCCGCTAATTCCAAATCATGCGTAGGATAATTCTTTTCATGCACACTTAATTGTCTCGAAGCATAAGCCACAACTTTTCCATCTTGCATCAAAACACCACCTAAAACTGTCAATGAAGCATCACAATACACCACAAATGGATCCGTAGGAGTCGGCAAAATCAAAATCGGCGTCGTCGTCAATCTTCTTTTTAGCTCAACGAAACTCTTTTCACAATAAACATCCCAAATAAAAGCTTTTCCTTTACAAGTCAACTGCGTCAAAGGAAGTGCCAACTTCGAAAATCCTTCAATGAACCTCCGATAATAACCCGCTAATCCTAAAAAGCTTCGGATTTTCGTAACCGACTTAAGAGTCTCCCATTGTCTCACTGCATCAATCTTGGATGGATCAACACTAATACCACTACCGGAAATAACATGCCCAAGAAAACTTACTTCCGACAACCAAAACTCACACTTAGACAACTTAGCATACAATTGTTTCTCTTTCAAAATTTGCAACACAATCCTTAAATGCTCTTCATGCTCCTCTTGAGACTTAGAATAAATCAAAATATCGTCGATGAACACAACTACAGAACGATCCAACTTCTCATGAAAGATATGATTCATGTATTCCATAAACACACCCGGTGCATTAGAAACTCCAAGTGGCATCACGAGGTATTCGTAATGACCATACCGTGTCCTAAAGGCTGTCTTTTGAATATCTTCCTTTTTCACACGAATATGGTGATAACCTGATCTCAAATCAATCTTGCTAAAAACACGTGCACCAACCAATTGGTCCATTAAATCATCGATCCTTGGAACCGGATACTTGTTCTTAATTGTCACCTTGTTCAATTGTCTATAATCAATGCATAAACGCATACTTCCATCCTTCTTCTTTACTAACAATACCGGAGCACCCCAAGGAGAAACACTAGGCCTTACAAATTTCTTATCTAACAAGTCATTTAGTTGCTTCTTCAATTCCACCAACTCTGATGCCGACATACGATACGGTGCCATCGAAACTGGTCTAGTACCCGGAACTAGATCAATAGAAAACTCAACTTCTCTTTCCGGCGGTACATCCATAATATTCTCCGGAAACACTTCTGGAAAGTCACACACCACTGGAAAAACATCAAGTTCCATCTTACTCTCCACTGACAATGATGCAAACAAACCGAACAATTGAGCTTCGTCCGCTAAAAGTTTCTTCAACTCTTTAGTGGATAGAAAACTCACATCTTCATCATCTTCCAAAGAAGGAAACCTCACCAACTTGTGATAGCAATCTATATGAACTCGATTAAACTGCAACCAGTTCATACCCAAGATTACGTCCAACCTTCCAAAGGCAAACACACTAAATCCATGACGAAGTCTCTACCATACATGGTCAGAGGATAACTTACACATACCAAAGACGTAGTTACCGACCCTAAAGCAGGAGTCTCAATAACCATCTCACCACCCCAAGAAGTCATAAACAAATTCAAACGCTTACCGCACTCATGAGAAATGAATGAATGAGTCGCTCCCGTATCAATAATAGCAATTAAAGGCGTACTATTAATAAAGCATATACCTTTAATCAAACGCTCTGCACTGGTAGAATCCTTCCCAGCTAAAGCAAACACGTTACCACCTGCCTGAGCTTGCTTCGGCTTAGTACACTTAGTACTAATGTGTCCCACTTCTCTGCAATTAAAGCATTTCACCGTATTCCTTCTACAATTAGTAGCAACATGACCAAGACCTCCACAACTAGCACATTTCATCACGGTCTTTCCACACTCAAAAGACTTATGTCCCATCTCGCCACACTTGTAGCACTTTATGGAACCAGAACTTCCTTCTCCAGATCTCTTCTCAAAGTTTCCCTTATGCTTGCCCTTATCAACAGGTGTCACATAAGGTCCACTCCTAACTTGTTTCTTTCCTTTCCTCTTATTCAAACTCTTATAGTGTGTAGAACGAGCCTTGCTATCTTCTTCGAATATTCTACAACATTATGTCAAATCCGTAAACCTCCTTATTCTTTGATACCCCATAGCTTGCTTAATCTCAGGACGCAAACCACTTTCATACTTAATACACTTAGAGAACTCAGCATCAAATGCAGAATAATGAGGATGAAATTGAACCAATGCCACAAACTTAGCAGTATACTCAACCACAGACATATTACCTTGTTTCAACTCAAGAAATTCCATCTCTTTCTTCCCTTTCACACTTTTAGGGTAATACTTTCTCAAGAACTAAGTACGAAACAAATCCCAAGTGATTGCTTCCTCATGCACCTCAAGAATTCGACGCATACCGACCCACCAATCATCGGCCTCTTCTTTCAGCATGTGAGATCCAAGCCTCACCTTATTACCTTCCGCACAATTCATGACTCTAAAGATTCTCTCAACTTCTTTCAACCAAAGCTGAGCACCATCAGGATCAAACCTTCCTTTGAAGACCGGTGGTTGATTCTTCCTAAACCCATCATTCACATTCACATTCGGCGCATCCTGTACTGCCCTAGCCATTGCTTCCGTGGCAGTAGCCATCGCAGCATCATTTCTACTAGCCATATTCTGATCAACCAAGAAACAACAACAAGGTTAAACCACAGCTTAACCGTTAACAAAAATAAGACAGACACGACTGACTCAACACTGGCTCTGATACCACTTAATGTAACACCCCCTTTCTCTACCCCCAAATAAATCAAATAAATCACTTAGGCACATATAAAAATTCATTTATCAGAGTATATTTAAAACATGGTACAAAAGAGGAATGTCACATTATCCATGAAATTAAAACATACAACACCTGCTCAACAAGATATGCAACAGTGGGGTAACTTTCAAAACAGAGGAACTTAGTTCTTACACCCACCTCTCAATATTTAGAATAAAAGCGGAAAATCTAAACATTGAATCACAACCAGCATGTATATACATATATACATATTCACATCGTCCAATATAAGTCATCAACATCATTCATGTTTACATAAACATGCATCACCAAAAATACATATAAAAATCTATCAACAAAAAGAGCCAAAGGTTTCCTAGCTACCCGGTGTTACATATCAGAGTCATCTGACTAAAACAATGAAGACACGCTTCACAAAAAGGGATCACCAGCATACCTAATCTGCAATGCCTCAACGACACCATAAAACAACAAAAGGGTGAGAAATATTATCATAATAACATTGCATATAATAATATATCTCAATAAAACATATACACACATCCCATTCTCACCACAACTCTTCATCACACCTCTCATATACATCGCAACGTGTATATATATATATATATATATATATATATATATATATATATATATATATATATATATATATATATATATATATATATATATATATATATATATATATATATATATATATATATATATATATATATATATATATATATATATATATATATATATATATATATATATATATATATATATATATATATATATATATATATATATATATATATATATATATATATATATATATAAAATCCAGGCGTATCAATCCTGCACACTCCACAACTATCATCATTCACATAAACACACAGTTTATGTTCATTCCAATATATCATTACAATGACACAATCCTTACCATTCCCTCTAAACATATATATATATATATATATAAATATATATATATATATATATATATATATATATATATATATATATATATATATATATATATATATATATATATATATATATATATATATATATATATATATATATATATATATATATATATATATATATATATATATATATATATATATATATATATATATATATATATATATATATATATATATATATATATATATATATATATATATATATATATATATATATATATATATATATATATATATATATATATATATATATATATATATATATATATTCATGTTTCTACACTCATTCATCAATACAATGATGCTATTCTCATCATTCCACATCAACATATATACATATAAATGTTGATTCAATCATCAATGCACACATACAAGGATGACAAATGCAAATCATAGAGACCGACTCACGACTCTATGCAGATGCAATGCGGTACCGACTCATTCAGCAGGTTCAATTGAAGAACCAAATGGAACCATCGCTCGTTACCGAAGCAACTCCTCGTCGGGCCTACGATGTTCACCCATCGCTCACACCCCATATGGGCAAACGATGTTTCAGGATTGCTCACACCCCACACAGGCACACAATCCGATCACTCACACCCCACACGGGCACATGATCTGATCGCTCACACCCCACATGGGTACACGATCTGATTGCTCATACCCCACAGGGGCACACAATCATTCAGTAGATTCTACACGGAATCAATCAACACAAGAATGTATATCATGATGCTTCACATGCAAAATGACTCCATACATTTCTTGAAATGCATACATATTCATAATATTTTCATGCATTCATCTCATATTATCTCATACAATCCATATGCATTCATCTCATATTATCTCATACAATCCATATGCATTCACAACAATTATGCCAAACGGCAATCAAACACTCTAATTATTTAAGCCTCACTTACTTAAAATAATTAATCTCAATTAATCGTTAAAATCAGCTAAAAGTCGGCTAAAAATAATATTGCTTTTCACCAAGTTATAGAACATATTATTAGCTTCAGTTTGATATAAAGAACGACAAAATCCGATAAACGGTGAAGAAGTTATGAATTTTCAAAGTTTTGAAAAATATATTTTTCTCACACTTACAGTGTTAACCGGTTAACACTTTCTGTTAACCGGTTAACACACCCAGATTTTCAAAATCCTGGCGCATTAACATTTCGTTAATCGGTTAACAGATATGGTTAACCGGTTAACTGCTCCAAAAACTCAGTTTTTAGGCCATTTTTATACCGTTAATCGGTTAACCCAAAGCGTTAACCGGTTAACACCTGAAATTTTTGGAAAACAAGGTTACGTGTTTGTGCCTAAAACCTCCAAAAACCCAACCGATTTAATTATTTTCTCCCTATTAAATACCTACTCATGATTACGAATCATATAGTAGCAATTTAGGATCATAAAGCGCAAATTCTACGACTTCCGATTTTCATCCAAAATCTTAACCTCCAATTGTCCAAAAATGTTAAAACTCACAAATTCAACCAAATTCAATCAAACGAAATTCAATAATCACGGCTAAACATTACCCGACTAAACTACGCAATTTATTTCGAGTTTCATCCGCGAAAACATCGGTTTCTATCGATTTTTCCTAATTTGACCTAAACGGAAATGTGTCGAAAACAACCAAACAATTCCAATCAAAACATACATAATCATGCACAATGATAAGATAATAAGATTTCACACCCTTACCCGATTAAATCGAAGCCTAGATGTTGTTCTTGATGATTCTCCAAGTTTTTCCTCTTTCTCCTCTTCTCTCTTTCTTTCTCTTCCTTTTCTCTTCTTTCTTTCACTTATGTTTCTATTCTTTCTCTTTTTCTCTCTTATCTCGTTCTATTTTCTTTCCTTTCTATTTCTCTCAAAACATCTACCAAATCATTTTCTCACAAAATATCCAACTTAACATTAAATACTAAATGTCTAAAATACTCTCCAATCTATTTTCCCCGAAAACTCTCAAAATCGGTAAAATAGAAAAGCATACCATATTAACACATCAAATTCACAATTAATACAATTATTACTCAAATTAAATAAAATACTCAATAAAATGTAATAATCAAAATCGGGGCGTTACACCCTCGATGGAAGGGTGGATTTCAATCCAGTGTTACTCTCCAAAAGAGGCAACGTCCTTGACGTCCTTCCCCAGCTGAGTCATTTGTTTAGACGTTATTTTCCTCGGTATAGTCGTTTTTTAAACCTCTCTTTCCCCATTGGAGTATTCTTTGCAGGTTATGAGTCTGTTGATTCTATGTCCTACCTATTCAAGATGTGTCATTCCAACTCTTGGTTGGTAACCCCCTGCTTAGTTCGTGAAGTTCTATGGATGTTATTTCAACTTTTGGTTGGTAACCTTTGCTTCATTCCAACCTTTGTTTGGTAGTTCATTGGCGGTTGGATGTTATCCCAACTTTTGGTTGTTGGTCCTCTTTTATTCCTCAACGGAGTCGTTATCCCAACTCTTTGTTGGTAATCCGTCGCTTGTTGGACGTTATTCCAACTTTTGGTGGGTAATCCCCAGCTGAGTCCAAAGCTTTGTTGACGGTATTCCATTTTTGGTTGGTAGTCTGCCTTTCTTGGATGTTATTCTAACTCTTGGTGGGTATCCTTTGGTTGGTATTCTTCGTTGTGGTGAGTTCGCCTTCGTTTGACGTTCTGATATTATTTCAACTCTTGGTTGATAATCTTCAGTTTATGGGAGTTATCCAACTTTTGGTTGGTAACCTTTGCCTCAATCCCGACTTTTGGTTGGTAATCCATCAGTGAGGTCTTTTTCCCTGACAAAATTGTTATTCCAACTTTTGGTTGTTAGTCTTTATCTTTTAGGTGTGATCCCAACTCTTAGTTGGTAACCTTGGTTGGATTCCAACTTTTGGTTGGTAAAGTTTGTTGACGTTATCCCAACTTTTGGTTGGTAGTCCTTGGTTTCCACTGCGGAGTCTGACATTCCAACTTTTAGTTGGTAGTCATTGTTATGGTCAGTTCACCCTCGATCGGTGTTCCAACGATTCTAGCTTTTGGTTGGTAGTTTTTGTTTGATTCCAACTCTTGGTTGGTAATCCCTAGCTTAGTCGTCTTGTTGATGTTATTCCAACTTTTGGTTGGTAACCTTCGTTTCCTGGTTGACGATTCCAACTTTTGGTTGGTAGCCTTTGTTATTCCAATTCTTGGTTGGTATTGTTTGGTTTTTATCCCCAAGGAGTAACCTTTATCCCATCTTTCGGTTGGTATTCTTTGGTTATTATCTTCTGATAGATATCCTTCCGCATATAGTTATCTGTTTAGGCTTCTCTTTTTCCCTAGTGGAGTTGTCTTTTCCCTCAGGTTGTAAGTTTGTTGATTGTACGTCTTGCAGGTTCTTGATTTGAGTTTTGTCCCCAGAAGGTTACCTTTGGTCGGTATTCTCGTTTATCCCAAATCTTGGTTGTTATACCAACTCTTGGTTGGTATCCATTGGTTGTTATCCCAACTCTTGGTTGGTATCCTTTGATTGTTATCCCAGCTCTTGGTTGATATCTCTTGGTTGGTATTCGGCGGTTTTGTTCCAACTTTTGGTTGATGTTTTGTTCATCTTGGATTGTTATCCTCAGCGTGTCGCATCCCAACTTTGGGTTGGTATTCACTGTTTTGCATCCCTTCAGGTTGCAAATTTCTGGGTTCTATTGGTATTCAATCTTCATGCACCTTGAATGTTTGAAAGTCATTGCTATCATCCCTTCAAGTTCAAGTCGATTGAATATGGGCAATTGTAACACCCCAAAATTTTCCCTTTCGTTTTAACCGTAATTGGCTTATATTTCTTTGTATTTTGCATTTCTACATTATCATAGCATTGGTTCTTGAGCCATGTATCAAGGTATTTATGTGGCTCAGGGTTCCTTTTTGTTGCAAAAGTTTAAACAGCGAGTATCAGAGGCTCCGCATTTATGTTGCCCATCGATCGAGCAGTCGATTTTATTCTTTTCAGCAGGTTATTTTCAGCCTAGGAGATGATGTACAGGCTATCTCAAGCATTCTCACAATCATAATATCCAAGGGCAAGTTTCAGAGGCTTAACAGAGCTTATAACAGGTGGCAACGGGTGATTATGCAGGATTCCCTCCATTTGGCGCCATATTGGACTTTTTTTTTTAATGTGGTAACCGGTTACCACATATTGGGTAACCGGTTACATCAAGCGAAATTTGCCAAGATATTTGAATTTTCAGCATTGCAAATTTCCAATCATTTTCAACCATTGATTTCACATGATCATCATTGGAAAGATTTAGAATTGTTTCAATTTTCACCATTTCCCTCCAAATTACAAATACTCTATTCCTAATTCCACTCCTAATTTTCATTCCAAATGCTAATTCATATTCAAAACTATATTTTGATTCCAAACCATATTTTGATTCCAAACCTAGAGCTTATTTAAGTGAATTTGCTCCAAACCTCACACAAGAACCTTTATTTTTCAGATTTCACACTCATTCTTGAGAATTTGCTCTCAACTTTCTCTCAACATTTTCACTCCTAAAACCTCCATTAAAGCTCTTTTCACTTGAGTTCTTTGATTCTTCATTGGAATTCTTGAATTCTAGAGCTAAACCTTCATCATTCATCTCCATTATCTTCAATTCACCATTCAATTTTCGTTTGAATTGTGATCTGATTTTGGAAGCTAGATTGGAAGTGCTTTTTTGAGTCGATTTTGCTTGATCCTGCTTGTTCTTCATTTCTACTATAAGGAAGCTCTTGGATCTTGAAGATTCTCTGGGTTTCTAGCTTGGATCTGTTAATTTCCAATGAATCAACACTCACCAAAGCAAATCTCAGCTATGAAGGTTGGTAATTCTAGATCTAATTCTGTTTTGAGCTTATTTGCATAATCACAATGTAGATCCATGGCTTTTGTTGCTTTTTGATCCATTTTAATGATTTGGATCTTGGTGATTTGTGATTTCAGTGTTTGATTGTGTTTACATGATGTTTGATCATTGATATTTGATGTTAATTTCGGGCTTAATTGATAGCATGTTCATGTGAGTGATTGAATAAGTTGTTGGATGCTGAAAAGTGATTTTGAAAGCTGATTTTTTGTTTCTGGTTCAGTGGTAACCGGGTACCACATATAGGGTAACTGGTTACCCTTCACAAATGTCACGTTCCAGACTGTTTTACAGCAAGTAACCGGTTACCTGATTATGAGTAACCAGTTACCACTGAACAAAGTGCCTTGTTTTTGAATTTTCTTGCTTGTTTGAGGTTCCTTCTCACATGTAAACGTCATGATTTGATATGATGCATTTATGTGGATTATTTTTGACATATTTCATCATTCTTGAATGTTTGATTTGGATTCTTCAACACGTGACGTCCGGTTTTCGTTTGAATGCTTAACATGTTCATGTTGCTTGATTGATGAATGATCACATGCCTTTCTTGCTTATAGCATGTTTAATTTATTATCATTGTTGATTATCTTACTGGATGTTGTTTGATGCATGTTTTCACTTATTCCTGACTCCACTTTGTTGCATGTTTGTTTGATCGTTCAATTTGATTTGAAAAAAACATGATGATCTTGATGATTCTTGTTGATGCAATGTTGTTGATCGATTATGTTTGATTGTGGAAACATGCCCTACTTGCATGATGTCTATTCATGATTAATGTTTGCTCTTGATTAACCGCATGCATGCCTACTTGCTGCCCTACTTTCCACATCTTTGATTAGACAACAAGCGTGGATCTGGTTGAGTACAACGGACGTGATGGGTGCTAATACCTTCCCCTTGCGTAACCGACTCCCGAACCCAAGATTTGGTTGCGATGACCTTTTCTTTTCCCATTCTTCATGTTTTCTTCGATTGTTTCCTATTCCTTTCTTTGGGATAAATAACGTTCGGTGGCGACTCTTCTGTTTTTATGCCGGGTGTTTCCGCAGTTGCGACAATATCAGACACCATTTCCTACGAGACCATGTTCTACAAAAAGACGTTGAAGTAACATCCGTTGATACTCATAACCAATTGGCAGACATTTTCACCAAACCTCTTCCAAGAGAACCATTTTACAAAATTCGAAGAGAACTTGGAATATTAGATGAAAGTGACGTATAATCTTCAATAGTAATTCATTATTTTTTATAAAAATAATGCAAAGGTACTGTTTTTTGCATGAAGTAACTCGTTACCCACTTTGAGTAACCGGTTACCACTGATCTTATGTTAATTTTTTTTAAAACAACCAGAATTGAAAAAGTCATTAAAACTCTATCCTTTTCTCTTCCCACTTTCTAAGCACTTATTGTTCAAGACTTAAAGACTCTTTTCACATTCATCTCATCTCAAATCCAAACTTCATCCTCTCTCTGTCAAAACCCTAGAAGCTCAAAAAAACTTCATCAATGGCTCCAAAAAGGCAAGACAAAGGGGGGAAAATTGGTGAATCTTCCGAACCTGCAGAAGCTGTGCAACAACCTTCAGTGAAGTCAAGGCGGCTAAATTTCAATACTTGAAACCGACCTCTAATGCTGGTAAAGTATGTGAATCTTAACTCTTTTCCTTCTCACAGTATTAACTTTCCAGATTTGATTAAGAAACAAGGTTTAGAGAAAATGGTTAGCGGTGTTGGACCAGTTTATCCGGATTTAGTAAAAGAATTTTTATCTACTATTGTAATTGGATATAATGAGGAAGGAAATTTTGGATTTGAAGCTGAGGATAAAGGAGAATTTGTTAGTGCAACTGTAGAGCAATTAGGTCTAGTGTTAGAAGTTCCATCTATAGGTGCTTTAATTAAGACTGGATTTCAATTGGAAGAAGCTCCACGGGATAAGTTCAATACAATGGAGTATTATGTTGAAATTTCTAGGATTACACAAGAAGAATTAATGAATAGACAAAATCCAAATTCTTCTCGTGTCATCAAGCTGGCGAAGAATTTAACTATTAGTGATCGGATGTTAAATTATGTACTTGCTTATGTATTGGTTCCTAAGCATTCCAATCACTCTCAAGTAAGTGAAATGGAAATGCAGCTTCTTTTTTCCATGAAATCTAACTTGCAGGTTAACTGGGCGTATGTCATCTTACATCATATGGGACATGCAAGGACTCTATCCAGAGGACTTCCCTACGGAAGGATAGTCTCAAAAATTTTAGAAGCAAGTTATGTTCTACTTCAAAGGGAACGCCACACGAAAATGACATCCAAGGAAAACGAGATTAATGCTTCAACGACAATCAAAAATACCATAATCATTATGAATAACAATGGAAGATATGTTTACAAAGATGATTCTACTTCTTCGTCTGCTGCTGTTGTTCTAAATCCTAAGGAGGGTTACACCAATGAGATTATCTATAAAAAGCTTGTGGCTCTCGACTCCAAAGTGGATCTCATCATAAGGGAGCATCGAAAAGGAATGGCCTTAATGTGAAAGATGTTTAACGATATAACTGTGCAGCAACAACAAGCAATGGAACAAGATCATGATGAAGAAGAAGAAAATGATAATGATGATGATGATGATGAAGACATGTCGAAAATCGATTAATTATGTTTATTTGTTTATGTGTTAAACTTCATTTTTATGTTTCATGTTGGAAAAATCGCGTACAATTGTGTGTTCGTACAAATGTTGTGTTTGTTTTCGTTCAAGTATCGTGGTTGTTTCGTAAAAGTGATTGTTTGTGTTGTTTTGTATCGTGAAGTTTTCATATCTATGTTGTGTGTGTGTTACTTTTCCCATCCTTTTTGTTGTTGACAAAGGGGGAGAAGAAACATGTACTATTCTTGTGCTTTCTAACGAAATTATGCAGAAATATCAAAGACATAAATCAATGATGAAGGGGGAGCACTTTCCAAAGGGGAGCTTCCATTGTTAGAAAATCCGGTGGAAAATTAATTTTCAAGTAGAGGTTGTCATCATCAAAAAAAGGGAGATTGTGAAGACAAGCTTCTCAGCTGATTTTAATGATGACATAATCTACAACATGCAAGGATGGTTTTCAAGACTTCAAGATTATATCAAACTGAAGCAATTCTCTTTCAATTCAATATTTCAAAGTTTGATCAAGAAAGAAGAAAAATTTCGGCACAATGGAGGTACAACAATTTAAGCATTTATATACCTTACTCAAATGTTCAAACTTCATCTCCTTCGTGCATTGCATAAAAGAATCTTTTCACATAAAACTATGCATTTTGCCTTATTTTTGGGGGGAAACTGGTTTCTGGAAATTGTCACTGAGTAACCGGTTACCCAATCCTGCTAACCGATAACTTGCTGCAATTTTTCAAATTTTGGTTTCGTTAAAGGCAGGTAACCGGTTACCCATTTATGGTAACCGATTACCACTGGCATGTAGGCCAGAAAGTTGCATCTTTTGGTTTGAAAAATGTTTTCCTCTTCTTCTTGAACCATGGCATCTTTTGATCTTTATAGCCATTATGAAAAGGTGTTAAGAGGCATATATATAAACCTCTAAACTCATATTTTTAGAGATCTTGCATAAAATTTTCAAATATTTTTCATCTCTTTCCTTTCATATTTTTCAAGTGTCAAAAATTCTGAAATTTTTATAGAGTGAAACTTGCATTCTCAAATTTTCAGAAATTCATCCAAGTTTCATCCTCTTACATTTTAAGCAATTGATAAGTTATATAGAGGTGGAAAATCAAGAGGAAGATCAATCAAAAGATTGATAAATTTGAAGACACATTCAATACCATTCAAATAAGTTATTCAAATATCTTGTGATTACATTCTTAAGTGTTCCAGGATTTTTGGAATTATGATTGTAAGGATTGTTAACTTGCTGTCCAGGAGTGTTGGAAGCAAGAGGTCCACATTTAGAGGTTTGTTCTCATTGGACTTAGTTGAAAATCCAAGAGTTTGTTCTTGGTAGTTTTATTATTTTGCGTCTATATAGAAAGACTAGGAAGAAATTCTTGTCTAGGACCAAACGATTATTAAAAATCTCTTTCGTGTTGAAAGGGGACTGGAGTACTCTCGGACTGTAAGGGGAACCATGATATCTCGCTGTGTCACTTTTACTTTTCGCATTTTACCACATTTCTCACGTAGAAACTTTTAGCAAAGTAAAATCAGAATTCTACCACAAAACCGGAGAAATTTTTAAAGTACCTAATTCACCCCTCCCCCCCCTCCCCTCCCCCCTCTTAGGTGCATTCCACTCTTACACTTAGCATATCATTTCATCTAAGGGAAATATTTTTGGTTTTCTATATTTAAATACATTTCAGCATTATTTTTTGGAGATTGTCATCTCTCATGCCATCTGGTAAATCTATTTAAATAGGGGCAACTGCCGTACCGCAAATGTTGACCCCTAGATTCCATCACCATCCTTGGAGCATTAAGCATATTTTGCTAACCCTAACTTTGTTTCAAGTTTGCTTTTGTTTAGTTCCATTTGAAGTTGGTTTTTTTGCACCTTTGGAATCAAAAGGATCATTGGTTGATTAGTTAATATTTTGGATTGATCATCACCAAATCAAGTTTCCATACACTCAAGAGGCTTATTGTTAGATGCCCAACTTTGCTTATTTGAACTATCAAATGTGGGCATCTTTCACTCCTTTTTGTGGAAAAAGTGTTAAATTCACTCTTGCTTTGGTTGATTTGCACCATTATGTGAAAATATCTTGGTTCCTTTTATTTGTGTGCTATTGTGCAGGAATTAGGCATGAAAAATTGAAGAGTAAGACACAAGAAGTATGACAAAGAAACCAAGTCAGCATGCAAACAAAAACAAGTTCACACTGCGAACTTGCTAGCGAAGCTTCTAGAAAAACTTCAACAAGTTCGCACATCGAACTTGCCAGCGAAGGCTAAGAAACCCAATGTACTGTTCATCTAGAAAGAAAAGGGACCTAAGTTCACTGTGCGAAGGAGGCAACGAACAACTCGTTGGAGCGAAGAAGAAGTGAAGGTCTAGCAAACACCCCCAGACTTGAGGCAGTAGGTATTTGGACAAGAATTCGATGTGTGAAGTTTGCAGCGAAGCCTTCGCACTGCAAAGGATTCTTCGCACAACGGACATGTGGAAATCTATCAGGGGAGTCTTCATTGTACAAAGGCACTTCAGGTGCCAATTTGAATGTTCACTAGGCGAACACTTTGTTCGCACTGCGAACATGACAGCTCAGTAGGCCTTCTATAAGTAGTATGTGCCACTTTTTGGAAAAATATATTTTTCTTGTACTTTTCTTTTAAGAAGATTTTCAGACCTATAAACCTAGTTTCTCCATTTCTCATCATCTCTTAGCAATCTTTCACAAAAAGAACGTGGATTCCCATCCAATCTCGATTATTCAACTCGGATGTTGATCAACCTTCTCCGAAACTTGTTGCTCAAGCTATCATGAAAATGGGTGGCTAAACCCCTCTTTTGTCAAGGTTAGAGGTAGCTAGTTCAAATTTTATGTATGCTTCTTGATCTTTTGTATGTGAACTATGCTTTGATCAATATAGATGAAGTTATTTGCTATCTTTTGTTATATCTATGGTTTGGATTGCTTTAGATATGAACTTTTCAAGTCTTGACCTAATTTCTACATCTATCAACTATACAAACTCTAGACATAGGTTTGAAAGTTGATATTCGCTTTGTATTGATCTTAACGATTATTGTTTTGAGTGTTATTTAGAGAGATCATTTAACGGTCGAAACAATAACATCCACGAAATCGCTTTAGAAATGAACGTTTTTGTGAGGATACACGGTTATGTTGGTTAAAACTACGTTCACATATTTGATCGGTTGGATACGTTTAGGACGGATTAGCGAACCCTAATCTTGGCATGCTTTTTATCAAACTAAGACTAAATTTTATTCTGTTTTATTTCTTGCAAACTCTTGTTACAAACCTAGGAACCATTTTAAAAACCCCCTTTCTTAAATCATTAAACCATTGAACGGCAAGAATCACATATTCTCATCAATCCCTATGGATACGATAAAACACTACCGAAAAATACTTCTAACAAATTGGCACCGTTGCCGGGGATTGTTAGTAGAATATTGCAAGCATTGCAATAGTTTAGTGATTTTAAGATTTGTGTATTGTGAATCTCTTATCTTTGTAATTCTTTGTGCCTTTTGATCTGTTTGGCTCGTGTGCAGAATTCGTTTATGCAAGGATAAGTTCGGCCTAAATACCTTCTTTTTGATCCTAAGATTGAGAGAACTGCTCATCGTACCAACAGTTGCACAAGGCGAAGATGGAAACAAGCTATTGAAAGACAAGAGCGTGGAAAATCTTCTTCATCTACTCTACCTAATTCACCAATTATGGCAGCACCACCACCACCTCCACCTCCAGTTTCAGTTCCATGTACAAACAGTCCAAGACACACCGCTAAGTTTACGCGCAATCTCCAAAATGGAAGGCAAGCTGAGATGAAAATGGGAATCCTCGCACTCACTTATCAAATTCCTTTCACGGGGTTAGATCATGAGGATCCGTTTACACATCTTACCAAATTCTATGAGATTGCGGGTGCAACGGGAGCAACAAAAGCTGATGAAGAATCACTGTTCAGGAGGCTATTTCATCATTCTTTGATTGGGAAAGCGAAGGAATGGTATCTTGATTAGTCTACGATAATTATGACAGATTGGAATTTACTGGAAGAAAATTTTCTTGAACGGTTCTTTCCACATAATCTTTTCATGGAAGCAAAGACTGCTATAGCTGTATTTTCACAAGGAGGAAATGAACCCCTCAACGAAGCTTGGGAGAGATTCAAGTCAATGTTGAGGAAATGCAAAGGACACAATTTTGATGAACTTACGCAAGTTCAAATTTTCCGCAATGGTCTCCTCTCGATTCACAAGACCTTGTTGGATGCTACGGCGGGGGGGGGGGGGGGGGGGGGGTCTTTGATGTCTAAAAGCGCCAAAGATGCAATAGAAATTATTGACAAGATGGAACTTAATGATCACCAGGGAAATCATAACTGTGGAGTAGCTCAATGAAAGCCAGGAGTGCTAGAGTTAGGTACTAATGATGTTATTCTTGCTCAGAACTAACTTCTTTCACAACAAGTGAAGCTTTTAACGCAACAAATGTCGAAGCTTCCACAATAAATCAAAGAGATGCAAGAAGTTCCTACCAAAGCTCAAGTTGCATGTTGTGAATTGTGTAAAGGCGACCATCCCACCGGGTATTATCCTTCGGTATTAGAAGAAGTCAACTATGCCGGAAATCAAAACCAGGGATACCAACAAAGACCACCTTATCAACAAGAAAATCAAGGTTATCAAAGACCAAATCAAGGGTACCAACAACCTTGGAGGCCGCAAGAAGCAGGAACTTCAAATCGTCAACAATATCAAAATTACACTCAAGCACCACAAACTCAAAGTGCACCGTCAAAGATGGAAGAAACTCTTACTCAATTTATGCAAATGTCAATGTCAAATCAAAAGAACATCGATGCGGCTATAAAGAATTTGGAGACACAAGTGGGCCAATTATCAAAACAATTGGCCGATCAACAAAAAGGGCATTTCACGGCTTTCGCTCTTCCAAATCCTAAGGAGCATTGCAAGGCAATTATCACAAGAAGTGATAGGGAGATTAACATGGGTGTAGGTGAGGAGGTAGTGGCGGAAGAGGTTGTAGTTGAAAAAGAAATTGAAAATGTTGAGAATGAAGTAAAAAAAATGTTGAGGGAGATTTAGTTGAAAAAGAGTGAGGAAGAAGAGAAAAATAAGAGAGAAGAAAGAGTGAAAAAGTCTAGGAAAGGAAAAGAGCAAGTGAGCACTATCCCGATTCAAAAAATTTCATATCCACATGCTCCAACAAGGAAAGATAATGCGAGACACTATGCTCGGTTCATGGACATATTCAAGCAATTTCAAATCAATATTCCATTTTCCGAAGCATTAGAACAAATGCCCAAGTATGCTAAATTCATGAAGGACATCCTTACAAAGAAGAAGAGGTATACAGATCAAGAAACTATCATGGTGGATGCTAGTTATAGAGCAATCATTCGACATGCTCTCCCGAGAAAAGAAAGTGATCCGGGACGAGTCACTTTGCCCATCACAATTGGAAACACTTATATTGGCAAAGGGTTGATCGATTTAGGCTCTAGTATCAATTTGATACCCTTGTCCATTGTGAAGCGGTTGGAATACATGAAGTTGAATTCCACTCAAATCACATTGCAACTTGCCAACAAGTCTACCAATCACCCTCATGGTGTAGCCGAAGACGTGTTGGTAAAGGTTGACAAATTTTTGTTCCCAATTGACTTTGTGGTAATTGATATGGAAGAAGATGAAAACTCTCCCTTGATTCTTGGGCGACCTTTTATGAAGACCGCACGCATGGCGATTGATATGGATGATGGTCTAATGAAGGCTAGATTTCTAGGTGAGGAGGTGAGGAGATTTATTTCAATCTTTTTGAAGCCATGAAGCTTTCGAAGGACAAGACCGATTGTTTTAGAATCGATGCAACGGAAGTGGCGATCGAAAAAGTTAAGGAGTTGTTGCAAGTTTCCACACCATTACAACAAGTTCTTACCAATGCTCTTTCAAAAGTCAATGACAAAGAAGAAAGAGAGATTGAAAATTGTTTGCGGGAGCTTGAAGAATTAGAGGAAATCCCCCCTTTGAATGAAAGGGTGGAAATTTTGAAAAAAGAAAACAATGAGGAAGTCAAACTTGAGTTGAAGTTGTTACCATCTCATCTTAAGTATGTTTTCCTTGATGAAGAGAAAAACAAGTCGGTGATCATAAGTTCGGATCTAACCATGGAGGAAGAAAGAAAATTAATTGGTGTTTTTAAGAAAAATCAAGAGGCAATGGGTTGGACTCTTTCCGACTTGAAAGGTATAAGTCCTTCCTATTGTATGCAGCGAATATTCATGGAGAAAGATTTCAAACCGATAGCTTAACCACAAAGAAGATTGAATCCTACTATGAAATAAGTGGTGAGGAAAGAAGTTGTCAAAATGTTGGATGTCGGCATGATTTATACTATTTTCCATAGTCCGTGGGTTAGTCCAGTTCAAGTGGTGACAAATAAAGGTGGGATGACGGTTGTCCACAATGAGAAGAATGAGTTGATTCCGACAAAAATTGTAACGGGATGGAGGATGTGCATCGACTACCGTAGGCTCAATCAAGCTACAAGAAAAGATCACTTCCCTCTTCCTTTCATAGATCAAATGCTCGAGATACTTTCCGGTCAAGAATATTATTTCTTTTTGGATGGATACTCCGGGTATAATCAAATCATTGTCAACCCAGAGGATCATGAAAAAACAACTTTCACTTGTCCTTTCGGAGTCTTTGCTTATAGGAGGATGTTGTTTGGTTTGTGTAATGCACCGACGAATTTTCAAAGGTGTATGCAAGATATTCTCAGACTTGATTGGAAAGACTATCGAGGTGTTTATGGATGATTTCTCAGTTTTTTGACTGTCATTTGATCTTTGTCTGAAAAATCTTGATGTTGTCTTGGAGAGGTGTGTGGATACTAATTTGGTGCTTAATTGGGAGAAATGCAACTTCATGGTTACGGAAGGCATTGTGCTTGTGTACAAGGTTTCTTTAAAGGGACTAGAAGTTGATAGGGCTAAAGTGGAAGTTATTAAAAAAATTCCGCCACCTCTGAATGTGAAGGGAATCCGAAGTTTTCTGGGTCATGCAGGATTCTACTGAAGATTCACCAAAGACTTTGCAAAGATAGCGAAACCGTTGAGCAACCTGCTCAATAAAGATAAGTCTTTTCTTTTTGATGAGTCTTGTATGACAGCTGTTGATTCTTTAAAACAAAGCTTAATTACTGCACCCGTAATCGTCGCACCAAACTGGAAAAATGATTTTGAACTCATGTGTGATGCGAGTGATTATGCGGTTGGCGCAGTGTTAGGCCAAAGAAAAACCAAAATTTCCCATGCGATATACTATGCGAGCAAAGTTCTTAACAATGCTCAAATAAATTATGCAAAAACTGAAAAAGAATTGCTTGCAATAGTGTACGCATTAGAAAAATTTAGGTCTTATTTGATCGGGTCCAAAGTTGTGATGTACACCGATCATGCGGCGATCAAGTATCTGTTAACCAAGCCGGATTCCAAGCAACGGCTAATTCGTTGGACCCTCTTATTACAAGAATTAAATCTTGAAATTCGTGATGAGAAAGGATCCGAGAATTTGGCAGCGGATCACTTGTCCCGCCTTGTGAATGATGAAGTCACAAAACATGAGCAGGAGGTGAGGGAAGAGTTCCCTGATGAAAAGTTGTATAAGGTGAAGGTTAGATCGTGGTTTGCAGACATGGCTAACCACAAAGCCATCGGATTAATGCCATAAGGTCTAACTAGTCACCAAAGAAAAAAAATTGTCTGATACCAAGTACTTTGTGTGGGATGAGCCTCATCTGTTCAAACTTGGTGTCGATAACATTTTAAGGAGAAGTGTATCTCAGGAGGAAGCCAAAGACATCTTTTGGCATTGCCACAACTCTCTGTATGAAGGTCATTTTAACGACACAAGAACGGCCACAAAAGGTTGGGCATTGTCACAACTCTCCGTATGGCCGTCCTTGTTTAAAGATGTGCATGCGCACACAAAAGGTTGTGACATATGTCAGAGGATTGGTGGAATATCAAAACAAAATGAAATGCCACTGCAAAGAATGATAGAAGTTGAGGTTTTCAATTGTTGGGGCATTGATTTTGTTAGTCCATTCCCACCGTTGTTTGGAAATGAGTACATTCTTGTTGCGCTTGACTATGTTTTAAAGTGGGTAGAAGCCATAGCTAGAGCTAAGGCAGATGGGAAAACTGTGACAAAATTTTTTTAAAAAAATATATTTTCTCGCTTTGGTAATCCGAGAGTGTTAATAAGTGACGGAGGATCCCACTTTTGTAACACTCAGTTAGCAAAAGCTTTGGAACAGTATGGTGTGCGACACAAAGTTGCAACACCGTACCATCCGCAAGCTAACAGACAGGTGGAAGCATCAAACCGAGAATTTAAAAATATTTTGGAAAAAGTTGTGTCCACCTCGAGGAAGGATTGGTCAAGCAAGCTTGACGATGCTTTATGGGCCTATCGGACAACTTTCAAGGCTCCGATTAGTCTCACCCCTTTTAAAATGGTCTACGGAAAAAACTGTCACCTCCCGGTTGAATTGGAACAGAAAGCCTTTTGGGTATTGAAGTTGCCAAATTTTGATCAAAACTTGAGTGGCGACAAAAGAAAAAGAAAACTTCATGAGTTGGAGGAAATACGCCTCCAAGCTTATGAATCAAACAAACTCTACAAAGACCGAGTGAAGGGGTATCACGATAAAAAGATTGTGACCAAGAAGTTTGAGGTAGGAAAAATGGTGTTACTTTTCAATTCTAGGTTGAGATTGTTTTCCGGGAAGTTAAAGTCTAAGTGGTCGGGTCCGTTTCGGATTCGCAACATTTTGAGTTACAGGGAAATCACTATTGAAGACATAAAGACCAAAGAAAATTGGACAGTCAACGGACAAAGATTGAAGATTTACTTAGGTGGTAATTTCGAGCGGGACACCACCTCTATGCCCTTTTGCGATCCGTGATCGCATCGGACCATCAATCTCCAACAACGTTAAACAAAGCGCTTGTTGGGAGGCACCCCAATATTGTAAGTATTTATTATTTTTTGTAGTGTAGTTGCTTTGCATGATGTGGTAGGACTTGTGTGGAAAAATGATCTGAATTTGAAAGAGAAAAACCAAAACCTGTCATGTTCGCTAGCACCTTCGCAGTGCGAAGAGCTTAGTGAACATGTTCGCTAGGAAGTCCGCAGTGCAAACTGAGCAAATCAGGTCTGCCACATCAGTGTTTTTAAAATTTTAGTGGGCCACCCATTTGGGCCCAAATTGTTTTGTTGGTTTCTACGGATTTTTTGGTGTCACTTTGCACTTCACTTGCCACATTGTCACTCTTCACTTCTCACATCACATTAAACTCCTCCCTTACAACCCTAATTATGTCTAGCAATTTCATTCAAGCTTCCTCAACCAGGTTTGTTCTTCTTTTTCAATTCTTTTGTTGATTAGGTTGTGTAGTTTGAATAAGACATGCCATGTGGGTTGAATTAGGGTAGGATATATTTGTTGAAATTATGGTTGCATGTGTGTTAATCGATGTCCCTAGCATTACCAGTGTTGATATCTATGAATTGTTTGAAGCGGAAATTGGTTATTGTTGTACCCCAAAAATTGCCCAACCTTTTTCTTTACCTAGCTTATGTTTCATTTTGCATTTCATATGGCATCCGCATTTTGCATGGCATTGGTTCTCGAGGCAGGGGATCAAGGTTCCCATGGCTCAAGTTTCATTCCCGTGCAAGCAACTGAGCAGTGAGCATTAGAAGAAACGGCATTTATTTTGCCCAGCAGTCGAGCAGCCGATTTTATTTTGTAGGTTATGCTCAGATCAGGATACAACATTCAGTCTATATCCAGCATTATCACAGTCACAGTATTCAAGAGCAAGTGTCATAGGCTTATCAAAGCTCAAAACGGCGAGGAACAGGCAAACGGTCAACACATATGGTTAACCGGTCAACACATATGGTTAACCGATTAACCATTGGTGAATCAGCTTAGATTTGAAATTTTAACAGTGTTAACCGGTTAACACATATGGTTAACCGGTTAACCAAAGCAGATGTTTCCCTGTATGTGATTTTGCAAGCCATTTGCACTCGGGGTCAAATTTTGATCACCTTGAAACTCATTTTTACCAAAAAGAAGGATCTAGAATATTCTTGAAAGTTGGTTATTTCAATTTTCCCTCCAAATTTCCATGCCTAGCTCCAAACCAACTTTCCAATCCAAAATCCAAACCCCACCTTTGGGATCCAAACCTAGATGGTATTTAAATGATCTACTCCAAGCCAAAAGAAGCCAATTCTCATTTCTCGCATTCATTTTTCCGAATTGATCAAAGAATTCTCTCAAATTCTCTCAACTTCTCCATTTCCAAAATCCACACTCAAAGCTCTTTTTCATTAGGATTCATTGATTTTTCATTGAAATCAATGGATTATTGCGCATAAACCTTCATCCATCCTCATCTTTGGATCAGTTTTCATTATCAATTTTCGTGCACATTGAGATCTGATTTTGGAGCTTGAGTTGGAAGTGATTATTCAAAGCGTTTCGACTCAAATTTGGTGGATCTTCGTTCGTACAACCACAATTGGCTTGGATCTCGAAGTTTTCTGTATTTCTAGCGCTTGAACTACTCAATTACAGCAAGATCAACACTAACCGGAGCAAATCTTCGCTTCGAAGGTTGGAGATTCTAGATCCATAATATTTTTGAGCTTATTTGCATTTCCATGATGATTTTCATATTCGATTGAATTTTGGTGGATCTCGATCGGTGTGAATTGTGATTGTGATGTGTAGACATGTTTGCATGTCTATTGGTTTTTTATTTGCAGGTGTAATTTCGTGCTTATTTGATAGGCTGATCTGTTGGATCACTTCATTAAGTGATTTTGTGCATTAAGTGCTTTTTCTGCTGCTGTTTTTCACTTCTAGTGCAGTGTTAATCGGTTAACCTATATGGTTAACCGGTTAACCAATTCAAACTTTCAAATTTTTCTAAATGTTAACAGTGTTAACCGGTTAACGCATAGGGTTAACCGATTAACCTGTTCAAAACTTCAGATTTTTCAAACATTTTAAGGTGTTAACCGATTAACCCCAGGGGTTAACCGATTAACACTGCACCAGAATGCCATGTTTGCTGTTTTGTTTGCATGTTTGCATACCGGTTCGATTCGAATCATCATAGATCAGTGTGATGCATTAGGATTGAATTGTTTTGGCTGTTTGTGGTTGTTTAATCATGATGTTGTTGACTTGTATGATCATTTTTCAATTGTTTGCATGCTTGTGTATGTGGTTCGAATTGATCATTCGTTTGCATGTTTAGTTGTTTTCATTTCTCGCTTTTCCCTACATGTTTGCATCATTCTTTCATCGCTGTTGAGGTTGAGACACGCTTGTGGTGGCTGCTGCCCCACACACTTTTCCTCCCTCCCACCATTCTAATTGTGCATTTTCGTGTTTGCATTTCTCTACTTGTGATTGATTCTTCCTTTGTTCTTCTTGTGCTTTCTTGCCATGATCCCCATAGGATTCCTAGTCCCTCCGTTTAGGATGGGAGTAGGAGAGACGTTAGGCGTTCAATCTAAGTATGCTAACATTAGGGTAGTTGTTTCCCCTTCAATCTCAACTTTAGGATCACTTTGCATGACAACGTTAGGGCCGAGTTTCCCTTAGACCTTCCGTGCGTCTTCTCTTCTCATCTTTATACCATCTTAACACACTTAATAAAGATAATGGATATCGTGCCATGAGCCTTATACTCGGGAAATGGTGATTGAGGGGCTTCTCCTCAATTATCTAGAAGGTTTAGTATACGTCCTTAGGACGATATGCGACACATTCAATCCTAGGTTCTAGACTTTAGTACAACATACATTATAAACACTCAAATTCAAAACACTTCTTCTCTAAAAAATACAAAACAAATTCAAACCTTTTTCCTTCGGGATTAATCAAACTTATTTTTCAGAAAAGTGTGTTGTTAAACTTCGGTTCTATCGCAAACAGGGTTCATCCCTAACTGCTGGAATGGATGTTTAACCCTACTCGGATAAAACACTTAATCAGCCCGTGGTTTCGTGTCTTCCCGAACCACGTTCCCTCAGATCTTTCATGCCAGATGAAAGTACGTAGGCACAAGACGTGATGTCTTGGCGAGCAACCTTCCCCACTTCTCTCCCGTAGTTAGCCGAACTACGTTGACTCTGACTTTCCCATTGCACGAGGGAGTACGTAGGCCCAGAGCAGCGACGCTCTGCCGAGTCTCATTTTCTTTTCTTTCAATCCTGAAGCCTGTAGCGTAGATAGATAAACAAATCTTTTAGATAGAAAACAAGCGTGGATCCCGTCGAGTACGACGGACGTGAGGGGGTCTAATACCTTCCCCTTGCGTAACCGACTCCCGAAACCAGGACTTGGTTGCGATGACCTTGTCTTTCCCTTTTTTGCTAGGTTTTTTTCGATCGTTTCCTTTCCCTCTCTTTGGGATAAATAACGAAAGGTGGCGACTCTTCTGTTTTCCGCCGGTTGTTTTTCGCAGTTGCGACAGCTGGCGACTCTGCTGGGAACTCTGGTTCCCTATGTGAGTCAATCCTAGCGCTTGTTTGGTTTATCTGTTTGGGTTTTGTACATACGTGTTGTACATTATTTACTTCCACAGTTTACTTTCCCGCATTTTATTTTCAGCATATATTATTTCTGCGTTGTTGTGGGGAGGGAAGCTCTGATGAGTGAAAAGTCAGACCCAGGCTTGAGAGCAAACATAGCATTAGAGTGGAGATTAGTGGAGGACCTGTTTGCTCAGAAAACACCAGTTCCCATGAAATTCACGCTCAGGCGAGATCCTGTTTGATGATTTCTTTTCTGGTCCTTTGGATTGGAATTGATTTTGGATCTGAGGATTGTCGACTCTGGGAACCGATCACTTGTGACTCAGCTAAGTGAGGCCTCTTCAGGGGGTGATGATGCCAAACCAGAAATGGTGAATGTATCATCATTTCTTGAAAGTCTGTGACGCTGAGAAACACATAGGATGTCGTACCTTTGTCAGTGGATTAGGTCCATACCTATGAGTGGGACTGGGGTTATGCAGGAAACCTTTACCTTCAGACTACCCGGTTTTCTCTACAGTTTGAATCCGATTTATTGGCATCAGTTGGTTCTTATCAAAGCTGTGTTATGTCCTCGCCGAAGCAGAACTTTGGTCCTTCAGTCGACGGCACAACAATCTTGATCTCCTGCTGCATCTCTGCATTTGCATTTGCATCATTATAACATGTTCGCATTTTGACATACATGTTCTGGTACTTCCAAGGATCTTAACTTCGAGACTCGTTGTTGAGCGTTAAATCTTTTCCCTGTGGTTCGTCTGGGTAAAACGAATCGAAGTAGACAGGTTCCTTGGAAATACTCGAACATGACATGCGCATTTCATTTGCATAATAGGTGTTCGAGGCTGAGTACGTTATCGTGATCCGGTTTTCTCTTCAGAATTTCAGACATCAAGAAGATAGACATGGAACAGATTCAAGCAGAATTGAGGGAAGTTCAGGGCCAGATGAGGCAGTTCATGATGGACATGCAGGTGTTGCACCTAGATCAGGAGATGCTCAGAGAGGAAAACCAGCAGTTGAAGACTCAGGTAGGCATGATCATGGAAGTAATAAGAAAGGTGCTCAGAAAAGAAAGCGATCATGTGCCTGAAGCTGCAGAAAAGATGCTTATTCCACTTTTATCTGTGGAACCTATACTAGAGCATAATGTACGTCAGAGATCATCTGCACAACTGAGAGCTCAGGACTTCTCCCGTCGGCAGCCACGTCAGGTTCCTAAAAGATATGCCCAAAAGGAGATACCATGCAACAGAATCTTCGATGAGATACCCATGACCTATGCTCGATTGTTGCAACTATTGCTCCAGCTTCATTTGGTTGAGCTCTGAACCCTGTCTCCGCTTACTAGGACCCCACCACCAGGCTATAATGCAAGTGCCCAGTGCGATTTCCACTCTGGGGCACTGGGGCATAACATTGAGGATTGTAAAGCTTTTAAGCGCCAGGTCCAGGATTTAATTGACTCAAAGACGATTGAATTCACGCCGGGTGGCGTAAGCACACTAGGAGGTATTAGTCCATGTATTACGAAAGAGGTGGATACTCCTGCTCTCCCCCCTAAAGCTACATCGGGCCAGGACTACATACTGCAATCCTTGATTTCTGCATCCCCCTGCTCGCAACAGCTGCCTTTGCCTAGGACAAGTTTGAGAATGAAAGAGCCCAAACATGAGTGCCTTAATCAGTACAACCATGATCTGGCACCCGACAGGTCACAATTTCTAGGTCTATCGCAGAAGAATACTGAGAGCTTCAGGGAGTACGCCCAGAGGTGGCGAGAATTAACAACGAGAGTGCAACCTCCCATGACGAAGAGAGAAATGACTGACGTGTTCATAGCTGCACTGTCTGGTTTATATTATGAGAAGCTGGTAGGTTGCGTGTCAGCCACTTTTTTAGATTTGGTAGCAGTAGGTGAAAGAGTCGAAAGAGGTATCAAAATGGGAAAGTTCCAAAGTACTTTTGATTCTTCTAAAGCTGCAAAGAAGCCTCATGTCGGGAAGGAGAAAGAAACCAATGTTGTTCTGCAGTCAACCCGGCACCAACAATCTCGTGCTCCTCAACAGCGAGATTACCGTCGCCAGAATCAGAATAGGCCTCACAACAATCTGAAAAGAAGGAATGCTCCTCTCCATCCAGTGCCTGTGACGTACAGTCAGTTGCTGCCACATCTGATTCGGAACTCTTTGGTGGAGCCCAAGACCCTCAAGTCGTTGCTAGAGTTATACCTTCCCGGGTATGATCCAAGTGCTCGATGTGGATATCATGGGGGATCCATGGGGCACTCGACTGAAGATTGCGAAGCCTTTCAAGCGAAAGTGCAGCAGTTGATGGACAAGAGGTACATTTCCTTTTCGAAAGGAAAGCTGGTTGTACACGTCAATCGCTCATCCATTTGAGTTTGAAGACTTCATGGGGCGCATCTCCCTCAGCAGCAGACGCAAGAAGCCCAATTCCCAGAAGCTGGCAATCTGCATCTTATCATGTCATTTCTTTACATTTGTAGTTTCTTTCCTGTCTATATGCAAATTTCATTTGTAAAACTTGTTGTTTTCAATTGATATTGATAATGAAATAAATATGCATGTTTTGAATTAATCCATTTGTGTTCACTTTATTGCTTTCTTTTATTTCAAACGCTTGTTAAGTGGAGTCCGGGAAGGATGACGAAATCGAAAGACGCATAAGGAAGATAAGGAAGATAATCCCTTGTCAACCCCTTTGAGCCTCGTAGTAGGAGTTTCTTTCTGAAAATGAAAAACCCTCAATCTTAACCTGGGGCAGGGTAGGTGCCAGTTAATTTGACCAAGCGTCCAAATTGCAAAAGAGTGTTCGTTCAAGGATCAATCACACCTCTATACGTCGTGCCTAAAAAAAACCATAATGGTTAAACCTTGTCGATAAGGAGTGAAACAGTCACAATAGCTCTTAACAAGTCAGGCAAGCCGGTGTCACATGATTTGTTCAAAAAAAAAAGAAGAGAAAGAAAAGAATCAAAGGAAAAGCCTGCTAAGTCGAATCTTGAAAACAAGCGACTTAGGCAAAAATGAGGGCATCCCGCTGGACTTCAAAATCAAAGAAACTCAAAAGATTTAGTCCAGGAAAAAATTAGGGAACGAAAAAACGAAAAGCGAAAAAGGATTACAAAATAAAAAATCCTCGAGAAAGAACGAAGTCGTGTGACTCCAGGTCCCCAAAGACGAAAAGCGAGTGACTGTCACTCCGAAAATGTGTGGGTTCCCGAATTGTCATTCCTGTCGTTCAACCGTTGAAAGGTAAACGCTAAGGTCGAATTAGCTGAACGTAGGATTGGAGAACATCAAGGAGAACAGGTGGGTTAAAATGAATTTTGAGCCTTATATCCTTCCTTGTTAACTGTGAACCTGACCACGTTACAACCTGGAAAAGTCCTAATTGAAACAGGTTTAGTTCGAGAGCATACTTCGGTAAAGATCGCATCGAAACAGACTCCTAAAAAGGATTCCTCTTACAGCGTTGTATTAATATTGACATTTTGATAAATGATTCGTTCATTAGGTGTCACAAATTTTTTCCAGTGAACAGAAGTGGATTTCGAAAACTGTCATATGCATTGCATTTAATATATCTTTTATGCGGAACAATTTGTTTTACTTGCGAGTAAGCGCTTGACAGTAGGAAAGTTTCCACAATGGAAGTTTGATCATGATAGAATGCAGAATGCTTGAAACTCGGGTGAACCGCGGCAAGCTATATCATATGATCACATCATTGGAGTCATCCATCCAAAAGTCAGTTAATCCGGGGCAATCAGGTCGAGATTTGATGAATCTCTCACAGCCAAGGGTACTGCTCCACAAATCTGCCTATCAAGGACAATGTCATGACAAGGCTGGGGCAGGCCACCTCGAGAGCATAGAAGCTATCCTTATCCTAAAGACGATTAACTTGAAGCACCTCTGTGAGATTCAAAACGCTGAGGCCGTTCATATCAAACCGCTAGAGCACAGAAGATTTCAAGTTAGTTTCCTTTTCGAGAAGATGTTACGGAGATCCCACAGGCTGGGGAAAAAGGGAAAATACATGAATTATTTCTCTTTATATCTACAGGGTTTGTCAGAAGTTGTTAAAAAATTCTGGGGCAAGCTATCTCGAGTTCGTTTCATGGCAAACTTTCTTTGTTCAGGATAAAATGTCCCAGAGATCATTTTGCAAGGTCATAACCCTCGGGGCACGTTGGCAGAGACGTATTCTCGTCATTTCGCCAGTGAAGGCACCAGTGGCAGGTGTGAGACCTACTCTCCAGTTAGGCAAGGTTGAATTTCTTTCCCCAAGCAGAGGGGGTACGATTAAGAATTGTCGATAGATCATGACGGTTGATCATCGCGCATCTAATCCCCAAGCAGAGGGGGTCTGGTTAAGAATTGTCGATAGATCATGACGGTTGATCATCGCGCATCTAATCCATAAGCAGAGGCGTGAGGCCCACTTCCCGGCGAATTAGGATGAGATTTCTTTTCGAGCATAAGTGGAAGCTCCTCAATAGATTCAGTTGTGTCTCCCCACAAAGTCTGAACATTAGACTGGGAGCATTGAGTTGTCTCCCCAAGCAGAGATAGATTCTCCCCAACCAGAGTGCATTCCTCAGCAGTTGGAGTTGGCATCTCTACCCCTAGTAGAGTTATGTGCAAGATATCAAGAACGGTTAAGTATGTACCTGTTGTCCCTGGCAGTGGGTAGGTACACAGTTAATCCCCACAGATTGCAGGTATATACTTACTCCCCCAACGAGTCGAGATCATGTTCCTTCCACCAGACAGTTGCAGGATCTATCCCCGTAGTGGTTCTGCACGTACGAGCTTTCCCCGATAGGGTTGCTTCTTTTCCCATCCGAGTTAGCCATTCAGGTTTCGCATCCTCAGCCTAAGTCCAATTGCTATTACCATGTGCAGGATATCCCCTGCCAGATCGGTTGTTTCCCCGGCAGGGTTGGCCTCGTCTCTCTAGCATTTATTTTGCTGGAGCGATCCCTTTGCATTTTGCATCGTGCATAGCATCCTCAAATGTGTAGCATTTCCATTTTGTATGGAGCATTACACCATTTTTGAACATATCCATTCTGAAACATAAGCCAGGTAGCTGCCTCCTTGATTTCAGGTATATTTTCAGCAGGTGACCGTTGTCTTCACCCGTGTTGGTCTTTAGTCTTGACAGACTTGATGCGTTTATTTCGCCTCAGTTTATGTTATTCCCAGTGGCGTCGCCAGATTTCGATTGGTGATAGTCTGTTCCCCAAGTCCGAGCAGGCGTTCAGGCTTCGGCAGGAGATTCATGATAGATGTGTGTATCTCATCATATGTCCTCTAACAAAGTTGCTTGTTTAAGTTCCTCTTTGTTCCTCAGCAGAGTGGCCTGGTTAAGTTTCCTTGCACTCCCAAAGTAGGGTTACTTGTTCCCCATCGAGGTTTCCTCGCGATCGTTATCCTCAGGTGGTTTCAACTTTGCATGGATCTGGCTTTCAAGTTCGATTGTCCGCTTTTATTTATCGGATATCTGACGGCAAGGTCAAGCATATCGGTCTCTGCAGTGTTCTGGCGGCAATGTCGAATCTTTGGGATGTGCTGACGATAATGTCAGATGTTTCTCAGTTGTCTGGCGGCAAGATCATAGGTTTATAGGTGGTTGCAGATGGTTTAGTTGTTCTGGCGGCAATGTCAGGTATTACGTTTTCGGGCGGCAACGTCAGATGTTGTACTCGTTTGGCGACCATGTCAAACATTCCTTCAATTCAGGACCATCTAACGGCAATGTTAGACATTCGTGTTTTCCTGATGGAAATGTCAGACGTTAACGGATCTCCATGCTCATCTAGCGGCAATGTTGGATGCCTTGTTTCTAGCGGCAATGTCAGGTATTACAGTCTTCTGGCGGCTATGTCAGATGTTGTTGGTTTTCTAGCGACAATGTTGGATGCTCTGTTCCTAGCGGCAATGTTAGATATTTCGGTTATTCTGGCGGCTATGTCAGATGTTTGTTGGTTTCCTAGCGGCAATGTTGGATGCCTTGTTTCTAGCGGCAACGTTAGATATTTCGGTTATTCTGGCGGCTATGTCAGATGTTTGTTGGTTTCCTAGAGGCAATGTTGGATGCCTTGTTTCTAGCGGCAACGTTAGATATTTTGGTTATTCTGGCGGCTATGTCAGATGTTTGTTGGTTTCCTAGCGGAAATGTTGGATGCCTTGTTTCTAGCGGCAACGTTAGATATTTCGGTTATTCTGGAGGCTATGTCAGATGTTTGTTGGTTTCCTAGCGGAAATGTTGGATGCCTTGTTTCTAGCGGCAACGTTAGATATTTCGGTTATTCTGGCGGCTATGTCAGATGTTTGTTGGTTTCCTAGCGGCAATGTTGGATGCCTTGTTTCTAACGGCAACGTTAGATATTTCGGTTATTCTGGCAGTTATGTCAGATGTTTGTTGGTTTCCTAGCAGCAATGTTGGATGCCTTATTTCTAGCGGCAACGTTAGATATTTCGGTTATTCTGGAGGCTATGTCAGATATTTGTTGGTTTCCTAGCGGCAATGTTGGATGCCTTGTTTCTAGCGGCAACGTTAGATATTTCAGTTATTCTGGCGGCTATGTCAGATGTTTGTTGGTTTCCTAGCGGCAATGTCGGATCTGTATTAGCTTCGTGGTATCCAGGCGGCAATGTCGGGTATTCTATTAACTTTGTGGTGGTCTGGCGGTGATGTCAGGTGTTCAGCATGTTTGTGTTTGTGTATGCCTGACGGTGGTGTCAGAATTGGTTATCTCCTACAGGAGTTTAGCGGCAATGCCGAGGGATGTTATCTACCTAATGGTTATCTGATGGCAAGGTCAGAAAGTTTTATCCCCCGCGAGTGCAAGGCGGAAATGTCAGATACTGTGCGTTTCTTTGGTAATCCAATTCGTGGAGTTGTTACCTATTTTGTTTAACAGGAGCTTGACGGAAAGGTCAGGGATGGCGTCAATTAAGTATGAATGCCTGACGGTAATGTTTGACGTTCCTATTTAGTGCCAATCATTCAGATGGTTGTTGCACAATCATCGTTATTGGTTCTTTCCGGAGATTTCTTGTCCCCAAGCAGAGTTTGTAGTTTATTTCTGCGGTTGGCAAATTTCTGAGTTCTTTGGTATTCAACCGTCTTTTACCTTGATTGTTTGAAAGTCGTTCGATTTTGACTCATTCAGGTCCAAGTCGCTTGAATAGGGGCAGTTGTTATACCCCAAAATTTGCCCAACCTTTTTCTTTACCTAGCTTATGTTTCATTTTGCATTTCATATGGCATCCGCATTTTGCATGACATTGGTTCTCGAGGCAGGGGATCAAGGTTCCCGTGGCTCAAGTTTCATTCCCGTACAAGCAACTGAGCAGTGAGCATCAGAAGAAACGGCATTTATTTTTCCCAGCGGTCGAGCGGCCGATTTTATTTTGCAGGTTATGCTCAGATCAGGAGACAACATTTAGTCTATTTCCAGCATTATCGCAGTCATAGTATTCAAGAGCAAGTGTCATAGGCTTACCAGAGCTCAAAACGGCAAGGAACAGAAAAACGGGCAGGTTTCCCTCCAAAAGGCGCCAAATTCAAATTTTTAAAGGTGTTAATCGGTTAACACATATGGTTAACCGATTAACCATTGGTGAATCAGCTCAGATTTGAAATTTTAACAGTGTTAACCGGTTAACACATATGGTTAACCGGTTAACCATAGCAGATTTTGCCCTGTACGTGATTTTGCAAGCCATTTGCACTTGGGGTCCAATTTTGATCACCTTGAAACTCATTTTTACCAAAAAGAAGGATCTAGAATATTCTTGAAAGTTGGTTATTTCAATTTTCCCTCCAATTTTCCATGCCTAGCTCCAAACCAACTTTCCAATCCAAAATCCAAACCCCACCTTTGGGATCCAAACCTAGATGGTATTTAAATGATCTACTCCAAACCAAAATAAGCCAATTCTCATTTCTCACATTCATTTTTCAGAATTGATCAAAGAATTCTCTCAAATTCTCTCAACATCTCCATTTCCAAAACCCACACTCAAAGCTCTTTTTCATTAGGATTCATTGATTTTTCATAGAAATCAATGGATTATTGAGCATAAACCTTCATCCATCCTCATCTTTGGATCAGTTTTCAGTATCAATTTTCGTGCAAATTGAGATCTGGTTTTGGAGCTTGATTTGGAAGTGATTATTCGAAGCGTTTCGACTCGAATTTGGTGGATCTTCGTTCGTACAACCACAATTGTCTTGGATCTCGAAGTTTTCCGTATTTCTAGCGCTTGAACTACTCAATTGCAGCAAGATCAACACTAACCGGAGCAAATCTCCGCTTCGAAGGTTGGAGATTCTAGATCCATAATATTTTTGAGCTTATTTGCATTTTCCATGATGATTTTCATATTCGATTGAATTTTGGTGGATCTCGATCCGTGTGAATTGTGATTGTGCTGTGTAGACAAGTTTGTATGTCTATTGGTTTTCTGTTTGCAGGTGTAATTTTGTGCTTATTTGATAAGCTGATCTGTTGGTTCACTTGATTAAGTGATTTTGTGCATTAAGTGCTTTTTCTGCTGCTGTTTTTCACTTCTAGTGCAGTGTTAATCGGTTAACCTATATGGTTAACCAGTTAACTAATTCAAACTTTCAAATTTTTCTAAACGTTAACAGTGTTAACCGGTTAACGCATAGGGTTAACCGATTAACCTGTTCAAAACTTCAGATTTTTCAAACATTTTAAGGTGTTAACAGATTAACCCCAGGGGTTAACCGATTAACACTGCACCTGAATGCCATGTTTCCTGTTTTATTTGCATGTTTGCATACCGGTTCGATTTGAATCATCATAGATCAGTGTGATGCATTAGGATTGAATTGTTTTGGCTGTTTGTGGTTGTTTAATCATGATGTTGTTTACTTGTATGATCATTTTTCAATTGTTTGCATGCTTGTGTATGTGGTTCGAATTGATCATTCGTTTGCATGTTTAGTTGTTTTCATTTCTCGCTTTTCCCTACATGTTTGCATCATTCTTTCATCGCTGTTGAGGTTGAGACGCACTTGTGGCGGCTGCTTCCCCGCACACTTTTCCTCCCTCCCACCATTCTAATTGTGCATTTTCGTGTTTGCATTTCTCTACTTGTGATTGATTCTTCCTTTGTTCTTCTTGTGCTTTCTTGCCATGATCCCCATAGGATTCCTAGTCCCTCCGTTTAGGATGGGAGTAGGAGAGACGTTAGGCGTTCAATCCAAGTATGGTAACATTAGGGTAGATGTTTCCCCTTCAATCCCAACTTTAGGATCACTTTGCATGACAATGTTAGGGTCGAGTTTCCCTTAGACCTTTCGTCCGTCTTCTCTTCTCATCTTCATACCATCTTAACGTACTTAATAAAGATAATGGATATTGTGCCATGAGCCTTATACTCGGGAAATGGTGATTGAGGGGCTTCTCCTTAATTACCTAGAGTGTTTAGTATACTTCCTTAGGACGATATGTGACGCATTCGATCCTAGGTTCTAGACTTTAGTACAACATACATTATAAACACTCAAATTCAAAACACTTCTTCTCTAAAAAACACAAAACAAATTCAAACCTTTTTCCTTCGTGATTAATCAAACTTCTTTTTCAGAAAAGATTGTTGTTAAACTTCGGTTCTACCGCAAACAGGCTTCGTCCCTAACTACTGGAACGAATGTTTAACCCTACTCGGATAAAACACTTAATCAGCCTGTGGTTTCGTGTCCGCACGAACTATGTTCGCTCTGATCTTTCATGCCAGATGAAAGTACGTAGGCACAATACGCAATGTCTTGGCGATCAAACTTCCCCCCTTCTCTCCTGTAGTTAGCCGAACTACGTTGACTCTGACTTTCCCATTGCACGAGAGAGTACGTAAGCCCAGAGCAGCGACGCTCTGCAGAGTCTCATTTTCTTTTCTTTCAACCCTGAAGCCTGTAGCGTAGATAGATAAACAACCCTTTTAAATAGCAAACAAGCGTGGATCTCGTCGAGTATGACAGATGTGAGGGGTGCTAATACCTTCCCCTTGCGTAACCGACTCCCGAACCCAGGACTTGGTTGCGATGACCTTGTCTTTCCCTTTTTCGCTAGGTTTTTTCTGATCATTTCCTTTCCCTCTCTTTGGGATAAATAAAGAAAGGTGGCGACTCTTCTATTTTCTGCCGGTTGTTTTTCGCAGTTGCGACAGTTATCTTGCATAGGGAGCAGAAACATGGGTGAAATTCAAAAACTCGCAGCCTTCACTAGCACCTTCACGGTGCGAACCTGGGGCGAGTTTTCACCAGGCCTTCGAACAGCGAAGTGTTCAGCGAACATAACATTATTTTGTTTTCTTGTTCTGTTTTTATAGACTAATTTGTTATGTGGTTGTTGTTTTTCTTCTCCTATGTTTTTTGTACAGATGGCATCCAGGTCAATAGTATCCAAGAAGTGAAAGGTCGGCAGCACCTCACGGCCTTAACCAATCCAGTATGATAGTGAGAGGTTTATGGGACCAAAGCAATTCGCTCGATACGTGGCTCTGGAAAAGAGAAAGACATTTCCATAGAAGAGGTTCCTCATTTATTCGGTAGGATCTTACTGGACTTTTGCAGGACTCGTAAATAGTAAAAGATGGGACGTGTTGGTGACGTCGACAGATAGCTACAACACGGAGGTAGTGCGGGAGTTCTATGCCAACGCTCTTCCAAATGATGATGAACCATTCACATGGACCACAAAGGTATTGGGCCGACCGGTAAGCTTTGACAAAGACACCATAAATCGGGTACTCAGACGACCATTTAGCTTGGGTGAAGATGAGATTGATGATTACCATCGAGATCTAAGACTTCACAGAGATACAAATTTGATTTCCAATGCTCTATTGCTGGAAGGTAAGATAGTGGAATTGAACCCATCTGGGGTTCCAAGGCGGTACCACAGGGAAGACATGAAGCCCTTGCCATAGTTAATGTTGTTATTGATTTTGACGAACATCAAGCCAAAATCACATACGTCTACAGTGCCGATCCCAGTGGCACATTTGGTCCACTCTATTCTGACAAATGTCCAAATTGATGTGGCTCAGATCATTGCTGATGAGATGCGATCCATGGTTGATAGTAGGTTGAAAGCGGGGGAGAGAGTGAATTGTCCCCTTGCTTTTCCTTGTCTCATCATGGCATTGTGTGTCCATGCGAGGGTGAAGCTACCTTCGCATCGATAGGTGATGATTCTGGCTGCCATTGATGACCGATATGTGGACAAATACTGTCGGCCTAAAGGTTTCAAAGGGAGTTCAGCTGCTGCGGATGCTGGGGCTACTGAGGGCCCTAGTGTTACATTCACGTAGAATTTTGATCCATTTCAGCAGGCTGTCTGCGATTATAACTGGGATTGGATGGCGGTTATTCAGTGCGCCATGATTGATATACATGACTCTATGCAGGTACTCTAGTTGCAGTGCCAAGATCCCTCCGTGGAGCGTAGCATGATGACTCGGGAGTAGTTCTTAGAGCATGCAAGCTGGCCTGAGGTCAGGCCTACTTTTGGAAAGGGGACAGGTGCTTATGGCCCTGATGGTTGCAGTGTTGAGGTAGCGGATGATGATGATGAGGAGGAGGAGGAGGAGGATGTTGATGAAGAGTCCGATTCAGAGAGTGTGGAGGATACTAAGTCCGATGAGGACTGATTCTAATCTTGTGTTATTTCGATTTTGTGAATATTGAGCAACTTCCTTTGGTCTTGTGCTTAAATCATTGCTTTTGTTAGTTTTATAATACTTTGTTTCAAATTGGGTTATGTACTATTTTGAGGTGTTTTTACACCTATGCACATTTTTTATTAAGTTTAATTAATGTCAAGTTTTATGTTTAAAATTTTTGTTTTTCTTTTCAAGTGGTTTTTAATATCTTCTTGTTGTTGGGTTTAACTAAACTTCTAGCTTGGTTGCTCTCTGAAAAGAAGTATCCAGTGAAGACTCATCCGAGTTTGGATGGCAATGATAATATTAAGCAAACGAATAATGTCAAGGTACATGGTTACCTTTGGTTAGAATTTTAGAATGCTTAAGAACTTAAATCTTGTTGTAAATGAATATTATTCTTTAAGCAACTTGTTGAATGCATGTTTCACTTAGGACTAAAAAACCACAAAAATTGTGAGGAAGCCTCCATTGTGTACTAAATGTTGGATTTATAATAGACTTTGTTGATTCATTTGATTCGTGCTTTATCTTGTATTATTGTGAATTTGTGGAAGCAATTAGAAATTATCAAGGCAATTGTTTTATTGAGCACAACCAGTTCCAAATGCAACTTACCCGTGAGCAGAGAGAATTTGTTAACCCCCTTGAGCCTAAACAGTGTGAAATCTGAATTTTTGTGAGATTCTAAAATTTTTCTTGAACCTTTGAATTTTGTGTTAATTGTCCTCTTTGCCATAAAAAGCCAAGAGCATTCACTTGAGGATTGAGTAAAAGTTAAGTTGGGGATAATGAAAAAGAAGTATGGTAGGTTGCTACAACTTTTAAAAAATTCAAGCAAGCATTGAAAAAAATTGTTATGTGAATATGAATTAAAAAAAAAAAAAGAATGCTTGCTTGGAAAAGAAAAGAAAAATAGTGAAGAATAAGTTATGAAAAAGAGTTGGGAAGGTTTTCAATTGAGAAACAAGTGAAATGAAGTTGGGATGTGTAAATAACTTGTACAGTGAATGTCTCTTTTGCATCGGCAATTTCATTTCAATGGCCTTAGAAATATCCCTTGTTTGCAAACCCGACCAAGCTATAACCGTAAAAGACCTTAGTGATCTTCTTGCTTCCATATTTTCATTTATGATTGTTAGATATTATATGAATTAGATTGATATTGGCATTGTTTGTTAGGTGACTGAAATTGTCCCCGCGGTTGCAAACACATAATTTTTTCAATCCTTTTTCGAAGAGGAGAGATATGGTGATTCATTCAAGAAGAAATAGTTGTTTATTGATGCATGTTTTGAATTGCTTTAAGACTTTAGTTCTTGTGCATTATTTGATTCTCATCTTGTGGAACCTGTGTCTGGCGGCATTCTTTGTGTTTGAGCCATTTAATCCAATTTTCGGAGAAATCTTATTCCTGAGCAAATCCTCTTGTTTCAGAAAAGGGCATATTTTGCTTGAGGGCAAGCAAATATATAGTTGGGGAGAGTTGTTAGATTCCCAACTTTTCTTATTTGAACTATTAAATATGGGCATCTTTCACTCCTTTTTATGGAAAAAGTGTTAAAATCACTCTTGCTTTGGTTGATTTGAACCATTATGTGAAAATATCATGGTTCCTTTGATTTGTGTGCTATTGTGCAGGAATTAGGCATGAAAAATTAAAGAGTAAGACACAAGAAGTATGACAAAGAAACCAAGTCAGCATGCAAACAACAACAAGTTTGCACTGCGAACTTGCTAGCGAAGCTGCCAAAAAAAACATCAACAAGTTCGCACAGCAAACTTGCCAGCGAAGGCCAGGAAACCCAATGTATTGTTCATCCAGAAAGAAAAGGGACCTAAGTTCACTGTGCGAAGGAGGCAACAAACAACTCGCTGGAGCGAAGAGGAAGCGAAGGTCTAGCGAACACCCCCAGACTTGAGGCAGTAGGTATTTGGACAAGAATTCGTTGTGCGAAGTTTGCAGCGAAGCCTTCGCACTGTGAAGGATTCTTCACACAGGGAACATGTGGAAATCTATCAGAAGAGTCTTCATTTTACAAAGGCACTTCAGGTGCCAATTTGAATGTTCGCACTGCGAACATGACAGCTCAGCAGGCCTTCTATAAGTAGTATGTGCCACTTTTTGGGAAAATATATTTTTCTTGTACTTTCCTTTTAAGAAGATTTTCAGACCTAAAAACCTATTTTCTCTATTTCTCATCATCTCTTAGCAATCTTTCACAAAAATAAGGTGGATTCCCATCCAATCTCGATTATTCGACTCGGATGTTGATCAACCTTCTTCCGAAACTTGTTGCTCAAGCTATCATGGAAATGGGTGGCTAAACCCCTCTTTTGTCAAGGTTAGAGGTAGCTAGTTCAGATTTTATGTATTCTTCTTGATCTTTTGTATGTGAACATTGCTTTGATAAATATAGATGAAGTTATTTGCTATCTTTTGTTATATCTATGGTTTGAATTGCTTTAGACATGAACGTTTCAAGTCTTGACCTAATTTCTTCATCTATCAACTATACAAACTCTAGACATAGGTTTGAAAGTTGATATTCACTTTGTATTGATCTTAATGATTATTGTTTTGAGTGTTATTTAGAGAGATCATTTAACGGTCAAAACAATAACATCCCCGAAATCGCTTTAGAAATGAACGTTTTTTCGAGGATACGCGGTTATGTTGGTTAAAACAACGTTCACATATTTGATCGGTTGGATACGTTTAAGACCGATTAGCGAACCCTAATCATGGCATACTTTTTATCAAACTAAGACCAAATTTTATTTTGTTTTATTTCTGGCAAACTCTTGTTACAAACATTGAAACCATTTAAAAAAACCCTTTCTTAAATCATTAAACCATTGAACGAAAAGTATCACATATTCTCATTAATCCCTGTGGATACGATAAAACACTACCAAAAAATACTTCTAACACTTATATTCAACAATAATCAAGTGTTAATTGATACCATTGCAAGATAATTAAAGCCTAATTTCAGCTAACCCTAAATTAGGGTTTCATCAAGAAAAAGTCATTTTTGCCTTGATTTTGACCCAAGCATGATCCCGAGCCTTGGGACATGATTCAACATGTTCATATGAATCCTTGGAGCCTATCCATGATGATTGAAAGATCAAATATGCAAGTTCATTGAAGATCACATAGTTGAATTCAGCTGATACAAATTTCATCTAACAAAGTCAACCCTTTGACTTTTAGGGTTTTTGGTCCAAATTGAAGCATTCAAGCCAAATTTCATCAAGAAATGTTTGATCAATGGTTTTGAGCATGAGAAATCAAGATTAGAGAGGTTTCTTGCAAAAGGGGTAAACCTGGATATTTAATTTTTTCTAAGTATGAAGAAAAACCCTAAGTTTGGTGCCAACTTTGGAAGATCATAACTTTCAATTCACGCATCTATTTTTTAAGTTCCAAAGATCAATTTGTAGCTCTCATCACGTACTACAAAAGTGTCCAACTAAACTATGAGAAAAAGAGGCTTATATTTTGAGATATGGAGCTTCAAAGTTTGGAAGAATTTCAAAACACTTAGAATTTTTCAAGGCAAGCTTTGTTCCTTCAATTTTCAGTCAACTTCAAGGCTAGTTTTCATCATGATCCCTTTGGATTCAATAATTGAATCAAACATAAAAGTGGTAGGGCATATTTGGGGCTTTCTAAAAATTACAAGAACTCCTTCGTAGCATATGTGAGCTAAGAGCTTCAAAGAGAGGAAGTTGAGGTCCAAAAACTTGAATTTCAAGGTTTCAACTTGGCATGACATGATGCAAAACCAATCTTTTGCTGCAAATATTGGTGCTTTAGGGTGTCTAATTGCAAGATCATCTTTAATTAGAGTGTCACACAAAATTTCAAGGGATTACATAAAGTTTTAAGGCATAAACTAAGAATTTATTCCATTTATGGCATAAAGTGAAAACTTTCATTTTGCTAAAGCATGGCCTTTCCACCAATTCAACATAGAGCCACTCCCATAGCCTCCCAAGTATAAGTCCATCTGCAGAAGCATGCTCGAAATTCAACCACCTTGTACTAAATTCCTTAAACCATACAAAAACCATCATCACAATCTCTTTGGAGTGCAAATGAATTAGTTGGAAAGAAGTTAGATTTTGAGCACACCTCAAACTCTCCACTCGCTCTATAAATACAAGGTCAATCTTCATTGCAAGTAACAAGAAAAAACCTCAGAAACCACACCAAAACACTATTGCATTCATGTAGCTAAGTGTTCTTGCAAAAACACCCCAGTTTTGCAAAAACTCTAACCAAACACATTCCACTTGTGCCAAACACAAAAAAACACCATAAACCATCTTTATACCATTCATAGACTTCATTCAATCCATTGAAGAGTTTATGTATCAAGCCCAACACATTGTGTCATCTTCAACCTCCATTGTCGCAAGAAGGATTGTGTTATGTGCTCCAGTCTATTTCCAACTAATCCAACCGTTAAAACAAGTTATAAAGTGATTAAGGAAGCTAAAGAGGTTGTTATCTTGTCTCTGTAGTAGCTGGAAAGAAGCCTTGTACTTTCTCCAAGAGGTAAGGCATTTTGACCTTTAAACTCTCATATTCATGCATTGATTTGTTGCTATTTGAATGTCAAAAGTGTAGTATGTTTGGTACTTAGCATTGCTAAATGAATGATGTCTTTGTTTAGTTTGAATATCTCATGTGATAACCTGTTCAAGTTTTATGATATTACACTATTGTTGATTGATTCTTGGATTACTCGGTTGTTTTTAAGATGAGATATTGTTATATTATTAATCCTTATAAAAAATGTTGTGACTTTGGTCTTTACATCTTTTAAAAGGATTCAGAGATGAGAAAGTTAGAGGAAGAAGCATTTATGGCCATAGTTGTTGGTTAGGGCACGATAAAGAGAATGTTAGAGGAAGAAGATGAAGCTGAGTGGAACACCCAATCAGCATGACATGGCGCTGACTGGGCGCTAATTTGGCCGTTTGGAAGTGTTTTTGAATAAACATAACTGAAGGCGTATTATGTTTGGATTTAACATCCACCCCAGTGGTAGAAGCTTTGCCTTGCCTTTCCTTTTGACTTGTCTTGCCTAGGTTCGATCCTGCTGATCAACCCTTTTGCCTTTTTTCTGATTTATTTGCTTTGCTTGATATATTATATGATGTCGGCCTCTATCATTCATAATGTGCATGTAGCTTAGTTGGTCTAGGTTTTGAGTGGTAATGTCTATGGCATGGGTTCAATACCTCTAGGGTGCATTTCCTATATTTTTATCACTTGTTTTTTTAATGGTATTTCTTAAGCATTTTCAAACATTTATAACTTCTTTGTTTTTTATCCTCTTGATTCCATTCTTTTTGCATTGTGTTCATGATGGTGTCTATTTTTCATTTAAGTCAAGAAATATTCAAAAATATTTATTTTTATTGCCTTTGTGTGCATTCAAAGTTTGTCACTTTTTAGGGTTTCTTTTAAGAACTTTATGTTGTTCTTTGATCTTTCCTTATGTTTGCCTTGTATGTTTGTGTGGTTTAAATCTCATTGTATCTTGTGTAAACCTTGTATGATGTTGTAACACTGTATCTTGTTGATTCACCTTGATTTCATGCTTGTTTAAATGTTGTTTACATGTAAAAATGTGTTGAAATCTTTCTACCATTGAAACTTTGGTTGTTACCTTGCCCTTAATATGTAACTTTCTTCCATGTTTACATGAACCATGATGTGCATATATGCTTTTATGTTGATCATACCATGTTTAGGTGTTCTTAAACACGTGTTTTTGTGACTTTGTATACATGTTTGTATGAGAGAATCATACGATGTTATCTCCTTCCCCAAAGCCATGATTGAACCCCAATTTACATGTTGGTTGTTAAATACTTGTTTGAACATGTGCATCTCACATACATGATGTTTTCAAGTATTATTTCCACTTGACTTATGTGATATAATCTTGGCTTATATATTCACATGTTATTCCTTGAGTATTTATATCTCTCCCCACATGTTGTTGTCGCACATGTCTTATTCTTTTTCAAGATGTTTGTTGTTACCTCTAATTAATTTGAGCTTTTATCCGTGCTTTAAACATTGTTCTGATTTATGCATGTTGATTTTGAGTTTTGAAGTTTACCATGATAAGTAATATTTTGACTTATGCATGATTACTTATACTTCAAATTATCATCTATGATGTTTATTCTTGTGATAACTTTATTTCATGATTATTGAGATGTTGGAACATCCATGTTTGAAATTACCTTTGGTTGTAACCATTTGATTTGCTTATAAACTTCTTTGAATGAATGCTTGGTTGTTACCTTGTCATCTGTTAATTTTATCAATCTTTTCTTGATGTTGTCACATGATTGCCCTTATCTTCTTGGTTGTTACCATAATCATATGTTCTCATCATGCTTGAATGAATATATGCTTGAAGTGTACTTGAATATCACCTTGTTCTTAATACCTCTCAACCTTGTTAAGTCTCCCCACGTGAAGTAGCTTGTTAGCTCCCATCCTAAAGAGTTTCCTTTTTGTTCCTTAGTCCAAAGGAAAGTCTCTCTATTGACTTAATATCATATATAGCTCATCTTTAGCCTTCCCTTGACCTTGTTAGGATTCCTATAACTTAGAACTTAGGTCTAGAGTTTGTTAACTCTAGGTGTGTACCATTGTTATGTGTACTCACTTCCCCTTTGACCTTTGTTAAAGGAAATCCCCAGTTAGGTCTTTCAACTTAGACTTAGAGAGTTTGTTAACTCAACATAAGTATCATTGTTATGAATACTTATTCCTTTTGGAACCTTGACCATAATCAAGAGTTCCTTCATCCTAGTTAGGTGAACTACGATTGCTCTGATTCTATCCTTGTTAGGATACGTAGGCACGGGATTTGACGTCTTGGCGAGCATACTTAGTGTATACACCCATAGGTCTTTACCTTTAGCACCTTTACCTTAGCAGATAACCATTAGCAAGCAAACATGAGCAATAATACAAATACCAAACAAGAGGCTCCTGTAGAGATTATAGATACTTAGGATACTAACACCTTCCCTAGGTATAACTAACCCCCAAACCCCGCAATCACATAGCTTCGTTGTTACATAGCGCACATAGGTTTTTTTTATCTTTACCATTTCCTTTGCATAAATAAAAGCTCGGTGGTGAACTTCAATGATTTGTGATTCAAGTTAATTAATAGCTTGATATCCGATTCTCACTGCAACAGATTTGATGTAACCTTTTCCTTTTTGCCATTTTCAATTGTAAATATCCCATGTAGTTTTGCCATTCGCAAGCTACGATTCATGAATAAAATCAAATTTGGACCATTCAACTATTTGCAATTTACTGCATTCTTTACTTTTCTTTGTTATGCAAAACATCACTTATTTGTTAATAATAATTTTTGAAAGCAAAAAGTTTTGAATCGAAAATGATTTTAAAGAAAACTAAAACAGAACAAGTAGTTACTTTGGTTTATGGAAAAATTCAGTGGAAATCAGGTTTTTTCCTGGGAAAAAGTGGCTGAAACCTTGATATTTCCATCTCAACGGTATATAGCCTCACTGAAAACAATTTCTCTGGTACCCCTTGTGTGATATAAGTTTGAATGTGATTGAAGACACATCCTCAGAGTAGACACTTTGACTCCCCAAAGAGGTTGTGATATATCTTTAGCAAGCTTGCCTAAGCTTTACATTGTTCCCCAATGAAGTGAAATGGGTTTAACCCCTATGTGTTATTATGGACACCTTTGTTCCCCAGATTCAGTGTGATTCCTTTGTTTCCAAGCATAGTAGATTGTTATCTACCTTCCCTTTTGGAGTCTCTTGTTCCTGTGTCTCTTGTTAGAGTCGGTTTTTGTGCATCTTTGAGCATTTTCATCATACCATAGCATGTGCATTTAGCATATCTTTTGGGTTGTGTTGTTTGGCCGTAGCTTTTGTAACACCCCCTTTCTATACTCCCAAATAAACAATCAAATCATTTAGGCACTTAATGAAAAGAATTCTATCAGAGTATAACTATAACATGGTATAAAAGAGGCGCATCACATTATCATCGAAAAGAAACATAAATAATACCAGCTCACAGAGACATGTAACAAAAGGGGTAACTCTCAACTAAAAACAAAGCATAGTGCTTAAAACCCACACATCAACATTTATAATAAAGCGGAAACATCTAAACATTGAAATCACTTCATTTACATAAGCATCATATACATCGTTCAGATTAATTCAATTCATCAGTTGAGTTTACAAAATGTTCATCAGCAGATACATACACAGATGCATCACAAAAGAATCAACATAATTCCTAACTACCCAGTGTTACATATCAGAGCCATCTTACCAAAAGAAATGAAGACTCGCTTCACAAGGACTCCAGCAATCTAATCTGCAATGCCTCATAGAGCATTATAAAACAACAGAAGGGTGAGAAACAATATCATAATACATAATGCACATAAACAAATATATATATATATATATATATATATATATATATATATATATATATATATATATATATATATATATATATATATATATATATATATATATATATATATATATATATATATATATATATATATATATATATATATATATATATATATATATATATATATATATATATATATATATATATATATATATATATATATATATATATATATATATATATATATATATATATATATATATATATATACACACACATAACATCCAAAAACGTCCTCCGCATTCTCACCGCAACTCATCTCACTACACCATACACCGCAATGTATTCACAATTAACTATTTATAAATAGAGCACCAAGCATATACAATGTGCATCAACAATGTTTATATCAATTCATAAACATGCATACATATACACATATATTCGCACATACATGTATATTCAAACCTTCCATTCATGCCAATTATCAACAATTTACATAAACATCTATATTCATGTTTATTCACCATACATCATGCACAGATGTCTGCATGCAACTCACAGAGACCGACACACGACTCTATGCAGATGCAAATGCGGTACCGACTCATTTCAGCAGGTTCAATTGAAGAACCAAATAACCATCGCTCACACCCCACATGGGCACATGAGGTTCTGCAGATTCACCGAGGAATCAAATATAACCATCGCAACATACGAGGTTCTGCAGATTCACCGAGGAATCAATAAATAACCATCGCTCACACCCCACAAGGGCACACGAGGTTCTGCAAATCCACCGAGGGATCAATAAATAACCATCGCTCACACCCCACAAGGGCACACGAGGTTCTGCAAATCCACCGAGGGATCAATCGACACAAGAATGCATACCATGATGCTTCACATGCAACATGACTCATGACACTCTTGAAATGCATAAATGTTTACAAACATACTCATGCATTCATCACATTCGGCGCATACATTCATTATGCATTCAAATATATGTATCACAAAGCATATATATATATATATATATATATATATATATATATATATATATATATATATATATATATATATATATATATTCATCATCCATTCACACCAATTTTCATACATGGTTCACATTCACAATCAATCTAGCCATGCATCTCTATTTAATTCAAATAATGCACAAATTTGCCAAACGGCCACATTTCACACTCTACGAATCACAAACTAGGATTCACACCATAAGGCTACCCATAACACACATAACAACATATAGTCAGCCATCTCAGACAAGGAATGATCGCAACCAAACCACACAACCGATCCACGAATGGAAAACACAAGAAAATAAAATATGTTGTTGTGTTCGCTAACCTTCGCCTGGCGAAGCCTCTGGCGAACCTTCGCTACTCCGTTCGCCTAGCGAACTTGCCAGCAAAGACCATTGGGATTTATTCTGGAATTACTCGCTAGCACTCGCCAGCACACACGCCTGGCGAACCTTCCCCTGGCAAACTTGCCAGCGAAGACAGGGTGGATGCTTCTGACTTGGTTCGCTGTTGCTCGCTGGGCTTCGCCCGGCGAAGCTTCGCTGCCATTTGCCTGGCGAACCTGCGAACTCAGAACTCCCATGGCTGTCCAAAAGCCCAAACCTCAAAAACCGACCGATTTAATCCAAATCAGTCCCAGTAGTACAACCCACTTATCACCCGATTATACTACACCGTCTATTCTAAATTCTAACCGATAAAACTCAGTTTCTACCGATTAAATCAACTTCCGACCTAGAAATGGAAACATAGAAAACAATCCAACAAATCCAATCTAGCACATACATGATCATACACATTATGAAGATGATAAAACTTCTCACCCTTACCTGATTAATCGCAAGCTAAGGTTGATTCTTGATGATTCTAGGTTTTGCTCCACTTTCTCTTCTTTTCTCTCCTCCTCCTTTCTTTCTCTTGTTTTTCTTCTTAATGTTTCTATCTTTCTCCTTTCTCTCTATATCACATATTCTATTTCTTTCCTCCCAAATTCTTTCCACACACTTATCAATTAATTCTCACAAAATATCCACTTAATATTATCACTAATGCCCAAAATACCCTCCAACCTATTTTTACCCGAAACTCTCAAAGTCGGCAAAAATAGCTCAATATATAAACATAACATATTATCACACAATTCCACATAAATAAGATAATCATTTAAATAAATCAAATAAGGACTCAATAAAAATGGGAATTCAGAATCGGGGCGTTACAACTCTCCCCCACTTTAGAAATTTTCGTCCTCGAAAATATTACCTGATTCAAACAGCTCTGGATGCGACTCACGCATCTTATTCTCCAATTCCCAAGTCATATTGCCTTCCGCGGCACCTCCCCATGCCACCTTCACAAGTGCGATATCCTTACCTCTGAGCCTCTTAACTTCACGGTCCAAAATCCTAACCGGTAAAACCTCAACTGTAAGATTATCCCTCACTTCCACATCATCCATCGGAATCACATGTGACGGATCCGGAACATACTTCCGAAGTTGCAAAACATGAAATACATCGTGCAAATTCGAAAGTTTCGGAGGCAACACCACACGATAAGCCACATCACTAACCCGTGCAGTAATCTGATACGGACCAATGAAACGAGAAGTCAACTTCTTCGACTTCAAAGCACGACCCACACCCGTAACCGGTGTAACCCTCAAAAACACATGGTCGCCTTCTTGAAACTCAAGATTCTTTATTCTCTTATCATGGTAACTCTTTTGCCTACTCTGAGAAACTCTCATCTTTTCCCGAATGAACTTCACCTTCTCCGTCGTTTGTTGTACCATCTCTGGTCCAACTACCGACTTCTCTCCGGTTTCATGCCAACACAAAGGTGTTCGACATCTCCGACCATACAAAGCCTTAAATGGTTCCATACCAATACTTGAGTGAAAACTATTGTTGTAGGTGAACTCAATCAATGCCAAATAACCATCCCAAGCACTACCTTGCTCGAGCACACAAGCACGCAACAAATCTTCCAATGATTGAATCGTCCTTTCGGTTTGACCATCCGTCTGCGGATGATAAGCCAAACTTAATCTCAACTTAGAACCCCAAGCCTTTTGCAAACTTTCCCAAAATCTCGAAGTAAATCTAGGATCCCTATCCGACACAATACTCTTAGGAATCCCATGTAACTTCACAATCACACCAACATAAATCTCGGCTAACTTCTCCAAAGGATAACTAATATCTATCGGAATAAAGTGAGCAGATTTAGTAAGCCTGTCAACAATCACCCAAATAGCATTGTGACCTCTTTGCATATTAGGCAATCCCGTAACAAAATCCATCGATATATTATCCCATTTCCACTTTGGAATGTCCAACGGTTGCATCAAACCACTAGGCTTCTGATGTTCCACTTTAGACTTCTGACAAGTCAAGCACGAATACACAAACTGAGCTACATCCCTCTTCAATCCGGACCACCAAAAGATTTTCTTCAAATCTTGATACATCTTATTTGCTCCCGGGTGAATACTTAAGTTACTCCGGTGTCCTTCCTCCAATATCATCTTTTTCAACACTACATCATCGAGAATACAAATACGACCACGAAATCTCAAAACTCCAAAATTATCAACTTTGAAGTCCTCATTCTCATTCATCATCAAATCAACAAACTTCAAATCCAACTTTTGCTTTTCGCACACGGTAGCAAGAAAATCATTCGTAACATACAACATACCAAGTTTCACACTACTCGGTGTTATCTCACAAACCAAACTCAAATCTCTAAAACTCTCCAACAATTCCCATTCTTTTACCATCAATGTTGACATTTGACCAAACTTTCGACTTAAAGCATCGGCTACTACGTTTGCCTTACCCGGATGGTAATTCAAACCAAAATCATAATCCTTCAAAAAATCTAACAATCTCCTCTGCCTCATGTTCAATTCCTTCTGATCAAACAAATATATCAAACTCTTGTGATCACTAAAAACTTCAAATCTCGCACCATACAGATAATGCCTCCAAATTTTCAAAACAAACACCTCGGCCGCTAACTCCAAATCATGCGTAGGGTAGTTCTTCTCATGCACTCTCAATTGTCTCGAAGCATAAGCCACAACTTTCCCATCTTGCATTAAAACACCACCTAAGCCGGATAAAGAAGCATCACAATAAACTACAAACAACTCCGTCGGATTCGGCAAAATCAAAACTGGCGCCGTTGTCAACCTTCTCTTAAGCTCAACAAAACACTTCTCACACTCAATATCCCAAACAAAGGCCTTTCCCTTACAAGTCAATTGAGTCAACGGAAGTGCTAACTTCGAAAATCCTTCAATAAACCTCTGATAATAACCGGCTAATCCTAAAAAGCTTCGAATCTCTGTAACTGACTTAGGAGCTTCCCACTGCATTACCGCATCAATCTTGGACGGATCAACACTAATACCGTTACCAGAAATAACATGCCCAAGAAAACTCACTTCCGATAACCAAAACTCACACTTCGACAACTTAGCATATAATTGCTTCTCTTTCAAGATCTGCAACACAACTCTTAAATGCTCTACATGCTCTTCTTGGGACTTAGAGTAAATCAAAATGTCGTCGATGAACACAACCACAAAACGATCCAACTGATCATGAAAAATATGATTCATGTATCCCATAAACACACCTGGCGCATTAGAAACTCCGAATGACATCACTGAAAATTCATAATGACCATACCATGTCCTAAAAGCCGTCTTTTGAATATCCTCATCTTTAACACGAATCTGGTGATAACCCGACTTCAAATCAATCTTACTAAAAACACGGGCACCAACCAATTGGTCCATCAAATCATCAATTCTAGGAAGCAGATACTTGTTCTTAATAGTTACCTTGTTCAACTGCCGATAATCAATACACAACCGCATACTCCCATCTTTCTTCTTTACTAACAATACTGGTGCACCCCAAGGAGAAACACTCGGCCTGACAAACCTCTTTTCCAATAAGTCATTCAATTGTTTCTTCAATTCCATCAACTCTGATGCCGACATGCGATACGGTGCCATCGAAATCGGTCTAGCACCCGAAACTAGACCAATCGAAAACTCGACTTCTCTTTCCGGCGGTACGTCCGCAATGTCCTCCAGAAATACTTTTGGAAAGTCGCACACCACTGGAACCATATCCAGTTCAACCTTACTCTCTTCCGACAATGATGCAAACAAACAGAACACTTGAGCCTCACCTGCCAAAAGTTTCTTCAACTCTTTAGTAGATAGAAAAATTTCTTCCTCGTCCCTCTCCAAGGAAGGAAACCTCACTAACTTGTGATAACAATCAATACGGACTCTATTATACTGCAACCAATTCATACCCAAGATCACATCTAATCCTTCTAACGGCAAACACACCAAGTCCATAATGAAGTCTTTACCATATATGGTTAAAGGACATTTTAAACATACCAAAGATGTAGTTACCGACCCCGAAGCGGATGTCTCAATAACCATATCACCACCACAAGAAGACAAACACAAACCCAAACGCTTAGCGCACTCAAAATAAATGAATGAATGAGTCGCTCCGGTATCAATAATAGCAACTAAAGGCATATTATTAATAAAGCATGTACCTTTAATCAACTGATCCGCATTAGTAGTGTCTGCATCGGCTAATGCAAATACCTTCCCACTCGTTGGAGCTTGCTTTGGCTTAGTACACTTTGTACTAATATGACCAACTTCCCCATAGTTGTAACACTTCACCACGTTCCTTCTACAATCAGTTGTAGCATGGCCGATACCTCCACAGTTAGCACACTTCGCTCCATCCTTCTTACACTCAAAATATTTATGCCCCACTTCACCGCACCTAAAGCACTTAATGGGACCAGAACTTCCACCTCCGGACCTCTTAACAAAGTTTTCCCTATGCTTGCCTTTATCAGCAGGCGTCACATAAGGTCCACTCCTCACCGGTTGCTTCCCTCTCTTCTCATTCAAACTCTTATAGTGAGTGGAACGAGCTTTACTATCTTCTTCAAAGATTCTACAGCATTCGGTCAAGTCCGAAAATCTCCTAATCCTCTCATAACCCACCGCTTTCTTGATCTCAGGGCGCAAGCCGTTCTCATACTTAACACATTTGGAAAATTCCGCCGTCACCACATCATAGTGAGGATGAAACTTCACTAACTCTGTGAACTTAGCCGTGTAGTCTATCGCAGACATATTGCCTTGTTTCAATTCCAGGAACTCCATCTCCTTCTTTCCCTTCACACTCTCGGGATAATACTTTCTCAAAAATTCGGGGCGAAATAAATCCCAAGTGATTTCCTCATCGTCCACTTCAAGAACTTGTCTCATACCGACCCACCAGTCATCGGCTTCTTCTCTCAGCATGTGAGTCCCAATTCTCACCTTGTTCCCTTCAGCACAACTCATAACTCTAAAGATCCTCTCGATCTCCTTTAACCAAATCTGAGCACCGTCCGGATCAAATCTTCCCTTGAATACCGGCAGTTGATTCTTTCTAAACTCATCATTAGCGTTCACATTTGGCGCACCCTGCACCGCCCTAGCCATTGCCTCCAATGCAGCAGCCATCGCATTGTCATTATGACCAGCCATATTCTGATTATTCCCAAAAATAACAACAAGGTTAAACAACCGTTCAACCAACAAAACGACGAGACTGACATAACTGACTCAACACTGGCTCTGATACCACTTAATGTAACACCCCCTTTCTATACCCCCAAATAAACAATCAAATCATTTAGGGACTTAATGAAAATAATTCTATCAGAGTATAATTATAACATGGTATAAAAGAGGCGCATCACATTATCATCGAAACGAAACATAAATAATACCAGCTCACGGAGATATGTAACAAAAGGGGTAAATCTCAACTAAAAACAAAGCATAGCGCTTAAAACCCATACATCAACATTTAGAATAAAGCGGAAACATCTAAACATTGAAATCACTTCATTTACATAAGCATCATATACATCGTTCAGATTAATTCAACATCAGTTGAGTTTACAAAACGTTCATCAGCAGATACATACACAGATGCATCACAAAAGAATCAAAATAATTCCTAACTACCCAGTGTTACATATCAGAGCCATCTGACCAAAAGAAATGAAGACTCGCTACACAAGGACTCCAGCAATCTAATTTGCAATGTCTCATTGAGCATTATAAAACAGCAGAAGGGTGAGAAACGATATCATAATACATAATGCACATAAACATATATTTATATACACATAACATCCAAAAATGTCCTTCGCATTCTCACCGCAACTCATCTCACTACACCGTACACCGCAATGTATTCACAATTAACTATTTACAAATAGAGCACCAAGCATATACAATGTGCATCAACAATGTTTATATCAATTCATAAACATGCATACATATACATATATATTCACACATACATGTATATTTAAACCTTCCCTTCATGCCAATTATCAACAATCTATATAAACATCTACATTCATGTTTATTCACCATACATCATGCGCAGATGTCTACATGCAACTCACAGAGACCGACACACGACTCTATGCAGATGCAAATGCGGTACCGACTCATTTCAGCAGGTTCAATTGAAGAACCAAATAACCATCGCTCACACCCCACATGGGCACACGAGGTTCTGCAGATTCACCGAGGAATCAAATATAACCATCGCAACATACGAGGTTCTGCAGATTCACCGAGGAATCAATAAATAACCATCGCTCACACCCCACAAGGGCACACGAGGTTCTGCAAATCCACCGAGGGATCAATAAATAACCATCGTTCACACCCCACAAGGGCACACGAGGTTCTGCAAATCCACCGAGGGATCAATCGACACAAGAATGCATACCATGATGCTTCACATGCAACATGACTCATGACACTCTTGAAATGCATACATGTTTACAAACATACTCATGCATTCATCACATTCGGCGCATACATTCATTATGCATTCAAATATATGTATCACAAAGCATATATATATATATATATATATATATATATATATATATATATATATATATATATATATATATATATATATATATATATATATATATATATATATATATATATATATATATATATATATATATATATATATATATATATATATATATATATATATATATATATATATATATATATATATATATATATATATATATATATATATATATATATATATATATATTCATCATCCATTCACACCAATTTTCATACATGGTTCACATTCACAATCAATCTAGCCATGCATCTCTATTTAATTCAAATAATGCACAAAATTGCCAAACGGCCACATTTCACACTTTATGAATCACAAACTAGGATTCACACCATACGGCTACCCACAACACACATAACAACATATAGTCAGCCATCTCAGACAAGGAATGATCGCAACCAAACCACACAACCGATCCACGAATGGAAAACACAAGAAAAGAAAATATGCTATTGTGTTCCCTAACCTTCGTCTGGCGAAGCCTCTGGTGAACCTTCGCTACTCCGTTCGCCTAGCGAACTTGCCAGCAAAGACCACTGGGATTTATTCTGGAATTACTCGCTAGCACTCGCCAGCACACTCGCCTGGCGAACCTTCGCCAGCGAAGACAGGGTGGATGCTTCTGACTTGGTTCGCTGTTGCTCGCTGGGCTTCGCCCGGCGAAGCTTCGCTGCCATTTGCCTGGCGAACCTGCGAACTCAGAACTCCCAAGGCTGTCCAAAAGCCCAAACCTCAAAAACCGACCGATTTAATCCAAATCAGTCCCAGTAGTACAACCCACTTATCACCCGATTCTAACCGATAAAACTCAGTTTCTACCGATTAAATCAACTTCCGACCTAGAAATGGAAACATAGAAAACAATCCAACAAATCCAATCTAGCACATACATGATCATACACATTATGAAGATGATAAAACTTCTCACCCTTACCTGATTAATCGCAAGCTAAGGTTGATTCTTGATGATTCTAGGTTTTGCTCCACTTTCTCTTCTTTTCTCTCCTCCTCCTTTCTTTCTCTTGTTTTTCTTCTTAATGTTTCTATCTTTCTCCTTTCTCTCTATATCACATATTCTATTTCTTTCCTCCCAAATTCTTTCCACACACTTATCAATTAATTCTCACAAAATATCCACTTAATATTATCACTAATGCCCAAAATACCCTCCAACCTATTTTTACTCGAAACTCTCAAAGTCGGCAAAAATAGCTCAATATGTAAACATAACATATTATCACACAATTCCACATAAATAAGATAATCATTTAAATAAATCAAATAAGGACTCAATAAAAATGGGAATTCAGAATCGGGGCGTTACAGCTTTCATTTCTAAGTCCGGTTGTAACCAGCAATCTTTGTTGCCTCTTTTATGGTTGTTTGTTTGTTCCTTTTTCTAGTGGTCACTGGCACCTTTTTGAGATCGTTGGTCGTCACCAATCCCCTTATCCAAATCCAGTTCTTACTGGTATCTTTTACCTTTTTGTTTGTTACCAATTCCTCTGAAATCTAGTTGTAAATAGCAATCTCTGGTGGACAATCCAATAGTCATTGGCACTTACGCAGTTTCAACCTTTATTGACACTGTCTGTCTGGTAGCTACCAGTATTGTCCTATGAGGCTGGTCGTTGCTAATTCCTCAGCTCATTTGTTATCTGGTAGTCACCAGCTTTTCCCCATGAAGTTTAGTCGTTGCTAGCTCCCCAGAAAGTCCAATGGTTACTGACATTGCTTAAACCCAGTGGTTACTGGTATTGTTGATTTGGTCGTTATCATATCCTATTTTGAAAGTACAGCGGTTACTGGAATTTCTCAAATCCAATTGTTATTAGTATTATTGATTTGGTTGTTGCCATATCCTATTTTGAAAGCCCAGTAGTGACTGGTATCCATTTGAAAGTCCAGTAGTTACTGGCATTGCTTAAATCCGATCTTTGTTGGTGGTGTTGATTGGGTCGCTACTATATCCTATTTTGAAATACCAGTGGTTACTGGTGTAACACCCCGCTCCCCAAATACAAAATAAATGCAAATAAAATAGACTATTATCAGATTTTCACACCACAAACGGGATGTCACAAAAGAAACTGCTCCAAACATTTTCATTAAACGATTTTCAATAATTTAACAGCGGAAGTTTGTCACATAGACACATGTACATATATTCACATCCTATACATAAACGTCATATACAGCATGTACGGCCAACGCCCAAAATATACAAGATATATTCACCCAAAAAAGATTCATCAAAACATGATACGTCACAGGGGCACACAAAATCATCAGATAAATAAACAACTCCCCAAAGCCCCGGTGTTATGTATCAGAGCATCCCTATGACACGACTCGCCACAATCCAAGCTAGCTACACACCTGGATTATCTGTACTTCCGAAGAAGCACAGACCACAACAAAAGCAAGGGGTGAGAAATCACGATCAAAATATATCGGTAATAACGTACATGAATAAAAGGCTCTAAATCACACAATTATCATTCACATAAATCACGATCAAAATATAGCGGTAATAACATACATATCATCATCACCGATGGGCACCAGGCCATCACCCTCCACACAGGAGCACATTATAGACAGGATAGATCATTTACGCTCCCCTGAGACAGGATCTATCCCTCACAATCACCGATGGGCACCTGGACATCACCCTCACACAAGAGCATATTATCGCTACCGATGGGCACTAGGCCATCACCCTCCACACAGGAGCACATCATCACACTATGCTATGCATAACCCCAATGCACAACACACAACATCAGATACACTAAGTGTACACAATTCCACTGATCATATTTCCTCACACATCATTATATATATTATATATATATATATATATATATATATATATATATATATATATATATATATATATATATATATATATATATATACTATATATATATATATATATATATATATATATATATATATATATATATATATATATATATATATATATATATATATATATATATATATAGTATATATACTATATATATATATATATATATATATATATATATATATATATATATATATATATATATATATATATATATATAGTATATATATATATATATATATATATATATATATATATATATATATATATATATATATACATATATATATATATATATATATATATATATATATATATATATATATATATATATATATCACACATCACCCACATCCATACGCAATCACATACACTGAATTCAATCATTTAAATTAAACGAATAACACGGAAATCATATTCCACATCACACATATACTCCCCAATGTAAATATTATAATCACACGAATAATCAAGGAAATCATCTTCCAATCCCATACACACTCTCTCCATAAATCAACATCATTCCCATAATCAATTATAATCAACAAGGGTCCAATAACACTATAGCACAGAACATAACAACATCCAAAGACACAACATACTGTCATGCTCGCTGGCTCACTCGCTAGGCGAAGCATCAGCGAACACTCGCTACATGCTCGCTCAGCGAACTCCCAAGCGAAGCCAGACAGTGGCTACTGGAAGCACTCGCTGCCCAGTTCGCTTAGCGAAATCCTGGCGAAGGATCGCCCCCAGTTTGCTCAGCGAAGGTGCTGGCAAACGCCTGCAAATTCAGAAAAATAAAACTGCTCAGAGTCAGCAAAACGCTCCGAACTCAGCCGATTCTACTCAAACCTGTCCCCATAACATCATACCAATATTCTACAATCTAACCACACATTCTAATCTTGATTTAACCCGATTAAATGTCAACTCTGCTCATTAATCGATTCCAGTATAAAACTTCGAACTACCCGAAAACCCCTCCAAATCGATCAAACAACACATGCAATGGTTTAATCATATCATCAACAATTCAGAATCACAACACATACCAATAAAATCATCACAACCTAATGGGGTTAGGGAAATCCCCTTCTACCAATTATGCATGCAATACCGACTTTTAACCGATTCTCCCCCCCCCCCCCCCCCACCCCTTACCTTGATAACTTGATCAGATGAAGAAACTCTTGAAGAATCGATGATCCTAGCTCCCCCTTTCTTCCTCCTTGAATCTCCTCTTCACTCTTTCTCTTCACTTCACCGTGTTCCTCTTCTTCTTTCCTTCTCCAATTTTTGATCGTGTCATTTTCCTCTTTCCCAAAAAGCCCCTAATACCCCTTTTCAATATTCCCCACAATGCCCTTCATCCCAATTCCTTTTATTCCAAATAATCCCAATTAATAAAATCCTCATTTTCTTTTAATCCAAAATTAATATAAACTTCATAACATTAATATTAATAATAATAATAATAATAATAATATCAATATTAATATTAATTATCAATTATCATCATTATCAATTATATGATATTAATATTACGTTCCTTATTTCTCAACACTTCCACACAAAGCACGCCGATAAGTAAAAATAACACCGGAAAACTCAAATAATTAAAATGGGTGTTACAACTCTCACCCACTTTAATTATTTTCGTCCTTGAAAATACCTGATGGAAACAATTCCAAATACGCATCCCGCATCCTGCTTTCCAATTCCCAGATCACACTGCCTCCTGCAGCACCTTCCCAAGCCACTCTCACCAAAGGTATCTCCTTCCCTCGGAGTCGGTCCTCGTTCAACAAATCGCACTAGAAGTGCCTCAACAATCAATTTTATCTCTCACTTGCACACCATCCAATTCAATCAAAGTATCTCCTCGGCTTAGATACATGAACACACCCTGCAACTTTCACCAACGCCCGCGGCAAAACAGTCTAACATGCTAATTTCCTCATGCTTCCGCTGCGCCACTCTGATTCGGATAAACAAAGCATAATGTGCTTCCGAGACTTCAAAGCTCGACCACCCTAGTTACCGTCATAACTCTCAACACGTGTCTTGGATCCTTTTGATCTTTTCAGTCGCCTCTTGCACAATTTCCGGTCCGAGTACAACACTCTCGTCGGACACGCATCAGCACAAAGGAGTCTCACACCTCCTACTACCATACAAAACCTCATATGATGTCATTCCGATACTAGAATGATAGCAGTTATTGTAGGTAACTCAATCAACGACGATTAACTGCCCCCCGATCCATCCTGATCCAACGCACAAGCCCTCACCAAATCCTCTACATATGGGATAGCTCTCTCTATCTATCCATCCGTCCACGGATTCTAAACAGAGTTCAACTTTAATATGGCACTCAAAGTTTTTGCCACTCTCCCAAAATTTCATCGCAAACTCAGATTTCCCATCTGACACAATATTCGACGGCACTTCACACCACTTCACAACTTCCTCACTATACATCTTAGCTACCTCCAGCATAGAATGATTCATCTCCATCGGTAAAATGAGTTAATCTTTTCAATCCATTCTCAACTACTCGAACCAAATCATATCCCCTTTTTAAATTCTCTAGAAAACCCGACATATAATTCCATGGAACTACTATTCTACTCCACTTGGAAATATTCAACAGTTGCATCAGGCCCAACAGTTCCCGCTGTTCCAACTTCGACTTCCCCCAAGTCTAATCAGCATACACAATCTCAACTCTCTCTCCCTCCACCTATGGCCACCAAAACAACATCCCACATTTGATCACATCTTCATAGCACCTGGAGGGGTACTCAACCCACCTTAATATCCTTCTCTCAGGGTACTCTTATCCAACTCACAATATTGGAGCACATCTCTATCACAACATCTCATGGCACCATTTCCATCAATCCGAAAATCAGACCTTCGACTTAATTCATTAAATTCAATCAGCCTACTAACTCAAATTAGAATTCCAACTCCTCGACTCTCATCAAGATTACTAATAGTCAGCCTCAACATACGAAGCTTAATTCCATAAGAAGTCCCTTTACGGACCAAACTCATATCTCGAATTTTCTTAATCAGTGCTAACTCATTTACCATCATTGGTATATACCCAGAAATTCTCCAAATCGATACATCCGCTACCACGTTGTCTCGCCCGAATGGAAATTCGACCCAAAACCATACTCCTCCAGAAGTCCCAATTATTTCCTCTGTTTCATATCCAACTCTTCCAAATCAAAAAAATACCTTAAGCTCTTAAGTTCACCAAGCATCTCATATATCCACTAGACAATTAAGGCCTCCAAACTTCGGCACAACACACGACAACATCAACCAACTCTAAACCACTTGTCTGATAATTCCTCTTATGTACTTTAAGTTTCCTTAAAGCATAACTAAAACTC